>CM037858.1:50512425-51175482 GCA_021292105.1 Anadara kagoshimensis
GTAATTTCCAGACAAAATTTTGTCTTGAGTAAGTCTTCATCAAGGGGCAATCCACATTCATAGGCGTAGGAGCAGGGGGACCAGGGGGGGGGGACGGCCCCCCCAATGTCAGAGAAGGGGGGGGGGCAGGCCCCCGCAATATTTTTTGTGAAATTTTGTATTATAGTTTATGTTTATTGTGTCAGTGCTAAAAAAAAGAAAGAATAAAACCAAGAGTTTATCTGGTAACCGATCAATTATCAATTTCATCATTATACTTGTAAAAGGGCGTCTTGAAATTCACCCTTAGAAACGGCTCACAGCATCTCCAATGGCAGGGGCGGAACCAGGATTTTTTTTAATGGTGGGGTTTAGAATTATATCAATGCTAGGTGCGAGCGCCGAAGGCGCGAGCTTCCAGAGACGAGGGTTCAGAAATACAGAAATGGGTTGTTATATTACTATATGGGGGTCACATCAGTCAATAGCTCTCTCTCTCTCTCTCAGTGGCGGATTCAGCGGGAGGCATGTATGTCCCCTTTATGTCGCTAATATTGCACCAGAATGCAGGATTTTTGCGCCATTTTTTTCAAAATTTCAGGACTAAGTTTTGAATTTTTTTTGTTTGGCACCCCTCTCATACTCCCCGCCTCGTGCCTAAGGCACGACATAGACATAGCTTCGGTTTGCCCCCCCCCCTATTAAAAATCCTCATACGCCTATGACATTGATAAGATTTATTGCCCTTTGAACATAAGTGCAAGTCACAAAAAGTGGTGGTGGGGATCCTAATTCACTGAATTTGCTTGTTCAAATTAAATTTCACATGTGTCATTAATTTATTAGCATTATAAGTGTATTAATTACCAGATCACGTGATATATAGGATTTCGATAATGTTGTTATTAGCGTGATGGAATATTTCGAGCAGAAACAGTTGCGGAAATCCTACTGTTAATCCTATTTCCTTTATGAGTGCAGAAATACCGACTTGTACCACGAGTGAGTGAACTATACAGCGTTATTCCAGTCATTCATTTAATTAAATATATCAGTTTTAATTTTACAGCAATAGATGGTCGTTTAGGAATACCTTTCCCTATCAGTAGATCAAAATTTATTCAAGGGGTTGAAAAAATATCAAAAGGACCAAAATATTTAATCAAAGGACTAGGTTCACGAAGGGGCATACATGAACTTTGCATGGCGGAGTATACGTGTACCTTAGTTTTTGAGGATTTTCAAACTTAAAATTACAGGAAATTTAGAAAATAGTGTATTTATGCCAATACAAAAATATTGACAACTGAGTAAATGACACAATTTAGTATCAATAAAATATTTAAATGAAATTAAATTAAAAGAGTTTACAATACTTGTCATGTGCTACTTTTGAATTTTAATGAAATAATATAATTCAAAAGTAGCACACATGACAGAACTAATGACAAACTGATACGACTAGTAACACGAGGTAAATTATCAATCATTGAAAATATTACCACCACCATCACCACCACCACCACCACCACCACCATCATCATCATCATCATCATCATCATCATCACATCATCATCATCATCATCATCATCATCATCAACAACAACAACAACAACAACAGCAGCAGCAGCAAAAAAAAAAACCTCTTAACATGCTAACTATGTTAGAGTTACCTTTCTTGAACCATCAAATCCTAAATGTTTCTAAGCCTGGCGATTAAAAATGTTATAGAGCACAATGAAAAAATAGTTTAATGGCACAGCAAAGTCAAAAGTTTATCAAAGTTTGCTCAGTAGTGAACCCTATGTATAATGAATGTTTCCAAATTAGGTTGTCCATCTGGTACAAAGTTTGGAAAATAACTTATAATAATGAATTATCTGTGACGGACCGGGCTCGATTGGTGCTCGAATACCTCAGTCGGTAGAGCAACACGCTAGGTCCTGGGTTCGAGCTCGGTTTGGCCGCGCACTGTTTCATTTGGGAGCTCGTCCAACCCTGGGAAGTAGCCGACCAACAAGCCGATCCCTGAGTAGAACCTGGTGGTTTCGATTCAATTTAAAGTAAAGGCGATGGGTAAAGTTAATAATGGATATTATGGCATTTCACAGAAGTTGACAAGACTGACATCAACAGTATTCATGTGTAAGACTTGGACATAAACTTTGGTTAAACTTGTTTAAAATTCCTGTTTATCAAAAATTAAAAAGATGGCAAAAATGCATACCGTTCAGAACTAGGAAACAATCATTACTAGTGACAAACTAGTATGTTGTGTCTCGGGATGAGTAGACTGGAGCGTGTTTTCATTCACTAATATCGAGGTGGTCAGTTCTGGGGTGGTGGAGGAAACCAGAGTGCCTAGAGAAAATCATCGAACTGCGACAAGCGAACTGGCAAACGTAACGTTTTGACACCAGGATCTGTCCCTGATGGGATTCGAACTTAGGCGGTGAGAGGCGCTGGCCTAGGCGAGGGGGTAGGGATATTTTGGTACATCCGTTGTTTAATCAACCTATAGACGGTGAAACGTTTTTTCTGTTCGTTTATTTTCAAATTATTATCTAGAATTTATTTCTTGGTACGATACTGATACATTTACTCAGAAACATTCTTTAAATTAAAAAAAAATTCTCTGCTCTAGACGTTCAGAAATTTTACAAGTTTAACACAGGGTATCCCCCTCCCAGACTTTTCGCAACTGTTTTTCAGATATAAAACAACATAATCTTTAATCGAGATACATGTAGGTGTACTTGCTTTTCGGATTTCGCCTGTCATGATATGCTGGCTAAAACATCAAATACGGAGTTTAAAAGACAGATGACACGTTAGTACAGGCAGAGTGTATTGATATGCTTTAGCTTATAATTGATTGACGGATTGTTCGATCGATTGATTGAATGAATGGGGTTTTACGATTCAGTCAATAATTTTTCACTTATATCGAGACGTCACCAGCTATAGACGAAGTTACAGAAAGTTTGGCCTTTGCAGTGCGCTTAGGACAATGTGCAGGGAGGGTTTAAATTACGTACCACGCCTGTCGTGACCCTGGGCATCAGCTGTACGGTCTCTTGCGAAGGACCCTGTGACTTTCATTTCTTAATGGTGGGTGCTTGGCGAAAGAACAGTCACGATTTTCAAATCTTGGTCAGACCCGGCTGGGATTCTTACCTACGATCTCCCACATACGAAGCGAGCACTCTACCAACTGAACTACATTTGTGGCGCTCATGTTTATGCATATCCAATTATACAGAAATTTTGAAGATATCATAATTACTCATAATTTAATATGATAATTGGCATGTGCTGAATTTGAATTTTTATTAAAACAATGCATTCAAAATCAGCACATTATAACAAAAAATAAAATTTACAGTCTTTTCTCTAAGGATCCCAATCGTGTTAGTTCCGTCTTCATTTCTGAGTCTTTCCGACAATCCGGATTTTTGCACCTCATACTGACTGTTCTTTCAATCATCACTGTGAATTCAATGTTTAATATTATCTTTTGTAATTCTTGATTAAACTGGTTTTGGTGCCTTGAGTTAGTGATAAAATGGAGTGGACTTGAGTGATTGTGTTTAACGCTCCATTATAAAAAAAACTTGAAATCATTATTATTTGAAGCCGCTCTGTATCAAAATCGAAAAGGTCAAGACCATGTGAAATACGTACGCGAATATCTGAGAATGGGATGTCGTAAGTGTGTTTTTACACTCTCTAGCAGTCAAGATTCTTTCACTTATATCGAATCGATCAGTTTTGAGATGGTGAAGGAAACCGGAGAAACCAAAGAATATAACTGACCTCTGGCAAACGATCAGAGAAAGTACTGAGTATCTCGCGCTAGAACCCCCCTCCCGATTGGGTACAAACCTATGCAGTAGTGGCTCTGATTCGTTAGTGGAGTTGAGTATTCACACGGGAGTTTTCAGTCTCAGTCAATATTATCAAGTTTGCTGATCATTGTATCAAGACGGTCAGTGCACAGAGACCGAAACAAACCGACTTTTGGCTAGCGAACAGGCAAAATTTCCCACACTATAGGGCCTTTCCCGCATGGGATTCGAACTAAGGCGGTGAAAGGCGCTGTGGTCCGTATGTGAAATGGAGTTTTACAACCATGTCCATATTCTTTTTACTTGTAGTAGGCAGTCAGTTCATTGATTGTAGAGTATGTCGACTTACTTTCAGCATGAGAACATTGACAAACGTTCTTACACTAGGATCTACCCCGAGTGGAGTTTGAACCTATAACTAGGCAGCCGCGGAGAGGCGCCCGGTAAATGTGTACATTGAGATCCACTAAGCCACAAGAGGCAGCCAGTTGATGTTATATACCATTCATGATACCGACTAGATAAGGTATCGGATGGCAGGGAACATGATACTCTGACACTGCAACTTTGATTATTTATACCGATGTTATCATTTATTTCTGCTCAAATTCCAACCTACGAGCCTCAAGTGTAAACAATATAGTACAGTACAGACCTGTCGAAAGTTAAACACTTAGCTAACGAATTAGTGCCGAATCGGCAGCTCATCTCGACCCCTCCTTAGCTTTACCTCGACAGTATTTCGGCAGCTGATATCTATCTCTCGTCCACTAGCTATCCAAATCTCGGACACTCTGTAGCCATGTTACGATCCCTTTTCTTTAGTTATACTATGATGTTAAACTTTCGACAGGTCTGTACTGTACTTTTCATGACATCTAATGCTTTCTGTGTTCTCTTACAAAATCTTAGACTGTCATTGTCATAGCTGTTATCTTTTTGTTGATTTTTTTTATCTAGATCTATTTCGTTTTATTTTTATTTTTACTAAAAATATCACGTCAAGCGTTAATTACATGTATAATATGTACAAACATACTATTCCATGGCTAAACCACAATTCAGAAGCAAAGTAAAAACTTTGAAACTGACAAGTTAGGTTAAACACGTGAACTTCCACCAGGGAAGTGAGACCAGGTGCTCCGGAAGGGTAAGCACCTCCTGTTTAGCTAACTACATCCGCCACGCGTGTAATCAAAACTGATTCCGGGAAAAGTTTCCAATAACTTATGGGGTCCAATCAGTAGGATAAACCTCGATTTGAAAAAATATATAACGATTACAGTAATTTAGTACCCAAAGCCCCTGAAGCAGCGAAGATCTACACTGTACATGTTTTATTTTGGATCCATTGTAGGTCAAAGATTGATTTGGGATAGCCTGGGTTTGATTCTGAAAACTTAAGTTTCAAATTTATAAAAATGGATTTTATTGTGTCACCTAACTTGGTTTTTTTTAGGTTTTATTAATATGTGGTAAAATCTAACTTTTGGAACCACTAACACACTATGATATATAAAAATATTGATATCCGTGTATTTTGTGTTGTTGACACTGTATCAATATGATTAAGTGGGATGGTTTTTTATAAAAAATTAATTGACAAAGAATTAACAAATTTGTGAATTATATGTGCAAATATTTCTTTGACATGCAAACAAAGTTCATAATCCGTTATGTAGATATGTGTAAACATTACAAAATCGAACACATTCCATATGTTATAGCGCCAGCATGTTATGTGTATACTGTAGATATATCTACCTTGCTTCTGTGGCTGGTACGGATCGAATATCGCCGTTCTATTTATAGACCCTTGTAATCAAGTACAGATGCTGTAGTGCTATCCGACTGTACTACACCACGAGAGGGAAACCCCTACTGAAAGGTAGATCATCGAAGATTTATCGGTTTCAAAATGGGGTTTAAACACTGCTGTTCATCGTGACCCCCTCGGAACTTCAACATTTTTTCGTTTTGATATCTTCAAGGTAACGAATGTATCATTTAATTAACTGTGTATTGCTCCAGGTAGATTTTTGAAGCAGTAATCTTCATCTAAACAACGATCTCTGATCAAATATGGCTGATTCATCTGAAGGAGGGGGTTCGGAACAGGACGATGTCTCGTTCCTACGAACGGTAAGCATCTTTCTCAAGCCATTTTATTTTTTGACATTGATTAGACAAATATTTCTGATCGATATTTTGTGTTTTACACGTATAATAAAGGTTTGATTGATTTTTGTGGGTTTATTCGACTTTTGACAGGTGCTCGTTCGTTATGTAGCCAAAATACCATGGATGAAAGAACTGTTATTCTATATCGCCTGTTCGGATTACTCATCCGAGAAGATTTTACCTTTAATGGATAACGGTTTATTGTGTTTAATTTTTAATTAATAGGTTAATTATTCGTCAATTTTCTTTTGAATATGGCGAAACAGTTTCACAGATAATTTTTAAAATTATTTTTGTCAGAATCCATAACATATTATACAAACGTGTACAATGTATAAAAGCATACATTGTAAAGCATTGTTGCATAAATACTAAAAAATTATTATATTCTATTAAGTATTGTGTCACATGTCAATATACATAAAAAATAAAACATTTAACATACATTCCACAATAATCAATGCACAAAACATCGATACCAAGCCAGAAAAGGCTTATGAGACACCTGTACCATAATGTCATTGGTGTGACTTCAATTCCTTTTGACCTTCACCCATTAAACTATGTGTATCTAAATAATATTTTTGAAAAATTATTTATCACATGTATGTTCAAAATACATGTAGCTTGTTTCTATAATTATCTGGCCTTTTCAAACAAAATCAAATTTAGTGGAGGGTACAAATGAAAGTCTTTTTCTCATAAATAATTACAAATAAAATTACTAAAATAGAAGTGGTAAACTCTGAAGAATATTATACAACATTTAAAATGGTTAAACCCTTTTTTCCATAAAATATTCTACTGTCCTGATGTCTTATTCAATAAAATATTCCAACTTATCATGCTTGTTAAAATCAGCAACATTTAATACAGTGTTAAATGTCACATAAACTATGCTGGTAAAAATTTCTTTTTAAAAAATGTAAAATCGAAGATCATTGCAAAATTCATATTCAAGTAAAAAATGATTTTCATCTTCTAAAGCAGAAAATAGAACTGGAATATTTACATTTTTCTGTTGCATAACAGTAACTTTGGTTTTGGCATAGTGCCTAGTCGCCACATGTAATGGTAGACTGCTTACACAAATGGTGCCTAGCTTAAACTTGATGATGGTTTCTCTGTATAATAGTTGATAGAGTATTATATAAACATTTATTATACTAACAGTTGAGTAATGGTGTTTAACATCCCAGTCAAGAATATTTCACTTATATCGAGTTGTCGCCAGCTGGAGGTGAAAGTACAGAAATTTTGCCTGTGCATTGCACAAGTGGCATTATACAGCAGGGTTCTTTAGCCTGCCAAGCCTACCATGACACTGGACCTGTCTGTGATTTATCCCCTTTCTCTTCATTCTTTGTATCATTAAAAAATTCTTCTGTCTCTCTCATCTGCTATTGTACTTTGAATTTAAAACTAAAATAAATGAAAATGAGACATGTTTATATCCAAAGAATGAAGCCCATTTCAAAAATAAAATGAAATATTGTATACTTTTTTTTTAATCTGTCTTCATCTGAATTGTCCATTTTAATGGGAAAAAAACCTCATGAAATTTTTCTTATACTGTTAGAACTTTGGACACTCAGATATCTTGGGTGTAATTTTACCAAATGTTCTAAAGTAATTTGCTGCATTTTTGGATACCTAAATCTAGAATAAAGTTACATTTAATGACAAAAACATTGTAAACAGTACCTTCACAAGAAACAAATAAATAATATTTTATAAGTCCAATCTCATTATCCCCTACTGCAACTGTCCATCTTTATGTTAAAAGGAGTCTAATTATCTCCCTTTAAACTGTAAAAAATACCACACCAATCCTGTCCACCAAGCCACGGAGATCTTTCCATTACAGTTTAGATCTGAAATAAATATTAATAATTATGACAATTGGCCTAATTAGACCACTATTCATATCAAAATTACATAAAATTGATAACCTATTTAAAAAAAAAAGGAAGAAAAAAAGATAATCTATTACCGGTATATAAAATCATATGATTATACCCCCCTCCATGGCACTAAAACACCCCCCCTCCATAAAAGAAATAAAATGAATACCCCCCTCTATGATATGATTATATGATATCAATTCATATAAAAAATTGAGGAATAAGTTCCATTCCCCACTCCTTACTTAGATATTTATTTGATTTATTTTTAACTAAAACAGCCTTCAAATGACTGAACAAAATCATTATGAAAAATAATTTTTTAAAAATTACATAAAAAGTTAATGAGTTGTTGTACAATGGACTCCTACCAAAGTGTCATTGTAGGAGTAGGTACAAGCCCGTTTCATAATCATTCCTTAGCTAAAATTTTACTTAAATCTTAAAAATTTCAAATCTTTATACCAGTAATTTTTACTAATTTTTTATATATTCAGGAATTTAAGGTGTCATTTTTAAGATCACTTCCAGCTTAAAACATTTGCGTTTCGTTTTTTCAAAAATATTTAAAAGTAGTTCTAAAAAAGTACAGTAAAGCCTCGATTCATCGCCACCATTTGTTCAATCAAATTTTGGCAATATAAAGGGGTTTGGTGATAAATTGGGTTAGGCGGATAAAGAAAAACATAAACAAAATAGATTTTGGGACTTCAAAATAGAGTGGCGATAAGCGAGGTGGCAAAGTTATCGAGGGGCATTATAACGAGGTTTTACTGTAACAGTATTTGTTAAATTTAAGTTAAGGAAAATCTTAACTAAGGAATGATTGTGAAATTGGGACCAGACCCCAGTTTCTTAATTCTTCCTGTACTAAGAGTTTCTTTTACTGACAAATTTTGGCAATATTTCATGGTACAATAAATAACAGATTTCATCAAAATTAAAATATACAGTACTTTTATATAGAATGATCCTCATAGTGGCACATGAAATTTACGAATATCTTGAAAAATAACAAAACTATTCTGATTCCAAATTTACCAGATTTTAAGTTAAAGAAAATCTTGGTTAAAGAATGATTTGAAACAGGGACTAGATCAACATATTATACAATAGAAAATAATTGTTAATATAACATTAAATCTGATTTCTTCTTTATCAGGCAAATCTGACAATATCTTAAGTATGTTTGTTCTTTTAAATACTTTTTTGTTTAAATCTGGCATTTTGAATAAAAAAGAATTAATAAAGGAATTAATATTTCACACATATTTGTGATATATGGAACATAATTATGTCATTACATACAGTAGTTAGTAATACTTTAACCATTGGTGGTAGATTTGAGGTAACATTACTACATTAAAAACTATAAAACCTGCTGGTCAGTCAGTGGTCACTTAATGAGGAAGGATTGGTGTTCTAAGCAATGTCTCTTTAATGACCAGGATCAGGTTCCTGGGTATTTAATAGGTTTTTCATGTAAATATTTATGTCTTAGGGTTTGTTTGATTGCATCACTAATCCGTTTTATCCCCCACCAAACTGAAGGGAAGTGTCCAATACAATTTTGATTCATTTATTTTTCTGTTTGTGTGTGGATATGATGGGTCATGCTGGAATTTTAATATTTTTGGGATAGAAATAATTTTTTTATCTCTGGAAAATGGACAGCAAGGACATTATAGATCCCTTACACAGTCAAGCAGGACTTGGTTGGGTATGTGTGCTGGTTTTTTAAACTGTATGAACTGTATTTTGTGTTAAGTATTTTGATCAACTTTAAAACATATTGTTTTGTTAAAAAATTATATATTATGATATAGGAGATTATTTTTACACTAGAAAAATAAACAAGAAATAATAATTTTATAATAAATGTGCATGATTCAAGAAATAAAAGATGATTTTTTTAAAATGTATGATTTTTTAAGTTTTTATGAAATATTTAAAAAGTTAGGACTGAGAAACTCTTTCTTAAAGTTACCTTACCAATGGTGGTAAATTAACGAGAAAATATTTTTAATTGGACAGTGTTTTCACAAATTTTAGAAATATTGCTATAAATAATTTTAAAATTAACTGTCAGTTTGAAGGTATTAATAATGTCTAAATTAATGTAACCAGTCTGAAATGATCACAGAATTATATAACTATGGTAAAATCTTACAATATCAAATGAAAATATAAGCAATTTTCTGGTAGATATGATATGACTGAATATGTAAATCTAATGTAAATACAATAATGAATTCATGTAAAAACAAATTTCTGTTTAGAACAACTCATACTACGTGCATTTTTTAAAATTTAATTTAAAATTTAATATACAAGTAACCATGGCATAAATTTAATGACTGTAGATTTAAATGTCTGTTTGAGTGCAAGATTCACAAATGTATTCAACATCCAGATATGTATGGTTTTGCCTCGGTCACCAAGTAGTCAAAAGCACACACTTACAGATCACATCAACTCTTCCTCAGTTTATATCCCACTCGAACAGATTCTAGTGTAAGGAAATTTGTTAGTTCGCTTGCCAAAGGTGTGTGGATTTCTCTTGGCAATGCCAGATTTCTCCACCATCTTGATACCAAGCTGACCACCTTGATATAAGTGAAGGAATCTTGACTGGGACATAAAACAATATGGAGACTACACCCCACTTAGATTTGTATTGTAGTGCAGTTTAAAGTTTGAAACACATTTTGATTATCTCCCTTGCTTATCTGAGCTCTGATTATCTCCCTTGTTCACCTGAGCCCTATCTTTATAAGCTAGCACTATATTTCATAAATCAATTACAAGTATTCAGATTTATGCAAATGATGTACCAGTATGCTTTATGGTTCCTGGCCAAATGACATTACAAACCATTAATTATTATTTATACAGAAACTTGATTGATTTTGAGGTATTATCAGTCACAAACATGACATTAAGACAACAAATAAAATAGACATGAAATCAGTAATTTGCTCTAGGTAAATGTTACCTGCCAATTAATAAAATTTACTAGACAACAGACTTATTATATATTGTACATGTAATCTACAGTACAGACCTGTGGATAGTTTAACAATGTGCTCACTAAAAGGAGTCGAAGCTTCGCTGTCACATGTCTGAGATATGGTTAACTAGGGATTGAAAAGTTGCTAAATGATAAATCAGGGGTTCAAAATTATGTTTTGTAATGGAAGGTCCAGGACCTTTTGCCCTTATTTTTGGCAGGTCCCACATAAAGTTTTGAAAGTCCAATATCAACATTGAAAGATCCATGTGCAATTATGTAATTTTATTGAAAAAGTAGAATTATTCTGGTAAAAATGGCAGGTTCAGCGGACTTTTACAATTTAAATATTAATGGTCCCAAGGTAAAATCAATAGGTCCCGGACCTCGGACCCAGGGAATTTTGAACCCCTGGATAAATAGATAGCTACTATCGAGGTTATAGCTTACTAGGAGCCGAGATGAGCTGTCGATTTGACACTTATTTCTTTATTTCCATTCCTGGAAGCCAAAATTGCCACTGGCTACTAATATCTGAGAAATTATTTCTCAAAAAAGTAATCTATTTTAACAAATTTGTGAAAAAAATACTTAAAAAGGATTTTACTTTCATAAATTTTGAAAATTTGGCTACTAATAATTTTAAATTTGTGGAAAGCTAGCTTATTTGTTGGCTTAGTGTTAGATGTAAGACAGATCTGTACTGTTGTAGAGTAGGTGTACATTAGGATGGTGGTGATGTATGTTAGATGGATGCTACATTTTAACAATTATTTTCTCTCTGGGATATTACCTTATCTTAGTAATGTGAATAGTGTCATTTTTGTATTCATTTTATTTTTCACATAATTTTTTTTGAGAAACTTTGTGAGTACACTTGTCGAAGTGAGGAGATATTCTTTGGGCAATCCAGTTTCCTCAACCATCCCTGAACTGGCTGCCTGGATCTAAGTGACAAAATTCTGGTGGTTTTCTTTGGGCACTCTAGTGTCCCAGATCATCTCTGAACTGAATGCCTCGATATAAATGACAAAATTCTGGTGGTTTTATCTGGGCACTCTGGTTTTCTCAACCACTCCTAAATTGACCATCTCAATTTAAATGAAAAATCTTGACTGAGGCGTAAACCTCCATTACTCCGGTCTTCTCTATTACATAATCCTAATTATATTAATCTGACTCTGGGGCCCTACCTTGTTATTTACCGATTCAAATGGAAAATCGACCTTACATGTACCAGGTTGTTGAGAGAGAGTGAGAGTTCACCTACATGTTGTATGTCTAACGGTGGATGAGTTGTTGATGATTTAAAGTTAATTGATACAATTAATGTACCAGGTTGTTGAGAGAGAGAGAGAGAGAGCTCACCTATATGTAGTAAGACTAATGCTAGATGAGTTGCTGATGATTTAAAGTAAATTGATACAATTAATGTACCATTCAGTAACAAACGATAATTAAAAACCTTTGTAACTAATGTAGAGCTTATCAATACAGGACAATACAAGTTGTATAGAGACTCCACGCTAACAGATAAACAATCTTCGGGGAATGTTCTAGCGATCATCATATCCATTATTTTGTTTATTAATTGCAGGTTTGTCTCTGGTAATATTTAGTCATCCACACACACATGTACAAGTACGCAGTCTACTACAGTAGACATCTTTACATAGATACATTCAGGTGCCATATACAATCCTGGCAATCACTTCTTTTGTTTGGTTTTCACATTTCATTTTATACCATACAGGATCACATTTTCACTTCTTTTGTTTCATTTTTGTTCGATGCACAATCCAGTTCATCGCATCTTTTGTTTGGTTGTCATGTTTCATTTTTATATAATACACTATCCCGTTCATCGCATCTTTTGTTTGGTTGTCATGTTTCATGTTTGTATGATACACAATCCTGTTCATCGCTTCTTTTATATCATTTTTGTACCATATAGAATCACATCCATTGCTTCATTAGTTCAGTTTTCATGTTTTCCGTTTCTTTTTTTGTACCACACACAATCCAGTTTATCACTTTTTTTCACCATACACAATCCCACTCATTGATTTATTAGTTCAGTTTTCATGTTTCATTTTTGTTTACCATACACAATCCCGTTCATGGCTTGATTAGTTCAGTTCTAATTTTTCCCATTTTAGTTTTGCTTACCATACACAATCCCGTTCATGGCTTGATTAGTTCAGTTCTAATTTTTCCCGTTTCAGTTTCGCTTACCATACACAATCCCGTTCATGGCTTAATTGGTTCACTTTTAATGTTTCAGTTTCATTTTTGTTTACCATACACAATCCCGTTCATGGCTTAATTGGTTCACTTTTAATGTTTCAGTTTCATTTTTGTTTACCATACACAATCCCGTTCATGGCTTAATTGGTTCACTTTTAATGTTTCAGTTTCATTTTTGTTTACCATACACAATCCCGTTCATGGCTTAATTGGTTCACTTTTAATGTTTCAGTTTCATTTTTGTTTACCATACACAATCCTTTCATGGCTTAATTGGTTCACTTTTAATGTTTCAGTTTCATTTTTGTTTACCATACACAATCCCGTTCATGGTTTAATTGGTTCACTTTTAATGTTTCAGTTTCATTTTTGTTTACCATACACTATCCCGTTCATGGCTTAATTGGTTCACTTTTAATGTTTCATGTTTTGTTTTTGTACTATACACATAGGTTGATTAGTTCAGTTTTCAATACACAATCCTGTTCATGTCTTGATTAGTTCACTTTTAATGTTTCATGTTTTGTTTTTGTACAAATTCATGTTATTTAATTTTTTTTGATGAATTATTTATTGCCAATAGTTTGACTTGTAAATTTTTTAATTAACTGCCTTTGTAGACTGATAATTTAAATAGATATTTATGATCTTTGTACTTTGTAATAATTCCCGTGTCTAAATCACTTTAAGAGTTATGATAAATAATTTAATGACACTATGGCTTCAAATTCATGATTACATTGGATACATCAAATACACAGTGTAAAGTGCAAAACCTCTCTGCACTAGGAATTGGATTCTTTGTTCACTTTTTATAATGGAATTATGACACATGAGAGAGAGAGACTCAGAGAGAGAGAGAGAGGGATCCTTTGTCCACTCTCTTAAAGAATTATAACATGTGGACAAGTACACAAGAGAGAGAGAGAGAGAGAGAGAGAGAGAGAGAAATTGATCCTTTGTCCACTTTCTTAAAGAATTATAACATGCAGACAAGTATACAAGAGAGAGAGAGAGAGAGAGAGAGAGAGAGAGAGAGATGGATCCTTTGTCGACTATCTAAAAGAATTTAACATGCGGAGCAGATGAGAGAGAGGATGGGAGAAATGTTTTTTAAGCCCTAGTTATGATGCTTTCACTTGTATTGAGATGGTTAGTTTATTGATGGTGTAGGAAACCAGAGTGATCACTGAAAATCACTGACCTTATGCAAGCGAACCGACAAAACTTTCTCACAGTAGTACTAGTATCTGTCCCAACGAGACTCGACCCAGACGATTGCAGGCACTATAATCCATAAACATGCACTTTACACCACACAACCACCTAGGCCAAGTCAGGAAGAGAGAGATTGATTGAATGGAGATTTATGTCCCAGTCTAGGATATTTCACATACATATCAAGAGTCACTAGTTAGTCACTAGCTATAGTTAAAGTGGCAGAATTTTTTTTCCTTTTCAATGCGCTCAGGGCGATGTCACTACCCACTTTAAAGTCTTAGGTCAGACCTGGTCTGGGATTGAACCCACAACCTCCCACTTATGGAGCCAGCTTTTTACCAACTGAGCTACCACATTGGTAGAGAGTTGTTATTGACAGCTTTGTTATAAAATATTTGTGTAGCCTTCACTGTATGTGTCAGGTATTAGTCTAGAATGTTGATTGATATTTTAGTAGGATTATCATAAAACACTTTATGACTGTAAGGTGAGACATAAATATATACAGATTAAATACACATGTACCCAATAATAGAACCATTATACAACACATGGTAAGGTGTCTGTTACTGAATAAATCCTCTGTAGGATTGACCATTCATAAATGAGTTTTACCGTGAATTACTCTGTATGATATTGCTGTTTTAAATGCCATTTTTTACAAACTTTTAAGTTCCAGATGATTTAATTGTACAATTAGCACATTAATGAATTATGCAAAAATCAATACTTGTCGGTATGTCTAGTGTGGCAGAACAGTTAAAAAAATTTTTGATTCAAAACTTTACTGCTGTCACATCAAACCAATAACTATAAGTCAGTTCGAATTAGTAAAAAACCACTGTGGTAGTTCAGTTGGTAGAGTGCTCGCTCTGTAAGTGGAAGGTCATGGGTTCAAACCCTGGCAGGGTCTGACCCAAGACTTAAAAGTGAGTAGTGACTGTTCTTCACCAAGCACTCGGCATTATAAAATGAAAGTCAGGGTTCATTCGGATGGTTACTTAAAATAAAAGGTCCTGTGGCAGGGTAGGCTTGGCACGTTAAAGAACCCTGCTATATGCCATCAGTGCAATGCACAGGCAAAATTTCTGCACTTTTGCTTATAGCTGGCAATGTCTCAATATAAGTGAAATATTCTTGACTGGGATGTTAAACACTATTGCTATTACTAAATTCAACTCAAATTAGTAAAAATTGTATATGTGAGGATAAGGTTGCGGTAACAGACTCAGATCTACAGAATCTCAGTTGCATAGCAGTCTAAAAGACATGCTTACAGATTACAGTACCATGCATCTTGCTTCCTAGGTAAATAGGTTTCCACTTGGGGGGTGGGGTGGTGATGGGGTCTACTGTAATATATAAGTTTCTCTGGGTACTTGTGTTTTCTGTCAATTTCAGTCGTCTTGATATAAGTGAGAAATACATGTATTACTGGGGTGTAAAACACCATTCCATGATTGATACATGTGCCAATACCATACCAGATTGTTGGGTGTAAAACACTGTTGCCTTAACCGCTAATACCAGACCAAATTGATACCGGTAGGTCATTTGATGGTAATTTTATTCCCAAACAACCATCTACTGCAGCAGAATAAAAACAGGTTTAGTAATATGTTTTGTTGTTATGTAGTTTAAATCATAAATTTGGTTTGGCTGAAGTGAAAATTCATATATTTAGTTGATAGCCACATGAAATGAATCTACCACCAATATGAAATTAGGAATGATGAAATGCATCCATGAATTCACAGTGAGGGACAAATATATTAGTATAAAATTCTTACCATTATAAAATCTTCATTTTTCAGTTTACTATAAATTCTTTTTCTGCCTACCACCTACTTGCTGTCTTGCTTATATATATATCATGAAATATGGATGTACTGTTATATATAAATCATGAAATATGGATAAAGATGAGAATCTGATGAGCAGCAGAAGCAGATTTAACGGTTTTGGCAATGTGAAAGGGGGGGGCACCTGCAAGATGGTTGTCCATATTTTCAACATGTCAATGGCGTTATTATGCTGCATATGATTTATTTGATATATAATGTTGGGTTTATATCTCCCGATATACATGCTGAAATGACTTGTTCTGCTTTATGATATTGATGTATAAATTTTGTACTCTGTAATGAGATGAGATGGCCTGTTGTCAGTTACGACTATATCAACACATGGTTATTTATTCTCCCGATGCCTTCATTCATATTCTGGTATCTGGTATTTCCTTCAAGTTACCCCGCAATTTTTTTTCCTTCTATTTTTGCCTGTATAAAACATCAGAAAGTACACGTATACCTTGCAGATTCACTTGTGCATCAACTCCGACAAGTCGCTTTTTAATCCCAGTCACTGACTATTTGATCTTCATTCATTGGCATTTTGGCTTATCTGTAAATTCTCTGGAGAGGGACTAATTGTTTTGTTGGATAAATTATATTGTTCATCTGGAATCCGAGATCCCCGGCCTTGATTGTGCCGCTGTTCATTGGATTGATAGTTTAGATAATTAATAATTGTTGACAGACATCTTTTCTTGATATTAGTTTTATCATTGTATGATAAACACACACCACATTAATTTTCTGCGCTCACTGGAAAATCGGTTTTCCGAGATAAAGGACAGTTAATTTATCTTTGTCTTTTTGGGCTTTTTTTTTACTTATTTTTTATAGCAAAATTGATTTTTGTGTTTATTCATTCTTGAGAAGTTTTGATAAGAAAAATGAGCTGTTTAAATGGATTATTTTTGCCTTGATATGATTTTAGAGAGATCATTCATTTTCCCATTGCAGTTTCTACAGAATCGAGAGAGTTTCTCTTATGTTTAAAAGGTTTCATTTTCCCAGGAAATCAAGTACACACATTAATCTTAGATGAGAATCGGAGAAAATCAAATTTTCTAAAGTGTAATCATTTATTTTGATATAAACTCATAATTCGCTGCACTTTTTTGAACATCAAGAATCTCGCGTGCAGAAACCTATCCATAACGACGTGAATTGTTAATGGGCTCCGAGGGTTGTCACTATTCTTTCTGGCTCCGGGATCCTGAAGGAATATTAACAACACTAGCAGTAATTTGGCAAGTTGTAAATTCAACAAGTTAGGGTATTTTTTTACTACATCTTTAAATTGCTTTTGTGTGTTATCTTCCGCTGGGAGTTTGGTAAGGTGAAGAGAGTATATCTATCTTAATTTGTCTGTACCAAGAAAGGTAAAAGTCATTTGTGGTGGTTAAGGAAACACAAAACGGATGTATTATATACACAGAGCTTTTAGTATTGTCAGTAAAATTAAATTTGGATTGATTTTACATTCCAATATCAGTGGATATTAGCAGTTATTTAATGAGATATTTATTAATTATTTAAACATTACGGGAGGATGTATAAAGACGAGGCAGAGGAGTATGAGGAAGAATCCGTGTCAATTACACGCTGTGTAAGTACAGAATTTGTGAAGTTGTGTATACCAGTAAATAAAAGCTAATTTTACTGTTAAGATACATGTTACATAAACTGTTAATTTCAATTTTGAATATTGTAATCGAATAATAATAAAATAATTTTTAACATATTGACAATACCAGTTATTTCAATTTCTGTGTCAATTACCCGCTGTGTAAGTACAGACTTGTAAAATTGTGTAAATAAAAGCTAATTTTACCAATAAGGTACATGTAACATATACATTTGTTTCAATTTTAATATTAAAATATCATGATTAGTTACCAGTCATATAAAATTTATTATTGTTATCAAAATTATAATAAAGTGTTTTTTTTAACAATAACAGTGATTTCAATTTTGATGATAAGTTATCAGTTAACATGAAAATTATTCTTGTATTCTTGTATTCTTGTATTATTAGTAATCAAATGATAATAAAAAAAATAAGGGAGGATATGTGAAGTCCCCAAGTCTTGCAGTTACTGTGGTTCTTCTGTGAAATAAAATAATTTTGTAGCATATAGAGTTATTTTAATTTCAATAATAAAATATCAGTTAACATGAAATTTATTCTTGTAATCAAATAATAATAAAATATATAATAAAATATATAAAGTAGGATATGTCAAGTCCCAACATCTTGCGGTTACTGTGGTGCTCTTGTAAAATAAAATAATTTTGTAACATGTACAGCTATGTAATATATGGTAGCTTTAATGGCAGAAATTATATACACGGTACTATTGGAATATGTAACTACTATATGGGTCTGTGGCCTTACAAATAAAGATATATATATACAGTAATTTCAATTTTGGTAATAAATTATCAATTAGAATAAAAATTAATCTTGCAATGAAATAATAATATAATAATTTTATTAATGGTAATAAATTAGTACACATGTACCGGTAATACAGAAACATTCTTGTTACCTTCATAGATTTATGAAATTTTGTATGTGGTTATTCTTAGAGGAAATCATGTGATTACATAATAATTGATTAATTGCTTTACTGGTATATTATTTATGAGAATTGATAAGTTGCTCATTATAAAGCCTATCTTCTTTTTTTTAATCCCCCACCTTTCGAAGAAAAATGGGATGCTAAATTCAAGTTTCCATCTGTCCTTTCTTCTGTCCTTCCGTCATTTGGAAATTCTTATGTGCTAATTTTCCAAAACTATGAAGCACTATTTCACGAAACTTGCTGCAAAGTATCAACATAGATAGATGTTCATATCGTTAACTCGAGTTGGTTTTCTCATTTCCCTTGGACTAATGGCCTTATTGAACATAAGTGCAAATCACAAAAAAAAGCACCTGCTAGCGGGAGATCCTAATTCACTGAATTTGCTTGTTTTCAATGATTGATTTATGCATTTACATCCTTAAACTTGAGATTAAGTTCTTGCTCTAATGATGCAATTCACTTTATTATGTTTATATTTGTTTACAAAAATTTAAAATTCAGTTCGGAATTAAAACTTGGTTACTTGATCGTCTTGTCTCTAAACCAGCAGCAGCAACAGTGTATTTGGGCCATATATTTCAGTAAAACAACTAAAGTGATGATTTTGTGCAACACTAGAATTAACTCTAAGCTTTATAAAACCAACAGAACAGTATTGTTAATTTGATTGGGATTATTTTCTCGGTTTCCATTTCTGGTAGCCATAATCCCCATTGGCTACTTATATACTAAAGATCTCTAAATTGTGGAAACCTAGATTTTTGTATAAGGGTCACATTACTAGTTGATTGATGCTATTTCTTATTTGTTGATTCCGCCTCTGTGTGGCTAGACAGATTTTTGAATTATTATATAATACAGTTTTTTTTTTTCAATTATACCTGTTAGTTTAATGTGATCAATTTCATAATATTTTGATTTGGAAAACTAGATCTTGGGTTCATTACAGATATGAGAAGCTATTACAAGAGCCATGAACTTTAGGTCTACTGGGAAAACGATGGCACTTTTCCACAACAATTAAGGGTGTTGTTGAGGTGAAGGTGTTAATGTTATAATTTGCCAAATTAGTTTCATTCTTGCCAGGATCGTCTGTGTGGTATCTATAAACTTAAAAAAAAACGAAGCAATTATTCAAGAGAGAGCTAATTTTTTGAAATATATTCATCAGAAAATACTAAAATTAAATTTCATACCACTTTAGTATCATATTTGGTAGAGTGCTCTGTCTGTAAATTGAAGGTTATGGGTTCAGTCCCTGGCTTGGTCCAAACAAGCCTTGGAAAGACTTTCATTTGTACCATCTAATAATGGGTTTGGGCAAAAGTATGTATACCATACAGACAACTTAGTGCAATTTTGTCTTCAGCTGATTATTTCTGAATGCATAAATGTTCAAGTGAAATTAACATATTAACTGCAGTGTAATTACCTTAGTCTACCTGTCAATCAGTTTGGGAAATTGACATTGTTCTCAGTGAAAACGGACAAATGTTGAACACTGTCTACAACAACAATAACGTGTTCAGCCTAAATTTGTCACCATTTTTGCTTACAAGGCAATTATTGTTCGAACATACTTTCACATTTACTTAAGTACATGTCTCATACGCTTTCCGCGTTTTAAGTGTCTGTTATCTGGAAGCTACTTGAGACATATTGAAATGTCTACGTTTTATGTAAGGTAATTTTGTGTTTTCATTGTTCCGCCTTATATTGAAGAAACAGTAAAACTAGTGTGAACGATCGTACCAGTACATAATTTTACATCAAGCTATAGTGGCTAGTCTTATAGTACACTCATTATTGATTTGATCGGCCAAGGTTGGAAAGTATTGGCTTGAAAAATAAATTAGCATTGCTATTGTCTAGATTGACATGTTATTAACTCAATAAAATACTCTCGACGTCTTCGTAATGGCCAGAAGATTACCTCTCATTAGTGCAGATTTGACACAACTTGTTTATTAGGTCCTCACGTTACGTACATACAATTTTGTCCACAATTTTCTGTCAGATGTAAAACAATGAATCATATTGGGTTTCTTGAAGAAGCTCGGACTTGGCTTTAGCATAAACCAGCAATGTTCTACAGTCTTTGTTTCATATTTTGATTTAGTATTTATTGGAATTCTATAATATAAAATCCAGTTATTGTAGGTTCTCATGGATTGTCCCGCATTTATGAGTTTGACTTTTTTTATTACTGTATATACATTTTAAAGTCAAACCTGTCTGCAAAGACCACCGAATGAAACCAGTGAAAGTTGCCTTAATTGGCAGGTGGCCCTTATATACAGGTTCAAAGAAAATATTATAGAGCAATTGGGGTAAAATTTTACTGGCTTTTAAAAGCAGTTGCCCTTTATATAGAGATGGCCTTTATGGCAGGTTTGGCTTTATTTACAAACTGTGCTTGTTGATAGGTATCAATATTAACCCACATCTGACAGACAATGTCTAGTAAAATCTTGGTCTGGGCGTGTGAAAATTTTGCCAACTAGCCCAACTGGTCTAGTCTTTAAAAAACACTGTGTTGAACCCTGCAGATGTGATGTATGTTTTTACAAAAAAGTGTATGTTGAAGAGTAATCAACCTGTATTCTGTCATACCTTACCTGTTTGTGTGTGTGGGTGGTGGAACTGCACTTGGTTGGAAACCTAGTAGTGAGAAGTTCCGGCCGTGAGTCCAAGTTTGACCATTTTCCCTTTCCTATTATATTTGGGGTTTGTCTTGACCCTGGGAAGTGGCCAGCCAACAGTTTGGTCCCAGGGTTGTACTTCATGATTACAATTCAAGGTAGTTAAATAAAAAAAAGGCAAGGAGGAATTTGATGGACATTCAAATAAATACAAAAATGTCATGTACATGTATATCCAACTTTATGCACAAGTAAAATGAAATTACCATATTGGTAAATGTAGATCAGGTAAAGATTAAAGTTATGTTTCTGGTTTCTCTCTCAACTACATAAAAGGAGATTTTGAGTATGAAATCGCCAACTTGGTAAATGAAGGCCAGATAACATTAAAGTTATGTTTCTGGTTTTTCTCTCAATTACATAAAAAGGTGAGAAGTATGAACTCACCAAATTGGTATGTGAAGGCTAAGTAACATAAAAATTATGGTTTTTTTTGCTTTTTTTTCAACTACATAAAAAGGGAATAAGTATGAAATCACCAAAATGGTAAGTGAAGGCCAAGTAACATAAAAGTTATGTTTCTGGTTTTTTTTCTCAACTGCATACATGTGGAAAGGGATAAAGGTACCATAGAGTGAATATTTCCTTTCTTTAAAAGTGTCCGAGGTTATCTCAGACTTGCTCATTTCTCTGTTTTTCTCCATTTTAGGATGATACTGTCTGTCTTAGTTGCGTGACATCATCTCGGGAAAGTAGTACTACAGATAGAGTATGTTTAGCGGCAGAAGGGTTCGGAAATCGTATGTGTTTCCTGGAAGACGTATCCAGCAGGGTAAGTCATAAACTACATGTATAGTGATTAAATTTCATTATTCTCTGAAATCTGAAATTAGATTCATTTGGCCTTAATCAACTCCCTTATGAGTTATAATAACTAGCCTGAAAAATTTGGTTCATTTGGCCTAATTTGTCTCAGTTGTGAGTTATGAAAGTTGTGATAAGTAGATTGCCTTTCATATTTCAGAAATTAGATTCATTTGGCCGTGTTTACTTCCCATGTGTAATGCAATGATTCTGATAGATCAGTTGAAAAATTAAATTCATTTGAATTTATTCATCTCCTTGAATTGTGGATGTTCTGATATTTGCTTTATATATCTCAGACACTGGATTCATTTGGCCTTAATTATCACCCATGGCTATTACAATATTGTGATATACTAGACCAGCTTTTTTATTTGTCAAACTGAAAAATAGTTTCATTTGGCCTTTTGCATCTCCCTGTTGTGATAACTAGTCTCGGAAGAAATCAGATACATTTGGCCTTATTTATCACCCATGGGTTTTACAATATTGTGATATACTTACACATGTACCAGCTTTTATATTTGTCAAACTGAAAAATTAGATTCAATTGGCCTTGTTTACCTCCCTTGGGTATTGCAATAGTTGTGATATACTAGACCAGCTCTTATAGCTGACAAAATTTTGAAAAAAAGAAATAATGAATAATGCAGACAAATTGATTACTAACTTATCTGAGAATGATTTCCCGTCAGTCACATAAAATTGTTATTGTATTAATAATCCATTTGTTAAAATTTATCGTATTGGAAACTAGTCAGCACTTACTGTCATATTTGCGGAGTCAACAATATTTTTATATATTGGTACTTATGTATGTGTATTAAGATGATCCTGTGTATTCAGATGATCCTGTGCTTAACACAGTAATATGAGGAATCAAAAATATAAAAAGCAGATTTTCTTTCTTCTCAAATTTCTGATGAAAAAGCTTTTTGATTTTTTATGCGAAAATTAATAATATTTGTGATGTATTGTTTGTACAGCTAATTTCCCAGGATGCTTTGTCGGTACGTTACAGTTGCAGTTTAAAGTCTGTTGTACTTTTCTTGTACTGTAAACCAACTTTTATTCGCTTATATTAACTTTCGCGATTCTCTAACCAAAACCAATTTGCGAGTAAAAACATTAGCGATATGGACTTGAAGCTGAATATTTTATATTAATACATGTATACATAAGAATTTCCGGAAACAAGTTCGCGGCATTTAACTTTCGCGATTATTTTGTCCTCGCTAAATACGCGAAAGTTAATCGCACGGGAATAAAAGTTGGTTTACAGTATTTGGGTGGGCAGCTGTGAAATATCTTGGGATAGGTTAAAATAGCTCTCTATGCATATAAAATGCTTTTTGAATGGTTTGCATGGTTATATTTTGGATTATCTAAATTGCGTATTTCTGAGGGTCGTGGGTCTGAGATGTTTTGGGATAGGTTTTTACATACATGTTCCTCTCTTAGCTCTCTATGAATATTAAATGTTTTTTTGGATCGTTTGCATTATTATATTTGTGTCTCTCTAAATTTTGTATTTGGATTGCTCTGCAATATTTAGGGAAAGGTTTTACATAGCTCTATAAATATCAAATGCTTTTAAATGGTGTTTATCGTACCGGTACTTTCCTTTATCTGAATATGGTATCTTATTTCTTGGGTTTTACATGTTGTTGGATGGGTCTCAATATTCTAAAGTGTAAAACTGAGAAATGCTTTTCTGGTATCTTGGTATTTGTACTTGCATTTCAGGGTACTTTGGGTTTTTGTTTGCCTTTAGGGGTACTTTGGGATTTCTGTGCTATGGTGTTTTTGTCTAATTTCCATTTTGTAATTGTTTGCATGTTGAGTGTACTGAACTGTCCAATTTGCCCAAAAAACACTAAAAGTTTCTTTTTTCAAATAAATCATACTGTAAAATCAAGTATGATGGCCATGCTCACACTATAAAACATAATTTTCGTGATGACACAGTAACGCTAATTTCTATCCACCACCAAATTAAATAAGAACATAGTGCACAATGTGATCCTTTGGATTTACACTATTTCAAGTCCATGTGCTGTGCAAAATATTATACCATGTGTTGTGATATTGCACAAGGTGATCCATGCTAATTCAAATGCATAAAAAATCAAGAGTAGGCCACGGCAATGTCATAGTTTTATTGTACAAATGGTGGCTATAAATTGAGGTTTTACTGTGTTTGATATTACGAGCAGCTAACGACGACGATGACGATGGAGTATTATATGCACAAGGTGATCCATGATATTTATGCTAATTCAAATGCATAAAAAAATTCAAGAGTAGCTCGCAGCAATGCCATAGTTTTACTGAACAAATGATAGTTATAAATTGAGGTTTTACTGTGTTTGATATTACGATCAGCTAACGACGACGATGACGATGAAGTATTATACCATGTGCTGTGATATTGATTAACGTGATAGATGGAGAAGATGTTGATGATATTTTATTATAGCTTCTATACTATATATCTAATTGGTAACAGATGGATACAGTATGATAAAACAAAAGATAAAATTATTATTAATGTAATAAGAAACTCGGAAAATGTGTGGCATCATTAATCGAAAAATTGAAATTGCACAGTGTACCAGTACATCTAAGATTAAAACAATGGAATATGTATTTAAGCCTTGTATAACCATAAAGCAGTGTTTAAAATACCTCAAGTTAAAATTTTCAAACAGTCCTTGAGACATTGCCAGCTGAAGGCAAAGGTGCAGAAATTTTGCCTGTGTGTTGCACTGATGGGATTACACAGCTTTGTCTTGTCTTGATAATTTCAAAATTTACTATTGCGGTATATATAAGGAGACTTGAAAAAGTCATTAGTCTCAGGCACATTTTTAATGTGTTATACATGTATATGAGACTATTAAAAACATAACTAGTCCTTCTCATAAGTCACCAGTCTTGTAGTATTGGACTAGCTGTTATTTTGAACACTGCATACAGGATGCAAAATGACCAATGATTGTGGTGTTTAAGAGAAACTTTAAAAGTCAAACTTATGGTAAATTGTACCTAGGAATTTGGGTTTTTGTTTTAAGCATCATAGATTTTTAAGCAACATTAAAAACAGTAAATTCATTAGCCATAAACTGGTATAAAATCAAACTTTATTTTCATGATAAATCATAAATTCATCTTTCTGTCTGTTGACGGGTTTACCATGCACCTTACTTCAACACACTTCAAAAATATTTTTTCTTTTAATAACAGAACATCAAACAGTCCTTGATCTACTTTTAATGTTCCTCCAATATCTGTTTTTCTGTTTCTGTGTAAATTTGATTGTTGTCTCATGTGGTGATTGTATATATATATATTCAGTGCTCATCTGGATTTCCAGAAATAAATATAACATCTATTAGAATGTGTCTCTGATGTAATTTACAAATACCTGTACACATAACTCAAAACATAATGATTATTTGAGAAATTATTCTAGACTGTATATATATAAACATGTTGTAATGTTGTTGATATAAAAACAATATGTTTAAGAAATACTGCAAATGCATTAATTAAAAGTTTTATGGCCGTCATCACAATATTGTTGATAAGAATGATGTCTCTGTATCTAAAATTTCTTTCAATATATGTGATGACCCATAGTAACATTTTCTTTTCATTGCCAATTTTCTTTACACATGAGGGGATGTAGGTAGCTAAACAGGAGGTGCTTACCCTTCCGGTGCACCCGGCCTCACTTCCATGATGTTAAATCTAATTTGCAAGCTTTAAAATTTTTACTTTACTTTGGGACTGTGGTTTAGACATTGGTTTGGTATGTTTAATATGGATTTTAGCTGATGCAAATTATAATTTGGGTAAATTTGCATGAACTTGAATTAGTGTAATTTCATGGAGAACTTAGTGCACTTTTATCTACAAATTGTATTTAATTTAATGGTGGATTTAAATGATAGCTACTGTATCATCAAGAAATTCGCTCAAATTAGTACACAGCCAAAATGATTTAAAGTTAAGTAATCATTAATCATCAGAGGTTTTGTGCCTCAGTCAAGATTATTTCACTTATATCAAAGCAGTTGTTTTTGGGATTTGTGGAACGAACCAGAATGTGAAGAGAAAACCTCCCACCAATGGAACAAATATTAAACCAGGACAAACAGACAAAATTGAAATGGCTAATCTTCAAACAAAATCCAGAGTTTTAATATGCTAAACTATGTATGAATATTGCATTGCCTCACCAGGTTCAGATCATAGACAAAGCCTTAAGCTGTAATAACATATTGTTACAGATATACTGATGGAGTGATGTCTAAGGTAGATATGTACAACAAGTACAATGAGGGTATCTGTACATATTTTTGGCGAAGGTATTTTCTAATTCATCATCCAGATTACTAATCCAGATATATGGTTTGTCTTGTTTTGTTTTACATGTTATTGCATGTATATCCCAGGGTTTAAAGCAAAATGCAAAAAAACCATTTGTGGCCGAGTGGTTCAAATTGCTTGATTATGGATCACAGAGCTAATTCCACTGAGGTTTGAATCCCACTTGGGGCAGATCCTAGACTGAGAAAGTTCTTCAATTCACTTAACAAAGGTTGATGTGGGCACTCCATTTTTCTCCATCATCCTAAACCTGACTGCTTAATCAATATAAGTGAAAGAATCTTGACTGGGATGTCAAATTTCATAACTTGACTCTTCTACACTCCCAAAGTTTAACATTGATAACCTTGGATTTCTTATTATTGTAAGTGATTAAAATTGTTAGGGTATTTCATCACATTTAAATGTCATTGTCTGTACTTTTCCCTTTGAGAATTGTCCCAGGTAGTAGGTACTGGAATGTAAAAGCGTTGAGAACATATCTTGGCATTATTTACAGAAATACATGTGTATGTATATACTTGTATATAACATTATAACAAGTGTTATGTACATTATGTGTTTGTTATTAGTAAGGAAATATTTGTTGTTATATAATAACAGATTTTGTAACATGGTAAACAACATTGACCTGTCCGTTTGACCTTTCATTAGAAATATTCATACAGGAGGGTCCGCCCAAAAAATGGGTGGTGTCAAGATCCAAGTTACGGTAATACATACATTTTGCAAAGGTTTACTCTATGAGGTGAGTATATCTCACGATGTATACAAAATAACACCCATGCTCCCTATACACAGGAGTACTTGGTCCGTGATCAATATTTAAATTAAAGGTCAAGTGGACAGGTCAAAGTTGTTTGCCTATATATCTTTGCACCCTTTATACAATAAATATACTTAGACATGTATATCTTTTAATACTCAGCTATTTTTAGCTCACCTGACCAAAGGTCATGTGAGCTTATGGTATGGTGCAGCGTGTGTGCGTGCGTGTGTGCGTGCGTGCGTCGTTAACACACATTTTCGACTTCTCCTCTGAAAGTACTTGGCAGATTTCAACGAGACTTGGTCAGAAGCATGTCTGGGCCGGTGCAATTCAGATTTGTTCGTGGCGTTGCCATGGCTACCATAACTAGGTCAAGGTGACCTAGGGGTGCAAAAATCTTAAAAAATCTTCTTCTCCGAAAGTATTGATTGGAGAAAAAATCTGATGTGATATTTGGCTTCTCTAGGGTCTTAAGCCTGTAGTTTGTTCATTTCGTGAAATTAGGTTGAAAAATGGGTTACGCGTTTTTGCGTTTAATTTTGAAAAAATCGTAAAATAGCTTCAAATTGTTATAACTTGACTACTTAACCAGATAATGACATGGGGTTTTCAGTTTTGACATCTTCTTGTTAGTATCTTGAAAATGAGGTCAAGGTCAATTGTGAAGGTCGTTACCTAATTTTTTTTACCTCTGATTATAATTATTATCTCGAAAACTATAAACTTTTTGTATAGTCCTGTATATTAGAATGTTGTAGGTATTGATACAACGATCATTTTGATGTATAGAAAAAGGTCATGGGTTCAAAGGTCAAGGTCACAGATGCGAAACAACACCCAAATGGTTAATTATCTCGAAAACTATAAACTTTTTGTATAGGCATGTATATTAGAATGTTGTAGGTATTGATACGACGATCATTTTGATGTATAGAAAAAGGTCATGGGTTCAAAGGTCAAGGTCACAGATGCGAAACAATACAGAAATGGTTAATTATCTCAAAAACTATAAACTTTTTGTCTAGGCATTTATATTAGAATGTTGTAGATATTGATACAACGATCATTTTGATGTATAGAAGAAGGTCATGGGTTCAAAGGTCAAGGTCACAGATGCGAAACAATACCGAAATGGTTAATTATCTCGAAAACTATAAAGTTTTTGTATAGGCATGTATATTAGAATGTTGTAGGTATTGATACAACAATCATTTTGATGTATAGAAAAAGGTCATGGGTTCAAAGGTCAAGGTCACAGATGCGAAACAACACCCAAATGGTTAATTATCTTGAAAACTATAAACTTTTTGTATAGGCATGTATATTAGAATATTGTAGGTATTGATACGACGATCATTTTGATGTATAGGAAAAGGTCATGGGTTCAAAGGTCAAGGTCACAGATGGGAATCAATACTGAAATGGTTAATTATCTCGAAAACTGTAAACTTTTTGTATAGGCATGTATATTAGAATGTTGTAGGTATTGACACAGTGATCATTTTGATGTATAGAAAAAGGTCATGGGTTCAAAGGTCAAGGTCACAGATGTGAAACAATACAGAAATGGTTAATTATCTCGAAAACTATTAACTTTTTGTATAAGCATGTATATTAGAATGTTGTAGGTATAGATACAACAATCATTTCGATGTTTAGAAAAAGGTCATGGGTTTAAAGGTCAAGGTCACAGATGTAAAACAATACTGAAATGGTTAATTATCTTGAAAACTATAAACATTTTGTATAGGCATGTATATTAGAATGTTGTAGGTATTGACACAATGATCATTTTGATGTAAAGAAAAAAGTCATTGGGGTTTAGTATTTACGTTTACTTTAAATCTATCAGCTAGCAACTAGTTATCAGGTGAGCGTATAAGGCCCATGGGCCTCTTGTTTCTTTGCATTATAATTAAGGTATATCATACAGGCAATAAACTTGTCCAGGTTTGTCTTTGGGGTGTCCTAGATTTTGAACCTTATTGTAAAACACATCTTGCTTGGACAGTGAAAATACCTGCCTTTATAGACAGGTTTGACTGTGTATCATAAAAACAATAAACTTGTCCAGGTTTGTCTTTGGGGTGTCCTAGATTTAGAACCTTATTATAAAACATGTCTTGCTTGGACAGTGAAAATATGTCATTTTCTATCAAATCCTGTGATATTGATATTATACTATACATCAGTCACCCTGATTTGCCCATGACTGCATCGTGGTGTTAGCAATATGCCTCTTTAAGTAAATTTTCTTTTGTCATATTAGTATTTGATTTTTCCAGTTCTTTTGATAATTTTGAAATATTTTTTAGCTACAAATAATCAGATATGAAGAAAATTTAAATTATAATTTAAGAAAAATTGTTTCCATGGCATTCATTTGTAAACTGAAACAAATAAATTTGCCATTACGACTTATAACGATATTACATTGGATTGTGGGATTAACATGACATTTCCATGGCATTTCTGCGTAAGTCGCATACCTAACAGGAAAACATCTCTCTCTCTCGCCAAACTGACCACTCAATGTAATGACGAATAATGGTTTAGAGAACCGCAATGTTTTACCGATAAATGTTTCAGTTTTTTTTTTACGCCAATTAATGCGGTCGTTATCAATACTGTATTATAATTTTCCAGATGCTCATACTTGTCTCAAGAAATTATATTTATAGATTCATTACAGGCTGGTTATTTGGCAGCGATAATCATAATTTGTGATTAAATGCATCTGCCGTATTTCTAACGACCAATCAAAATGGTACACGTCTTACTGCATGTGAAAAAAATGTGGAAATCAACATTTTTTTATATCACCACTGGGACATACCAGAAATTAGAATGACAATTCTGGTAATCGTTGATTAATGTTTTTGTAGATATTCAGTGAATATGATGTAATTTTAACATTTTGCGTAGTTGAAGCAAGAACAGGTTGACCGGCAGTACATTAAGCAGAGTGTTGCCTTTTTAAGATGTCTTTCTGTTTGTATCCCTTTAATGACTTACTGTTTATATTAAGTTATGACTGAATGTCATACTTTTGTAACAGGAGAAATGATGACCTCGATTTCATTACACAAAATTGGTTTTTGGTAAATTTTAAACTTTTTTTTTTTTTTTGCATATTTTGATTACTGCATTGCCTTAGAAATATTAATTTACTTAATATATTAGAATTGTTTGCATACTTAACTATGTACAAACAAAATACATTGATGGTCTCCCTTTAACATGTCTAAACCGATCTAAAAGGAGTCCTTGCTCCAATGGACCTGGAATAATAAAAAAAAATAAGAATAATAAAAAAAAAATAAAAGTCTGCGGGCAATCCCTGGCCATATATAGGCCGGCCCATTCTTTTTAGTCTTGGTAAAGTTTTGAATATATCCAGTTCTACAGCTTTCTTATTTTTTCCTTGACATAATATACCAATCTATTCCATCAAGTAATGGAACTATGTCAGTCCATATTTTGAAAGAATGGTCCTTGTTTTTAAGGTGTCGGTCAAGATAACCCAACCCACATTGCAATATTAGATTGATAATTGCTAAACTCTTGGGTTCGCATACATTGTTCTCTATTCACCAGTTATTACTCTTGACTGTAAATCAGTGTTGGTTGCTGTAAACATTCTGTTTGCTTGCTTAAATTCAATCTTTACATGGTATCAAATATCTAGCCTTGAGAGCAGTAAAGTGCCTATTTAAATGTTTACTTGCCACTTTATAGCTTGATGAAGTGTGCTGTTACTCAGCAGATATTTTATCTGAGATGGCATCCAGATGATGAACAATATTTTCTAGCTTAGAGGATTCATAATTGAACAGTTGTTGATTACATATTACTTAGTTAAATGTTTAGACAAAATATTATGACTAGAAGATGATATTACATGATAATGGTGGGTTATTGATTTGTCTGAGGAAACTACACAGGAGAATGAGTAGAAGTTGATGAAGTGGGTCAGGAAACCAGGCTTTATCTTCCTATTTAATAGGGAGGTGAGGATTTTAAATCACTTAATGTCACCAGGTCTTATTGATTCACTCCAGTTAATAAACATCTTAATAAGAATCTGGAGATAGCCATCAAATACTCATCAATTTTTACCAGTTTCTGTTTCAGAGTCTAAATATTTGCATTTAGCCTTCTGACAGTTTTTCTAGGAAGATTTCCAGTCGAAATGTTTGCATTAAACCTTCTGTCAATTTTTCTCTAAGTTTGGCTTTTGCTGTAGCAAACATTTTAAGATAGGATATTTGTCTTGTTTGCTTATTAACAAAAGACAATACAGTTAAACCTTGTGATAATGCCCTTTGATAACTTTGTCCCCTTGTTCATTGCTATAGTAATTTAAAGTCCAAAAATCCATTTCTTCTATGTTCTTGTTCATAAGTTCCTCTCCATTTATCGCTAAAACCCCTTTATATAATGCCATAATTTGACTTAATAAATGGTGGCAATGATTCAAGGTTGTACTAAATGTATCTATAATTTTTTCAAAATTTCAAACATTTTTACATATTCAGAATGAATTCAGAATTTTCAGATAAAAATCAGAACACAGATAAAAATTTCAGAAAAATTCAGACACTAATTTTTAATGTAAGAAAAATTCAGAATAAAGATTTTTTCCAGAAATATTGAGACAAAATTTGGAATTTTTCTTTCATGAACCATGCGGCTTATAGTCAAAACCTTAGTCATCATTTGTGCAGACTTTTATTTTCAACTTTGAACAATAACGTTTCAAAATTTTGCAATTACATTACCGGGTATAAATATTTAATACATGATCAATATACAATGCATTGTACATGTAATTGTAATAGAATAACATGAAATTGTTTAGAATAACCGTTTCTTCTGTGTAAATTGTAACACCGAATGATTTTACACTCCTTGTATATCCCACTGCAGACGTAGCGATTTCTGTCATATAACTTATCCGAGATGACAGTACATCAAACGTGGGACTCCCTTTGGGACCGAGGGGAAAAGGTATTGATTATATAGTATTCATTCATGAAATCTTTAGGGGCTGTTCATAGACTGTGGTTGTCAATTTGAATGAACAAATGATAAACTTTCAAATGGCATTGGGAATCACTTTTCTGCAAATTCAATCAAACAATTGCTTTTAACTTCTTCCTGGATCTTCTTCTCCGTACTTTTAAATCTTTTTGATGAGCAAGACCTCATAAACTGATGCCACTTGTCATGTACCGGTAGATGTGGCATTAACATAAAAGACAACCTCAGTGCTTATTGCCATAATCATGTTGTGTAAATGATACCAGTAGATATAAATATCTGTAATTAAGTGTAAACTTTACTTATAGCAGGTGACATCTTGATGTAAGTAAAATAATCTTGACTGGGAGATAAAGAGCAAATTCACTCACCCACTTACTCATTTACTTCACTTGTGTAGATTTTCTGAAATTGTATGTGTTCTTTTTTTCATGGGTACAAATTTTCAAAAACTTTAAGAACTTTGACCATTTTGTGGGGATTAATTTCATGGTTTGTTCGATTTTATGGATAAAAATGTTCAAATCCTTTTCTGAGGCTTCTCAATCAATTAAGTTGGTTCGATTTTATGGATAAAAATGTTCAAACCCTTTTCCGAGGCTACTTAATCAATGAAGTTGGTCTACTTGCATATTAATTTGGTCTGCTTGCTTATTAATTTGGTCTACTTGCATATTAATTTGGTCTGCTTGCTTATTTAGCTGTTCAATTTGCTTATCAAGTTCAGGTCGTCTGCTTCTTTCAATATTTTAGGATTTCCCATGGTTCCTTATTAATTAATACATATTGATATTAATGATAATGTAGATAAGGGATGGGTAAGTATATATACCATATAACTTCTTACATCATACATCTCTAGTTTAATTAGGGCTGACTTGTGTTGCCGAATTCAGGAGCAGGAGAATTATTTAGTTTGGCAGCTGTGTTTTTAATGAAACATCCACATGTCAAAATATTAACTCACCTATGAATCATGCCCTAGAGAGACACAGAGAGAGAGATTATGAACAATTTTTATATGATACCCCTGGCCTGAGTGTCTGGGATAGGTTTTTTACCAGTTTGAGAGAGAGATGTATTGATGAAAGCATGAAATTTTATTTCATGCACCTGGATTTAGTGTCTAGGTTATCCAGTTTGAGAGAGAGAGAGAGAGATGTATGAATGAAAGCATGAACAAATTTTGTGTCATGCCCCTGGGTATGGTTCTAAGCTAGGTTTATTGTCCAGAGAGAGAGAGAGAGAGAGAGAGAGAGAGAGAGATGTATGGATGAAAGCATGGACAAATTGAGATGTATGGATGAAAGCATGGACAAATTGAGATGTATGGATGAAAGCATGGACAAATTTTGTGTCATGCCCCTGGATTTAGTGTCTAGGCCAGGTTTATTGTACAGAGAGAGAGAGATTGAGCTGTTGTCCAGTTTTAAAGGGTTTTCGATTTATTTGATGGACTTCGAGGCTGTTCTGCTGATGCACACATCAAGTTGAAGTTTTGTAAATGAAAATTGACAGAAAAATTGTTTCTACATTAATAATAGAGTTATGGCATGAAATAAGTTCTCCTAAATGTAAGTGCTTCTAGGTGCTATAATCACAAGTAGAGTGTAAATGGATGTTCTGGAATGTTCATACCTTCTTGTATGCATATATACAATGTAGTTTGTATATATTCCAACTACAATTACAAGAAGCTCTTCGTAGTTATAAGTGGCCTTGTGTTTTAGACTGTTGTTATTATAAATACTACAGACTTGCACCAGTCAAGGTCCAATCTTTCAAATATCAGCATTGGGAGTGTTTAAACATTTGTATTGGCATTTGGAATATTTTTAACAGTTGAAAAACGCACAACCAAAAAATTGTGATTTCTTAAGAAGATGGGAAGGTTAAAAAATGCAACTGTCTTTTCTGTCCTTATTGGACAGCTAGGCCTGTAAAAATGGTCTTCATGACCCATACATCCTTATATACAGGTTCAACCAAGATAGTAGCCAAGAATTTGAATCCAAATGTCTGGCCTTTGGCTTTGTGTATGCTGTGACCTGTCAATATACAATATTGCCACAATGGTATTCCAGATTTATTAGGACACTTTTGTCAGATCATCAGTAGCTCAGTTGATAGATCACTCGCCTATTATAACAGAGGTTTAGAGTTTCATCATCTGTCCAACCCGATATTATCCTTTTTCTGTTGCATAGGGTGGCTCAGTTGGTAGATCACTTGCCTATTATGACAGAGGTTTGGAGTTCCATCCTCTGTCCAACCCGACATTTATCCCTTTTTCTTTTGCATAGGGTGGCTCAGTTGGTAGAGCACTTGCCTATAGTGCAGGATCCATCCTCTTTCCAACTCTGCATCTATCCCTATTTTGTTACATATTTTCTAAATAAATAATTCCTATCATTAGTGTACTGTCTATATTCCTTGAGTCATATTAATCTTCACAATATCACAACTTTTCTTATAAATAATAGCAATACTGTCAAAGTTGAGATATTTCTTATAAATAGCCAGACTGTAAAACTTAAGATAAAAAATCTATAAATTTCTTAGACCAACCTAGACAGTTTAATGTGTTATTGCTATAATAATTTATCAACCAGATTTTGTGCTTTTAACATGTATGAATATTGAGAAAATACAGTAATTAAAAAGAATGAATTATCTGTTGTATTACACAAGGATTAGCGACCTGTAAGAGATAATTAACTAAGATATCATCTAAGTACCAGCAAAGGTAGTAGCTACAGCTGTGGATTATGCATTAGGATCGAGGGTGGGGTACCTGACGGGAATAATGAAGGTGGCATGTAGGATGGGTACCTCAAAGGGAATATGCATAAGGATTGTGGATGGGGTACCTGACGGGGAATAATGATGGTGGCATGTAGGATGGGGTACCTCAAAGGGAATATGCATAAGGATTGCAGATGGGGTACCTGACGGGGAATAAGGATTGGGCTTGTTGATGTTTGAAGGATGAGGTACTTCAAGGGGAATAAAATGATAATTAACAAAGATATCATCTAAGTAAAGGTATAGTAGCTACATCTGCTGATTGTGCTTAAGAATCATGGATGGGCGTACCTGATAGGGAATAATGAAGGTATGTGAAGGATGGGTACCTCATACGGGAATATGCTTAAGGATTGTGGATGGGGTACCTGATGGGGAATAATGAAGGTGGCATGTAGATGTTATGTGAAGGATGGGGTACCTCATACGGGAATATGCTTAAGGATTGTGGATGGGGTACCTGATGGGGAATAATGAAGGTGGCATGTAGATGTTATGTGAAGGATGGGGTACCTCATACGGGAGTATGCTTAAGGATTGGGATGGGGTACCTGACAGGGGAATAATGAAGGTGGCTTGTAGATGTTATGTATAAGATGGGGTACCTCAAAGGCAATATGCATAAGGATCGTGGATGGGGTACCTGACGGGGAAACATGAAGGAGGCTTGTTGATGTTAGGTTGTAGATGAAGTACCTCAAAGGGAATAAAAATATGATTAACTAAGATATCATCTAAACATCTGTTGATTGTACATTAAGAACGAGGATGGAATACCTGACAGGAGAATAATGAAGATGGCATGTAGATGTTAGGTAAAGGATGAGATACCTTGACCTTGAAGGGCATGAAAAAGGTACTTCTGATGAGATAATAGGATTAGGGATTCATCAGGGTACTTAACTTGGAGGGGAGAGGGATGTAAGGGACAAGGTACCTTGGAGAGAATAATTAAAGTGCAACTAATATTACTGTTTATGTAAGAAATGAAGATGAGGTGCCTTAAAAGGAATAAATTTGTTAATGATACAGATTTGGTATGAGATACCTTACAGAGAATCTGTAGTAGATGACATTTCTTTTAGATGCTGTATCTTGAACAAAGTCGTAAATAAAGATTTGATTGTTACTGGGTTTTAAGTACCCAGCATGAAATATCCAACATGGATTCTAAAACTTGGTGAGATGCTTCTTAAAATAAAGCAACAAATTGATGAGATTAATAAAAGAGGATTAGTATTGATGGTAATAATTAAGTATGGGGTACTTTGAAGGGATTCTGTTGTTATACAGGAAAAAATACAAGTAACATGGGAGGGGGACTTCAATGACATTTAAAACTAATTGGATTACAATATTGAGACTAAGATAAACATGCGATATTCCATTCTATAGAATGCACTTGTAATAATGAAATTGGAAGTTCAAGGCTAGAACCAGAAATTAATGGCTCTCTGTCATGCAATTAAAAAGAGGCATTAGTAGACTTTTTGAATAACAGTTCATCATGACCTTCACCTCATCAAGTGCAGTATCTTTATTATTATCAGCAGACTATGTCAGTCTTTCATTTTTACACATACAGTTACTAAGGGCTTTAGGTACTTTGCCGAAGAATATCAAGATAAAGTCATATCCCAGTTGTGAGGGTCACTGTCCAATGTAAAATATTTGGTTTAGTTTAGTAATAAACAAAATGTTAAAGATTTCAAATAACAGTTTTTTGATGGACTCTTGCTTCCATACTAGCTATACACTGTAATTCTTCCATCTTCCAGTAGCTCTTTTTTCAGTAATATTGTCAAAGCATGTCATATTAATATCAGGGGCCTGAGTGACTGAGGGTCTAAGCCACAGGTTTACAGATCATAGCTCCTCTCACTGCCTAGGTTCGAGTCCCACTTGGGGCAGATCCTAGATTAGAAAGTTTGTCAGTATTTGCCAACGGTTGGTGGTTTCCTCCAGTCAATCCAGGTTCCTCCACCATCTCCAAACTGATTAATTCGATATAAATAAAAGACACTTGCTTGACTGGGTTATAAATCTCCATTACCGTACTCCACTACTCTCATATGCATTGCAGTGCAAAGAATTTATAGAGATAACCCCTTATAAACCCTCTTTCTATATTTATATCTTGATGTTTTGGTTTCTGTCCAGAGTACACTAATACTAACTCCCCCGTATACTGCTGCTGCTACTGTAGTAATAGGAGTCAGAATAGTAATTATGATGAATCAGTACTCTTCTAAACAATTATAAGTAAAGGTAAGCAACATTGACCTGTCCATGTGACCTTTAATCTAAATAGTTATTATAGACCAGTAAATTTACCGATAGGGAAACACATGTGTTTATTTCCGCTACAACTTTAGAAACACATCTTGGTTATATATGGGTTGCGAATCCTAAAGACTACCCATGTGTCCGATGGATCATCGTATATAAATATTTCCAATGAAAGGCCATATGGGCAGGTCAATGTTGTTTTCCTATACACATGCATCTACTTAAGACTTCAAAAAAGATATAACATACCGGTAGATGCACAAATTACGGATCTACAAAGTTGATTACTGAATCTAAATAAAGAAAATTTAGATAATTAAATACAGCCTGTATAATTGATCTTCAATGAAATAGAATTGAAAATCTGGATTTTGCAACAGATTGTAAGATCAGTCAAACCTGTCTATAAAGACCACCCAAGGGAACCAGTAAAAGTGGTGTTTATGGGCAGGTAGCCCTCATATATATAGGTTCAAATAATATGAATAAAGCACACTTGTTATAAAATTTTACAGGCCTATATAAGTAGGTGGCCCTTATAAAGAGGTGGCCTTTTAAGTATATCCCTATAACCTCATCAAGGAATAACTAACAGGTGCACAGATTAGTAAACTGTTGATTAAAACGTTACTGACCTTGATGAATCTCTTGGTACTAACTGGCAACTAGTTGACCTCGTAGTTGTGGAAACCCCAATATAATGTTGCATTACTGTATAATTGGTGTTTTCTTAATGTTCTTGAAAATGTAAATGTACAGTAAAACGTGTAAATAAAGTCCACTCTTGAGACCTTAGATATGTGAGAGAGAAGTGGTGTTTATATAGAGGTTCTTTTGGAAATATGAAGTAAAAGGATTTATTAATTGTTGTTGGCATATTGTTGGTGAAAAATACAACAAAACCTGTATATAGAGTCTTACCCTGTAACCTAAGAAATGAAGACCTTAAACAGAAGTGGTCTTTATATAGAGATTATTTTTGGTTGAAGTAAAACGACATTAAAACACTGGTCTTAATGGACAGGTGTTCTTCATATAAAGACAGTACATTTATGTACAAATAGTCATTCATTTTATAAATTTCTGTCTTCAAATCAATTTACAGTAAAACCTTGTTTTAATGACCCTCGATAACTTTACCACCTTAATTATCGCCACACTATTTCCAAGTCTAAAAAACAATGTATTCTATATATATACCCTCCCTCTATTTAACATTTGTCAAACTCTTTATAAATCCAAGGTTTTTCTGTACAGTATAAGAATTAAAAAGAAATTAAGTCATTGCTAACATTTGTCACATTTGAGTCTTTTGGATTCAGATCTTATGATAATTGAAATTAGCTTAATTTTCAGATTTATAACAGTTTGAATTAAGTTTTTAATTAAAATGAAGTTGAATTTTAAAGATTTTTTTTATTTTTTCTAGGACATACCACCAGACATTTCAGTATGTGCATTTGTATTGGAGCAAGCACTTTCGGTGAGAGCTCTGCAGGAAATGGTCACATCATCATCCCAAGAATCCACAGTACGTATTTATACAAATTTTCAAGGGAGATAATCAGTCAATTAGTTATAAGGGTGCTCTAAGGGAGATAACTGGTTGGTTAGAAATGTGTTTTAGTTTCCACTGAATGTTATTTCACTTTTATGGAGATTTTCAGTATCTGGAGGAAATTGTCACCATTCAGGTGGCTCTGATACTCTTTCTTGCTTTTCTGACATGATAACAAATGATAAGACTTTCATATAACATTTGAACTAACTGATCAAATGTCTTTGTTAGAGAGAGTTGTCTCAGTAGCATAATGGTCTAAAACATGTGCTTATGGATCACATAGTATCTAACTGCCTAGTTTTGAATCCCATTGGGAACAGTTCCTAGTGTGAGAATGTTTGTCAGTTCTCTTGCTGGAGGTCATTAGTTTTTTCCAAGTAATCTGGTTTCTTTCATCCATCCAGAATTGACCGCCTGGATATAAGTGAAAGAATCATGACTGGGACATAAAACTCCATTACTCCACTCCACTCAACTCTACTCTTTCTGCTTTATGATATACAGAGTAATTATCCTCAAAAATATGATTTTCATAAGACGGCTAAGTTTTTTCTGGCCTATCTAATATTAGATACACTCAGGAATTCAATAACGTAAGACTGTTTTGTTTTTTAATAAAAACACATTTTTTTAGCCTATCCGTTATTAGATATATTTGGCGATAAATCGTCAAAATTAGGGGATTTTCATATCGATTCGACAAAGATGTGATGATGATATAGAAATATATCAAAAGTCTGCAGACATGCTGACACAGTTTTATTGACCAGAAACGTCAACCTTTTTCTATGCGTTTTAGAGATGTTGATTCAATAATTCCAATACAGAAATCCCAGAAGTAATTCTGCGTTGAAAATGCCCCATACCTTAGAGATTTATAATGTAAATTGTTTTATTAGCAAGTCTAAATGAATTGATTCTCAGTATTAAGATACATTGTATTCGAGTGAAAAGGAAATTAATTCTCTGTGTATACAAACTTACAACAAACATGCTGTTCATTTTGATGATCACTTTTTTTTAACATAGGCAAACAACATTGACCTGTCTGCTTGACCTTTGATTAAAATATTATTTATGGATGAAAAAAAATTAAGTAACAGGGATCATGCATGTATATCTCGTCTATACGATGTGAACACTAATCATGGGCAATGTGTATAATATGTATTAACTGCGAATCCCAACGTATTGGGTGGACCTTCCTATATGAGTATTCCCAATGAAAGGTCAAAGGGACAGGTCAATGTTGTTTGCCTACAAATGCGTGTATTATTATGTCAATATGATTGTATATAAACTTACAACAAATATTCTGTTCATTTTGTTGATCACGTTTTTTGGGGTAAATATTGTTAAGTCAATATGATTTTATATACAGTATATAATGATACAACAAATTTCCTGGCATTTTGTTGATCACGTTTTTTTTTTGGTAAATATTGTTACAATAATATGATTTAAAGTCGATCTTAAGGAGCCGGAAGGAGATTTTTTATGCCACCGCAAATCTCATATTAAAGACATTTTCTGTTATGACGTCTATTTGTCTATAATTTAATCTACTCGTTACCTTAAGGGATTTTGTGATAATTGGCTTTTTTATTGTTTGCTATTCCGAAGAAGACAGTGTAAATTGTGAAACACATCCATTCATGTCAAATAAAGGCAGCACATATCTTTACACCAGAGATTCATTCAATAGCTGCAAATATTTACATGTGATTTTTATGCGTGGGTTTCTGTTGTGGTACTCTTGGTTAAATGGCACTGGATTCATGTGTAAATTTACCTCTTAATGGGAATAAATTCATTGAATACTCTTGTTCTTTTAAAACTACTACAAATGGTAAAAAACGGGTAAAAATTGACTTCTGTGGTTGATATTGCACTTCATATAAATGAATAATTCTTAGATTGCAATTTTTATACCCCCCTCCCCACAAACTTGTTTGACAGGGGTATGTAGGAATCACCATGTCTGTCTGTCTGTAAAATCGTGTCCGGGCCATATCTCATAACTGCTTTGGAGGACTGTCATAAAACTTCACATGAATAATCTTCATGGTCCAAAGGTGTGTCATTCTTGACCTTGAACCAAGGTCATATCAGAAAGGTCAAGGTCGCATGAAAACATTAAACCCTTGTAGTTGTGGGGGGGGGGGAGGGGGGAAGAGAGATTTGGGTTTTAGAGATCAGAAAGATCAAGGTCGCATGAAAACATTAAACCCTTGTAGTTGTGGAGGGGGGGGGGGAGATTTGGGTTTTAGAGACAGTTCTAGTTTTTAAAAGTTTTGCTTCCCAATTTACAGTATTTGTGTTCTGTAAGCTTCAATTTATTTTGAGAGAAATTAATGCTTGAAAAATTGAAACCAAATTAAAGTAAGTTGATAGCGTAACAACACCAATGACCTCATGATTAATGGCAAATACATATAAATCAAGAATATTGAAGAAACAAAGTCATAGACGGTCAGATGTGGGCTAATTTGTGTGATCTAATAATCCAAGATAGATCGTAGATTTGAACTTACAAGAGATGATGGAATGAGCATTTATCTTCATAATTTGTCAATATTGGCCATTTTTCTGGGTCTGATTGGTTTCTTATCAAATACAATACATTGATTAAGTTGGCTGAAATGTAAACAATTACCATGACCTTTATATCATACTGTCAATTAAAAATGGAGAGAAGCAAAGATTTTTGTGTTTTGTACAGATTGTTTTTACTACCAGCCTCTAGGTGGCCCTGACACACTTTCTTAGGTTTGAATTCCACTTGGAACAAAGATTTCTGTGCTTTGTACACAGATTGTTTTTACCAAAGCCTCCAGGTGGCCCTGACACACTTTCCACTCAGGACAAAAACTTTTGTGTTTTAATATAGAATTTGTTTTTGCCACTCACCTCCAGGTGGCTCTGGCACACTTTCTTAATTTAATCCCACTGAGAACACAGATTTCTGCATTTTGTTCAACAGTTTGTTTTGCTAGACATTTCTTGACTGGGAAACCCAAAGCTATCCTAGAGATTATGAGTACTTAATATAGCGGTACCTATACATTATATAGTTGTTGTTAAAATAGCTTTGAGTTCCTCAGCCTTGGACTTAGCTTTGAGTTACTCAGCCTCGGTGTCCATGAATAGCTCCTCTTTACTGCCCAATATGGCAGGATGCCTGTCTATTGGATGATTAATCCTCATCATTTCTGTTGGGACCCATTTATTTAAAAGCTGAGTTAGGACTGACACCATGTGGAATAAAATGTCTTGCTCATAGACATATTATGTGCATTATGGCTTGGGTTTGAACCCATGACTATTAAAACATAAATCCACAGCCTTAACCAACTGTACATGTGTGTCTGGGGCTTGAATTCATAACCAATGAATCAAAATTTAATATGTTAACCACCTGGCCACATATCTTCACATTTAAAAAAAATTAAATCAATAAACCATAAAATGAGAAATAAAGATCTGTTAAAATTAAATAATTTTGTCAAGATTTAATAGTAAAACTTTTTTTGTAAAAATATCATCAAAACAATATTTTCAATTTCTCTTAAATTTGAATTTATTGGATTTTAAAGTCTGTGTTATGATAGAAAACAGGTTCCATATTTTACAACTTACGTTTATTTTACTAAATAAAAGAATATATTTATGATCATAAAGCTATGAGTTTATTATATTCCTAGACAAGAATATTGTTCATCATTAAAAAACCAGCCTTGGTTGATGATATTTATATTGGTATTAATGTGTTTTGTTTTTATCTCAATAATATGATAGATTTATGATACTGCTAGAATGTACTTGTGTTATGTTTTGTTTGGGTCGAGGGAACTGCATTAAAGATGGTTAGTTACTTTTTGAATCGATACTGTGAAATCATTCCTTTTCATGTTGTTCCAAATTTTGTTGTATTCATGGATACCCTAATCCAGGAATTTACATGTCACCAAAATATAAAACATTACTAACTTAAATTTTAAGAGTAGCCACAAACTATGAATTTATGGCCCCATGAAATGATATTTTTCTAGAACCATGGGAATGGGATACTGCAGAAATAAATGTTTCACAGCATAGTAATACATGTATCAAAATGTAACTAACCATCATGAAGGCAGATAATTCGGCCTAGCCTTTGTTGTATTTTTATATTATACCATGTGTTTACAAGATATTAATCTTATATTAGCGTGATATTTATCTTTTTTGTTTCAGGCAGCACAATCAGGTCACAGAACTTTATTATATGGCCATGCAGTATTACTTAGACATCTCCATAGCAACATGGTACGCTATAAAATTGCTAATATTACAGTAATACCTAGATTCATTGCCACCATCTGTTCTGTCAAATTTTGGCATTATAAAGGTGTTTGGTGGTAATACAGTAAATCCTAGATTCATTGCCACCATCTGTTCTGCCAAATTTTGGCTTTATAAAGGTGTTTGGTGATAAATCTAGGGAGGCTTTAAAAATACATAGAAGAAATAATTTTGGGACCACAAACTGTTGTGGCAATAAGTGAAGTGGCAATGTTGTCAAGTGGCATTATAACGAGGTTTTACTGTACATAGGAACTAAATGTAAAATGTTCTTTTTAGTGATAATGAATATGTAAAATCTAAATACCACTTAATAATGAATATATTTAAAATCTAAATACCACTTAATAATGAATATATTTAAAATCTAAATACCACTTAATAATGAATATTAAAAAAAAAGAATTTGCCACAACAAAGATAAAAGTAAACTATATAGAGATGCACAATTTATTAAAAAAAACTCCTGACTTTGGACTGACACTGTGGACTTGTATATATAATATTAAAATAGTACTCAGTTGGTGTGGTATTTATGTAGAGTGTTAACATCCCACTTATTTTATGACAGGGACAAAAAAGGAAGGACTTCCATATATAAACTCCTAAAATTTTATTTTTTGACTGAAAAAAGTTTAAACATGACAAGAATCAAAGCTATTTAGACGTTTCACATTTTAGATTTCTATGAAAAATTATTTTCATAGAATTTAATAGGTGGGGGAGAAATTCAAAAGGAAGTACTACTGACAAAAGATATTTAAATCTCATTTGACCATTCTACTTTATTTTTTGTCACTTCAGTGCCAGTGGCTAACTCCTACATGTACTTCCGTATATCATGTATATCATATCGGCCCATAACAATGTCACTGTAGCTATTTTATACTTTTGTATTGATTTCTTTCTATATATTTTTTATATTCCAGTATTTATCCTGTCTTTCAACTAGTTCCTCTAATGACAAGCTAGCCTTTGATGTTGGTCTTAAAGAAAGTGCTCAAGGTAATAATCAAAATGTTATACATTGGCATTTGTTTTTTCATAATACCGAGCGAGTGAGTCGCACAGTTTTAAAAAGTACAGTTGATTTATACAGAGATGAGGTTCCTGTTGCGTGTAATTGATGTGAATTATGTAACTTTGTCATACGAAGAAACAATCGTATTTTGTGCATTACTTTGTTATCGTTAATTACCTATATTACAATATGAAACATATTAACTTCGGGAAAACTGGCTGTAATAAAAGCTGATATGGCTTGAAACACTAGCTGGCTTACGGTAATACATGTATATCGTAATTATAAAGACAATATGTCAGAGATTTTGTTTGTGTTGTATCATGTCAACAACATGTTCAAGGTAATGATAAGTCATATATATACTATTTTGCAGTGTTAATCATTCTAGAAGAGGGTCATGGGGCCATTCATCCCATATTTTGCCAAATGGCCCCATTTTTAGCTCACCTGGGCTAAAAGGCCATGTGAGCTTTTGCCATCACTTTGCGTCCGTCGTCGTCATCGTCGTCGTCGTCGTCGTCCGTCCGTCGTTAAAGATCAACTCCTTAGAAACCGCTGGGCCATTTGCAACCAAACTTTGTCACAACAGTCCTTAGGTGGTCTACTTAAAAAATTGTGTCCGACATGTCCACACCTAATACAAGATGGCCGCCAGCGGGGACCATAGATTAACATTGGACCCTATGGAAAAATATGTTCAAAGATATTTTTCTCTGAAACTACTGAGCCAATTGGAACCAAACTTGGTCACAGTAGTCCTTAGATGGTACCTTCTGAAACCGGTGTTTTTTTTAAGTCTGCACCTGATCCAAGATGGCCGCCAACGGGGAACATAGGTTAACATTGGACCCTATGGGAACAATTTCAAAGATCTTTTTCTCTAAAACCCTTTAGCCAATGGGAACCAAACTTGGCCACAATAGTCTTTGGGTGGCCCCCTACAACATTGGGGTTTTTGAGGGCCGCACCAAATCCAAGATGGCCGCCAGCGGAGAACATATTTTAACATTGGACCTTATGGGAAAATACTTTCAGAGATATTTTTCTCTGAAACTACTGAGCCAATTGGAACCAAACTTGGTCATAGTAGTCCTTAGATGGTACCTTCTGAAACCGGTGTTTTTTTAAGTCTGCACCTAATTTAAGATAACTGCCAACGGGAAACATCGGTTAACATTGGAGTATGGGAACAATTTCAAAGATTTTTTTCTCTAAAACCCCTAAGCCAATTGGAACCAAACTTGGCCACAATAGTCTTTGGGTGGCCCCCTACAACATTGGGGTTTTTGAGGGCCACACAAAATCCAAGATGGCCGTCAGTGGAGAACATATTTTAACATTGGACCCTATGGGAAAATACGTTCAAAGATATTTTTCTCTGAAACTACTGAGCCAATTAGAACTAAACTTGGTCATAGTAGTCCTTAGATGGTACCTTCTGAAACCGGTGTTTTTTTAAGTCTGCACCTGATCCAAGATGGCTGCCAACAGGGAACATAGGTTAACATTGGACCCTATGGGAACAATTTCAAAAATCTTTTTCTCTAAAACCCCTAAGCCAATTGGGAACCAAACTTGGCCACAATAGTCTTTGGGTGGCCCCCTACAACATTGGGGTTTTTGAGGGCCGCACTAAATCCAAGACAGCCGCCAGCGGAGAACATATTTTAACATTGGACCCTATGGGAAAATACGTTCAAACATATTTTTCTCTGAAACTACTGAGTCAATTGGAACCAAACTCGGCCACAATAGTCATTGGGTCTTTACATTTGGTATTTTAAAATAACATCTGCATTTAAAAATCAACTCCTGTGAAACCACTTGGCCAATTGCAACCAAACATTGTGACAATAGTCCTTGTATGGTCTACCTGAAATATTGTGTCCGACATGTTCGCACGTAATCCAAGGTGGCCACCATAGTACATCAGTCAGACTGCCTTATGGCTTTTGTCCTTGACCTTAATTTCATGGTCCATTGACCAGTTTTTGGATAAGGAAAATTTCTCAGGTATTATACATGAAAAGTCGATGATACTTGGTATGTATTGTCTCAAAATTTTGAAATATGGTTTAGTTTTGAAAGGAAATAATATTAAAATTTTGTGATAGAAATAAATATTGTGTAATAAATTTCAAGCATTTATTTAAACATGAGACAATCTGTTGATTTTCATTCTGCAACAACTCTACCTAGGTGAGCTATACAGGCTCCTGGGAGCCTCTAGTTAAGGCATTCATGGGCCATATTTAACATTAAATGAATTCAAAAATATTGATTTTAATGGTGTTTTAGAAGGTTTCTTTATCGTTTTGAAATAACATGACCCTTTCTGAATAAGTTCTACAATGAACACTGATTTTGTAATCCACAGTGGCTTAGTAATGTAGTTGATGTATAAGCCACCATAAAGAAAACTGAAAAACATATTCCTGTTTGGTTCATACTAGGTATATCATAAAGCACCTGGAACCTTCTATCTATGCATAAGGCATTGGATTCATGTGGATATGTAACTTGACCTTGAAAAGAGAATTTTTTGTCTACATTATATGATGCTTGGTAAAGTTAGGGAAACCCGCCAGCACTGTTAAAATAATTTTGATTGTTTGATTGATTGTTATTCACGGGGGACAATCACGTGACTTATGTTGATCACGCTTTCACCTGAAAAGGCTCGCTTCGAAGGCAAGTTGACCATAGTTTTATATAATAGCGCGTGAATTTGAAAATAATATGTAGCCCACGGAAGAAGTATGTGTGCACTAAGTTTCCTTGCCAAATGACAACATTCAAATCCCCGTAGTTTCTGCAAACACTTCGTCAATGTGTGGAGCACGTTAGATATTCGTGTTGATCACACTTACACATTTATGCTATCGCTGATTAAATTTAACCAAACGATAAAATTTGCGCCTTTTACACCCGAATTTTCTGCATCCATTAGATATTTATTACAACAGACAATTATTTCGCGTGTCTACATGTCCGTAGATATTGGAATTTGTCAGTATTCGTCAAATTATGTAAAATGATCATGCTTTCACTAAGTTTGTGAGTTGATCACACTTACACGGAGTTAGACTACACAATCTAGAATATTCAGTTAATTCGACAGTGCCTTTATCTATAGTTATATATGTTTGTATGCTATGTACACAGATTGGAACAACTTGTACTATACAGTACAGACCTGTTGAAAAATAAACACTAAGCTAACAAATTATTGCTTAATGTTGGCTCCCCGTTAGCTATACATCGGTAGTTGCCACTATATAAATCTCGACAGCCGAACGTAGGCTGCTTTTTGTTAGCTCAGTGTTGATCGAATGTTCGACAGGTCTGTATTGTAAATATACGAACAATATTGTCTATAGCTGTTGTTTGTCCATACCAATTAATGTATAGTGCGTCAAGTTTGACCTGATCCTTTGACATTTAATTTGAATATCTATTGTTTAATTTAGGGGCTATCTACAGATGGGCACCGGGTGTTTACAGTAATGAAACATGCCGTCTTACCTAAATCACACAGTCAATTAGTCCAATCTAATACTTTTCGCATTTATTTCTTGCTCGCAAAAAATTCATGTTTTACAGTATTGAAATTAAAGGTCAAACAGCCAGGTCAAACTTGATATTCTATTCGTTGCAAAAACTGGTCCTGTTTTTAATCAGTCTACAAAGGTAAACCATGATGGATTGAGAATATTTCACTCGCATGAAGTAGTACAGCTTTGCCAAACAGTTGACTAAGTACAAGGTAGGACTTCCTCCTAATAATTTTTATGTTAATTTTTTGTCCCCACAGCAATGCCCAAATGTCTTGATCCCGTCATTTTTAGGTTTTTACAGTAAAATTAAAATTTGTATGGAGGACACAAATTGAAGTCTTCCCTTGTCTTAAAACTCAAGATCTCTCACCACCGTGAGTTCGATTTTTGAGCGTCTCCGTGTCGACGGCCCTTACCCATTGGCTTTATATATCAGTATATAATTTCACCGATTGAAAGTGATGTGCAATGCGCGGCGTTGCAGCATAAGTGCTTACCAGCACTCACGCACAACAATAATTGCCGGTCAGTCACTAATATGAATGTATATTGAATTTCTGTGTTTTGTTACTGCTAGATGCAAGGACACTTTGACATGGTACTTTGAGGGATTGACTATTTTTCCACCAGTCTGAAATCCGACAGTCATCCAACACACCTTGACACACACACCACACACACACACACACACACACACACACACACACACACACACACACAATTTTTTATATTTTTAGCTCACCTGAGCCAAAGGCTCAGATGAGCTATTGCAATCTATCACCGTGTGTCGTCCGTTGTGCGTCGTGTGTAAACTTTACATTTTAATCTTCTCCTCCAAAACTACTAGGCCAAATTTGATGAAACTTAATGATTAGGATGCCTAGGTAACAGCCTTTCAAAATTGTGTTCAGGGTTTGGCCAAGCCCAACAAGATGGCCGCCGTTACTAAAAATAGCAAAAAGACAAAAACATCTTCTTCTCTGGAACCAGAAGGTGCAGGCAAATTTTGATTGGATATTTGGATTCAGCATACCTGGGGACATTAAAATTGTGTTTTTCATGAAAATTGAACGAAAAATAGGTTACACGTTTTTTTGCATAAAATTATGTAATTTTGAAAATGAGACATTTATTGTTATAACTCAATAACAGCTGAAGATAATTGTATGGAGTTTTCACTGTTGATCTTGTCTTGCTATTTTCTTCCAAAAGATTTCAAGGTCAAAGGTCAAGGTCATGTCCCTGTTTTTGACCTTTGTTAAAAAATGCTATTTTTTAAACATTTCAAGTGATAATGGCATGGGATTCTCAGTTAATTGTAGGTATTGACATGACGATCATTTTGATACATAGATCAAGGTCAAAGGTCAAGGTCAAAGATGAACAGTATTTCCGTTATAGTTGATTATCTGCAAAACTATTAACTTTTTGTATAGGCATACATATTAGAATATTGTAGGTAATGGCACAATGGTCATTTTGATTTATTAATAAAGGTCATGGGTTCAAAGGTCAAGGTCAAAGATGAACAACTATTTCCGTTATAGTTGATTATCTGCAAAACTATTAACTTTTTGTATAGGCATACATATTAGAATATTGTAGGTAATGACACAATGGTCATTTTGATATATTAATTAAGGTCATGGGTTCAAAGGTCAAGGTCACAGATGCAAGCAAGAACTGAAATGGTTGATTATCTCAAAAACCGTAACTTCCTTGTATAGGCATATATATTGGAATATTGTAGGTATTGGTCTAATGATAATTTTGATATATGAATAAAGGTCATGAGTTCAAAGGTCAAGGTCACAGGTGAGCGTTGGCCTAATGATCATTTTGATATATGAATGAGGGTTATGGGTTCAAAGGTCAAGGTCACAGGTGAGCGTTAAGGCCCATGGGCCTCTTGTTTTCTTCTAGCCATGGCTGAAGCATGTATTATTTGTAGATATTGTGAAAAAGTGTTGAAAGGGGCTACTTCTTTAAGGCAGCATGAGTTACGCCACCAATCTGAAGGGCCATATAAATGCGGAGAATGCAAGCTGGCTTTTTTTTAGCAAGAGCATCTTCATTACACACAAAGAAAAAAAGCATGAGCATAGAAGAGAAATAGATTGCAATGTCTGCAGTGGTGTCTATTATGATGAACGGGACTTCCAACGTCACAAATTGCATGAAGGGTTTTTGAAATTTGAGTGTGACGTGTGCCATCTAAAATTTGAAAAATGTGTTGACCTGAATAAGCATTCCGGAATTCACACGGGTGAAAAAAAGTTCAGATGTATGATGTGTGGTAAGCATTTCAGGTTTAGAACAAACTACCACAGACATTTAAAATCCCATACTAAGACTGAGGAGAGAATACCATGTTAAAAATGTAACAAGGACTTCAAATCACAGCAAACTTTAAAAGGTCACATGGCTAAACATACTTCCAAACATTACAAATGTGACATCTGTCAGAAAGTATTTAGTACGAAATCATGTTTATGTATTCATATAAAAAATAAACACACTTAAAAGGCATCTTAAAATGGTATATATATTATATGTATAACATACATATCATTGACATTACAAACAGTATCCAATAGTATCATAATCGAAATGAATGGCGAATTCGTCTTAGCTGCTATTTTGATTTTTTTTTTTTTTTTTTTTTTTTGGTCAATGGTGACTTGAACACCTTGAACGCCTTCAACATTTTAAAGGGCGATCGAACACTGCTCACTATCCTTTTGTTTTTGAATATTTTCTTATGGGCTTGTTGAGCCACAGCTTATTTTTTTCTAGTCATTCTGACAAATAAAAACAGCATATTATATATTAAAAAATCTAGTAATTTTATCTTTGGGCAATGATCATAAGACGCTGTCCAAATGACTGAACATTCGAAAATTTATACCTTAACATTGTGTAAGCATGATCAACTCACAAATATAGTGAAAGCATGATCATTTTACATAATTTGACGAATACTGACAAATTCTAATATCTACCGACATGTAGACACGCGAAATAATTGTCTGTTGTAATAAATATCTAGTGGATGCAGAAAATTTGGGTGCAAAAGGCGCAAATTTTATCGTTTGGTTAAATTTAATCAGCGACAGCATAAATGTGTAAGTGTGATCAACACGAATATCTAGCGTGCTCCACACATTGTCGAAGTGTTTGCAGAAACTACGGGGATTTGAATGTTGTCATTTGGCAAGGAAACTTAGTGCACATATACTTCTTCCGTGGGCTACATATTATTTTCAAATTCTCGCGCTATCATATAAAACTATGGTCAACTTACCTTCGAAGCGAGCGTTTTCAGGTGAAAGCGTGATCAACATAAGTCACGTGATTGTCCCCCGTGGTTATTGGTTGATTCCTATGTTTACTAAATTTGATAAACTTTGACATGCAATAGACTTTGACAAAATGGTGATGCAAAATATTTTTGTTGTTGTTGTTTACAGGAGAATCGTGCTGGTGGACAATCCATCCAGCATCCAAGCAGAGGTCAGAAGGTGAAAAGGTCAGAGTAGGAGATGACCTTATATTAGTTAGTGTATCTTCAGAGCGGTACTTAGTAAGTATTCAGTATTCAAGAATAAATATGACAAAAATATTGATAGTTGACATGTCAAATAAAAACAACTTTACCTCATTTATGGACCAATATGTGTGTGTTTAACAATCCATACCTTCCTACATACTACAGAACATTAATGGAATCATCAGATATTTTTCCTCTATTTTTGAGGTACAGTCAAACCTGCCTATATAGGCCATTCTAAGGAACCAGTAAAAGTGGCCTTTATGGGCAGGTGGCCTTTATATACAGGTTCAAGTAATATAAATAAAGAACAATTGGGATTCAATTCTTCTGGCCTATTTAAGCAGGTGGTCCTTATATAGAGGTGGCCTTTAAAGCAGGTTGGACTGTATTGCTTATAGTATATGCAATGTTCATTCTAGAGGAGGTCATGAGGCCATTGACCCCTTGTTATGTCAAATAACCCCCATTGTTATTTTAAGGCCTTAGTGGGCGATAATTACCTTTAAATGGAAAAATATTTATGTTTTTGGCTGTTTTAGATAAAAGTTTTTGAACACAACATTCTCTGAAAAATCTTAGATGAACTTTGCTACAGCGGTCTTTTTAGCAGAGATTATAGGTTTTATAAGCTGTAATTATATTGGTTTTAACTGTCTCTATATATTTTGTAGCACATAGGGAGTGGTTCTGTAGTAACAGCTTCCTTTCAGCAGACATTATGGACAGTGTTACCCATGTGTTCAGGTGCTATAAGACAGAAATCCATCAGTAAGTCATTACTATAGAGTAGTGTGTGTCACGGACATGTCAATCCTGTACTGTATGGTAAATTGTCTGGCTAGGTGTGATTCTGATGAAAAATTTAGTTTACAATGCATTAGCTGTATAGTAAATCTTTGAAATAATGCCTCTCAATAACTTTACCACCTAGCTTATCGACACACTATTTCAATGTCCAAAATCCATTTCAACCAAAGGGTGGTGATGAATTGAGATTTTACTTTATATAATGTTTGTTAGGTTAATGTAGGCTTGGGGATTATAGAGTTAGTTTGTTTTTTGAGTCCTTTGAGCTAGGAGTCATAGGAGGACATGTTTTCAGAGGACAACCAACATTTTGTATTAATTTAAAATATGTATTTAAGACTATTTTAACATGGTTTCTTCCTAAACTTTGGATAGCTAGGTAACATGTGCTAACTCATCAAGTCATTATGCTACAGACAAGCATACCACTCACCTAGTCACATTATACTGACACCAGGGGAACTGGTCGATACTGAGAACCAGGCAAGGAATAAGTATTTCAAATTTTTAAGTCTAATGCGTGACCTGACTGGGGTTCTAACCTACAATGTTCCTGCTTTTGAGTAGGACATTCTAACATTTAGCCACAGAGGTTGTCAAGTTCTTGATGCATTGGTTTGTCAGCCAAGACTGTTTCAACGATCATAGATTTTAAATTTTTCTCAGACAGTATCATTAAATACGAATTTATAATTTCAGGTTATGTTTTTGGCGGGGATGTTCTGCGGTTGTTTCATGGCCACATGGATGAATGTTTAGCTATACCAGAAGCTGGTAGTGAAACTGAATTTAGGTAAAATAATTAATTTATGTTGATAAACCTAATATAAAGGGTAATATTATGTCAGTGATTTGACTACAATTTCACCAAGGCTGTGCATATATGTAGTGTCACTAATTTGGTATCTAAAGGATTTTACCAAGAAATATTTTCCTTAAAATGAAATAATGTCATTGAATTGTTTATTGCTATTGTTTAAAGTGAATAAAAAAATCTTTTTTTGTTTATTATATTAAATAACAACAGTTGAACATCATTTTTGAAATACCATTGATAACTGGAAGTCATTATTTTTTTTTTATTCGAACTAAGATAGTGAGAGACAATATGATCTGTAACCTTGTGTTTTTACCACTCGGCCACCAAGGTCGCAAGAATTTAGTAATAAATTTGCATCTTCATTTGACATAAATAGTTAAAATACATGTAAATATTTGGCTTTATTTTGTGATATTTTTCTGTTTTTCAGTGCTGTTATGTATGAGACAGGATCTGTATGTAGTCATGCTAGATCTCTGTGGAGATTAGAACTCATTAGAACAAAGTAAGTTTACAATACAATTTGGTTAACATTTCACTAGTAAATGCTGTAAATCTGGAAAAAATTTATGTCAGTTAATTTCCAAAAGCAGTGACATTTAAGGTTTTTTTGGTGTACCTGTACCCTCATTTTGGCATCATTAGATAACAGTCAATGTAAATGAAAGTGAGGTATGGTAAAATTTAATATTCACGAAAGTTTAATGTTTGCATCTAATTACTCTCATAAATTTATGAGGAAAATAAAATGACTGCAACTTACAGTAGCTGTAATTTGATAACAAAAAAAAAAAAAATAAAAAAAAAAAAAATAAAAAATAAACTATGAATTTAAACAAAGTCTTTAAATTGGACAATTTTCGTAATTAAGATGTTCTTCACCTTTTGGTTTTATTGCTTTTTGACTGATATAAGATAGTTGCTGTAATTAAATTTTTTGATGATTTTTTCATTACAGATGGGCAGGTGGATTCATGGGATGGGGACAGCAGTGTAGATTACGACATGTAACATCTGGCAGATATCTGGCTGTTACTCATGAACATCAAGTCATTACTGTACATAGACAAAAAGCAGATGAAAGAAGTGTGGCATTCTTTCTTTACCAATCAAAGGTTTGTTTTGTGGAAATTGTGAAATCTTTAAAATTGTATTAACTTTTGGAATTCTCGTTTCAAAAACATTTCCTGAATGTTAATGTCCATTATATGGACTATAGCTAAATATTTGATATAAATAGCACCATTTCAGACAGAAGTTTGTGATGATTTACCTTCAAAATTATTTTGTCCTCATGAAACACACAAAAGTTTTATCACTCATGAAGTCGGTTTACAGTATTTATTCCCCATACAAACTTAGTTTGAGGAGGTATATAGGAATCACTGTTTTGATCAAACTTGGCACAAGTGCTTACCAACTGGACAGGGTGATGTGCCGCATACCATATTTAGGTGTGTATGTCAAAGGGTGAGGTCACAAGGTCACTTAGTTGGGAGTGCCAACCAATCAACAATCCCTCCTAATCTCATTTTGTATGGTTGTAAAGTCATATTGATAACCTTTTTTTTCAGGATGACAAGAAGCAGGCAGAACCTAGAGAGGATGAAGGTATGGGTAAATGTGACATCAAATATGGAGATACCATGGTATTTATACAGCATTGTGACTCAGGACTCTGGTTGTCTTACCAATCATTTGAAACAAAGAAAAGAGGAGTTGGAAGAGTGGAAGAAAAGAAGGTATGATCATATAGTGGTCTGGTTAGCTCAGTTGGTAGAGCACTAACCTATAGTGAAGAAGGTCCTAAGTTTGATCTTCACTCTGGTTCTGCAATTTTGTTCTTCCTGTTGCAATCACCATAAATTTGTTATCTAAAGTAAAACTTAAAAAATTGTCTTGCCCAAATTAAGGCAATTTTGCAGACATTTTTATCCCAAATAAGAAGTCTCTATTTAAAAACCTTCTTGACCACTGAGAAAATTATACTTATCTGTTTGAAATTGTTTGGGTCTTTACGGTGACTGTTTTTCTTTCTTCTGCTCTATATAGCCATTCAGATGTAAATTGATTGGTCTTGTTTTTCTTTAAAAATCTATGTAACATAGAAAAGTAAAATAAATGTCAATAATTCACCCATCTTTCAAACAAGTTGAGGAAATATTACCAAATTTTTAATATTTTAATACATTCTGATGTATTCCAGTATTTCTATACTTGTGTATTCGTTATAAATGTAGGCTGTGATGTTAGTAGAGGGACACATGGATGATGGTTTTACATTCACCAGAGCTCAGGATGAAGAATCTAGATCAGCTCGTGTCATCAGGAAATGTCAATCTGTATATAATAGATTTAACAAGTAAGTAATTTACAATTATATCATGCTGACGAGGTCAATCCATTATTTTATTATCCCGTCCAAGAGCAATGTCGACCAAGGACACATTAAGACAGATTCAGGCAACTCAGGTGCAGGAGTAATGAACAAAGTTTGCAAATGTAGCATGAATCTCATTACTTGCCATATGATCTATTTTCAACCCATGTAGAAACGTGAATTATAAGAAAAAAATATTTTTAGTAAAATTTACAAATCTTTAATTAGATTCCACTGCCAATAAATCAATACTGTGAAACCATTTAATTTCAAGGGGTCCAATTTTAGCAGGGTGTTGAATTTGTAGTTTGTGGTTTCTGTAAGTTTGTAATTTACCTATATACTGTTTTGTTGAAATGTTACATTATGCGTGAGAATATTTAAGAAAACAATGAATATTGGAACACCATGGAAATGAATGATTTGAACAGTATCACATGTAGTGTTTAATCAGTATTATCTTTTATTAAAATTTGTTTCAAAGTACATTGATATCTATTTATATATTATTATAGAGCATTAGATTCGTTAAAGACAGAAGGACGTTCAGGTCATAGTTGGGGTAGAATTTCACTATCAGAAGTTGTTAAGTGCCTAGAAGATCTCATTGATTACTTTGCTCAACCAGATGAGGACGAAGGTAAATACAGTAAAACCTTGTTTAGATGCACTCGATAAATTTGCCACCTCACTTATCACAACACTTTCTTGAAGTCCCAAAATCCATTTCTTCTATGTTTTTCTCTATATGTCTTTCATTGCCTTACTGTCAAACTAGTTGTCAGTAGTTGAAATTGCTGTTCTTTGGACTGGTTCACTCAGTACATGTATAACTCGGAAGTCTTGGCCATTTTGACGCTTACCGATTTTTTGCATATAAGGAATATACATGATCAGTCCTTTCCCATGTCATACCAGCAGGAATCACTGTCTATTGGGATTACTTGGTTGGTTTTTCTATACTGCATGATGATTTCTGGTTTTAATATTACGGTATCTGTCTTTTATTTCAGAACATGAAGAAAAACAGAATAAACTCAGAGCATTAAGAAACAGACAAGATTTATTTCAGGAAGAGGTTAGTTTATATTACGGCAGCAGATTTTCAAGAAAGTGTAATAAAAAGTAACATCCAATTTTCAAATAATAAGATTTAATAGAAAAGGTGTGATATATCTATGGAAGTCTACATATATGCTGAAAAATGTAAAAAAAAAAAACCACTTTAATGTACTTAAATTATTTTCATGGATAAAATTCTACAGATTGTGTATGGTCTTTTTTATGTCTGTCTAGTTATTAATAACCTTTATATAATTCCATTTTCAGGGTATGATAGCCCTTATTCTAGAGACAATAGACAAATTTAGCCAATACAAAAGTAAGCGACATTTCGCTCATTATGCCGGAGAGGATGCTGCTGATTGCTGGGACGACATATCAAATTATCTGTACTTGTTATTAGGTAAGAAATTCTATTTTGATATCAGGGTTGTTGTAATGTTTAACATCACTTCGGCAATTTTTTAGCTATATGCCACAAGAGCAAGTTTATTAATCTTGAAGGATTAATCTAAGGCCAGGTTTGTGTATGCATGAGATGTGTGAGTTTGTTTTATGGTCTGCCTGGTATTAGCATATTAGCACATACTCAAATCAAATAAGGTGTTAGATTCCATAGTTGGTATGCTGCATGCAAGCAAACCATTCTACCAGTCACATTATACTGTTGGTACTTTTTTCACTTAATGCTGAGTACCAGGTGAGGAAGCAGTATCCATATTTTAAAGTAATGATATGTATAACTTTTCACTTTCAAAATCAAACCTTTTACCAATTGCTGTATGACAGTGCCCTGACCAAAAAATCATTAACAGCACTTGTGATACTCTTCATTTTGAGTACCGTTTTAACTTGATTTCTTTATTATTATTTGACAGCTGCAATGATCCGTGGTAACCATGACAACTGTGCTCTTTTTGCTCAATATTGCTCTGATCATCTTGTGTGTGGTGCCATTTAAACTTTATTTTTTTAATTATTTGACAGCTGCAATGATCCGTGGTAACCGTGCCAACTGTGCTCAATTTGCTCAGTCTTACAGGTTAGACTGGTTAGTTAACAGATTAGAAAGTCAACAGTCATCAAAAGGTAGGAGAGAATATAAGTATTTTTTCTGTCAACAAAATAGGATTTCCATAGTAACAACATACAAATATTGTTTCATTTGGATTTGTTCATGTGTAATGTGACCACCTGAACCCTTACCATTTAAACCAGAAAAGTTCAGAATAACAAAAACATTTATAGAAAAAAATGCCTTATCAAAATTGAGACGATAACAAGTGAAAGGGTCTCTGTCTCTGTCTTTTGATATATTTGCAACTAATGTCTGAGTTCAACTTTAAATTTTTAATACAAGCACAGAAAATAGAAACGGGGCATTTGTATCTAATGTTACAATAATTATTCTCTTTACATTGTAGGAGTTTTAGATGTGTTACACTGTGTGCTGATTGACAGTCCAGAAGCTTTAAATATGATCAAAGAGAAACACATTATAACCATTATATCACTAATAGATCGACACGGTCGTGACCCAAAGGTTTGTAGTCTTTGATAAATTATGGTACTAATGTATTGAAATGGTGTAATAAGAAAATGCTACAAAAATTATGTTTGATTGATTGATCAAATGGGGTTTTATGTTACAGTTAAGAATATTTCAATTTTATTGAGACATCACCAGTTATAGTGCTCAGGGCAGGGAGATTTCTTTATAATACAACACCTTCAGTGACACTGGGCAACTTTTTTTAAAATTATCTTCCAAAAGAATCTGCGACTTTCATTTTTAAATGCTGAGCATTTGGCAAAAGAATAGTCACTACCTATTTTCAAGTCTTGGTTAGGAATTGAATCCTCACCTTCCACATACGGAGCAAGCATGCTTCCAACTGAGCTACCCTAGTGGTGACTAAGGAATCAGAGAAATTAGCTTAAATAAAACATAAATTATCCATAATAATCAAATTAGCTTGGCTCAGATTCTTTTACGGACTACACATTGTACGACTTGCCACATGTAGATGTGAAATGTAGATGTAAACTTCGACAATCACCATCATCATCAACCATTGGTCTATATTTGTGGTAATTTTATGAGATAATTTGGTATACTATATAATGAGTTGTTTAATTGTTTCTGCAGGTGCTTGATGTATTAAGATCTCTATGTGTGGGTAATAACGTAGCTGTGAGAACCAATCAAAACCTTATCTGTGATAACTTACTGCCAGGTCGTGACCTTTTACTCCAGACAAAACTAGTAGATTTAGTATCAAGGTGAGTACAAATGTACTAATGTACTAATAGTAATAAGGCACTTATGTGCTAATAGATGGTTACAATTTATCTGGACTTTTTGGATTTTTTAAAAAATTTTACGAAAATTTGATGGATATGTGTAAATAAATAAAAATCATTACAGACTGAAAATCTTGACAAAATTAATATGTTGCAACATCATTGTACTAAAGCTCAGTGTTTTTCAGCTAAAATAGTGTTTTTATCTTGAAAAATAAATTTTTCCCATATTCTCATCTTTATATTTTCCCCTAAAATTTAAAAATTCATTACCATATAGAGTAATTTGTAAAATTACACCATTCAATTTTTCTGATGAACTTTGTTTCAGTTTGAGGCCCAATATAAATGTTGGTGTATTGGAAGGCTCTGCAATGTATAAGAAATGGTACTTTGAACTTGTGGTTGATGAATTTGAGTCGGGCACCCACTTACCGCCACTGCTCAGAGTGGGATGGGCAAATTCAAAAGGCTTCGTCCCTTACCCAGGTGGAGGAGAAATGTGGGGCGGAAATGGTATTGGAGATGAATTGTATTCCTACGCCTTTGACGGAATTTATCTCTGGACAGGTATGGCAAATTGCAGTTACTAATAAAAATTACAAATAAAACAATTATAACTGAAATAGGATGCCATTTCAAAAGTGTCCCCAAAACAGACCTCACCTCGGAAATCGATGTTTTCCCAAGCATGTGCAGGACCAATAATTCAGAATACAAATAGCCATTTTTGCACATCTACTCTACCTTAAGATTGTTGCTGTGAAGTTTCATAAAGATCCGTTTAATATTGTTGTAGAAAAGATGCAGACAAAATGTTTGCCAGAAGAAATAGAATAAACACTATATGTCCCCTCACTTTGGTTGGCGACATAATTATTTTGCATTTACTTAAAATGACCACACTCCATATATGGGTCCTAATTTACTGATTTTGCTTGTTTCTTATAAGTCTCCCTGGATTTATCACCATATTTCTTTGTAATGCCAAAATAGGACTTAATATATGCATATGTTGGCAATGAATCAATGTTTTACTGTACACATACAGTCCAACCTGCCTTAAAGGGCACCTCTATATAAGGGCCACCTGCTTATAAAGCCCAGTAGAATTGTACCCCAATTACTCTTTATTTATATTATTTGAACCTGCATATAAAGGCCACCTGCCCATAAAGACCACTTTTACTGGTTCCCTTGGGTGGCCTTTATAGACAGGTTTAACTGTACTTACTCCTGTGTTTACTTATATTTCAGGAGGAAAACCCAAGCAGATATGCAGCAGTAACAAAGTATTACAGAAAGGAGATGTTATTGGGTGTAGTCTGGATCTAGAGCATGCTCAAATTACATTCTCAATCAACGGTGAAAAAGTATTAGGATACTTCAAAGATTTTAACTTGGATGGGTTATTCTTTCCAGTGGTGACAATGTCAGCGAAAGTCAGGTAGGTGTGGCTTGAAAGATGGACCATGACTTATGTAATTGGTATTACAAATGTATATCTAATGTATGATTATAACATGAAATATACCTTCCCATTCCCCAATTTTCTCCACATAAATATGTCTTTTCATTCCCCAATTTTCTCCACATAAATATGCCTTTTCATTCCCCAATTTTCTCCACATAAATATGCCTTTTCATTCCCCAATTTTCTCCACATCTCCATATTTTTATGGCCAAACTGACATTTAATTTTCTGATCAGGATCTATGATGTATGCCATATCAGTTCACTTGCAGTTTTCTCCAGACACACTGGTACCCTCCATTATACCAAAATGTCAGCCTTGATGAAATAACTACATGCAGTAGGAACGCCAACCCGGCTTTTTCCGAGAATTGTGTTTCGGTTTTACAATTTTTTATCCTTCCGCCGTTTTGAAAATTGGGATTACTTTTTCACAAGTGTCTGATGGCCGAAAAAGTCCCCCGTGTTTAAACTAACGATAAAACATTATAAAATATAGTTCAGCGCCGTGCACCAGTGGATTATATGCCAGAATAACCAATATTTTAGAATTTGGGTTTAAATTTGATATAAAACATTATTATTCACACAAAATATTCGATTTCTTGACGCCAACTGATGTCGCAACAGAAACCCTAGGGATTTTTTGTCAATCTTTAAAACTTGGACACTTTTTGTGTAAAAAAAATTATCACTCGATATTTTGCAAAACATACAATAACACATCCAAAATTAAATTCAATCTAAAATCTTTCTGGTGCATCAGGTGTAAATATCTTAAAACAGCGAAAATCTGGATGGTACATTTGGTTGTCAATGTAAACAAATATGGCTGCCCCCGCGATGATCGGTGTACCAATGAGAAGTTGGAAATGACATTGCAACGTGTTTAAATTATATTCACGCGATACCGGTTTGGAGAATCATTAAGTCACATGTTCAAATCGCCAAGTTTCGCAAGTTTTCAATAAAAATCCTTAGACAAAGTAATATAATCTAAACACTGATCGGTTACCTACATGTCAAACCTTGTATGCATACGCTATCAAGAGTTGTCTCTCTTTTATTGCATTTTCGCACTCTCTCCCTCTGTGTGTGTGTGTGTGTGTGTGTGTGTGTGTGAGAGAGAGAGAGAGAGAGAGAGAGAGAGAGAGAGAGAGAGAGAGAGATGTTCAGTAGAGCATATTTTGAAACACCATAAGTCATAAGATTACCTTCACAATCAATGCAACCAGTATATTCTCCAAGGAGTCATTTATCCATAATGGACATATTACCACCATACAGACTGAATCTTATGTAAACTGAATGTTCACATTAATATATTATAATAAATAACCACTATCCTAATTCAGAGTAAATAACAAATGAGTTTTAAAATAAATTTTGCAAAACAGTATAACCTGCTATAAAGACCACCTGTCTATAGCAACCAGTATGAAGTATCCCCAATGGAATTTACTATATAATGACCTTCCATATATATTCCACCTGTCTAATGTGAATAAATACCACATTTTACAGTCCCAAATGACTACTCAACCTGTGTATAAAGCCACTTTTTCAATCAACTTTATTTTAATTTTTTTTTTAATTTTAGCAAAAACATTAACCAAGTACATTGTAATTTATATATTCTTAATGCATTAAGATTAGAAATATATAGTTAATATATATAGATTTTTGTTGCAAAATGTATATAATAAGTAAAAAAAATTGAGGAATAAAGTGAAGTCCTTATTCTCATGTCAATGACTGAAGTCATTAGATCAGAAGGGTTATTATAATAATAACTATATTAGCATAAAGCAAATTACATGCTTGTAGCCTATTTAGAATATTGGATTATTAGTAACTAGTCTTTGTTATTTAGTGGTAGTATGTTTACTATACCTTTTGTTTTAATAGTGACACCCTGCTTCTTAAGAAACAAGGACATTAATTAGTCAAGATCAACTCTAACCATGTAATCAGATGTACAGTCCATTAAGATTATAATGCACTTTTCAATTTTTTTCTATAATTAATTCTAAATAAGATTTTTTTAAAAATAATAATAAAATAATTTTAACAAAAATTATAAAAAGGTATTTTAGAGGTATTATTTTCACTCATTTGTATACCAGTATCAACAATACATGTTTAAGGTGACCCTCTATATAAAGTCTACCACTTTTGCTGTCCCCTGGGTGGTTTTTAATATACAAAGGTTATACTGTATACCAGATATCAGGTTAGATGGATGACATGATGTTGTTTTTGCTTGCCATAACCAAAATCAAGTATTAACATATTTAAAATGTGCAGGCAGAAATGGGCATAAACAGACTTAGCTATAGAAAAATTGAAACAAGTACATCTGTTGTCTTATTGCATTGGCTGCCCATGTGTGTATATTGGGTGTGTGACCATTTATTCATTAAAAATATATTATATACACACATTGCACATGTATGGAGCTGTTTCAAAAGTCAACACCAGTGTCACCACCCCTTTGCAAAATTTTCAAAAACACCTGAGGAGAAAAGAAGATTGTTTTACCTTGAACTTTTGTGGTGTTTTTATGGTTCATCTATTCAATTTGGAAGTGTAATTTTTTATGATATGTGGTAAGCATATGATGTCTCTCCCTTTCAGTCTTGAGCAATGATAGAGTATGCAGTCTATGCCATTTGAACATATGGGTTTTGAAAACTGGCTATATATCCATAAGTAGCATTTTAGTAAACAGATTTAATTTATTATTGGTTGCATTTTAAATTTGAGATTTAACTAGCCAGTCATATACTGTTTCAGTTTTGGGTTTAGAAATTATTTTCCTCATTTGTTAGTTTGAATACCATATGCAAATGCACATTCTACTTTCATCTGCAAACTTAAAACAAAGGGAATATTGGGCATTGTGAAATGTGACAAGTTGAATAGGTTTGTTGACTTCTTAGTTTATTAGGAGTGCAATTACTAACCTTCTAATCTACATGGTTTTGGGAATTTTATAATCAGTGGTCTCAAACTGTCAATTTAAGTGACATTGCCTCTTGTTTTTCACTTTTCAGAGGTTTTTATGGTTTGTTGCTGGTTTTGAACTTGAATGTTGCAAGTGTAAGCTTTCAGCTGCATATGTGAAAGCTCAAGTAAACATATGTGAATGAACATGTATTTAAATCAACTTGCATGACTCAAATGCTATGTTCCTTGAAGTTTTAGCCAATATCTCAGTATTGTATGCGAGTGCTGTAACTGTCTTCAAAAAGCACAGGAATTTCTCCTGGAACTGAGATTTAATAATCTAGCAAGAAGGAAATCTTTATTAGGCCATTAAAGGCACATATTTCAGTCTATCTGAAATATAAACACTAGACTACACCAAAATTAACAAATAATATTAAATATTCTTGCTAAATTATTTAACAAATTTATAATTTCTTGTTATTTAAACATAAATAGTTTATTGGCAAATCAGAATTTAAATTTCAATCAAATTGACTAAATCAGGGACAGTATAAATTTTCCAGACATTTAAATTTTGGAATATAGTATATATCTTCACTTTTAAGTGCTGGTTTACTTGACAAAAGCTTATCCAGCATTAATAGTTTAAGCAAAACCCTAATGGTTATATTAAAGTCTTTGTTAAATCATATTATTGCATTTACCTGCAGGAAATTTAACATGGGTTGGGGTCAATCAAGAGTAAAAAAGTGACAGTGGCCAAGCTACTGTTAGGCTAGTGTTTGTACAGGGTATGTTTTCAAAGTAAAATGCACTCTCTGTCTTTGTCAGCTTAATATGGAAGAATAATTCACTCTCAACTTTACTGATTCAGTGATCAGGTTGTTAATATCAGCTTGTAATGACTGAAATTCACAAGGCAAAGGTTGCCACAGTTGAGAAGTGAAGGGCCTTCTGAAAGCCTCTGGGGCCCAAATCGCATATCCTAAATAAACGGATTTATCTATTGCCATTAATTCCACAATTCAACTAACACTTATAATACAAGTACGTGGTCAATCAACATAGATTTTGCGCATGTGGTTGTCGTATGGATTTTTAGTTTGTGAAATGAACGGTCGAAGCGGCATATTGCCGAGTTTTAACATGGAGACTGAAAGTAGGCCCTAAAATCCGGCAAATTCATAAGAAGTCTGACGAAAAAGATGATAATTTTAACCTAAACTTACTTTATTTCAATCGTAAATGCCATTCTGTGTCTTCTGTGTGTCCAAACTAAATATAGAACACAGCTAGGAAGCAGTACTTACAAAATTTATAGGTCAAATTAGACGAAAAATGGACCCGACCCGTACCCAAGAATCCGGACTGACGGCGATTTTTTTCACCTTTAAAACTTGGACACTTTTTGTGTAAAGAAAATTATTTGATGAATTATATATCAAAATGTGCATTACAAAAAGATCTTTATTTTGATATAAAAATCATTCTGGTGCACGCGCGTTGCGATAAATGGGAAGGAATCTTGTGAAGAACAATTTTTTTAATTTTAGTCAGTGACTCGTTTTTATCTCTGAATTAAGATATTAAAATGTAACCGGAATTGTTAAAAGTAGTTGTGAACGAGTTTCATATATTCTGATTTTTTTATGTTATAACTTTGGTCATAACATCCGATGATATATTGAACACAATTCCCGATTTTGTCTCGTTCAAAGGTTCGCCATTTTTTGCCCAATTTTATCTCATTTTTGCAAGTTCACAAATTTTAATGAATTCCTACGCCAGCGGCTTTGGCGTTCCTACTGCATGTACATGTAGGTGAAAAGAATCATTTTCAATGACCTTTGCTTTTATTGTTTGGTCAAATTATAATGAAATTGACTTGACTTTTGAACCCCATAACCTTCTTCAGCTAATGACTTATACCAAAATTATCCTTAAATCAGTATTTTCAATATTTTAATATTAATGCCTATTCAAAAGGTTTATAGTTTTCCAGATAATATCAGACTATAAGAAAACTACTACCTGTAAACATAATTATAAAAATGTACATGCCCATTGAAATTCATATTGAATATGATATTTGTAGTTTTAAGTGGTACCACATTTTTATTTTGGTTTTATTTTTTAGTTGCCGATTTGTACTTGGTGGAGAAAATGGAAAATTGAGATATGGGCCACCAGAGAGTCATTCACCAATTTCAGAGTCTTTATTGCCAAAGGAAAAAGTGAAGTTTGAACCTTGTTTTTACTTCGGTGAAATAACTAAGAACGTTTACAGTGGACCGACAGAGAATCAAGATTATATACCATTTGTGCCAAAAGCAATAGCTACATCACATGTAAGTTTGAGTATAATGGAATAGTTCTTTTGTCTGAAAAGTGCAGATGGCACATAGCAGTTCTTGTCATGAGTTATTAGATTCCATGAACAAGGAGCAAATTTTTGTGACAAGAGCAAGTTTATTGAATCAAAGAACAAGTTTGTGTATGCAGAAGCTGTGTTTTATGGTGTCTTGGTCTAGCATTCAAGATGACTTTAAAGTGCTAGCTCACAAAGTCAGTGTGTTGCAGACAAGCATACCACTCACTGCCCATTATGCTGACACAAGGTTAACTAGTCATTACTTGGTCCTCTTAATTCTGAGTGCTAACTGAGGATTTAACAGTATCTCAAATATTCAAATGGTTTTTTTTTTTTAATTTTTTTTTAGATCCAGTTGCCAGCATATATTGAAATTATCAGAGACAGGTTAGCAGAAAATATGCATGAAATGTGGACCATGGGCAAGATGGAACAAGGCTGGTCTTACGGAGAGGTATGAATATGTAATTGTTTAATTGTGGGTAAATTTGAAAGTGAAAAATCACACAGTCACTTCAAGATTTGTGGAATCTGAAAGGTGGAAATTCTTCTTGGTGCCTCAGTATTTATCAGTGAGTTATTGGAAGTATATGAAAATTTAACACTTAGTATTGGAACCTTTAGTTAGCTGTGTGCCATACTATATTTGAACTTAAGAGTAAAGAGAAGTAATTTTGTTTTTCTGATGACTAGAATGCAGAACCTTTCCTTTATTGAAACTTATGGGTAAAAGGAGATAACTTTGAGTTTTTCTGATTGATTTTGTCACATCATCTAATATTATTCTTGGTTCTTTGGTCCCCAGGAAATCAAGAGGCATAAGTAAAGTAAGTAAAATATCCAAAATTGTTTATTACAGGTGAGAGATAATCAGAGAAAACAGAATCCATCATTGACTACATTTGAAAAAGTACCCATGTCCGAGAAGAAATATGTCATTACTGTATCTTTTGAGACCTTGAGGTATGTATTTTACTAAACTAACAGAGAAGAACAAATGTGTACATAAATAATCAGCAAACCAAATGCAAGGCAAAGAAATACAAGTACATTGTAAGAACCTGATACTTTTAAATTTAAAAAAATTGTACAACTGAAGTTGCTGATGCAATTTTATTGATAAAATAGATTTCTATATGATAATGTAATTTTAAGTGGTGTCTCCTGTGGCCAGATATGAAAATTTTATTAAAATTTGTAAAATGTGCATTTAAATATTGAATATTGATATGTACTACTGAAATTTATTTATTTATTTATTTATTTATTTATTTATTTATTTATTTATTTATTTATTTATTTATTTATTTATTTTTATTTTAGGACATTGTTGGCTTTGGGTTATCACATATCTGTAGATAATCAGAAACAAGAAGACAACAGACTGAAAACAATCAAACTGGGAAATAAGTAAGTAGGGAAAAATAAAACCATGATGCACTGTATTTATAAAAACATTCGTTTAATTTTCACATACGGTAAATTTATGATAGTAACAAGAGAAGTTTTCATTTGATGATGAATATTTTTTCATAAAATAAAATATATATTTTAGAAATTATTTAAATTTTTTACATTATTTCTTACCTGTTAGACCTTCTTTTTAAAATTAAGATCGAAATTTAAAAATATTAATTCTTAAATGTCTTTTTACTGTTGTACTTTAGCTATCTGCAGAGTAATGGATACAAGCCAGCACCATTAGACCTTAACGCTGTTCAGATGAATAACAAGATGGAAGAATTGGTCGACATATTAGCTGAGAATACACATAATGTTTGGGCCAAAGACAGAATTAAACATGGATGGACATATGGGTTATACGAAGTATGTTTCAAAATTATTGGCTGACTTAATAATGCCAAAATACATTGTCTACCACCCCTCCCAGCACACAGTTTACCCATATTACAAGTTTTATTTTTTTGTTTTTCAAAAGAGAGAAAAAGAAAAACATTAGTATGAAAGTAAAACAAAGTTGTATGTTATGGTCAAAGGAGAGATAACTCAAATGATCTTTTTTCTGATGTTTGAAAGAATAACAAAGTGTACAGTATGGTCAAAGGGGAGATAACTCAAATAATGCAATCAAAAAGAACAGTTTGTAAGAAGATGTGGCTTCTATCTATGGATAAGTCCACACTGTTTTTAGTTATTTTCTTTGCTATTTGTTTTTGTTTTTAATTCTGTATTATAATTCTGTCTGCTTTTCTTTTTAGGATCCATCAAATAAAAGAAGCCCACATCTTGTGCCTTATGAAAAAGTGGACACACATATCAAGAAACGCAACAGGTCAGTAAAGTTATAATGCTACAACCACTCCAAACCCAAAGCCATGCACTGTAAATCGAAAAATATTTTGCATCAGTTATTTTTCGCGAAAATTGCCACTTCAAAATATTCATTCTCTTTTATTTTCCATCGTCAGATGATCATTATTGCAAATGCAATTGCATTATATCAAAATTAAAAGTTTTTTGTCTCTAATTTCTTTGGCGAATATGTGAAAAGAAAATGAATGTGAAAATTTCTCAATATACAGTACATGTATAAGATTTGGTCATGTCTAATGAATTTTTCACTATGTTGCATTATTGTATGAATAGGAATTCATGTAAGTAGTTTCTGTTATACTTTACAGGGAGACAGCCAATGATGTAGTAAGAACATTGTTAGCTTATGGATACGAGCTAGAACCACCTACCAGTGAACTGGGTGACAGCATGGCAGGTAATATAAATGATACATTATTTAATAGATTAATGCATGATTTGCTTTTCCTGGCTGTCTTAATAGAAATTTGAAAAAAACATAATTTTGTTTCTTTTATTTAAGATAATTTAAAATTGTGCTTATTTCATAAAATTAAAATAAAAGCATCTTTAAATTGCACCACTTTGAATTTGTGTTGGTTTTCCACAAAGGCTGAATCACCAAGTTGAACTTTGGTCCCTTGAGAAGCCCTTCCTTATTGTTAGCTGATATGTCCTTTTGCAATACACAGAAGTCAATCATTATTTGTTTACTTAATGAAAAGGCTTTTAATTAGAAGATAAAACTCTTTTTTAGATTAAAGTACTAAAAGTTGATTGATTTTCGAAATCATTTGTTTTATATTTTTGTCAGCTTTATCAAGAGATGTAACAGAAATACAGGTCAAAACAAGGACATACAGAGCAGAAGTGACTTATGCTGTCACATCAGGAAAATGGTAGGTTTTCAAAATTTTTCAATTTGGTTTCATGTCTTGGTGAATATGATTATATTTTTTTTGGGAAACCAAAATTGATTGGACAGTCTGGTAATCAAAGATCCTAAATATTTTTGCTATGGCTAGAAATGTAAATGAAGAATAAAAAGTTGTGACTATCTCCCAGTATTTGAATCTCTTTTTGTCCCAGTTATTGTGTGCTTTTGCAGAGGATTAATTGGAGAAATGTAAGGGATGTTAATACATGTACATGCTTAAGCAGCATCCAGTATTCTTTGTTAAATGTAATTACAACAATATGAGTCAAAATTTTGATAAGATGTGCAGTGCTTATCAGTTTGATATTCAAATACACAAGGATAAATACTGTAACGGATTAATGTTTCTGCGTAAATCAAAAGACACTTGTTCTTCATTTCCACCTCTAGTGTAAACAGCTAATGTTTCTGTGTAAAACTGAATTAAGGACATATGTTCTTCACTGCTAATTTCATATTGAAAATCTATGTTTACTGTTACAGGTACTATGAATTTGAAGTTATAACACCTGGCTATATGAAAGTTGGATGGGCAAAAGTTTCCTCAATACCTAATATAGAGCTGGGTATAGATGGCAGATCATTTGCATTTGACGGACTTGCAGTAAGATATTTATAATTTTGATTAAAAACTTTCATGTAAGGAATTTACACTAATTTTTGGGGAATTTTTGAGAGAGAAAGAAATTTATTTTATTAAAAAAGCTGATGTCTCAAGTTTTGTTTGTAAGGGTATTTGTTCTCTTTTGATATCCATCTAACCACATGCATGATAAATAAGCCTATACGACTATTAATTTTCTCTTTATGTTGTCACTTTTCTTAAATGTAGTAAATGCAAAATATGGTACTCAGGACAAATTTATTTTAGAAAGTTTGATTTAATTTGAAAATATTTTGTTCATTCTTCTGGTGAACACTGCATTTAACTTTTAAAGTATGATTGGAATGTGTTGTTATATGTTTCTCCAGTTTAAAATTATCAAATATTGTTACTTCAGGGCAGAAAGTGGCACCATGGACCAGAACAGTATGGTAAAGTGTGGAAGAAAGGTGATGTTGTAGGCTGTATGTTAGATCTTCATGACAGAACTATCAGTAAGTGTATTACTTAGTGTCCCTATTAAGTCGTCATCTTAAAAACACAGAGTAAAACTTCAATACTTCGTAACACAGAGTGTGCTGACTTTGACTTTGAAATGAGAAAGAAATGGAATAATGCCGTTTAACGCCTGAGATAAGATTCTTTCATTTATATCATGGTGCTTAGTTCTTGGGTTGTGAGATGACCAGAGTGCCTGGAGAAAATAACCAATCTTTGGCAAGTGAAATTACAAACTTTCTCAGACTAGGAAGGATTTGAACCTCATTGATGCGAGGCTCTGTGATCTATAATCACACCCTTTAAAGCACTCAACCACTGATTCTTCCAAATTGAAGAAGATATTTTAGGTAATATTACTTGAATTTCAGATAATCTACCAAATATGTTGGAACTCATCATAAATGATGACATACCTGACCAAATTATAAGAAATTTCTTTTTGTGGTATAATTTTTAAAATAATACCTTTCTTGTGTTTACAGCATTTTCTTTGAATGGCGAACTGATGATGGATTCATTAGGACAGGAGATAGCCTTTAGAGGTATAGAGGTTGGTGATGGATATATTCCAGCCATGACACTTGGTGCTTATCAGAAGGCAAAGTTAAATTTTGGCCAGGTAAAGCAAACTGAAATTAGTGTTTATTTTCTTGTGTGTATAGTTTTGATTTTTTTCTACAAAATTATATAATTCTCATTAACATATACATTTAGTTTTTTAAAACATTTTCCAATCAAACCTTCCTATGACATTTTTGATTGATAAATTTAGGTATAATCAGTGTACAAGATAATTTATACTATAACTTGTTATAGAAGATTTTACAGTACTGTACAGTACCGTCGATAATTTAACATTACACTATGCTAACAAATTGGTACCTAATTGGCAGCTAATCTCGAGTCCTTATTAGCTATACAGTCAAACCTGTCTATAAATGCCACCCAAGGAAACCAGTAAAAGTGGCCTTTATGGGAAGGTGGCCTTTATATACAGGTTCAAATAATAGTAATAAAGAACAATCGGGATACAATTTTACTGACCTTTATAAGCAGGTTACCCTTATATAGAGGTGGCCTTTAAGGCAAGTTGGACTGTATCTCCAGATTTTTAGCAGGTGCTATTATCTATCTTTTTGAGGCTTTTTGGCAACTCACTATCCATATCTCATCCACCAAGCTTTAACTCCTTTCATTAGCTCAGTGCTAAAATTTTGACAGGTCTGTACTTAAGATTGGTCAACTGAAAATTTTGTAGTTATATAAAATACAATCTTTATTTTTCTGTCTTTGTAGGATGTAAATCTCCTGAAGTATTTTACTGTTTGTGGACTACAAGAAGCTTATGAACCGTTCTGTGTGTAAGTGTTTTTGTTACAAATATCAATACAGCAAAATTTTGATTCAGTGCCATCGTTTGTTCAGTCAGTGTTTTTGTTACAAATATCAATACAGCAAAACCTTGATTCAGTGCCATCGTTTGTTCAGTCAGTGTTTTTGTTACAAAATCAATACAGCAAAACCTTGATTCAGTGCCATCGTTTGTTCAGTCAGTGTTTTTGTTACAAATATCAATACAGCAAAACCTTGATTCAGTGCCATCGTTTGTTCAGTCAGTGTTTTTGTTACAAATATCAATACAGCAAAACCTTGATTCAGTGCCATCGTTTGTTCAGTCAGTGTTTTTGTTACAAATATCAATACAGCAAAACCTTGATTCAGTGCCATCGTTTGTTCAGTCAGTGTTTTTATTACAAATATCAATACAGCAAAACCTTGATTCAGTGCCATCGTTTGTTCAGTCAGTGTTTTTGTTACAAATATCAATACAGCAAAACCTTGATTCAGTGCCATCATTTGTTCAGTCAGTGTTTTTGTTACAAATTTCAATACAGCAAAACCTTGATTTAGTGCCATCATTTGTTCAGTCAGTGTTTTTGTTACAAATTTCAATACAGCAAAACCTTGATTTAGTGCCATCATTTGTTCAGTCAGTGTTTTTGTTACAAATTTCAATACAGCAAAACCTTGATTCAGTGCCATCGTTTGTTCAGTCAGTGTTTTTGTTACAAATTTCAATACAGCAAAACCTTGATTTAGTGCCATCATTTGTTCAGTCACTGGCACTGCTATAGAGGTAACTGCCTAAATAAAAATGGTAAAAATTAGCATTTGATTTCTTATATTATGGTTGAGGATTGGAAATCAAAATTATTACATTAGAAAATTTCCATTTTCTGCAGATTTTTGTCGCTTGGTTAATTTTCAGACTCGGTTACGAGTGTGAAGGGATTAGGCGATAAATCCAGGGAAGTTTATATAGATAAACATAGAACAAAAATTTTTGGACTTCAAGATAATGTGGTTACAAGTGGTTTTACTACACACTTTAAAGACCATTATATTTATAGAAATCCTCAACTTTTTATATTACAGGAACATGAAGAGGCAGATGACACTGTGGTATGGTAAAGAACTACCATTCTTTGAGACAGTAACAGAGTCAAATTCAAGATTACAAGTTCAAAGAATCCCTGGAGGGTGAGTATTTTCATTAGATAATTCATTTATATATTGGACTTTGAAACAAAAAGTAGTTTAATTAATACTCACCAGGTGCCTGTTTTCATTATTTTGGCTTTGCAAGTGGTCTAAATTGCTAATTTTAAATCACAGCACCTTGCACTGCCTAGATTAAAACTCCTGTATAGCAGACCTAGTTTTAGAAAGTTTGTCAGTTTGCTTGCCAAAAAAAAAAAAAAAAAAAAAAAAAAAAAAAAAAACTGGTTGCTTTCTGTAGGCAGTTGGGTTTCCTCCACCATCTTGAAAGTGAAGGGAAGTACTCTTGACTTCTGTTAAAAACACCATTATTATTTCACTCCATTTCAATTATCAATTTAGGTATTTAATGCATTTACAATTAAGCTTTTTCATGCATTCATAATTTCATATTTGTGTTTATAAGTTTTTATTGTGAAGTAAATGATATCTGCCATTTTTATGGATTTTTTATCTGGTGTGCACCAAAATAAGGTCTTATACGTTGCATTTAATTTTGTATTATTTTTTTTTACCACCAGTTTAATACCACTTGTATTCTTTTACATTTTCAGGGCAAATGTTACACCATGTTTAAAGGTTTTCTCTAAGACATTTGGAACCCTTGAGAAGGTCAGATTGGAATATTTAAGGCTCTCATTGCCAGTCCGATGTAAAGATGAGTTTTATCCAAGGTAAGCCCAGGATATTTTATTTATTTGATATAATATACAAAACGTACCATGTAACTGGGTTTTGGACTGAAGATTTGGTTCAAATTAAACATGTACTGAAAACCAACTTTAATTCCTGGCTATTAACTTTATCAATAAACCATTTCCTGACTATTTATTTTCAAAATATGGACTATAGCTGAATATTTGGTATAAATAAAACCATTTTCAGAAACAAGTTCACAATGTTTAACTTTACTGATAATTTTGTCCTCACGAAACACAGAAAAGTTAATTGCATGTGATTAACAGTTTATTTACTGTACATGTATTTGGTTTACAAAGGTCATTGTAAAATAAGAAATAATGAAGTCTCCTTTAAAATAATTTAGACAGGTTTTCCATTATGTAAGTTTATCATATTTGTTTATTTCTTTGCAGAGGTGGTTCTGCTTTTGAGAGAAGAATGAACCTAGAAAATCTCCGTCGCCATGAACTGGACATCGAGGAGGAAGACCGTGTTGACTTTATGGCCCAGGACAGTGGAGCAGACATGAGTGATGTGTCATTGGACAGAGGTACTAATCTAGTAACTGGTATGCTGTAATGCTTTGCTCACTAATGTTTATAATCTAACATAATTTACTAATGAGCAGACATGGGAACTAGTCTATGTAATATGAAGTAAAAAAAAAAGCAGACATGTTTCGGGAATATTGTTATTTTATGATGCTCAGCAATCGATGAGTTTTAATTTCTTTTTATTCATCAGTATCAGAGGTTGCCATGGTAACCATGTGATAAGCTTTATATGTAGATCTATTATTGCTATTTCATCATTTGATACATGAATTTCCATTAAATTTTAAAAATGAAGTTATTCAGGAAATGTATCATATATATGAATTTGCATTTTCCTAAAGAAATGATAGTTCTGCGGTCATCATTTGATGCAGTTGAGAACTATTTTTGTACACGCACATTAGATTTCTTTTTATGGATGTGGGATTACTGGTATACATGTACATGAAGAACTTTTCTGAAACATAATTTTCCATAACATTTCATTATTTTTCTCTAGAAGTGACATAGATTTAGATATTACTGTACATTTATCCAACATTGGAGAAAATAAAATCGCATATATTTTGTAAATTTTTAATGAAATGGGTACAAATTAATAAACATGAACATGTGTCATCCCAATCATGCCAAAATCAATCCATCATTGAACTGCACCAATCTTCGTATTACTGAATAGTCCACTTGTCTGTCATCACTGAATAACTGTTAAAAACTCCACCAATTTGTAAAATAATTTACCATTGTAAACAACCACTGAAGTACATGTATCTGTAAAGCAAAAATGAAGCCAGAAATGGGATTATTGGCATCAACTTGACTCATGTAAGTACCGGTAAAAAATTAGTGATTTGTACCCATCCCATTGAAAAATCTACAAAATATTTGTTTTTGCTTTTCTTCGATGTAAAGTAAATAAGCAGTAGTTCCTCTGAAAATAAACCCAAACTTTAACATTCATTTTATATCTTTGACCTATTTTATTTTATTTATGGTCAATCAGATTTCTATTTTAATCACTTTGTCTTTGCTCTCATGTGGTGGATTTGTTTTGGTTTTACACACTTTTGCAAACATCGATGCCTTATAGTCCATCCATGATATTTTTGCATGGTAGTGTCTATAAAATGTAAATAGAGGTCATATATAAAGGTGGTTCTGACAAAGGAATGCATGAAGGCGTGAATATACACACACCATAGCACAGTATTAATACTTATTTGTTTAGATTAGACTCACCTATGTTCTAAAACACTGCCAAAATATCGCGGACAGACTTCAGCCGAATGAAAGATTTTGCTGGGTAAAATCTGTTTTAGTGAATGAGGATTTGATATATGATAAATTAGTAGTTGTGATGTTAGAGAGCAGGTTGAAAAGTTTTGTGATTTTTTTTGCTACTAATTAAATAATAATTGACATATTGCCATCAATTACGATGGTTTGTCAAAACAATGACTAGCTGGGGATAAGGCATTTGATTAGCATGAAATCAACTAAACTCATATGTAACATATCTTGTATACAGTTTTGTCACCCTTCAAAAACATTTTTTGCATAGCAATTGGTGAACTTGCCGGGGTACATAGAACTATGTTCCGAAATCTGCTGGGGTACACAAGCGCACATGACATCTAGCAGTAAAAGGGAAGTAACTTGTATTTCACGGACGTCTATTTACGGTAAACAAACATGACAACAACATATGCAAGTCACATAAAATACGAAATGGAAGTTAAAAAAAATCCAACTGGTAACGCTTTGAAGGGTGACAAAAACGTTATGCAGGGCTTTGGCAGGTTACATAGCCCCATGTACCCTGTCAAAGATGAAATGTACCCTTTGCCTTCGGCTCAGGGTACATAAATCTTTGATGGGTACATGGGGCCGTGTAACCTGCCAAAGCACTGCATAACTTCATGAACTTATTATGTATACTACTGTAAGTGTAGTTTTATTCCCGGTGTACAAATTTTCGCTTATTTCATGGTCGAAAGTTTTCGATGAATATTTGAACCACACAATAATATATATTCTTGATTCTATAATCAGTAATATAAAGATTGGAATACTATATACCACAAAAAGTTCTCAAATTACAAAACCGTGAAAATTTAAACCTGTAATAATTAGTGCATTTACAGTATACACAAGTTTGTTATTTAAAATTGAAAATTAATTTTATAAAGGCTTGGATATAAATAAAATGTTGCACATTTATATATATATTTTGCATGCATAGAGAACTAGTGTTTTCTTATATCATACACGCAGATGCACGGAAGGCGGTTGTAGAAAGTAGCAGCCCTTCTAGCAGTACGGGTGAAGGGGTACAGACCCCCCAAAGTAGTGCCAAAGATGTAGATTCAGGGTCAAAGGTTACACCTACAAAACCTACATCCCCTTCAAAAATAGGTGAATCGCAATCACCTGCCACTACTAGTAAGTTATCTCCCTTAGTGAGTTGTCTCCCTTTATTCCAAGATTTCCCCCCCTCTCCCCCCTTCTGATTATTTTCATTTTATCACTTACTTGTTTTCTTGTTTTATTGTGAAAATGATTTAATTTGGTCTGTTTTCTCCCTTGTTGTATTTTAGTGTCCAGATTTTTTTCACTTCCACCTCCCCTGTATTTCATTTTTTATCCCCTCTTTTATTTAATTTGACCTGGTTTTCCATTGGTTTATTTCATTCAGAAAATGGCTTTCATTGTCACTTTATTATTATATTTATACCCCTTTTGAAATTTTTTTATGCACATACATCATCTTGCACTTTCATCCAAAATGTTAAACTTTATTTATTTTTTTATTGATAAGTATTATCAATGTGAAAACAATAAATCTGGGTAAAATATGTCTCTTAGTTTCACATTGATGTAATATATGATGCAAGAGTTATAAAAAGTGTGTGTGTGTGTGTGTGTGTGTGTGTGTGTGTGTGTGTGTGTGTGTGTGTTTGTGTGTGTGTTGGTTGGGGGAGGGTTTAATAGTGCAGTACCAGTAACTGGGCATGTGGGTCCATAGTTCTAGGTTCTGACATTTAGACGAAAATGTAGATTCTGTATTGAAGTGCAACTGGTAACATGTTGGTGCAGATTCTTGCTGAACTGTAATGAGGCTGTTATGGATTCTTTCTGAACAGTTACAAAATGTATTTTCTGATTGTACACGTACAAATTGCAGTTATAATGTGTGTGTTGCATCTTTTGCTTGCCAAGTTACTAACTTTTAGGAACTTTATAACAACTAGTGTATGCATTGCTGTATTATTAACTCTGCATATTTTCAAAGGTGTAAAATAATAAATTCTGATAATTGTGTTAATTCATTATGGTGTTTTTATTGATTTATTTTGATATAAATTTAATTTCACTTTTCATTGGTACACTTTCTGAAGGTTGGTGGTTTTTCTCTGTGCATTCTTTATTATACCCCCGCTTAAAAAGTGGGGGGTATATAGTGATAGGGGTGTCCGTCCGTGTGTCCGTCCGTCCTTCTGTTAACACCTTAGGGTACCTATCTCTTATCCGCAACTTCTAAACCTTTCAATGGATTTTCATGAAACTTTCACAAGATTGTGATATAATGTCGATGTGCACCTCCTATTTAAAAAATTGATCCGATGGATTTTTTTTTTTTTGGGGGGGGGTATTTTTTGTGAGCTTGTGGCTCACAGTTTTTCTAGTTTTCTCACTATTTCAGAACTGACTGCCTCCATTTTTTTTTTCAGTAAATGAAATTGTTATCATAGACTAAGTTATTTTTTGTGTGATTTTAAAATGAATTAAATTGTAATAGACTTGAAATTTTGTGTGATATTTTCATCAATCATGCTTTTAACGAGGCACTCAGCATGATGTTTTTATTTTATTCATTAGATGAGGATGATGATGATTTCACACCAGCTGGTATGGTTAATGGCGGTCCTGATTTGTCACTCAGAAAAGGTATATCTTAAGTTTGGATAGCTATACAGTCAAACTTGTCTATAAAGGCCACCAAAGGGAACCAATGAAAGTGGCCTTTATGGGCAGGTGGCCTTTATGTACAGGTTCAAATAATATGAATAAGGAAATATTAGGATACAATTCTACTGGCCTTTATAAGCAGGTGGCCCTTATATGGAGGTAGCATTTAAGGCAAGTTGGACTGTAGTTATAAAGATGTTATGAGATATTTTAAAGAATTTTAAGTCAAAGTATGTCGTAAGTTTTCTCTAGTAATATAGTAAAATTTTATTACTGTAACTATGGTAATTTTAAGAAAAGGGGGGGGGGATTTTGGAATTTTGCTACTGAATATTACAGTAACATTTTTCTTAGTTGTTATTTTAGCAAATTTATTAAAATTTATTTGATATTTGCTTTATTTTATCATTTAAAATGGTACAGTGACAAAAAAGTATAAAAAACTGAACTATAATATAGATTTTGAAGATATTATTCTTTATATCATTTTAGCAATGCACAGAAGTTACGCAGATGATAGTGATGCCAGTCTTGAAGATCGTCGCAAACAGTACAAGTACAAGCAAGATGCTCGAGGTCATTCTCTGGAGCGAGGTCATTCTCTTGAAGACAGTATGACAGATGATGGTTCAACCACTGGTCTTAAGACAGCGGTCAGCGAATCCCAACTTAGCCATGATAAGAATATGCTCAAACTCCCAGGTGACAAGCAGACGTCATCAAAATTGTCATTGCTAGGAGACAAACTCATTGAATCTGCCAGGACATTCGGTGAAAAGGGCAACAAAAAACCGAGGGCATCCATTACCTCTTTTTTCAAAAAGGGAAAATCAAGAGATCCCTCCCCTAATGAAGGAAAAAGGACAAGAAGTGTAGAATATGGAAGCCTTGATCGTAAACAAGGATCCTTCAATAACCAGAAACACCATAAACAAAAAAATATTCCAAACCGTTCTCAGACACTTCCGCCATCTAGATTGACAGAAACAATGGGTGGTAATACGAGTCCTCATACTGGGGGACCAGTTATCAACATCGAAGCTCCCAGAGGGCTCATTCCTTATGAGTTTCAAGATGCCATGGGACGAAGACAGTTTGGTAGAGAATTTAGCAGCGAAGGAAGTGACCCGGATATATCCGATATTGATCTCGGTGAATTAAGTGCTTTAGCGGACTCTATTGATGAATACCACTATGCAGTAAGGATATTCCCCGGCCAGGATCCTTTCCAGGTCTTTGTCGGATGGGTTGTCCCTGGTTTCCATTTCAACGAACAAGTGTTTGATACCAAGAAAACAAGACATGTTGTTGTCTCGAGTCTGGACTCGGAGTACAGGATTAAACAAAGGTATGTTTAGCTTATAATTGTATATATGTTGGTTGGTGGTAATATTGTTTAATGTCGAATAAGCAATTTTTCAGCTATTGGTGATGAAAACAAGATTATTAATCTCTAAGATTAATTAATAAAGTTCATGTATACTAGAAATATATGTGTATTATGGTCTGAATTGAACAAACACACACTCATGGGGATAGCTCAGAGCGAGTACACTGCAGACAATCATACCACTACTGCAACCACATTATACTGACACTTGAATTTAATTTTATAAAATTCACTTGCATTTTCATGGAACATTATCAGCAGAGCAAAAGTATGCAAAATTTTTTAAATGGCAATTCTCACAGTATTAGCTGAAGGAAAATTTTATGATTTACAGAATTTAAAAAGACATTCTTTTATCATAAATATATCTTATCAAATTTTAGCGTGTGTCGTAAAAACTGTTACATGGTCTGTGCTGGAGATTTACAGCAGCGTTATGGTGGTGCTGGTCTAGAAATGTCTTCCAAACGTCAGTCTCCCGGACTTGTGATTGGCTGTTTTATAGATACATCAACAGGTGTCCTTAGCTTTACAGTTAACGGTAAAGAAGTAGCCAACAAATTCCAGGTAACAAAAATTTTATAATTCGTTAAAGGTATATGGTTATTAGCATCAGTATTTCAATTTTAAGTTTTAAATTTTTAAATTTGCTAAAGGAAATATAGAACTTTAATCCTTTCTAACTACAGCCATCTGTGGCCCAATGGTCTGAATTGTGCAACTATTGATTCACCATCTATGTTCAAATCACATGTGGGACAGATAGAGCTAAGTGTGAAAAAGCTTGCCATTGCACTTGCTGAAGAACAAGTGGTTTTCTTGAGGCACTCCTGTTTCCTCCACTATCCACTAACTAACTGCCTATATCATGTTTATAATAGTGAAAGAGTCTTGACTGGGGCGTATAACTCCATTACTCCACTCCACTCTACCGGTATTGCTTTGTAACTTATTCTGCAGTTATTTTTGCTAAGAAACTATAGCCTGATTAAGAAGTATTTCTGGAAGGATGAAAAATTTTCATCAAGAATTTAATGTTCTTAAATGATTTTTCTGACTAATTCTGACTAAGAATAAGATAAAAATCTGAACCAAAACATTTAAAAAGAAAAGCATTGAGGTAAAGAGTAATTTTGTTTTAAACTTCTAAAATTATTTTTTGCAGGTTGAACCAGGAACTAAGTTGTTTCCATCTGTTATATGTGAACCAACAATAAAGGAGATGCTACAGTTTGAACTTGGACATACAAAGGTAATCAAAAACAAACATATTAATCCATGTCCGAATCACAATTCAGAAGCAAAGTCAAAATTTTAAAACTGACCAGTCAGGTTAGATATGTGAACTTCTACCAGGGAAGTATGGTCTTGCATGTGAATAAGCAAATCAACATGGGATGTATGGCAGAGCAGGCTCAATAGGTGGCTGGGTAGCTCAGTCAGTAGAGCATCCTATGACTAATGGAAAGGTCTCAGGTTTGAGTCCTGTTTTGTTGGCCACTGCGTTGTCTTCCTTTCCTGTTACAGATGATTGATTTTAGGTTCAAAGTTCACAAATAACTAAACAGAGGAATACTGAGAAATCTTGTATTTTCTTTAAATGACTTCTGAACATTAATTAAAGAAAAAAAAGAATGATGTCATTTTGATTTTGTTTTCAGACAACTTTACCACTGTCAGCTGCAGTATTTAGAGGTCCCAAACAGGTGATTCCAGCCTGTCCTCCAAGGTTAGATGTACAAGTATTACGGCCCAGTTCATGGTCACGAGTGCCAAATGATGTGTTAAAAATACACACAATAAAGATGTCGGATATCAAAGGATGGAGCATGCTCTGTGATACTCCTGGTAAGTTTAGTAAATGCTGATAATTTAATTGTGCCCCCTACAAACAAAGTTTAAGAGGGTATATAGGAAACACCCTGTCTGTCAGTCCAAATATTGTGTCTGCTTCATAATTTCATGTTTATGGTTGGATTTCAGGGGCGGATACAGGATTTTTTGAAAGGGGGGTGGGGGGGGGGTTGAGAACTATCCAGGATTTTTTGAAAGGGGGGGGGGGGTTGAGATCTATACAGGATTTTTTAAAGGGAGGGGCGAGAATTATATCAATGCTAGATGCGAGCGCCAAAGGCGCGAGCTTCCAGAGACGATGGGTCTAGGGCAGAGCCCCGATAGGGGCCAAGAAAATAATTTTAATCAGTCAATATCTCACTCTCTCTCTCTCATTAAATTTTTCAAAGGGGGGGTTGCAACCCCCGCAACCCCTCCCCTAAATCCGCCACTGGATTTTGATCAAACTAGATAAAATTGTAAAGCAACATGTGTCTGTGTGGCATATCAAATTTAGGTGCATAGTTCAAAGGTTATGATCCAATGACAAAACCTATGTTGGAGTATTAGTCAGTTTCACTCACAGTTCTAGTTTATTTACTCAAGTTTTAATTAATTCAGTATTGCACAAACAGGAATGCAAGATGCTCTATTTATTTGATGGGATTAGGGGTGTTGAAATACAGCTTTTAGGCAGAAGATGTCTTGTTCAAATGGAGACTCAAATTCAGTTCTAAGTTGTTTAACTGTAACTTATTCTTCTATTTATTTCAGTTCCAATGTTATCGTTATATGTACCAGAAGAAGAGAGATGTCTGGACATTCTGGAACTAATAGAGTATCCACATCTATTAGAGTAAGTCATCATAGATATACAGTCATTATCCTCCACAAAAGAATTCCTAACAAAAAAAAACTACTTTCAATGACAATATGATTTGAAGATGTTATATCACATACTTAATGGTTCCGTTGTTAGCATGTAATTAATGTTAACATGTCAGGGCCTCACTGAGAACCTGTGATTAATTCCTCTGAGCTTGAGAGTTCATAAAGTTTGCTTGCACTTGTCAGTTAATGTGAAGACACAAAAAAATCATTTCTGTCAAAAATTAATTGACAAATGACATTTCCGATTGACTGTATATGGTAAATGGATAAAAAATATATTAGAATTTTTTCAACAACTTATAAAAAAATTAAATAAGAAGATAATTAAGTTTTATCATGTTTATTGTGTCCAAACAATTCAATACATTTTTGTATATTTTTATTTCAGTTTCCATGCTTTGACTTTGGAATTATACCAGGCTGTATGTTCCCATGGTAACCACAGAGTAGCCAATGCTTTGATTAATCATGTTGACATAATACAGTTGATGTATTGTATCAGAAGTGAATGTTAGTAATCAGTCTATATACCTTATATTGTTGTCCTATATAATGAGGTATAAACCATCAAGATTAGTACTGATCAAATACAGGATTTAAATTCAAAACAAAGGAACACTTTCATATAAAACTTACTTTATACAGTAAAACCTTGTTTATAATGTGCCTTTATAACATCATTACTTCACTATTGCATCACTATTTTGATGTCCAAATAGCCATGTTATCTATATTCATCTTGACAAGCTTACCTTGATTCATTGCCAAACCCCTTTATAATGCCAAAATCTGATTTAACAACAAGCATTGTTTTTGTTTTGGGGCACAAGGTAACTAACTGCAAGATAATTTTCTTTAATTTATTTTTCAGATTTGTCAGGACCTCTCAGGAATGGATTCCACAATTTACTGATATCTATGCACCTGGAATCACATTCAAGAGCCAGGTAAGTGATCATCCATGCCCAATCTGATGAAGACTGTATTTGAAATATACACAAAATTTTAGCATTATACTCGGAAATGACTGGAAAATAACCAAACTGACATGTGCATGGTTTTTGCTGCATCACATCATCTTTTGGGAATATAATGGACCATATTTTATTACTAGATTACATTTACAATTTATCTTAAATTTATTTGTTTGTTGAAACCTTTGCAGTTTTCTGATGTCATATTCCCAGAACATTAAAAAACAGTTTAAAGAGACTACCATACTGAGTCACAAGCTTTTTACAGCTGAACTATTGGCAGAAGATGAAATTCGTCTCCCATAAATCCCAAGTCCAAAGTGAGGTTTGAACCCCTGACCTTTGACTTTGAAGGCCAGAGATGGCACCACTTAACCATACACACCTGCCGATTAATCATATTGCATCATGTTTTTTTTAGAAATAAATTTTTTTCATATTGTGTATTTATCAGAATAATGACACAAATTGAATTGCATCATGTTTGCTTTTATCAAAATTATTTTATATTGTTTTTTACAGAATTATGACGCAGAGTGAATTTATCATTCCTCTGACACCCGACACCAAAAAATTAAGTCTTTATCGCAAACTCAGTGCTGGCAGAGAAATGTACAGTGTCAAACATACAGTGCCAAATATGGATGACAGTGTCTCTATAAGACCACAATTAGCAATATCAGAGAAAGAAATTGACACCAGGTATGGATAATATAAAATAACTTGAATTGAACGAGACAAAAAATTTTTATTCACAATTCTTTTCTCTTGGTTAACATTTTATGTTTTTCAGGCATAGCAGTGATTTTTAAATTTTTTCCTGAGATAAAAAATATTGAAAAATTTTCTAAATGGTTGTAGAAAACAAAAATTAAAAATAATTAAAATCAATTTATTTTTAATATAATTTTTTTTTTAAATATTTAACTGAAAAAATAGATTTAATAAATTTTCACAGTCCATCACATCTTGTATCTATAGCATATGGGACATTAAAATTGTACTGAATATGGAAAGTGCCCAATAAAAAGTGGAACCAAGTCCAATATCTATAGTCTGTTGTTGGATCTAAAAGAAATATGATTACAGAAAATAAACTATACAGTCCAACCTGCCTTAAAGGCCACCTCTATATAAGGGCCACCTGCTTACAAAGGCCAAAAGAATTGTATCCCTATTGTTCTTTATTCATATTATTTGAACCTGTATATAAAGGCCACCTGCCAATAAAAGCCACTTTTACTGGTTCCCTTGGGTGTACTTTATAGGCAGGTTTGACTGTAATTATAATGAGCCTTATTTTGTTGTTAACTTTTTTAGAATGAAAACAGGTGGTAGAGACTCGACAGCACCATACTTCCCAGTAGAGCAGTTAAAGTCGTTCACAATGGGAGCATTAAAGGATGCTGTCGTCAAGGGAGCTGCTCACATACGTGATCCCATTGGTGGAACTAATGCTAATTTATTTGTGTATGTATATGGTATTTATAAACTAGTATTGTATATAATGGATCACAGTGCTTTTTTCACTGCCTAGATTCAAATCCAACTCTGACAAGCCTTAGTGTGAGAAAGTTTGTCAGTTCGTTTGCTGAAGGTCAATTGTTTCCTCCAGGCACTCTGGTTTCCTACACAATCCCAGAACTGACTGCTTTGATATAAGTGAAAGAATCTTGACTGAGGTGTAAAACATCATTACTCAACTCAGCTTGACCTCCATTTGAGACAGAGAACTATAAGAATTTATTATGAGTATCCATGTCTGACAGGGGAATCTCACCCAAGGGGTTGAACATTTGAAACCAGAGACAAAGCTTGCAGATACATGTATCTCAAATGGCAAAAAACTTCTCTCATTTGAGCAGATATGGAAGAAATCTGTGTCTTGTCTAAAAGGTAATTTTATTTATTGAAATTTACACATAGTGTACATGTTTACTCTTTGTTCTATATTACAGGCCATTGTTGAAGGTGATTGATAACTTATTGGTGATGGGAAGACTAAATGATGAGGACTTAATGAAACTACTGTGTCTTATAGATCCATCATTGTTTGACAGTTCAGCAGGTATTTATAATACAGTAAACAGCATAGTTGTCTCCCTTTACATCACAAGCCTTGTTGATATAAACTAGTCAGTTATAATAGGCAATAGTTGTTCAGGGAATGCTTCATTATAAATGCACATACAATAACATTTTCATTCATCCTTATATGAATATATACATATCTTAAATTCTATTATACACTTAATAACTACTTATATATACATTATTTAATTCTTGCATTCTGAGGACTTTTGCGTTCAAATTTTTCGAAAGCTCATTGGATATGTTTTTGCATGTTCCTGAGTTTATAATTGACTGATCGTCTGCCACACCCACAATGTTCAGACAAAGGGCCAGCATGCTTGAATTACTCCCAAAAAGAATGAAAATTTGGCCTGAATTGTACCATTTAATTACTTCACTGACACTAGTACGTCATTATTGTTCGTCTTTTATACTTAGAGACAGTCATTAACTGAAATTGCTATATTATCATTTGGTGTCTCATAAATAACCTCAATATTTGTGTTTAAAAACAAAATACTAACAAGGAAAAATACATGAAAAATTGAAATAATTACATTAATTTCTGTATATAGAGAAAAAATCAGCAAATTTACAAATATCGTGATTAGACTAAGAACTAAGACACCCGTATTGGACCCCATGTTCTAAAACATTGATATTCATGCCTGAATCACGCCTGTGTCATAGACTTAATCAGTTTTTCCACTTTCATACAATGTGATCCTAATGCTTTTTACAAACCAAAACACTTCAAAACTTCAAAATTACATACTTCACATAATCTAAAATAGATATTTTGTGAAAACCGATTCAATAACAAGTGTAATATATAAGTGATTTGCATTGTAATTGTTGACCTTAGTTGAACCTTTTAATATATGCATATGGGGTCACCAAGGGAACATCATACAGCTGATTTTTAGTAAAAATTGTAAAATTTTCTCTATGTAGGAGAATGACAGAAAAAGTAAAAATAAAACTAAAAATATTTTTAGATGCGCTTTTTGTTTTCAAAATAAAATATAAATATTAGGTTTCAAAGATTTTAAAAGTATAAAAGTTATTTATGAAAACGACTGTCTCTAAACATTAAAGATGAACAATAGTTGCCGTGACCCAGTGTCAGAACATAATAGGCATGGCCGGCGATACATCAACTGGTTTTGGGGAATGGGCATTCCTTGGTAAATATGATTGCAATTCTAATTATGTCAAACTTTAATTTTAGATGGAGAGTCGAAGGGACTTCTAAATATGAGATTAGCTGAACCAGTCAAGTTAGAGGTAGGTCTCTATCTTATAAAATAATGGTAATATGTGGTTAAGGAAAAAACATTAAATTTATTATCAGAATAATTTTAATTTTAAGAGTTTCAATCAAGAAATTTATAGCAGTTTTTAAGTCTTTATTGAATATTATCTCTTGAACATTCAGAGGGCGTCGATGGGCGAGATTGCAGTGGCTCTCGATGCCTAGGTTTGAATCACACTTGGGGTAAATCCTAGTGTGAGAAAACTTGTGAGTATGCTTGATAGAGATCGGTTGTTTTCTCTAGGAACTCAAGTTTCCTCAGTCCATCTTTGAACTGACCGCCTCAATAAAACTGAAAAAAAAAATTGATAGGGGTGTAAAACCATTACCCCACTCCTCTTTTGCATTCATATACAATAAGATTTCTAGGCAAAGCAAATGCACGTCCTGATGAAGTCCACCCCAGGCCAAAAGCTTGACCAGAACCATACTACAAAAAATGAAAAGGAATCAAAATAACTGAAGATGTTGGTGTTCGTCCTAATTATTACTTGTATTTAATACCACATGCACCTGCATCCTTGCGGATCCATCTGAGGATATTTTCAACACCACTCTATCTACCTTAAGGCGTTGGAACTTTCACCACCACTTTTACAAATGCACATAGTTATTTAATGTGAGCATGTATTTATAACATTGTACCACATTTTAATTTTCTTGTTACAGGTTTGCCATATACTAGAACACTTGTGTGATGAACAGCTGAGACATAGAGTAGAATCTATTATAGCATTCTCTGATACCTTTGTTGGAGCTTGTCAAAGCGTAAGTAGTTTTATAAATAGTTATATCTAAAAAGTAAAATGTAACCAAAATTTATATCCAATATCTCTCTTTCTCTCTCTCTCTCTCTTAAAAGTTGTCAACCATGTTGTATATTTATTTAAAGGTACTGTATGACTTTTTTAAAGAATTTGTGTTTTCATACATTACAGGACCAACTGAAGAGATACAATGATATTAAAGCAGCCAACTTGCCTTCAGCTGTAACGGCTAGAATGACCAGAGAATTCAGGTGTCCACCACAGGAACAGGTAACAAATTAAAACAAGTAGAATCTATCACTACTTTTGGTGCCCAGTAAGACATCTTAACCCTAGTTCTAATATTTTTGGCCTAGACAAAGGCTTGTTTATTTGTAGACCAAATATATTAGAACAAGAGTTTAGATTTTCCAATCTGGCACCACAAGCGATGATTGATTCTATTTCTTACACCTCATTATACAATTCATTTATAAATCAATTTCAATGTTTTCAAGCTCTGGATTTCATGGACAAAAAGCTTGGCTGGTAAGTGTGCCCATAGGTTATTTTGCAAGATGAATAACCTTTATATTGATCTTGTTATGGATTTTTCTATCTGGGGTGCAAATTATTTTTATCAAATCTCAAATTTTACATCTCATCTTTGAAAAAAAAAATACAATGTTGGTCTCATATGTATAGAAGCCCAAATGTATCGTCATTTTAAAAATTAAATTTTACAAAATTATTTTGATATCTTTGGCAGATGAGAAACCTTCTAGCATTCAAAAACAGCGATGACGAGTTAGCAGCAAATTGCCCATGTGTAGACCACATAAAAGAACGTTTATGGAACTTCCACAACTCACTCCTTACACACTGTTCCATGCCAAGTCAGCCAGCAGAAGAAGATGCTGTCACTCAAGAAAAAGAGGTCAAAGAGGAGTCACCATCACCCACCGTCGGTGAAAAATTACTGCAGTTGGTCTGGAAAACTAAAGAGGAGGAAAAGCATGAACACATAAAAGATACGGAATCAAAACCTGGTATGTGTATTGTTACCACACACTCACACAAGTTACAAGGTATTTACATATATAGATTAAAAATGAAAATTTTTATGATGATAAATTTGTACCAGAAAAAAACATCTAAAGACAAATAATTTCTGTTTATTTTATCAAGAATTCAAAATAATTATTATCTTTTTATGAGAAAATTTGCAAAATCATATTGGTCACATTACCAAGTTGGAATTTTCAATCCAGAAATAGTTTGAAACAATTTGTTAGTTTGAATAATGCATTTAAGTGCAAACATACCTATTCATGGCCAAATTACAATCCCAAAGCAAAGTAAAAGCTTAAATTTGAAAACTGACAAATTAAGTGAAACACATAAACTTCCATCAAGTGTAGTCAGGTGTTCTGGAAGGGTAAGTACCTCCTGTTTTGCTAGTTACATGCGCTACATCTCTTTGATATTTAAGTTGCATTTTATATCAAATATATGAATTTGTAGCATTCATCTGTGTTTGTTGAAATATAATAACTTAAAAACCTTGACAGCATACATCAGATGTGTTTGTTGTTTGTAGATAATCTTCAGAAGCTGATACAGAAGACCATGATCAGGTGGGCAGAAGAAGATTTCATCAACAACCAGGACCTCGTCAGAGCTATGTTTAACATTCTACACAGACAGTATGACGGTGTTGGTGAGGTAAGATTTGAATCAGAATTTTTTCACTAAAATATCTGTTTAGTAATGAAAGAACTTTATTGGTTTGAGTTCTGTTAAATGGGGTCGGCAAAATTTGAAATGTTTTATGATGTACTCCAATATAGAATTGTTTCCTGCAATATGACATCATAGAACATGTGTTGCTGCTGGTTATTGTTCGGTAATGCCATTTAACACAGTTTTAGGAAATCATGCCTTTTGTCTTTGTACCTGTGATAAAACATGGATAACTTAGTGATGCTGCAGATAAATTGATGTCATAGATAACCATGTAATGTCATAGATATCTTAGTGATGTTATGAATAAATTATATCAGAGTTAATCTACTATGTTGTATGGCCCATTATCTGAAACAGGTTGTAGAAGGATTGAAAATTCTCATGTGTTTATCACCATTATGGGTATGGAAAGCCAAAACATTTACTAATACATAATCATTATTTATTATATGTATTCACAAATGCTGATTAGTTCTTGAATTTAATACATACAGTCAAACCTGTCTATAAAGGCCACCCAAGGGAACCAATAAAAGTGGCCTTTATGGGCAGGTGGCCTTTATATACAGGTTAAAATAATATGGATAAAGAACAATTGGGATACAATTCTACTGGCCTTTATAAGCAGGTGGCCCTTATATAGAGGTGGCCTTTAAGACAGGTTGGACTGTATATGTCATTTATATACATGTTTTTACAAAATAAAAAATGTTTACATATGGTTTTCATTACCATCACATGTTTTCATATTTATAGCTTTTGCGAGCCTTGGATAAAGCCTATGTTATAAGTAGTTCCAGTAAAGAGGATATAAACCTGTTGTTACGAGCTCTAGGAAACATTAGATCTCTGTTGCTTGTACAAGCTGGACCCGATGAAGAAGAACTCATGAAGAATAGCCTTAAGTATGATCTTAGTTCTTTATGTGTTTGTAGAACAATGTTTGGTGGATATGAGTGTGAAAAAGGGGGAAAACATTAATTGATTGCTTGGTTGAGAGACACATGTGTCCTTGTTAAAAATTGATTTAGTGACACTACCTTGATATAAAATCGGTTGAAACTATTGTTTTGGCCAGTTCCAAATTCAAAAAGCATCCTATGATTTAGGGAAAAACACTACTTTTCTAAACAATTCTGTTATGTTAGTGATTAATATTTAACTTTCAAAGTTATGAGTAATTTTTCTTACTTTTAGTATGTTTTCATAATTTTTTTTAATTTTTGACTCTCTGTTTGCTCAGTACCTTCAGTGCTTTGATTTTAAATTCCATGTTATCTACTCTGTTTTCAGGGAGCTCATGGATAACAAAGTATTCTTCCAGCATCCAGATTTGATGAGAGCACTCTGTGTTCATGAAACAGTCATGCAGCTCATGGTTAACACACTGAATAAAGCTCAACAGCAACAACAGTCTGCCACCAGTGGCATAACAGAACTCAGTCAACATGGTCAAGGACGTCGTGGCTCATTTATACCTGCAGGCACCATGGATAACTTCGCTGAACATACAAAGGTAGGACTAGTTTGTTGAAGAATTTTGAATCTTGTGGTTTTTACAGATGGCCTGGCTGGCTAGGCTACCATAGAATTAATTACATTTTTAGTGTAAAACCAGAAATAGAATCAGGAAAATAATATTCTTTATTGTAAGAGTCCAAAATTACTTTGATATGACTTATCGTCAAAAAATTTGTAACTGCACCTGAAAAAAAGAGTCTGAAAACATATAATGAAACTTTAATAATAATAATAATAATTTAAAGTGAATTGTACAGTTAAACCTCAATTAATTGTCACCATTTTTCAGTCAGATTTTGGTGCTATAAAGGGGCCTAGAATTAAATCAAGTGAGACTTATAAAAAAACCATAAAGGGAATGAATTTTGGGACTTCAATATAATATGGTGATAAGGGAGAAGTCATAAATGAGGGGCATTATAAGGAAGTTTTACTGTACTTGGATTTTGACTTTGAGTAAAAAAAAATATTTTAGACAAGATTATGACCTCAAGTTGCGATGTTATTTTAGAAAACAATGCCCTAAATCTCAAAATTCTGTGGCAGTTTAGTTTCATACAGTCTTTCAATTGTTGTCCATAGTTAATCTTTTTTCAAGATGCCTTTATCATACACTGAGACGCTGCCAAAGTTTTTCCTGCATTAATATTTTTTCCTGTATATTTCTGGGTTTACAATATTGTATATGTGCAATGTACGATAGTTTTAGCAACGATAGAGAGTTACCTTTCTTGATATTGTTGGTGTATGATAGAACCTGTATTACGAAGCTTAACAAGTATGCAAATATGTGTCGCCACCCCATGCTGGTATTCATAAAATTCTGTTCTTATATGAACAGGTTGGAAAACAGTAGATTTGCTTTAGATGTAGTAATTTATGATTTTTTTTTTTCAGATAGCTTTATCCCTGTTTGAAAGAATATACATTGTGAAAATGTCTGTTGTTTAATAATTACTTGCTGTGATGTGATAAGGTTGAAATATTTAAATTAATTTTTTTAGGAATTTGAACTTTAGTATTGAAATATACTCTTATTCCTTGAAATAAACTTTGTTTTATTTTTGAAGTAATTCATATCTGTTCATTTAATGGTTTATTTGTTTGATTCACACTCAAGACAGATCTTAGAGTGAAAATATTGATTGTCAAAAGTTTGTGGTTCTATCCAGGTAATCTGAATTTCTCCATGATTCCAGAACTACGTAACCCTCTCAATATAAGGAAATAATCTGAACTATGTTATTAAACGATTCCATTCAATTTTAATCATCTAATACATTTGGCACATTTGCCAACAGGACACATGTAGATCTAAAATTCTGTCAACCTGCAATAGCCAATTTCCTGTTTGTCAGTCATATACAGCCACGTGAATATAGAAACAATTACCAATCACAGTTATGCTTTAAGCATGTGCTTTCAGTATTAGGTTTAAGCATAATTTTGAAGTGTTAAGCTTTTTGTAATTTTATTGTCATTTAAAATTGATCAGTTTTTGGGCTTTTGTGCTTATTGATATATATTAAGCATGTACCAGTATTTATTTACTGTATTTATACTTTTATCATGAGTGAAAATTTGCCGCAGCCTTACAAACTTCACCATTTCACAAGGATTATTTTTTGGTAGTTTGAGGGCAAAAATATGAGCTTTTCTGATACACATATCATTTTGCGGAAAATGGTCAACCATGAAATAAACGTAAATTAACACACCATGAAAAAGAGTTAAATTACAGTAAATAAATTATACATCATAAAAATATATACGATTGTATAATTCCCTGATCTCTTGGTTTTGATATTGTATACCATACATGTATATCTGTATCTGGATGTTAGAATAGTGGTGAATTACTCGCTAGTTTTTGGATTTTCATTTATTTTTGTAATGTAGAAAGCGGATAAAGACACCAAGGAGCGTGTAAGTCTCGTATTTTGTTGTTGGTTCTTTTATTAATGTTGTTTATCCTTTTTTCTCTACCTTATTTTTTCTCTTACAATTCATTCCATCACATGATCTTTTATAAAAAAATGTTATTGAAATTTTATGTTGAATTTTGAAATGAAATAAAAAAAATTAAATTTAATTTGAAATTTTATGTTGAATTTAGAAATAAAATAAAAAAAATAAATTTAACATGAAAATGAAATCTAATGTTTAGAATAAACGTTTGAAGGTTTCAATGCAGCATGGTTTATCATGTTGAGTATTGATTATAATGTAAAAATTACACTTTGATAGCATAATTTTGCCAAGCAATTTGCATTGTTTGCAATTTTTTTTTCCTTCACACTGGTATATAACATATGTTCTTTTCCTTAAATTTTGATACTTCTGACTTTAGCTTACAACTTGGTTTACTTTTCCACAAATTTATGTGATACACCAACAAATATTTTAATGACTGAGGTTTAATGAACTTCCTGATAGTTAATTAAGCATTTCAATTAACTTTACCTGAAAGTCAATTATTTTCATATTATTGATTCTTTTTTCATGCTTTTGCTTTTTGTAATAGCTGGTGTTTTTTCAGTACTTTGGATGTGAATATTATCTTTGGAAATAAAATTCTTATTTCGCTATTTTATTCACTCTTTCATATCTTAATCGTATTATTTATACATTTATACTACACTTGATGTGTTTTTCTATGTTTTACGCAATATATATAGATATTTCAAAATATATATTCAATATTTTTTCCATAAATTATGCACTTGTTCATAGTTTTAAGTACCGGTATTGTAAAAACAACAATTTATTTTCTCTTCTTTTAGTAAGTATTGGTACAAATTTTTCTCTTAGTTTAGCAAGTATAATATTTGAAATTGTCACAATTTGTAAAGTGATTAATTTTATCATAAATCTCGGATGCAATCTGTGTTACTGCTGTTTATGATCTGGTGTATACCAGTTGTGTGGTTGTAATTGATTGGACTAAAACGAAGGTCAATGCCAGAAATAAATATTATCAACCAATCAGATGATGTGAGACAAAACATCATATACTTGAACATGTCCTGGTTGTTTTGTGAAAAATTTTATTGACTTAAAAAATGTGGAGGAATGAATATAAAGAGGGGGTTATCCAAATTGATAGAAACAAAAGAATTATGTTAAATAATTTCCCTGAATTTTATTTAACCTTTGACCTTGATAGAGGTAAAGTTGCAGTATAACATGACCTTGACCTTTCCTAAACTTATACAGCATGCTTTGAATGAACTGGTAGATATTTATTGAAAGAGATTTTTTCCCCCACACATACAATCACCCACCCACCCACCCTAGATGAAGCATATTTGCTAACAGAACTGGAAGTTAATTCAAGCGAAAGAAAAAAAAAATACAGCAATGTGATAAAGTGAGATTTATTTAAGCCATATTATGAAGTTGTTTTTTGGTTTTTTTTTTTTTGGGGGGGGGGGGGGGGTGTTGGTTCACAATTTATTTTCAGTTAGTATTTGATCATCTGATAATCTATTCAGACAGATTAGACAGTTTTGCCCACTACTGTATTATTTATAACAACTTATAATATAAAATCAGCCAGCCTTTTTACTAACATATTTTTCCTTTCCAGAATTGTACTTATTACAAATAAATAAAACTAGTGGTTTTTTAATAATTTATATATTTGCATGTTGTAACTACTACTCAAGCTTACTTTAAGCTTTGTATCTATCTCACTGTTGAGTTTCTTTCTCACACATGCTGCGTTCACAGTCTATTCAGGAGCTAAAGAAACAGTACTGGGTAAGTTTGGGACATTGTATCTCAAACCCAATATTTTTGTATGATTATGGTATCTTTGTATCTCGAACCTGATATTTTTGTATGATTTTATTATATCCAAAGCTATTTTTGTATGGTTCGGGGAGAAAGGTACACATATTTTCTCCATTCAAAACAGCGCCATTTTGTTTCCATTCAAAACAGACCCATTTAAGTAGCTCCCATAGATTAGAATTTCTTTTCCATTTTCCTTTTTGAGCATATTTTCTGTATTCCCAGTCGAAATTCCCAAAGCTTACGTGTATACAATTCCAGGCAAAATTTCCAAAGTTTACCCCAGAATGTACAAGTATTGTATGGTGTTTTACTCTATACACAAATGTTCCCTTATTCTGAAAATGATGTAAACGTGTTGGGAATAAACATTTTTTGCTGTTGGCCCAGTATGTTCCACTTTTATCTGTATTTTTTAATTTGATCTCCCTGTATGGTGTTGGATTTATCTTGGGTGCCTTTTCTGTTTAAGAATACTTCAATGGACAGGGATGTTTCACTCATCCAGCATCCATCTCTTCTTGACCACCTTTTGATACAAATCTACAACCTAATTGTACTATCCTACCATTTTCCCTTTGTACCATATGTCTTATTCTGTATTTTGTGTATTTTTTTTAACATAATACTAGTACTAGTTTTCAACTACTGTAGATAACTATTATTTCGCAGGAGATTTATTTTCGCGTATATTCACGACTTATCTCATTCGGGGATTCAAATATCACGGGAATATTTCCAACACACAGATATTTCTATGTTCACATATGTTGTATTCAATAAGATTCCAATCGCAAATTCAAATATTTGAGAATAAGGCCAAGATGGTCTTGACACGAAATTTTCTACTCGCGAAAAATAAGCGATCTACAGTAAGCTTTAGCTAGCACTAGTTAGGCGTTATTAGTTTTCAGCCTGTCTAGGCTTTGCTAGTACATGTGTACTAGCTTCTTCCTCTCTATGTGTAACTAGTACTAGCTTTCAGTCATTCTACAGCATGGTGACATAAGTTTTTCTGTTTTTAGCCATTTTGAATTTTATTTTTTTTTTCACTTCAATTTTATAAATGTAGTTATCAGCCTGTCTAGGCCTTATTCTTTTCAGCCTTTCTGGGATGTGCTAGTACTACTAGTTTTCAGCCTTTCTGGACCTTACTAGTACTAGTTCTCAGCCTTTCTGGACCTTATTAGTATGAGTTTTCAACCTTAAGCTTTCTAGGCATTGAAAACATAATAACACTGTTGGTAGTCTCTATACACTGTATCTGTAAACATTTTCGGGTCCTGAATGTAGTTATTGTGATGTCTTACCATAAGTCTGTTTTTGTTCACCTTTGTACAAAGTCGTTTAATATTGTTCTAGTATTGTAAACCTCCATTGCTCCCCAACACATTATGACCATAATTTTGTCCTGGAACCTGAGCTGTTTTTACAAACCTTTGAAGTCTTTAAGAAGGTTGTAAAGAACAGTATTTACTATACCATAATCATTCCTTTGGTCCATAGGTCTGTTATAACTTGCAGTAAGAGCCAATATTGTACAGTGATAATGATTTGTATTTTGTATCTCCTATCCATTTTGGCTTTGATATTGATGTGTACTCATTCTGCTTAAAGACTTAACTTCCAAGCTTGCATGCAGGTTATTTTTTGCATGAAGATATAGTGATATCTATTTTTCAAATTGATATCTTTGTAATTTCCAAATGTATTATTTGTATTTTTCAAATTGATATACTTGTACATGTATTTTTCTAGGAATTATGTATTTTCATATTTTTGTATTTTATTCATGATTGCATGAAAACACATGTATAAAACACTGTTGTGTTGACTCTATTGCATCATTTTCACTATTCATATGTAAGGCAAAAATTGTTATGCCATATATCGGAACTAATTTTTAAGAAAATTAAACCCTGGAATTGACTGATGTACATCTTATCATATCTTCTTGCTCAGTCTGTTTCATTTAATACTTCTAGTTGTAAGCGCCCTGCTCTTTTACGAACTCTACAGAGGTGTTTTTAGTGTGCACTGAGACACGGCACCTCGGTTTTGAGTCTCATCTGAAAGACTATTCTGGTAATGAGCTTTTTACGGCTCTAGCATGTTGATCTAGTGACTGGAATCTTTAGTGGTTTGGATTCAAGGTATTGAAATACATGTACATGAAAAATATTTTAAAAATGAAGGAATGAGTTATAACAACAGGTCATTCATAAAAAACAAGAGATATTCAAGATCCAAATCCAGTAGAAAAATTTAGCACTTATATTAGCATATGGTATGTTTAAATCAATAAAATATCCATTAAAATTAATTTTTCGTTAGTATGTTTTAAATCAGTAAAATAATTAAATTAATTTTTTGTTAATATTACATTGCACTGTATGCATATTTTTGCCTGTATTGCAAATTTTCATATATAATTTTCACACACAAAAAGGATGCTGTAAGCATTTGATTTTTTAATTTTTTATTTAAATTTTCCTTTTGCCACCACCCTTTATTAAATTTTATCCAGCATTAGAATTCAAGTTTTAACTTTACCATAAATAGATTTGTTGATGTTGTTTAAAGTTTTTTTAAATAGCCCTTTATATTTTCTTTAATAAAATTGATGTTGTTTTGATTTTTCAATAATTCTTAATATTTAATTAAACTTTTTTAAATTTTTTTTTAAAATAAATTTAAAAATTTTATTACCCTTGCAAAAATGTCAGAATTCCTAACCCTTATCTTTATCCAGGTCCTGGAAGGCAAAATTAGTCTCAGACAGGACCTACTTATTGTATACTAGTACCATAGTTGTTTTCTTGCATGTTTTATTTTCAAATGCAATTCCAATGGGTTTAAACTTCTTGCACATCATCAGAGAGTTTGTCACAGAAACTAATTTTTTGCACTTAGAATAAGCCAAAAGTGGTAAAAAAAAATCTGAAAAATTGTTATTAGTATGTACATGTTCTTCATTAAGAGTTGGGATAGGAGTTTAGCCCTTTAGATAAATTTCACTTTGTTCATGTATTATTTTCAAATGCAATTCCAATAGGTTTAAACTTCTTGCACGTCATCAGATAGTTTGTCATAGAAACTTATTTTTTGCACTTAGAATAAGCCAAAAGTGGTAAAAAAAATCTGAAAAAATTGTTATTAGTGTTCGGATAGGAGTTTAGCCCTTTAGATAAATTTCACTTTGTTCATGTTTATTTCTTTTATGTGATGAACAACATTACTTTAACTGGACTGTTTATTTTTTGTATGAAATGGACATCAATAACTGGACTAAATTTATAGTTGTTGTTTTATTTCCTATTTGCTTACTGGAACTTTACATCATCATTCATTATTCATACCAAGTGTCCATGAAAATCCATCAAGTATAGAGTCCTGAAAACATACTGTTGTTGTTGTTGTCCATGTTGTTGTGTACAAATGTGTATTTATTATACCCCTGATTCATAAAAGAGGGGGTATACTGGTTTACATCTGTCCTACTGCCTGTCCATCCAAAACAAAAAAATTGTAACAGTGTTGTATGCAAGTTTAGTAATAAGTCCCATGCAACAAGTACAGATTTCAAGTCTGCTAGACATCTACTTCCTGTTTACTGACTTTAATACAGTCAAACGTGCCTTAAAGGCCGACTCCATAAAAGGGTCACCTGCTTATAAAGGGCAGTAGAATTGTATCCCAGTTGTTCTTTTTTCATATTATTTGAACCTGTATATAAAGGCCACCTGCCCATAAAGGCCCATTTTACTGGATGGCCTTTATAGACAGGTTTGACTATTTTTCCACATTTACGGTTAATGGTTGAAGTTAAAAGTGGAGGTATACTAAGTAAGCAGTAGCTCACAGATAACTTGTTTTATATTTTCAATAAACTGTTGTTTATTCCAGAATATTGGAAAAATGTATTGATAAAAGTTATTGTATAGAGAATATTGTTACCATAGTAATAAGTGTAAAACACTTGTTTATAAATACTACCTGTTTTGTTATAAATTTTGACAAGTTCTTTTTGAAAAATGATATCATTTGTGAATATATTGATGCTTTTGAAATGCCATTGAAAAAGTTCCATGTGGTAACTCTAAACATTTGTGTGAAACCTTTTGAATGAATGCAGTGGTTCAAGAACCACATAACGGACATTTTCCGGCAAAATAACTACATTGGAAAAATATGTAGCAAAAAATTTTAAGAACTAGTTCTGAACCAATATTATCAGTATTGGTATACTGTAAAGGGGGAAATATTCGTGTGGGTAAAAATTTTGCTTATTTCGCTCTGAAGAAATTACCGCAAAATTTTACCCACGCGAAAACGACAACTATACAGGTTTATATGCTATAATATACAGAATATACACCATCTTATATTGGTAACGCGGAAATTATACCCATGCGAAATGTCAGATTTCAGAAATCGTGAAATTTTCACCCTGCGAAAATAATCCCCTATACAGTATATAGAGATACAAGAGTAACTAACAGGAATGCAAATGTTTAACCACAGTGTGTGGTAATGTTATGCCTAATATATATCAAGACATGGTTATTCAATGATCTGTTAGTTTAACCATTTGAACAAAATTTGTATTTTGAGTTTTAGGCAATATTTCCTAAAATTGCTGTTAAAATGTTAATGCCATTGTTATTATCAAATAGAAGCAGTTAAATTCTTTTATATCATATATTCTTAATTTTAATAACATTTTGAATTTTCATTAACCATTTGGTTAGGCCTGTGTTAAAAAAAACACCCAGTCCCACAGTCCAAGACTAGTTACTTTTTGAAAGAATTGGTTACTTTTTCAATAATGTCCTATATACCACAATAGAAAATGTTGAAATTATCAAGACAAGAACTGTTGAAATTTTTTTTTTTTATTTCGAACACTGGTTAAGCTAACATAGCTTTGAACAACTGGTACTGGAATATTAACATAGAACAGTAATGGATGATTAATTTGAATTACATTTTTTTCAGTGATGAAAGTGGCAAACTACTATACTTACACATATGTTTATTTTTGTATACATTTTTGATTTATTTATGTTTGCAGGATGCAGCCGCTGAGATGGTGGTTATGTGTTGTCGGTTTTTGTGTTACTTTTGTCGTACCAGTAGACAGAATCAGAGAGCCATGTTTGATCACCTTAGTTACCTGCTAGAAAACAGCAGTATGCTTCTTGGTAAGATTAAATCATAATTCAGTATCCATGCTAGAAAACAGCAGTATGCTTCTTGGTAAGATTAAATCAATATTCAGTCTCATTAAGTCATAAATTTCCGTAAGTTGACTCCCCAGTCCATCTGTAACTGTTGAGAGTCATATAATTATTGTTTGCCAGGTTTTCTAATTTCTATTCATTGTGTAGTTCAGTTGGCAGAGTGCTCATTATGTATGTTGGCGGCTGAGGTTCAAACTCTGGCCAGGTCTGACAAAGACTTATAAATAGAAAGTGACTGTTCTTACTCTAAGCATTAAACATTTAGAAATGAAAATCACAGGGTTCTTCAGAAGAGACCTTAAAAACTGATGTCCCCATGTCACAGTAGGCATGGTAACACCCCTGCTTGCACATTGCCCTTGATGCACACTGGAATGGTAAAATATTACGCCCCTTTACCTAAACGCCAGAGGGCGTAATGGGCAGTAAGTAAGTAAGTAAGTAAGTTACCTAAAATGGATGAAGTCATGATATAAGTGAAATATTTATGACTGAGACATAAAATTCCCTTCAATCAATCGATCTGTCGATTATGCTGACTGCTTGTATATTAAAGAATTTGCACTTAACAGTAATTCATTGTCTGTTCTTTGTTACTATTACTATACTGTTAATTATGTTTATAAATGTATTTAATTTTAGCTCGCCCATCATTGCGAGGATCATGCCCGTTAGATGTTGGATACTCGTCACTGATGGACAATAACGAACTCGCTCTGGCCTTACGTGAATCTCACTTGGAAAGAATTGCGATATATTTATCCCGTTGTGGATTACAAACAAATGCCGAATTACTCGAGAAAGGATATCCAGACATTGGATGGGACCCTGTAGAAGGAGAACGATTTTTAGATTTCCTGAGATTCTGTGTCTGGGTTAATGGTAAGAAAATGTTTTTTTAATTTATACAACAAAATGAAAAAAGAGACTCCCACTCAGAAGTTGGACAATTGACGTATCGCCGGCCACGCCCACAATGTTCCGACAAAGGCTCAGCATGCTTGAATTACAACAAAAAGAATGAAATTTCAGCCTGAATTATGATATTTAATGACGTCACTGACACTAAAACCTCATTAGTTGCCGTGGCACTGCTTTGGTACTGTGGTGGTGGCCAGTGTCGGAACATAAAAGGCGTGGCCGGCAATACGTCAATTGGAGTAGCACTGACTCTCACTGTTGTTGATAGAGAAATACCTCGAATACTATAAATGAATTTTTGACTGCATCTTTGAATTTGTGCAAAATATTGGTGCAAACGTTTTCTCAATTAAAATGTATGTATTTTAACAGTTCATTTGCTATTGCTAGGGAGTTTGTGTACAAAAACTGGAGTTAACATATTGAATTGTAATGGCTATATTCCATAAAAAGTTCTGCCCATGAAAACATAAAGTGGTTGATTGTGGAAATACAGTTTATTACGTTGTCATTTGTTCGAATACACAAACATCATGGAATTGTGTTACCTGGCTCTCCAACTTACGAAAGTAAGAAGTCAGTCTGTGCCAAAGGCTATATTGAAGAAAGACATTTTGATTGTAAATATAATCTCACAAATGATTTTATTTTCAAAATTTTTAGGAGAGAGTGTAGAAGAAAATGCCAATTTAGTTGTACGCTTATTGATTCGCCGACCTGAATGCTTAGGTCCAGCTCTTAGAGGGGAAGGCGGAGGACTGCTTAAAGCCATGCGAGATGGAATAAAAATGTCTGAACAGATAGCAGCATCTCGAGATGGAACCTCGGGACATTTCCTGTCTGCTATGAATGATGAGGATGATTCTGGAGGGAAATATCTTTATCAGTCGTAAGTTTTCTAAAATTTACAGTTTCGATCTTGCTTTATTTTAAATCACGTTTTTTGTGGGAGGACAAAAAATTAAACTCCACTAGACCTATTCAAATTTCACAGGCAGAATTATTTGACATCTTTTAATCCATATGTCATATGATACTCCAGTTTGTGGCATGACACCAATATGTCCCATGACACAACAGAATTTTATATGTCATATGATACTCCAGTATGTGGCATGACACCAATATGTCCCATGACAACAGAATTTTATATGTCATATGATACTCCAGTATGTAGCATGACACCAATATGTCCCATGACAACAGAATTTTCAGTTACCTTAATGATGTATGTCAGAAATTAGTAAATGTAATATAATTACAAGTGTTATATTTTTTTTCTAAAAGAAAACTGGATATTAACTTTAAATGTAACCTATGGGTGTACATTAAAATACTTTGTTCATCACCTCCATTTGTTCAGTTAGATTTTGGCAATTAAAAGGGGAATTTGGGAACTTTGGACCTCAAAATACTGTGGTGATAAGAGAGGTATCAAAGTTGTTCAGAGGTATGTGTCCAGTCAGTTCCTAGTACATTAAAATAAAACACAGAATATAACATGATAATAATATTTCACTTATTGTATTGCAGTAAATTTGATTTTTCGGCACTACCACCAGAAGATGATGAAGATTACATAGATATGGGAGGTGCCATTTTGAACTTTTATTCCAGTCTTGTTGACCTTTTGGGACGCTGTGCACCTGACGCTGAGACTATTAAAGCTGGACGTAGTGACTCCATTAGGGCCAGAGCTATACTTAGAAGTTTAGTGTCCATGGAAGACTTGGAAGGAGTATTGGGACTTAGATTTATACTTCCTGTTGGACAGATGTTCCAGCCTTCTGTAGATGAATGTAAGAAGATATCTCTCTCTCTCTCTCTCTCTCTCTCTCTCTCTCTCTCTCTCTCATTTTTTGTGAAGATTTGTCAAATGTCCTTACATAACCTAACCCTACTCCAATACAGATAAGATTTTTAAAGGATATCTTACTAACCTAATATTACACAGGGTACCCTGTACATGTATGTTTATATGGTTTTGATGATATAAATATGAAAATGTCATAAATGTAACAATTCTGATATGTTTTAGCTGATAGTCAGGCACCCCCAGGAGAGACACTACCCCCAGGACTTTTACCAGCACACAAAGCTGCTATTGTATTGTTTTTGGAGAGAGTATATGGAATTCCGGATCAGGAAACATTTTTCAGAATTTTGGAGAATGGATTTTTACCAGACCTTAGAGCTGCAACAACACTGGATACAGTAAGTTTACAGTCAATTGTGTTGTTAGATATAAATGATTTATATCTCAAATTTAAATTTTGTGTTTTTCCACAATTTATATAGATTTATAAAAATATGTACATTCAAGTCATTTATTTGTTAAAAGTAAGATTAAAAAGGTGTTTACTTTCAGAAGTACATTGAAAGTCTATTACATGTAGCAATGGAGTTTTATTCCCCAGTCAAGATGCTCATATAGAAGTGTCATTTCATAAATGATGGAGGAAACCTGAGTGTCCAGGTAGACCACTAGCCACTAGAAATACAGAGTTTGCAATTATATTCGAGTGGTTTCAGACTTATTGTACAATATAAACACAAAAACTACAGATGAAAACGTTTTAAAATTTTGATTTTATTTTAATGATACTTGTATTTTCTTATTCCTATAGGCTCAAGTATCTGATAGTGACATGGCATTGGCTATGAATCGTTACTTGTGTGCTTCTGTGTTGTCCTTGTTGACCACCTATAGCCATTACTTTAATGATGCTGACCATGCTTCATCACTACTGGACTCTACACTAAACACAGTGTACAGATTGTCCAAATGTAGATCCTTGACAAAAGGTCAGACAGACATAGTATCTGACTTTCTAGTGGCCTTTACCAAGTAAGTACTAGTTAAAAATTTATAAATTCAAAATGTAAAAAGTCAATTTTTTATTTGTTTAACAAAGCTTATATATTGTTCTCTCTGTTCTTGCTTAGTGTACCTTGCAAATACATGTGCCTTGTAAATTCATTAGTAGACTTGTCTTTCCAACACAGAATGCAGAAAATAACTGCCAATGGAAGGGCAATGCATTTAAATGCTTGTTTAACAAGATAAAAGAAAGAAATCCATTGATAAAACCAGGACTTGAACCTAGGAAGTTTGCAATTCTAGCTGAATGCTCTACAGACTGGGCTACTGTTCCACCTGTTTTGGTCTGCCACAATCGATTCATGTTATAACCTTCAGAGACATGTGTCTACATCAAGTTTCTTTACAGACAGACAAGTACCAAGTAATATGAAATTCATTTGTAATGCATGGTTGTGCTATAAAATGCTTTTGACTTGATCATTACATTTTGATACTTATAATATTTTTTAGTCAACTGAGACCACCCATGATGACAAGATTACTGAGAAAGTTAACAATAGATGTGCCAGTATTAAATGAAAACACCATAGTGCCACTTAGGGTAAGTTTCAAAGTTTTTTATGAGATAAAATGTGTGCTTTGATGGAAACTCAATTCAATAATTAACTAAATATTCTCATTTTTTCCACACTTTTCCTTGTCATTGTATGAAATTTTTTAAATTTTAAATATTAACTAAACAGGGCACCAAGTTTTTAATTCAAGGAAATAGCAATAAAAATATTTTTGTGAGTTAGTTTATGAACTGTAAAATTTGAAAGACTCGAACAGTATTTTTATCATATCGCCTTAATTAAATGGAGATGGGGCATACTGATTATGCTGCATTTCCTCAAAGTCTTCACTTCAGTCTTTGCCTGGAGCATTATTCAGAGATGGCTTTTAATGTTTTTTGAAACTTTGTAGGAATAATAAGATGTGTGTGTAGTGTAATTGTGCCTTTTGGTATTCATTTTTGGACTGGAGGTTATTTATGGATCAAGTTGGACTGGAGGTTATTTATGGATCAAGTTTAAACACAAATAGCTATGTTTATAATTGGTACAGTGAACACTTTTGAATATATATTCTTGATCTGCATCTAAAACAAATTCCAGTTGCAAGTAAAGATATTAAAAATTCTGTACTTTGTTTTTGAGGACATAGTAATGTAATCACATCAAAACAATAAACACTTGTTTACAATATTTATCTTTCTTTATGTTTAGGTCCTTACTTCATATTATGAGAGATGTGGTAACTACTACAGCTTCGGAGGCTGGGGATCATTTGGTACAGCCAGTGACGAGGAGAAACGATTAACCATGATGCTGTTTACTGGATTATTTGATTCACTTGGCAGAAGGGTAAGAAGTTATTTAGATTTATTACTTATCATTTCTGTGTTAATTTTCTTCACAGCAGATGATATTGTTTTATGCCTTTAAAAAACATTTGACAAATTTAAAAGAACCATGGTCAAAACTGTAAGGATAAATTTGTCTAAAAATTTCCCCACTGGAAAGTTCAATTTGGATTTTACTTACTTATATATTTTTTATTATGTCTTGGTTATAAATATCAGGTCAACAAAAAAGGTGTATGAAACCTTCTGTTCTTTCTGATATACTTTTATTTATTTATTTATTTAATTAGTTAGTTATTTATTTATCTATCACTGACCATTTGCATTTTTTGCCTTTTCTATAGGAATATGATCCAGAATTGTTTTCCAGAGCTTTACCTTGCCTATCTGCCATAGGTTGTGCTTTGTCACCTGACTATGCACTAACCAAACAAGATGATAGTTGGTTTAAACAGGATAGAATTGATTCAGACAGAGTTTATAACCCCCGCCCAGTTGATACTACAAGGTAAGAATATCACTATGTAGCAGATTATTTACAATGGTAATTATTTATCTGAGGTACATGTTCATTTTTAAAGAAGATTTTGAAAGTTTTAAATACAGTTGAACCTGCATTAAAGGCCACCTCTATATAAGGGCACCTGCTTTTAAACTCCAGCAAAATTTTATCCCAATTGCTCTTTATTAATGTTATTTGAACCTTTATGGGAAGGTGGTCTTTATATACAGGTTCAAATAATATGAATAGGAACAATTGGGATAAAATTCTACTGGCCTTTATAAGCAGATGGTCTTTATATAGAGGTGACCTTTGAGAAAGGTTAGACTGTAGTTGTATGTATTTTCCTCTGATTTAGTTTAAGACAAAGCCTTTTCTTTCAAATAATTTTGACTTTTATCAATGTATCCCCAGATCTGCATATTCTTTTTCTTCCACTTTAACACCTGTCTGGAGCATCTCTTTGAGAAAACTCTACAGATGTCTTCATATCAATAAAATGGATGGCTGTAGTTGTGCTTCTGCTGTTCTATTTGGACCAGGATCTATTTGGTCTAATTTTTTACCCAGATGGTTTTGTTTTAGGGGATATTGTTAACACTTGTTTTCTCATGTTTTCTTTTCCTTTAATTACAGAGTACATCTAACACAGTCTTTGGATAGTGCTATCAACAAGTTTGCGGAACATTACCATGATTGTTGGGCATTAAAGAAGGTAACTGGTTAATCATATACATGTATTGATCAAATCTTAAAAATTGCGACCTTGTAAACCTTGGTATAATGCCCTGTCTATAACTTTGAAAGAAAGAAAGAAAGAAAGAAATTACTAAATAAAGTTTTGAAAAAGTTCAGGTTTGAATTTATATTAGATTTACGGATTTCTTAACTCCGAGTGTAAGTGATTAAAAAGTAAAAGCTGGTCAGAATTTCAACATGGTTACCTGGTTACACACATAAACGTTTGTGTTATAAGCAGATTGGTCTTCAGTCACTGTTTATAGATAACTTATTGTATTGTCTTGTATTTCAGATTGATGCTGGATGGATATATGGAACTACATATGACGAGGACAGAAAAATGCATCCAATGTTAAAACCATACCACCTACTAGATGACCCTGTAAGAAAATACAGAGCATTCTTTATAATTTGTTTGACAAAGTTTGATATTTTTAACAGAAAAACAATATTTCATCTGAAATTAAGTTTGTGAATTGAATATAGTACAGGTCTCGTTGTAATGCCCTCCATTAATAGTGCCATCTCACTTATTGCCAAACTATATTAAAGTACCAAAATCCATGTATTTTGTGTTCTTTATAAACCTCTCTTAATTTATAAACAAACATGTTTATAACACCAAAATTTGACTGAACAAATTGACAATTTCAAGTTTGATCTTTAGATATGTCTCACCCGAGTCTTGGAAATGGACTGGTTTTGTTTGTATGCCAAATCTCTCATGTTAGGAAGCCTTAGTAAATAATAAATTGTCATACATGTGTTATTTGTTTCTATTCAAAGGGTAAACTGAAGTATGTAGATCCAGTCAGACAGAGTATAAGAGCCATGTTAGCCTGGGGATGGACATTGAACCAGGATACAACAAGATTAAATGCCAATAGAGAGAGTACCAAAAGGAGAATGTCAAAAGATGGGGTAAATGTTGCACTGATTTCTGGTTTTATACACTTTCATATCACTTACGGGACAGGGATATTAGGTTTTTCACCCATGGACATAATTTTTCTAGCTGTTCCTATCAATTTTTTTGATCTGGGATTTGTCTATTAGCTCACTCTTGGGTGGAATCATTTTCTCAACCCTAACCTCAATCACTTACACACACTAAATTGATGATGTAGTTAGCATTTAACTTAAGAGTGTTAACAAAATTGATAACATCATTTTAAAAGACATGAATGATGGTATTAAAACAAAACATTTGATCCATGTATTTGTATATTTATAAATTTATTTTGCAAATGAGTGAGAAAAAAATCCCACACTACTACCAGATATCTGTCACCAGTGTAGGATACCATTATTCTCATCTGTCCATCATTCTGTTTTACCTTGATTTCTGTCCAATTACTTTTGTCAGTTGAAATCATATTTAAGTTGTCTTCATTGAATTTAATTATTGTGCTGATTTAAATGTTTTGTGTATTATAGTTTGACCATGGTTACTCTCCCAGGCCATATGACCTTCGTAATACAACCTTGACCAGAGAAATGCAGGTAAGCTTGTCTATGTTATAATCCACATTGTTGAAATTACATGTAGTTAGATTCATTCTAATTACAATCATTTGAGTTGTGCAAATCTTCAAGACATTGAGTATTATAAACTGGAGTACACTTTTTAGAAACTCTGCATAGGTGTGTTTTAAGCATATACTTATATGCTGGACCTAAGACCTAGATTTTGAGTCTCATTTAAAAAAATTATACACCGAGTGTGTGTCAGTTTAAGGCAGATTATAAAACACTCGCACATCTTATGCATACATGAACTTGTTCTTAGATTATTCCTTAGACGTGTTAAAACTCTTCAAGAAAAACAAATTGCTGATGCAATGTTAAACAACATTACAACCAACCAACTTATTCATACATATAAGTATTAAACATAAGTCACAGTTTTAACTGTTTTAATTATGTCCTCATTTTTGCATAATTTTTTTCCAGACAATGGCTGAAAGAGTTGCAGAAAATGCTCATGATCTATGGAGTTTGAGGAAGAAAGAGGAGTTAGATGAAATAGGTATGATTGTTTTTGTTTAGATGTTTATGCTTGTTATAATATTGTACTTTACTTTGATATACACGTACTGCAGAATCATAACTTTTTCAGGGGCTAAATTTTCTTTTATATTTTCAAAAAATGATTAATTGGGATCAAATTTTGCGGAATTGTAAATCACATTTGGTGTCCAGTGAAAGTACTGATTTTCATAGACATTAAATTTTGTGCTATTTACTAAGTACCCAAAATAGTGAAAAATTTAATTTAACAACCACAAACCCTGAATGGTCGAAAGCACACACACCTATGGATCACACGACCTCTCCTTGCTTATGTTTGAATCTTGCTTAAGACACTTGTGTGAAAAAATTTGCCAGTATGCTTTGTGGAAGGTTAGTGTTTTTCTCTGCATCCTAGTTTTCTCTACCATCCTAAACTGACAACACTGAAAGAATCTTTACTGGGATTTGAAATACCTTATTACCCCAACCCGCTCTTGTTTAACAATAAATTATTTCTTTTTGTTGTATTGTTAGGTGGAGGAATACATCCTCAGTTAGTGCCATATGATATCTTAACAGAGAAGGAGAAGAAGAAGGACAGAGATCATGCACATGAAGTCCTCAAGTTTTTACAGTTCCTCGGATTTAGAATTCACAGGTTTGTATTCAGACAAAGAGCTGGTGGTACACTTACAAAAGTTAGTTACCAGTCAAGCTTGCTTTATAAGTGTACAGTTTTATTTAGGATTGTATGTGAATGGCATGCTTTATAGAATACTAATATATAATCTATAATATATATAAATGATATATGACTGAATCGTACCACACATAATGGTGGAATCATTGTCTTTGTCGTAAGGTAGGATATACAGTATAAAATAGAACATTGTTATGGAAATTATAAAAATGACCTCAAATCAAAAACACAAACATACTTATCTATGTCCAAATCACAATCCTTAAAGCAAAGTAAAACCTTTGAAAACTGACATATTAAGTTAAAGCAAGTGACTTCAATCAGGGAAGTGAGGACAGGTACTCTGCCTGAGAAGGCTATGCACCTCTTATCTAGCTAGCTACACCTACCACGTAGGGTAATCATAACTGATAATGAAAGGACCATGCACAGAAAGGATAAGCACATCCTGTCTAGTTAACTACATTCACCATGTATGTAATCATAATAAAGGAACATTGAATTAAAAAAAGGTAAATGATACCCAAATTAAGCTCTACCATTGCATATTAACTGTGAAACATATACACTATAAGCCAATTGCATCTTTTAATAAATTCCATGTGTTCGCTGTGTGTTTTACATGTAAGGGTTATCAGAATGATGGAACTTGCTCGCCTTTGTATAGGCAAACAGCATTGACCTGTCCACTTGATCTTTCATACAAAATATTCACATACTACGATCCATCCAACACATGGGTAGTGTTAGGATTCATAGTTAACACATAAACAATGCACACAGTGTAGACAAAAAATAATCACTTGTGTCCCGTATTATACATAGATGTACTGGTCCACAAACAATATATTTTAAAGTTAAAGGTCAAGCTGACAGGTCATTGTTGTTAATAATGATAATAATATTGCTATTACTATATATATACAAAAAAAATCTTGTGTAGTTCTCTGTTGTACATGTGTGTTTAGTATGTAATGTTGGAGTGTTCCCCTGTAGATGTGAAGTGGTTGTAGTAGTATATATCTATACATATCGTCATTATATAACCTACCATAAATCCCATCCCATTTACCAGTATATATACATATGTGTTACCTAAAGAAGACTTTTACATGGCTTTTAACAAAAGCATACCATAATCACCATGTCATTTAAATGTATCAATTTTGCAACTTTTTCTACAAAGCTGATATAAAAATTTTATATGTGGAAAAACAAAATTTGATTTTAAATTCACAAATTACTGTATAAATGTATAAATGCTGTGAAAGAAGAAACAAAAGTGGTAGGAAACTTTTACAGTTTTTGATCACCTAAACTATTTTGCAGTAAGAAACTTTCACAGTTCTGACTGTAGGGAAAGTGTACCAAAGGAAAGAAGAAATTTTCGTTGAGACGATATATTCGCGGCACAAGAGTCACCGTGAAAATTGCAAATATTTTTCCTCGTGAATGTTTTTTCTTATACAGTAAATTAATTTTAGCATGTAGAAATTCAAAGTATAATTTGAGTAAATTTTAAATTCAAGCAGATTTGAATTGACGTAAATCTCATTCGGATCATCTTTCGTGCTATGATCCTATTTAATTTGGCAGTGAATTTAAATTAGCGCAAGTATTTCATTGTGAAAATCACTGCTAAAATACATTTGAAGTTTGCTCCATTATTAGTGACAATAAATTAGCTTTAAATAATTGTTTTTGCTGAATGAGAAATCTGCCATTTGAAAGTCTTGTTATTGTTATATATTATGAGTTTTAAGTTGCCATTTTTTGTTTTTAGTTCACCTGCTTGTCAAAGGTAAAAAAAAAAACTATACACTTCTGTTTACATTTTATTGAATATTTACCACAACATAATATATATGGTACAAATTTGGTTGTATATCAGAAATAGTGACAGAGATTTTGTTGAATTTAATTTTCTGTGGACAATCCATAAATCTCTTAAGATACACACACCAATATTTGTACTTTATATTTTCATTTCCACACCATTTTATGTATTTTTACTATTTATCCCCACCTTGTGGTATCTATGATAATATTACATATCAAAAATGTAACAAACATGTCAAACTTCTTTATTATACCATTGAAAATAGAAAATCTATCTTTCATGAAATTTGCAAAAAAGAGACCTGCAAAAATGAACATGCAATTATGCAGAATACACTTTCACCCATGGCTCCTCTCAGTGTCACTTTCCTTATTTAACCTCCAGTCCCCAGTAGTTTGTTCCATTGTGTTTCAGTACTTTCAGTACTTTGATTTCAATTTTTACCATAGCCAAATTAACTGGTTATTATTATTATCCCCAATATATTTTAATAAGCACGATATAAAAAGTTTTACTCTGTATCCAAATAATTCATTTATTCTTGTCTAGTTTGATGAGGAGGAAATTTCCAATTTATAATTGAAGACAAATCAAAATGAAACAGATTTTTATAAAAATTATATAAAATAAATATACTGTATAGTTGTTTAATTCTATGGAGATAAAATTTTGCAGTTCAGACACTGGAACTTATTCACGGATATAAAATTTTGCAGTACAGTGCCCAGTGTTAACAATTTTCTGTACGAACCATCTGAGTTTATTGAATGCTACATGAAATTATTCACTTAGTATTTAATTTTGCTCTTTTAAGTCAAACTAAATCACCATTAAATAAAAGCATCTATACAGTATTCAATGAAATAGAGAATAAAATCTCTTTCTTTATTTTATTGTATTTTTGGGTATCTTGCTTATCTTGCTTCACATAATCACTTAATCCTTCACAAGTACGGTAAAACCTTTATATAAAGACCATCCATAAGAAATTTGGACTGCGAAGCTAGTTGGGGTTTATAAAGATCGAGGTCTTTTTGGGTCCAAATATGAAACAAAGGGACTTTTAACACTGGTCTTACTAGACAAGTGGTCTTTATATAGAGGTTGTCACTATAGCAGCTTTTACTGTATACTTTTAGATACACAGCACATATATTTTAATACCTTTACCTATGGAATATAAGAAATACTGTTATTTTTGCTGTGTTTTATTTATATGTATCTCCAGTTCTCTCCTTTGTATACACTTTCCTTTTATTCCAATACAAACCAAAATCTAAATATTATATGTATAACTATATAATCATTTACTAATCATTCATTTTTTACATTATAACATAATGATGGACATTTAAATAATGTTTATATTCATCATATTTTATTTAAAATCGAAGATGAAATATTTGATTTATTTGATTTATTTTAAAAAAGACAGACATTTAGATAATATGCTTATGAAAGACTGGTAAAATATATGATATTTTTCATTTGATCAAAAGTGGTTCAACTTCTTTGAGACTTTCAATTTGTTTAAAAAAGCTAATTTGATTTTATGGAAACTCACTAGTTTCTGATATTTTTATCACTTTGTATACAAGTGACACCGGCATACATAACATCTTTGTAATTTGAAATGTTGACAGTCTATTTTATGATTACATGAGTTGGTTTGTAATGTCTTTTATTCTGCTTTAGATATATTTTTCTACATTGACCTTTTGTTATTTGTACTATTGAGGGTCAATATTATGATTATGTGGTGGTTTGTAATTTTTCTTACTTCTTGCTTTAGATATATTTTTCTACATTGACTTTTTTCTTTTATTTCTTTTTTTCACCACTTCTTCATGTTGTGTGTGTTGTGTTGCACATCTTTACTACATTCTCTTCATGTCGCACACCTTTGGCACGTTCGGCACCAACAGCAACGAAACATCCATAGACAGGCGTCCATCTAATTCCAGACTAGGTAAAGAAGTGGAAGTGGACAGTGGAACCGGTTCATCAGCTTTTGAGAAGAGATTTGCCTACAGTCTATTGGAGAAATTACTGGAATATTTTGACAATGCTTCCACAAACATGACACAGACAAGACCAAGTAGCAGATATAGTCGCAGAGAGAGCTTTGCTACTGCAACGGAAGACGTCAAATTCTTTGGAAAGGTAATTATTTTTCTACTTTACAAAGAGAAGGGTGTTGATTAAGAAATAATCAACAATTACCCATGGTATATCGTTGAATAATACACGGGCCGGGGTTCACATGCTGAAGAAAATATCACAACGAGTGATATATTTGCTGCATATTAACGACCGCCCATGTATTATTCGACGATATACCACAGGTAATTGTTGTTAATTTCAAGTCTAACATGGCTTACATAAAAAGGAATAAAATACATACAAAAGTACATTTTGCTATCTATTTGCAAAGACATCCATTGAAACAATTCAGCTGTTGAAATTACCGCCATTGAAATTAATGATTTTATGAGTGAAAATTAAGTCACAACCATTGTTTGCGACACATGGCATGACGTCATAAGATAAGCAAGGGAGTACGTCATTAAAATGGAACAGGGATGGGTATATCATTTGTTATACCACAGCTGGCTCTCTACATGTTTCATATGAAGGAAAACCAGGTCTTGTTAGAATGTGTTTTAATTACCAAGTATTTGTGACTATAAAAGACCTCATGATCATTTTATCACCACCATTTTTGCATTCCAATTTTGGCATTACAAATGGGTTTGGCAATAAATTGAGGGAGGTTCATTAAAAAAAAAACTTATTAGAAGAAATGGATTTAGGGACTTCAAAATACTGGTTATATTAGTGATGTGGCAAAGTTATGAAGAGGCATTAAAACAAGGTTTTACTATATTTTGTTTTATATTAAATATTTAGGAATTCTATAGGTTAACTTGAACTTCCTGAAAACACTAGAATAAAAATCCTGTACACTTGATTCAAATTTATGCAGGTGTTTGGATTATTTTATTTCTCTGAATTGTCAACTTCTAGGCTGTATTGTCTTGTTCAAATTTAAGTGAGTGTCGTATATTGCTTCTCTTTATTCTCAGTTTCTAGGTTATATTGCTTTGTTCGATTCAGGCAGGCTCTAAATTCTCTTTTTCTAGGTTGTATTGCCTTTTGTGGAGCGATATTTTGCTGCACACAGAGAGTACTTTGTTGGTTCTTCAACATCAGCACACAGTAGTTCACTGGCATCTGTTAAAGAAAAAGAAATGACTGCAAGGTAAAGATATATATCATGAAAATATTGATCCATTGTTGAAATCACAATCCCAACAGCACAGTAAAAACATTGAAATCCGGAAGTGAGATCAGGTTTTACAGATGGGTATATCTATAAAATTATGAAATTTAATAAGATATTTATTATTTAACCTAATGTTTTATAAATGTATTCTGGCAACATTTTTAAAAAAAAAAAAAAAATTATGTTTGCAAAAATAATGTATTGAATTTTTTTTGTATTTCTCAATTGAGTAAAATTTTATTATTTAAAAAATTATCAACTTTTTTGAGCAATTTTTTACATCAAATAAGGAGAAAAAATGGTGTGTGCAATTTTACAAGTTCTTTGTTAATTTAATTGTTATTTATTTCTTTACAGCTTATTCTGCAAGCTTGCTCAGACTTTGAGGGGAAAGATTACAGCATTTGGACATGATGTAAATATATCGGTCCGATGTCTGCAGGTGCTTGTCCAGGCAGTGGATGCAAGGTTATTAATAAAATATATCCCATCATTTTTACAAATGTCAAATCATTTTCTAATTTAATGCAATTAAAAAATTAATAATTGAATAATCAGATAATTTGTTCGTTTTAGGGTGGATGGGAGTTGAATAATGGTGTTTTAAACTCCGGTCAAGGTTCTTTTGGTTGAATTGACAGATCGCGGGCCACACCCACTATGTTCTGACAAAGGGTTGACGTGCTTGAATGACACGCAAAAAGAATAAAAACTCGGCCTGAATTGTGCAGAACGTCATTAGTTGCCGTGACGCTGCTTTGGTACCGTGATGGCGGCTAGTGACAGAACATTGTGGGCGTGGCCGGCGATACGTCAATTGAGGTGATAAGTTCTGGTATGGTGGACAAAATTTTGCACTAAAGAATAATACCTACCTTTGTAAAGTCATCTTAACTGACAGATTTTCTCACGTTAGTCTTGTAGAGTGGGATTCTGACCTTGCTTTAGACCAAATTAACCAGTGCCACACACACACCCTAAGACTATGAAACATTATTTTATGAAACTTGGTACAAAGGATTAACATTGATAAGATGTGTGTTTGTCATTAAGCCAAGGTTCAAGTTGATTTGCTAATTTTCCTGGGAGTTAAGGTACTTTGGACAAAAGTGCAAATCACGAAAAAAAATCCTACTTTAAAACTCTCATTCCATTTATAGACAAAACCCATTATAATGCCAAAATGTGATTGAACAAATTTTGGCAATCTAACAAGGTGTTACAAGATATACATTATTTAAACTTTTCTTTATAGGTCTGTAGTGAAAAACAGTCCAGAGATTGTTAGATCATCACTTTTACCATTCTTCAATAACGTGGCCGATGACTTGGCACAGGTAGTGGAGAATCTGAACAAAGGAAGGTTTAGTCATGTCAAAGGAACTATCTTAAGAGGAGCGACCAGCTTGGATTATGTACACATGGTTCTACTCCCTGTTTTGTCCTCCTTATTTGATCACCTCGGAAGACACCATTTTGGATTTGATCTGATAGGTAATATTCATTGTAATGTTGTAGATTTCAGATGGCTTAGATATATAATAGTAGAATGAGTAGTGTGATAGCACAGAAAACCATCACTTAATTACAGATGATCACATTAATTTACATCAAGGAACTCTATTTATTTTTAATTTGTTGGTAGCTTTGATAATATACATATATATTAAGATAAAAAGTTTGATAGCATCTCTTGTGAGAAATTTTTATTTGACTTGAAATCGATGAAATATCAAAAGAAGAAGAGTGGAGTGGAATGAAGAAATGAAATCACATGCTCCAGTCAAGATTTTCTCATGAGGCCATCAGTTAAGGGATGGTGGAGGAAACAGGATTTCCCAGAGAAAAGCTCTGACCTTTGACAAGTGAAGTGGCAACTATATTTTGATATGAATTTAAAGTACCTTTGTGTTAATTGAATGTTTTTATCATAATTATTTAAAATTATTTTTAAAAAACACTATTTAATAATATTGATTTTATATTATTTAGTTGGTGATATACAGCTAGCCAGTTACAGGATTGTTGACTCGCTGTACTCACTCGGAACAAGCAGTGCCAATGTCATTCAAAGGTAAGTTAGTTTTTTGTCAGTTCTTTAATCTTATATTTATGCTTTAAACATTTCTGCATTTATTCCCAAACTGGTAATTTTTTAAATAATATATATATACATGTATATAGATCTATGGTAATTACACACCTAAAAAATCACTGATGATTTGATATACATATATAAATATGGTAATATTTTTCAAAGATGGCTGCCATTTTGTTTCCATTATCACCATTAGTAACAGATTTTTATTCAAATAATTTGCTGACATTAGTAGGGATGAGTACATACATTCAATAATTTTTAAATTTCCTCCAATTCTGGACTGCAACACGATTTTGCTAGTACTTCAAATACAGACACTGGTAAGACTGAAATCAACCTTTAATCCACATACTCCAACAATTTTCTAAAAATCCAAAACAAAAAATATTCAGGTCTCATTTAATCATTTATCTACATATACTTCAATGCAATATACTTTTTGTTTATTAATTTATTTTTTGGGGGCAACTTCTTCTATTATATAGGGCTAGATATGAGGTTTTTTAACTCATACTTTTTTACCAAGACAAACAACCAGAATGGTGGTTAATCAGGCTTCTCCATTTTGTGATTTTCACATCCTATATAATTACTTTTAGAGGTATTTTTAATGAATTTGAATATGTAACAATTTATTTCCATATGGCAGCATAACTGTTACCAAATCACAGGAGCTTAGGTACCCAACTGTTTATAAATTTAAAGTTTTTATTATTAAATAGTCAATGTTAAGCATAATTATTTTAGATTCTCTGGCAGCTTATATCAATTTACAAAAAGAGTTCATGTTGTAGTAATACATCGTTCAGACTTTGGCAGACATATCCATACTTAATAAAAAGCAAACATACCAGTCAATGTTCAAATCCCAATCCAAAAGTCAAAGTAAAAACGTTGAAAACTGGCAAAAATACTGGTAGTTAATTACATTTTCCACCAGGGAAATGAGGTTGGGTGCACTGAAAGGGCAAGCAATTCCTGTTAGACTATCTACCCTGTCAATGTGATATCAAAATTGAAAATGAAAGAAACATTGAACTATTTAGCATCAAATATGAGTTACTGTAATCAAGATTTTACATGTATGTCAACTGGTCAGGATAAAATGCTGCAGTTTGCAGTTTTAAAGTACATAAAGTATATCTACAATGGCTTGGGCATGTAAAATCCGCCCTTGACCATATGGGGGTTGGGAAAATAATACAAGGTGCATTCATTATTTTTACAACAGCTAGAACTTGAGGATGTGTAAAACTCATTCCTGACCATATGGGCTTTGGGCGGGGTTGGTGTCTGGTATGATTAAGACCATCAATTGCTTCTGTAGAAGATTGATATAAGCTGTATGCTTTGTGTCTCTGTTTATTTTCTAAGTATAGTTTCAGATTTGTTAAGTAATTAAGGAGGACATTCTTTGTGTCTTAAATGAATGGCAGAAAAACAAACGTATCTGAAACTGTATTTAAATTTGTTCTTATTTTGTATACATTTTTTTTTTTGGAAAAATAAAAATTAATTTTTCATGATTTTTGTGTAGTGTCATAATTCTTGTATAGTGTTATTTTATTATTTCCCCTATATTCGTTTTACTTTAGGGAAACTATTGCATCGGAGTTGTCAAGGTATATTCATCCTTTACTTAGAAGCATGGAGTGTTTTTTACAAAGAAAAAAAATTCCTTGTATTTTTACATTTTTATTTTTCAACATGCAACTGTTTTGAACATGCTTTCTTTTTTTCTAATTTTTTCCACATTGTTCATTTATCATTAAGCAACAAAGTGCTTTAGATATGAAAACCTATTTTTAGTTTGTGTGAATTTTTTATATTGTGTGTTTTTAAAGATTTTAATTTCTGATTTTCATATTTGCATCATCACCATTGTCAATTTTCTGACTGAGCAGGGGACTAAACCTCACCCTTTTGACTTGAATTATAGATTTTGAGACCCTCTTCTCATCATTCATGGTAAATTTTCCACTTTAACAAAGTGTTAAATAGTTGATTTTGAGACCCTGTACTCAGCACCTTTGGTGATTTCCCACTTTTGCAAGGTGCCAAACCCCTTTCTTTTGACTTGAATTGTTGATTTTAATACTTACAAGCCTACTTTTCAACATACACTTGATGAAAGAATATTGACTTGGAATAGATGATTTTGAGACCCTGTAAGACAACCATTCAATCAACATATGGTGAAACAAATTTCATTTTGCTGATTTTTTCGTATTTTGACAGCACCAATAAGTTGAAGATTAATATTTTAGTGTCTCTAAGATAATTGCTGATGAATTTTTTTTAACCTAGCATGCCTGCCAACCTACCAGTTTTCTTGTCCTTGATCTTGCTTAACTTGTTTGGGACCTTTTTGAGTTTTCCAAGGGAAAAGTGAGAAGAAATAGTTGTGATCTATTGGTATGTGATAGAAGTGTCAGAATCTTGGCCAAGGCTAAATGACACTATCGGTACTCTGCAGAGTTTGAAAGGAAGAAAACTTTTTTGTGACCCATTGCAAAGTTTGAAAGTGATAAAAATACTTTTGACCAACTACAAAGTTTGAAAGGAATTAAAATTTCTCCATGACCAATTGTAGAGTTCAAAAGGAACACATACTCTCTGTGATGTATGGTTATGCTTATTTCAAACACTGTTTACTAGGCTAGGACAATTAGAGTGCAGTGTCATATAGTGAGATAACATGCAAATGATCTTAATTGAATTGATTGAAAATGTAAAACATAGAGACTTTTGAGAAAGTTTGCCAGGGAATCCCCTGAATATAATTTTGTGTTCTTTCTTATTGCACAGTTGAGTTGTACTATAGTTTAGATTTTGGATTTTGAAATATTCTCAATCTGACATCCGAAATTATTAGAGTTGAAATAGTTATGTTCATCTACATTGTACTTCCATATTTGGTGTTTTTGCTGTATGTTACATAATACCAGTATCCTGGTATCTGTTTTAGGAAAAGCTGTTTTTTGACATGACTCTTGATCTCATCACATAATATGGCATACTAAGTGTCGTACATTTCATTACAGATTCTATTGTCATCATTCAACTTAGTTCTTTGTTCATTTCATTCTATAGACTCATTGCTTCTCACTGTATATATAGTTTGATAAGCAGTCTGTTTGCGATGATACTAAATCCAAAGAAAAATTTAAAATCCACATGATATTCTGTGGAGATTAAGCAAAAATAAGCACATTGGCGGTCAAGCTACATATAGACATTAAATTCAAGTCAATCCAAATTAAAACAAAATACCATTGGCAGTTTTTGTATACCACATTATTTATGTTGCATATTTATCATTCAGTTAGCAGTTGTTTTTAAATTTCAGTTTCAATAAAGCATATTTTTTCAATATATCCTTGGATATAGTGAATTATATAATAAATTCTGCTTAATATTGCTAAACCTGTTTGTCAGAAAATTTTATGCAATTAACCAGAATATGCATTTTACCTAAATTGCCCCTTTCAAGGCTTTGGCAAAATTGATAGATGCATACATCGGATAGAGGTCGTTTTTATTAATGAACCATGTTACAAAGCATCATAGTAAATTACACAATTTAGTATAATCTAAACATAGTAATTTGAAAAAAGACTATGACTGCCCTATGTAAAATGAAAAAATAAAAAAATAAAAAATAAACAACAACAAATTTAAGAAATTCTTTTATCAAAATTTGTACTTGAAGTTTCTCCATTAAGTGCCATGGCCAGTGATTTTTTGTTTGAAGATTTAAAACAAGGAAATAATCACCAATTTTTTTTAGAAAACCAAAACCACCTTTTAGTGTTGTAACCCTGGAATTCATTATAAACAATTTGGAATCATAGATTATAATGTTTCTTTGGCTTATAGTATCATATAAAACAACTGCTTATCTGAATGTGGAATGTGTAGCATGGTAGTGTATTGGTACATCGTTTATACTTACATTAGCTATCTGTTTATAATGTACACAGTGAATTATACTTCACTATTTTGATATTAGAAAATATGGAATTTTTTTTACCGAATAAATATCAATTTTTCTTAAATTTAAAGTATGATTCTGCACATGATATTCAGATTTTTTGTGTACATTTTGCATATTGTCTTAATCAGAAACTTGTAAATTTGATTATATAAGGAACAAAAATCCTAAAACCCATGAAATGGCCCATAAGTATTAGTTTTGTCTGATGTGGCACATGTTTGGTTGATTTGTGTGTATAGGTATAACAGCTTTAAAGAAAATAGGTCTTGTTTTACAGCTTGGATTTTACTTTTGGATTAAATTATTTTTACTTGTTTGAAAGAAGTATCATGCTTGTTAAAATATTACTTGCATAATTTTTTCTCACATAAGGAGATAAGAAGTGTGTTCTTGAACTTCTGTGTGTATATTATTCTGTTCTTATGCATATTATATATGTAGTTTACAGAGTTTCTAAGGTACCATTTGTAATCCTCAGTGTCGAAGAAGTGAATTTATTTTAATTTCTTATGACCTATTTTTACAGACATCGACCAGCTCTAGGAGAATGTTTAGGATCATTTGCCAGTTGTTTCCCCGTAGCTTTCCTAGAACCAGAACGGAACAAGTATAACAAGTACTCCATATTGTTTGGTTTGGAAGGGAAAATCTCGGAACATTCTCTGGAAGCTCAAGGTAAGGTATTTATATAATAGAAAATTCTTTGGTAAGACTTTCTTTTGTAACACTCCCCTCACCTTGAATTCTGTGTCAAATTTTGGAAAAATTATTTTTTGCAGAAATGTTCAAAATGAAAGTTTTTTTCATCTCTATAGATGCTTTCCATCTACATGTTTTTAAAATCAACAATGGTCAGTGTTGGATTTGTTGCACATTGGAAAAAAGTTACAGAAAAAGTTATTAAATTTTAACAATTCCAATTATTTGAATCCCCTCTAATGAAGAATTTTACAAGTTTTCTTTCTTTGTAATTACAGAGGTAATGGATCAGCTTAATGAGAATGTCCCATCATTAGACAAAATAGTTACGGAGATAGGTGAACTAGCAGAGTCTGGAGGCAAATATCAAGAAGCCCCTCATGTTATAGAAGTTACACTTCCTATGTTATGCAGGTAAGTTTATATATATTTAATATAAACAAACATTTAAATTTTAATTAAGATCTTTTAGCTTTTTTTTAGTAACCCTTAATTTAATTTAGCAGATATTTTCTTTGTTGTAAATTATTTTTTATTACCGGAAATGTCATCTCATTTTAAATTGTTATTTTTTCCTTTCACAGTTACCTCCCATTCTGGTTAACAGAAAGTAAAACAATAACAGATGGGTAAGTATTATATTATACGGGTTAGTCGCACTTGTAAAATATGTATATACATAAATATTACTTTAATAGAATTCATGTAGAGAAAAATCGTGCAATTAACCAAAATATGCCATTTACCAATACGCAATTAAGTGGAATCCACTGTATAAATACAAATCTCGGGCATTATAGAAATATGATATTTGTCACAACACATTTGCTGAAATTGGTCATATATATAATAAAAAAAAAATAGTAGAATTTGGAAGTTAATATATAATTTATAATAAAATTTTAGTGTTCAAATCTGCATTTTATTATTAAAAAAAGGAAGTGGTTGAATAAATGAAAGTTGATGACCAAAAGTTAAGTTTTTGTACAGCGTGAAAACGCGTACATTGTTGTCACTTTCTTCCAAGATATCGAGCTTCTTTGCTATGAAATTATAAGATATGAGTACACCTGGAAATAGTGCGCCTGGTAAATGAGCGTGAAAGAAGTATATCTGTTTTATCGTGAGATATGTATTCTGAGACGGGTAATGCATTTGGTTACATATGCACATTTGGAATAAAATTTCGGAATACATTTCGGAATCTAGTAAAATATTGCGACGGGATGCACCTAATAATTTCTGCAATTGGCGAACTGATCTCATGTTTACAATAAAAAGTAGTTCGAGAAGTTTGCGTCCTACGATGTAAAATCATAACTTTTTATGAAATGAACAGCAACAGCAGGTTGTTTAATTAATTCTTCGCGAAATCTACGGAAATTTAAATTTATTTTGAAGGTTATGATAACGTATTTTGATGTTGAGGCAATTGTGTCGTATTTTAAAATGTTTATCGATTAGATTTTACTTTCGTGAAAGGGAGATAATTCGTACAGTGTTGTGTACAGTCGTTTTACCAGTTCCGAACAGGGTTTCATATAAGCGCTGCTGCAGACGTCGTCCACAAGCAGAGGAAATAAAATTTATGTTGTGTATTAATACAAATGAACTGATTCCAAAATATCGACACCTGCTCAAAAAACACGTGGTAGTATGTTTCTTGAAAAAAGCATTTCCGTGATCACGATTTGTTTACATCGTTAAATTAGGTCACCAACAATCTGTCAACCTTTTAGGAAGCGTTGAAGTTTAATATTATTTAAACAATTAATGCCCATACATTCAAGTAGAAGCAAATTAGAAAGTTATTTTGCGATTCCTTTAATTGAACGGGATTGAAATTTTAGATTATTCGGTAGTAAAAATTCGGAACTGGTAAAACAACTGTACTTCACCATTAACATGAAACGGGAATATTGTGAGTGATAATCAGCAGTTAATTAAAACCCAGATTAACAGCAAATGATCCAGTTACATACAACCGCTAGAATGTACCCCTCATAGCGACGGTAGGATCTGCAAAACTCTTTCTCTCTATCCGAAATGACAAAACGATCGGGTACAACTTTTTAAATTTTAATTACCGATTGTCTTTTTCATATATTTATGAAATTATTATTTTCTACCATTTAATTCAGCAATACATGGTTTGGTACATTGTTTCTTTTCAAAAAAAAAAAAAAAACAACCATCCGTCGGACTATGCATTGATCGACACCACCCCCCCACCCCCCCCCCCCCCCCGAATTTTCGGTTATATTCTGTCTTGCCACAACACAATTTTCCCAACTACTGTACGCTGTACAACAGCACGACAGTGCTATGTTTAAATTATTTAACAAATGTTGATGCAGCATTTGATGAATTCATTACTTTTAGAAGTAGATTCTCTTAAATGTTTTATTGATTTTTTTCTAAATCTATGTGATAGTTTACCAGATGTTACAACAGTTACAGCTGAACTGATGAATATGGTGCTAGGAAATGTTCTCAAACTTATATTGAATAATGTCGGCACTCTGGATGCTCCCTGGATGAACAGAATTGCAAGTAAGTTCTTACTTATTTACTTTAATACAGGATTTGTCAATTATTTTGTAAGTGATTTGATCAGACAAATTGTCTTTTTCATAAGGGCAAGAATGGACAAAAACTTGTTCAAGAACAGCTTGTCAAGTGTACAGAAATGGTACTTTACAGTTTACACCCAACAATATTCTTTCATTTATTATGAGGTTGCCTATTGTGGGTTGTGGAGGAAACCAGAGTGCCCAAAGAAATCCACTGACCTTTGACAAGTAAACAGGCAAATTTAACTTATTTACACTTAAATCTGCACTAGTGAAATTTGAACATAGGCAGTGAGAGGTGAGGTGATTTGTAAGTAAGCACTTAAGACAACTCTGCCAACCAGGCACCAATAAAATAAAAGACACGAGTTTGTTCCTTCACCAATAAAACTTAACTAAATTGATATGTTTTATCCTAAAATTCTGTATTATTAAAATTATATTTTGTTTTACAGCAAGAACACAGCCAATTATTGCCAACTCTACTCCTGACATGATTAAAGAACATTTCTTGCCTATTGCTCTGAAGATCAGAGAGAATGGAATAAGAGTTGAACGCTTGGATAAGCGGCTGTTAGCAAGTAAACATGGAACAGAAGAGGTGGCTGATCTGGAGGCTGATGTACAAGATGTAAGTATATGAGCCTAACATAGTGTAGTAAGGGCATTGTATGTCCCAGTTAAGATTCTTTCCACTATATTGATATGAGATGTTGGAGGAAACCGGAGTGCCTGGAGAAAAATACTGGCCTTGGGCAAACAAACTAACAAACTGTCTGGCATCTTGGTGGTGAGAGGCACTGTGATCTGTAACCATGGAGTTTAAACAGCTTGTCCACTGAGGCCTCATGTAAGTATATATGAGAGAAAGAAAGAGTTCTTATAACTTGGAAACAAGTAAGCAGTGTCTAATCTGTATGAGAGAGAGAGAAATTGATTGATTTGATGACTGCTTGGTTAGATATTTCTTAGCAAGTAAATTTTACATCATGTTTATTATGTTTTTCACTTATGGTTAACATCATGTTTTATCATGTTTTTCACTTATGGTTAACATTATGTTTTTCACTTATGGTTAACATTATGTTTTTCACTTATGGTTAACATCATGTTTTATCATGTTTTTCACTTATGGTTAACATCATGTTTTATTTCAGGCTTATGGAACACTTGTTAGAGATATCTATGCATTTTACCCATTGCTCATTAAGTATGTAGATTTACACAGATCTGATTGGCTGAAGAACCCTACAGCAGATGCTGAAGAACTGTTTAGCTGTGTGGCTGACATATTTGGCCTATGGTCTAGGTCATTGGTAAGATCTACTATCACAAAACAGAAATAAATTTAAAAATTCTTGCATTTTTTTGACAGAAAAAGATATGAAATTCAATTATATTAAACTTGATAATAAATAGCTTGAATAATACTAAATGATCTTGAAAATGGTTCTGTATAAAAATTAAAAATGGAAAATCTATATTGTGTCTTTTCTGATTCATCTGTTATTAATAATGAAATTTCCAATGATGTTTCAGCAAAGATATAAGGATACATGCAGAAATTGTTACTGAATGCCAGTTTTAGAAACAAAACACTTTCATATATTCAAGTAGCTAACTGATGAATATTACATGTTTTTGCATGTATCTATAAATGTTTTTGGTTTCATTTATTCATTAATATTCTTTTGTAATTGTAAAACAGCATTTTAAAAGAGAAGAACAAAACTTTGTAATGGCCAATGAAATAGACAATATGGCCTTGATCATGCCTAGCCAATCAAAACCAGTATCTTTATCAAAGAGCCAAGCACCAGTAGACGGAGGTGCAAAGAGGAGCACTGGCGGGAAAAAACGTGAAAAGAAGAGATTGGAACCTCATAACAGTTTAAATGTAGCATGTTTGAAAAGGCTGCTTCCGATTGGTTTAAGTTTCTTCAGTGGTCGAGAACAAGAGCTTCTTCAACAAGTTAAACAGAAACTTCTAGAGGTAATTTATGATTTGTTAATTAATATTTTTATTACAATATATAACTTTTATCTGGTTTTAAACAGTAGATTAGTGGAGTTTTACCAAGCTTTAATTTATATATAAATTTGAAATTTCATCAGTTGCCAAATGCTTAATTATATGATGTGATAATTTTGAATTTGTTGTCAATTATTTTGAAATAGAGCTTTTTCATATATTCAAAGCTTACATAGGCTACAGTTTGTTTGAAGTTGGCATTCCCTAAAACCATTTGCATGATACATTATTTTTTTTAATTTGAAAAAAACTTGCATATATCAATTCATTTTTCCCCATCAAAATTGAATTGCTGTCATTTTAAATATTAAGTGAATTTGATTTCAAAATATCTTAAGTGAACGTAATTTCTCATATACTGAAGGAAATATTATAAATTTAAGAAATATTAATCTTGAAGAATATACTGGAATGATGAATATTTTTATAATCATAACTATATTTGCTATATGATTTGGGTCTTAAAATTGGCCAATAGACCACCATTAGATGTAAAACTCTGTTAATCTGTGTGTATGAAATGGGTTTTTAAGCCCTTCACTTTCTGTAACACTTAAACACTTTTAAGATGTCGTAACATTTCTTTGCTGTTTAAAGATTAATCTTAGCTCTGCACACTTAGAAAGACTTTAACAGCTAAAAACAAGCTAACAATTAATTATACTTATTTTCAAATATAACTAATTAAACAAAATTAATTTTAGATTTTTTATTTCAAAATGAATATTTTTCATTTCTTTTTCATTTGTTTTATTTTATTTAAATTATTGGTTGGCATGACAACAGTACCTTATATTATGACATGTCTTTCAGCTGGAGATGGAAGATGCGATGGAGATTGGGGTACTACAAAGTTACATTGTTTGTGATTTTTGAAAACTCAAATATTTCACAAATCCCAAGTAAATGTCAAATTTTGTCATTAAGTTTTGACAAAAGGTCTTAATATTTTTTCTAGAAATGTAAATGACAAAAAGTTGTATTTGTAATATTCTTAATAATTTTTCTTATTTTGTTCATGTTGTATGGTTTTAATGAAAATTGTATTTTAAAGTAATTCACACATTCCATTGACCTTGAGTTTTAAAGTGGGTCATAAGACATATACAGTCTTTATTGAGATAAGTTGGAGATCTACTGGAAATATTTTGGTACTATTACCATTGAGGAATTTAAGAGCCGGATCAAACACTTTGTACATGATGAAACCATTTGGTTTCAAATCAAAGGCATCTGCTATCAGCACTTTCAGTACTTTGATTCTTTTTTCCTAGAATTTTGATATTTTTGAGATTTTGAGAAATATTTGAGTACTTTAGAACATTTGGTTTTGAATGCTTCTTCAATTCATGTTTATTATAATAACTTGTATGATTTAATACTGAATATGTTCTTATAGTAACAGATATGTATCGCTAGCATGTTTGTATTTAGAGCTAGGGTACTTGGTATATATAAACTGAAACATCTATGAAATTTCAATTAGAAGACAGTATTAAAAATTCACAGGTTTACACAATTCTTAAGATTCAAGCACTTGTAATTACCAAATAAAAAAAAGTTAAAATTTGTACTTTTAGAGAAATGTGTCAATACAGGAAAATTGGTGACAATTGCTTATGAAATTTTAAAAAAATGTGAAATTGACCATTTTTAAAAAAAAAAAAAAAAACATGTGAAATTGACAATTGTTTATGAAATTAAAACATGTGAAATTGACAAAGGCTTATGAAATCAAAAATGTGAAGTTGACAGTTGCTTATGAGATTATAACCATGTGAGAAATTAACTTAATATGTTGACTTAAGAAGAGGAATATTAGCATATATACAGTTAGAAAGTTTATCTTAATTTTAACAAAAACTAAATAATCTTCATTGGATTTAGAAAAGAGACAAATGTACACTCATCCCTACTACCAATGAAACATATTGGTCTAATTATGATCAAAATAAATAGATTTCTTTCTGTGTTTAGAAAGACATGTTTTCTTTTTTCTACTAAATTTTGTTATCATTCTTGTTATAATATTTCTACTAATGGCATTTATTACTTGTTTTACTGTTTTCTCTTGTCCTTAATGTTCATTCTAACTTTTTCATTCTGTCTTTACTCTAACTCTTGTCTGTTCTGATTCGTTTGACCTTTTTCTACTTTCTTCCACTGATAACTGTTTTATACATTGTACCTATCTTTTGAATTTTCTCCTCCATTTTCTCCATTAATTTACTGACTTCAATAATAACATTTTAGTTGTGGTGAACTGGGCTCATTGGGTGGCTAGATATAGACCAAGTTATATGGGTGACTGGGTAGATAGCTAGCATAGAGACGGGGCTCAGTGGGTTGCTGATTAACTGGAATAGTGAGTAATGGGAAGATTCTTAGTTGGAGTCTTGGTTTGGCCATTCCAGTTTGTTTCTTTCCTGTTTCTTACCTATGTGAAAAATTGCAGCAAACTATAAATTCCCCTTTTCACAAGTGATTCTTTTTGGGGGTGGGGGGTACAAAAATTTTGTAAATGAAACTGTAGTCAGTTTTATGGAGTACATTATAAGCCTTTGCACTTCAGGATGAGGATGGGTATTGAACCCTTTCAGACAATTCTGGTTGCCATCTGACCATAAACTTTTAATAGTTATATAATTTATTTGTCATTTAGTGTGCCATTTAGATTGGTTATTTTCTCTTGGTACTCTGGTTTCCTCTACCTTTCCAGAACTCTGGTATAATACAAGTGCAAAAATATTAATGGAGATGAGTGGATGGTTGGGTAGAGGTATTAATACACTTTTCCAACCAGTTAAGTGACTTCAATCTTTATTTTCCTAAAACTATACTTTCTATTCAATCTTCTTTTTCAGTAGAAACTTTTGAGATATGTATATAGAATAGTTGGTAGAAATGATCTTGATGGTAGCATTAATATTTGATGTCTGAATTTGTAATCTCCCTTTAGAGACTACTTGTGATAAAAAATAAAAAAAAAGATGAACAACAAATACATAGAATGATTTCGTCTGTGGTAATATATTACCGTATCTTGATTTTTTTAGTCAGTTATCTCCCTTTGAAGACTATCACTGTTATGGTTCCACTTTCACAATCATTCCTTAATTAAGATTTACCAAATTTGGAAGTCTTTTATTATATTGGAAATAAAAAGTTTCAACAAAATTAGAAGAGAGATGTTATAATCCCAGAATGATTTTCAAAATGACACCATAAATTTGAAAACTAATAGCATTATTCATTATTTAGTTTTAAAATTTGAAAGATTTTAGTTAAGGAAAACTTAGCTAAGAAATGATTGTGAAACTGGGACCAGGTTCTTATGTTGAAAAAAATATAGTTGACAAGACCAACAAATACATACTGGGAGAATGTTTTAGTCAGTTATCTCCCCTAGGAGACCATTACCAGTAATATTCTGATACTTACATTAAAAATATTTAAAAATAGACCACTAATAAATACATAGAGTATTTTCATCTTTGGAAGCAAGAATATATATTATTATTATTATTTTATTATAAGATAACATAGCCAAAATTTTAATAAATGTTGTTTTTGGTTTTTTTTTGCACTTGTGAATGAAATAACAAATGAAAACAATTAAATGTTTTAACATCTGTCGTGTTAGGTAGTTATAACAGTGCTGTACGTCTTAATACAAAAGTATATCAATATAAGCTTTATGCTTACTTCTGTTCTGTTTTGTAATATTCTTACTTTTATATATAACTTAACATCAGGCAGAATGAATGCATCTCGTCTTAAGTTTATAAATTATTCACACAAGTCATAGGATGTTAAATGCTAATAATTAGTCTTAATATTAATTTGTAATTAGGAAGGCTTTAATTAAATTATTAATTTACTTTTTAGTTCTTAATTAACTTTTTTAGTTATTTTTTGATAAATTTTTAAAACCGTAATAATTTTTTTTAACTTATTAATTTATTGAAAAGGGTGGCATATCGTGTCCATTGGCAGGTAAAACTTTTGCACTTTTTAAACTTTTCAGTTTCCCCAAATGATACACAGCTAAACCTTGATTCAATGCCACTATTTATTCTGCCAGATTTCTGATGTTTTAAAAAGGTTGAAAAAAAATTAAGGTGATTTATGAAGAAAAACATAAAAGAAACACATTTTGACTTCAAAATACTTTTGCAATAAGTTAGAAATGGCCAAAGTAACTGATGGGCATTATAACAAGGTTTTACTGTCATCATGGTGCTAGTTTTTGGGACATGCTTGAGTTCCCATCTCAAAAAATTGTTTGATTTTTGAATATTAGTTGATATTGTTTCATTTGTTTTGTTTACAGAGAGATACTGATGGTGATATTGAAGAATTTTTGATACAGTTGTTAGAAGCAGAAGAAGGGGTAAGTGTATTTTTTATAAGATATTTGCTGTTGATTTAATCTCCATATCTTTCACACCCTTAATCGGCAGACATGGCAGAGTGGTACTGTCACCGGCTTTCTCAGTCAAGGGTTGTGGGTTTGAACTTCACTGGAGATTTGGAAATTTTTTTAGATAATATTCATCTCCTGCCCATACTAAAGCTGTAGAAAGCTTGTTACTTGGAGACTCAAAACCGAGGTATTGTTTCTCAGTGGATGCTAAAGACACCTCTGTAGAGTTTGAAAAAGAGTAGGCCACCTGTGGCCGTTACAGAGGATGCTTACAACTACAAGCGGCGATTGAAACAGACTGAGCATAGTATAAAATATAAAATAAAGTAATTAATTAATTAATTGATTAATTTTTTGCTAGAATTTCAAAATAGCAACCTTCTAATGGAAAGTAGGGTCCTTTGGTAGAGGCTTTAAAAACGTTGTGGCATGCTAAAGAACCCTCCCTCAACATTTCTCTGAGTGCTCTGCAAAGATCAAAATTTTGGCCACTGCACCTATAGCTGGTGATATCTTGATATCAGTGTAATATTGTTGACTGTTACATAAAATCCCAATCCGTTGATATAATAGAAAGTTTTAAATGTTTGAATGGCATAAAAAAAATTCCAGAGTTGTCACCCTTTAATTTCATTAGCATCAAATATATTATTGAAATGGGTAAAACTTTAGTTGATACATCATTGTTTTTCAAAAAAAAAAAAAAATAAAAAATGCATCTAATTTTAATATAAAATGTTTTGATGTTGTAGCCGACAGATGACAAGGTATTGTGGCAGAAGGTCCTGTATCGTAAGATCGGAGGACCAGCTGGGACAGACAGCAGTCAAAATCGTGTTATAGACAGAATCATGTCCATGGCCAAAGTCATGCATGGTTTACATACGGTTAGTACTAGTATATTTTAATTCAGATATATATTCATGTTTTTACCACTTGTTCTTAGTATTTCTTTCTTTCTGTGTACCAGTAATATTTTTGGTGCATTTTCATGTTTTTGTCTTTTTGTTCATACCTGTACCTGCGTAAAGTTTCAATACATGTGTATATAATTATCTGTGTAAGGTGTTTGTATCTGTGTAAATTGTGGTAAAAAATAATTTTAGATGTCTTTTATTTGCTTTTTTTTTAAATTTTATTTAATATATTTATATTGAATATATGCATGGAGACTATACATAATGATATACACATATTGCACAAGCTTATAACAACAATATCAGGGGTGTCATCACCTTTTTATACTACATATACAGTCCAACCTGCCTAAAGACCACCTCTATATAAGGGCCACCTGCTTATAAAGGCCAGTAAAATTATATCCCAATTGTTCTTTATTCATATTATTTGAACCTGTATATATGGACCACCTGCCCATAAAGGCCACTTTTGCTGGTTCCCTTTGGTGGCCTTTATAGACAGGTTTGACTGTATTTCAATTTCATTTGCTTCAAAAAAGATGTTGCTTTAGAAAATTGTGACATAATTAAAAATAGTTAGATTTTGAGTTAGAAGTTTAACAAACTTAGTAACATATAATTGATATATTCTCTGAATTAAATACTGTATAAGAAGAGACAATGGCGAGGAGAAAATATACATGATTTTTACGGTGACGCTTGTACCGGGATTATATCTTCTCAGCAAAAATTATTCATTTCCTTTTGTTCACTTTTCTACTTTGACGCTTGTACCAGGATTATATCTTCTCAGCAAAAATTATTCATTTCCTTTTGTTCACTTTCCTACTTTGACGCTTGTACCAGGATTATATCTTCTCAGCAAAAATTATTCATTTCCTTTTGTTCACTTTCCTACTTTGACGCTTGTACCAGGATTATATCTTCTCAGCAAAAATTATTCATTTCCTTTTGTTCACTTTCCTACTTTGACGCTTGTACCGGGATTATATCTTCTCAGCAAAAATTATTCTTTCCTTTTGTTCACTTTTCTACTTTGACGCTTGTACCGGGAATATATCTTCTCAGCAAAAATTATTCATTTCTTTTTGTTCACTTTCCTACTTTGACGCTTGTACCAGGATTATATCTTCTCAGCAAAAATTATTCATTTCTTTTTGTTCACTTTCCTACTTTGACGCTTGTACCAGGATTATATCTTCTCAGCAAAAATTATTCATTTCCTTTTGTTCACTTTCCTACTTTGACGCTTGTACCGGGATTATATCTTCTCAGCAAAAATTATTCATTTCCTTTTGTTCACTTTTCTACTTTGACGCTTGTACCGGGAATATATCTTCTCAGCAAAAATTATTCATTTCTTTTTGTTCACTTTCCTACTTTGACGCTGGTACCGGGATTATATCTTCTCAGCAAAAATTATTCATTTCCTTTTGTTCACTTTCCTACTTTGACGCTTGTACCAGGATTATATCTTCTCAGCAAAAATTATTCATTTCTTTTTGTTCACTTTCCTACTTTGACGCTTGTGCCGGGAATATATCTTCTCAGCAAAAATTATTCATTTCCTTTTGTTCACTTTCCTACTTTGACGCTGGTACCAGGATTATATCTTCTCAGCAAAAATTATTCATTTCCTTTTGTTCACTTTCCTACTTTGACGCTGGTACCAGGATTATATCTTCTCAGCAAAAATTATTCATTTCCTTTTGTTCACTTTCCTACTTTGACGCTTGTACCAGGATTATATCTTCTCAGCAAAAATTATTCATTTCTTTTTGTTCACTTTCCTACTTTGACGCTGGTGCCGGGAATATATCTTCTCAGCAAAAATTATTCATTTCCTTTTGTTCACTTTCCTACTTTGACGCTTGTACCAGGATTATATCTTCTCAGCAAAAATTATTCATTTCTTTTTGTTCACTTTCCTACTTTGACGCTGGTGCCGGGAATATATCTTCTCAGCAAAAACTATTCATTTCTTTTTGTTCACTTTCCTACTTTGACGCTGGTGCCGGGAATATATCTTCTCAGCAAAAACTATTCATTTCTTTTTGTTCACTTTCCTATAGTCGGAACTGTGAAATAGTTAAGAAGGTCAAAACTGTGAAAGTTTCCTTCCGCTAATATTTCTTCTTGAACAGTATGTGTCAAATCATGTACATTATAAGCCGTAAAAAAAAAAATCAAAAAAAAATCAGTGATCCAAATGAAATTGAAACAATGCTTATTTACACTGTACAATATTTTCTGTTAAATTTTATTTATTTATTTATTTATTTATTATTTATTTATGTTTCATTTTATATTTATTTATTTATCCATGTCCTATTCCAACTTATCAGAACTAAAGTCATTTTAACTTTATCAAAACTTTGGTGTTAATAAAATTTCCAAATTTTCTGCTGTTTTTTGTATAATAAATTTTTCAACTTTTCTGGTGATTTTTTGTTGGATTAATTTTCCAAATTTTCTGCTGTTTTTCTAAATTTAAATACAATTTTAAATCCTTTTGTTTAGTTTGATATGCTGAAACAAAGAGATGGGAGTTTTTTACAGTAAGTTAAGCTGTTTGAGTTCAAGGTCACATGGATTTTATTTCCCGACATTCCTTTTTCTGTTTTCATCCTATTCCACATGTTTTAGCATGCAGTTTTTAATGTCATTATATTGGTTGCTGTATTTTAATGAAATACTATCAGATGTGTACAAGTGTCCAATGTTAAACTTGTAAAAATTGTTTTTTTTTTTGTGATTGTCAAAAAATGTTTAAATGTTATACTGTTTTGTCAATCTGTGTGTTTACATGTATTAAGCCTTATAATGTAAAGTAGATGGCAAACACTCAACTCTAAAAAACAATTTTAGACACATTTTTTAATATAATGATTAAAGATCAAGGAATTTATTTTTGGATCATTTAATGGTATACTTTGTAAACTTTACAATTATCAGAAAAACAAATATATTATGCAGTGTTGATGCCATTTTACAGTCCATAAGATTATCCTGATTGGCCTATGAGAAATGTGTATTCATGCTTAAGAATGATGTTATATCTCTTTGGAATCAAATACATGTATTTCCATGATTCAAATACATGTATTTCCACCACTCAAATACATTTCCATAATTGTATTATAAGTCTTATTTTCTTATAACACTAGTGTCTTACGTGCTCTTTGGCTTTTGAGTTTGAATGTAAATATGCTTTTACCAGTAGATTAAATTATTGAAACCAAATACTGAAGTAGCTTTAAATTTACAAATGACCTGATTACTGTAGTATTTCATAAATGCAGCATACCAAATACGCACACAAAACTTGTTAAGAATCTTTAAGTACAATATACAGTTGATGACAATGACATTTATTTCAACTGTAAATTAACATTAAAATTTTCTTGATTCTTATAATATGCATTTATTGCACCCGATTTTCACAGTTGCTGCACTCACAAAAATAGCACATTTATTGACACATGCACAAAGTTCCTATATAGCGTTGAAGTGTTTCAAATCCAGCAAGCTTATGCTAACTTAGGACAGAAAATTAATTCTTTCAAAATAAGAGGTGATACATCAGTTATCCCTTTTCAACAATTAAATACCAGGTAATTTTGCCAAGGGAGATAACTGGATGTAAGTATGCAGTTCAACAGCAAACAGCGCTTAAAAGATATATTTGCTATTGCATATATGCTGCTCGTTAAATTGCAAAGCGCTTCTAATTGCGGCAGTTGGAAATTGTTGAATAATGTTTCTGATATGACTTAATACTGATTTGGAATACTGATGCAATTTACAATGTCAAATTGTCATTCTCCAAGAAACTCAAGATATTTTCAAGAGAATATACCCTCTATTACTAAATATGGAGAAACATAGGAGAGTTTGGAGTAATGGTGTTTAAGTCCCAGGCTGGAGTAATGGTGTTTATGTCCCAGTCAAGATTCTTTCACTGATATTGAGGTATTCAGTTCTGGGATGGTAGATGAAACTGGAATACCAAAGAAAAACATAGATCTTCAGGAAGTGCATTGACAAACTTCCTTACACAAGTATCTGACCATTGTTGAGTGGCATTGGAACTAAGGTGATTAGAGTGCTGTAGTGAGCCTATGTTTTTGACCACTCATCTAAATAGGCCTGTAAAATGATGAAAGGTACAAGACATTGGAGTTGATCCCTGGATTGGGATTGTTTTCCTCAATAAGTATATGACTAACTTTAGAGTAATAGATCAGATCAGAGGTCATGCAAAAGAAAAATGACAAAAGTGTGCATGTTAAATATTTTTTTCCCCAGTTTTTATGAATTTATGTTTTTTGTATTGTGTTTACTCATAATACACTTTTGATTTTGTGTAAATGTAGGTTGAGCATCCACCACCTTCACACAAGAATGCTTGGCGTAAGGTCATCTCAACACAGAGGAAACGAGCCGTAATGGCTTGCTTCAGAATGATACCACTACATAATCTACCAAAGTAAGTCAAATATTTGAGTGGGGATTAAAAATAAGTGTGAGCTGATAAAGAATATAAAATTAGATTGTCTTTGATTAGAAGCTGTCTATTTGAAATACCCTAATTAGGTGCCTAATAATATTGTCAAAAAGGAAATCTAGAAATCATGACTTTTATATCAAAGTTTTTAGGTGTTGTCAAAAGTTTAAAGATGAATAAAAAAAATAATGACAGAAAAAAATTCTCGAATATTCTTCAAAATATAAGACCAAGAATTATCTCACTTATAATTACTGATTGGTTTATCTATGGTTTGAAAAAAGTCAATGTTTTAGATATCAAAGTTATATGGTATTTACACAAAGTTATATGGTACATACAGTCAAACCTGCCTTAAAGGCTACCTCTATATAAGGGCTACCTGCTTATACAGGCCAGTAAAATTTTATCCCAATTGTTCTTTATTCATATTATTTGAACCTGTATAAAAAGGCCACTTTTTCTGGTCCCCTTGGGTGGCCTTTATAGACAGGTTTGACTGTATATGTACATTTTTTGCTATTTTCATGACATATATGTACTTACCCTAAGTTTACAATTTATATTAATTTAGACATAGAGCAATCAATCTGTTCTTGAAAGCCTACAAACAACAGTGGTTATCATGTGAGGAATACGAGAAGAAGATCCTCATTGAAGATTTAACAGTATGTATTATAATTACAGTGGCCTCATCACTATGCTGGATTTTAATTTGTTATTTATCTTGTAAAAAGTTTTGGTGATGTATTTCAAGAGAGATTTTTGCTGAAAATTTTTTTTATTAACAGAGAATTTCTTCAAAGGGGAATCAACGAGTAAAATATTCATACAATGCTCATCTTACAACACATTTAAGCCTTTATTATACCCCCGTAAATGAAGTTAAGGGGGTATATAGAAATCACCCTGTCTGTCTGTCTATCTAGTTGTCCGTCCCAATATCCTGTCTGCTCCATATCTTCCATGTCTATGGATTGATTCTGATCAAACTTGGAACAAACGTAAACCAACATGAGATGACGTGTCACATACCAAATTTATTTGCATAAGTCAAAGGTCAGGAGGTCAATGTTTGGAATGGGAGGTATTTGGTTCTCAAGAGACAGCTCTAATAATTACTGATATACAATCAAAGTCACATTCTAACTATCTTGCACTTCTATTCACATGGAAATACTGTGGTTGTATTGAAATGCAAATAATTAAATATTTTATGAAAAAAAGTTAAAGCATTACAAAATTTGAAACTTTACTATCTTATATATTTCAGAAATCAGACGAGGCAGAAGGAGAAGAAGTGGAGAAAAAAGAAGATGAGGAAGAGAAGCCTGATGCCATGCACCAACTCATCAAGTGTCTGAGCAGAGCTGCCACTAAAGAACAGCAGGGTAGCTTACCTGAAGATGAACTGTATTGTTCTTATGCTCAGATTATGGGACAGGTAAATTTTATTAGCAATTTTTTTGTTTCCTCTAAATCAACTCGAAATTTTTTTTAGCAGAGCTGGCATGAAGAAAAAAAGCTGGGAACCTTATGAGAGATGAAATGTAGTTGTACCCAGGGTTAGGTTCTAATTCTTGTACTTATTTTAGCATTTCTGTGATGATACAATAATGCTAACTTAAATTCACTGCCAAATCAAATAAGAGCATTGTACATAAGGTGGTCCATGAGATTTACACTTATTTCAGTACATGTGAATGTATACACATTATAATTTGCCCTGTGTAAATTAAACTATTCTAAAACAGCAATCTTGTGCTGTAAAATTAACACTGATATAATATGTAATCAATATTAATATTATTTTTCAGTGTTTTTGAAAATGATCTTTTCTTTATTTAACAGAGTTGTCATGGTGAAGATGAGGATGATGATGATGAGGGTGGTGGTGATGAGGAGGAGGGACCAGGTTCATCCTTCCAGGTAAGTTATAGGCGTTAATACATGTATTTAGTCTCTTGACTGATGATCTTATGTTTTCAGTTAAAATCTTTCATCATTCATTAATTGGGGCCATTGTGGTCATCTTGTACCACATAATGGTTCTTAATATTCCTTTTGGATATGGAATTGAATAATTTGTAGAGTTTCTTGCACTAGTCCAGATTCTTTAACTTAATTGAAGTAGTCAGTCCACTTATTATTGTTACATGGATGTATGGTCATCACCTACTTGAAAAATTGATTTCTACTCTTTTTTCCAAGAGAAAATTACCATTCTGTTTCATACATTTATACAATGTACATGTTCTTATGCTATGCTATTTCCTTTTTATTGCTTATTTGTGTACAGATGGTGTCTTGCTTGAACATGTTGAATGTGAAAAATATTTTATGCATTATTGTTTTTGCATTGATCACATTTTAGCATATGGTAGACATTTTGTGTTAATTAATGAGGAGAATACATGATATTTCATCTTCTTGCTTCTTTTTCTTTGTATATGACTGCTTAACCCTTTGTGGTTTCTTTTTTATTGTTTCATTAAACTGAATTATCCTTTAAAATGTTTAAAAGGTAATTTCTGTCTTATATTAAGATTTAACAACCAACATACCTTGTCGAACAAAAATTGATTATGTAAATTATTCTGTTATTTTAAGACTAAAAATTATATTAATATTGAATTTAGAATATTGAAGTCTGTTACAAATTTCTCTTTGATTTAACAAATTGTAAAATTGTTTTACTTTGCAATTTTGAAGTCAGAAAACTTAGTTTATTTCCTTTGAAAAAAGGGTTCTGTCCCTTTGAAATACAAATGAGTTATGTCCTATTGAAAAATTCTTACATCAATGAACATTGTTCTTGATTTATTTTTTTTTCAAATTTCTTATTACTTTATTTCTTAAGAAATTCATTTCACTATCATACATGTATATACATGTATGAAGTTTTATAAGACGGTGTTTTCAAATGTATAATTTATTTATTTATTGGTGAATTTGATAGACAAACTTTTTGCACATTTCTGAGTAGTTCAAGTAGAATTTTTATATTATAATAACAATTATCAACTGCTATAATTAGCTGCACATGGATATTCTGAAGGTATAAATACTTTTAATCCCACACCCACACCTTACCCTAGTAGAGGCTTCTTTATAAGTTAACTTACTAGAATTTTGTTTCAGTTTTCTTGTTTGCATATTTATAGACTTACTTTGAAAACTTTTCAAAACTAGAATACTAGTATAATTTACCTCAATTGTGAAACTTTTAACTGGTAATCTATCCTAAGGTGTTTTGAAATACTTACCATAATATTGAAATTTGTGAAAATTTAAATTTTTTTAAACTGTTACATTCCATACAATGTGTATCATTTTCGAAATAAAAGCAAACTCGCACCACATCATTTTGCTCAAGAAATTGATAAACATTTCCCATGTTTTATTGCCCAATAATGCACATACCCGTGTACACACGCACATTTGAAATACCCCACAACACTTCACTAAATAATTCTGTGTGTGTACCATTTTAGATAGAAATGGTGGTTTCTCTCACATTCACTAACAAAACCACTGTGCCAAGATAAAATTTGCTGTTTGACTGTTTGTGGGTGATGGTGGCATCATCTTGTAATATTACTTGTTGCCTTCTTCGGGTTTTTTATAGGGCCCACTATGGCTGATTGGTCTATAGCTTGTGCTAACAGATCTCGGCGCATAGGTTTGAATGTCGCTCAGGACAGATCCTAGTGTGAGAACGTTTGTCAGTCTACTTGCCAAAGATTAGTGGTTTTCTCCTGGCACTCTGGTTTCCTCTACCATCCATGGACTGACTGTCTCAACCTTGATTGGAGTGTTAAACTCCATTACTCGTCTAGTCTCTTTTGGATTGCCAGTGTTGTTCGACAGTCATCCTAAAATTTGTTACATTTAATAGGCACAAGTATTTTTTCACAATCTTCCAAGAATTCAAATAGGAGATTTTTTTAGATGATTTTATTTATTATTGAATCTTTTGGGTTTAATCAACAGTTACTAGTATTTTATTATGTATATATCAAGTTCTAGTATGAAGTTTTGTTTTTGCGTGTATTTTCGTTATAACCTATATCAAAGCTGGCATTAGTGATTACCCCCACTATGTATAGCATACATTTATATATAAAACTTAGTTAAAATGTTAAACACATTCTTTCATTTGAAATAATTTCTTGTGCAGCATTTGGCATATCATAGTCCATTAAGTAAATAAGTACTCTAGTTCTTTATAAATACATGTAAGTGAATTAAAGTAAAACTAATTTTTTACGAGTGTTTTAATGAAAAATTTTGGTACTGCTGGTTTTGAAATGGAACCTATTTCATTTGTATAAGAAGATTGTTTGAAGAATTTATAAATTTTTTATAAGTATTAAATCGGTAATATTTTTTTCCAATAGACAATACTTTCTGAAAAGAGGTCATTTAAGGATGCCAAAAAAGAAAAATTATTCCAATTATGACTTAACTACCAAGGTTATGTAATTATAAAATCAACATCTTTGCATTTTCTTATTTTTCTTTTTTTCAGAATTATTCCATAGACTTAACTTGGTTGATGCATGTTAATCATTGGACTTTGACAACAGTTTTATTTAGAATAAGTTTGTTATACATAATATAAAACTATTGCAGCTATTAGAGTTTGTTTGTGTGTATTTCAGGAACAAGAGATGGAGAAACAACAGTTGTTATTTGAGCAGTCTAGGTTAGCTGACCGTGGAGCTGCTGAGATGGTTCTGTTGTATATCAGCGCTAGTAGAGGTAAACTGAAACAAATTGCTTTAGATTGTGAGTGGAGAAATGGTGTTTACACCCCACTCAAGATTTTTTTCGCTTATATTGAGGCTGTTAGTTCATTGGATGGTAAAAGAAACAGAGTACCTAGAAAAAAAACCCTCAACCTTACTGAAAAAACAAACTGACAAACTTTCTCACACTAGGATGTCCCGAGCAGGAACGGAATCTAGGCAGTCAGAGGCATAGTGATCCATAAAGTATGCTTTATACCAACCACTCTGCCACCAAGGGCCCATTGCTGCAGAAGAATGAATGTCATCGTTTAGAAGCTAGTCTCTTATTTTGGGTATAGTAAAGACAATAGTATTTTATTACTTGTCAAAATTGATTTGAAGTGAAAATTTTATTTAATATCAGTTATTCTGAAGCTGTAACCAGATCAATGTATAAAGGAACATGTTTATTTATTTATTCCTGTTTAGGTGTTGTTAGCCCAATGGTTACAGATACTATAGAGCTGGGTATATCCTGTTAAGGGGAGGTAACACAGAAGTTCAGAAGGTTGTGATGAATGAATTTTAAAGTCATTATTCAATTTGTTCAGTTTTCAACTTAAAAAAAGAATGTTTATCAAATTCTTTAGCAGAGTTTTCCAATCTAGATTTTTAGTCTCATATCGCTTTTTATTTCATTTAAAAAAACATGGATATATAAGGTTAATTTTTCTAGTAGAAACAATAGAAAACTTAATTGCTTACATGTGTCTTTCTCTCTTTCACCAGAATATTGTTTTTAGGTTAATATGTTTTAATGAAACATATATATGCCTGTGGCATTTACATTGTGTCATAATTTATGCATGTGTATTTTGTTTGTTTTAATGCAGAGTATGTTGAAACACTTAAAGGATAAGAAAGATGTTGGATTTTTCACATCAGCTGCAGGATTTATGCAGAAATGCAGGTATTGTAAACCATTAAGTTCATGTTTTTCATACCAGTACTTTTATGTACCTGTTACCATTTCACTTAATAAGTTTAGGATTTGATGTTCAAATGGTCTAAAGTTTTGATGCATAAAGCAAGTAAAGTGCAGCACTTCTTATTGCATAGGTTCTAATTCCTCTTAATGACAGGAAATCCTAGACTGACTTGCCAAAGGTTAGAACTTTTCTTGAGGCACACATCAATTTTCTTCTCTTACTTAGAACTAACAACCTTGATATTAGCCAAAGTCTTGACTGGGGTGTGAAATCCCATTACTCCACTCTGCTCTTAAGAAAAGCCAAACAGTGCATGTAACCAATCAAAAACGTTTTGTGAAGTCACACCATAAAGTTCACGAAGTGTCTGAAATAGGCAAGACAGAAATATTTCACCCCCTTAGCACAGTAAAGTTCTGAGGAGTATATAAAATATGTAGTATCGGTGCTTGTTATACTTTATATATGTATTTCATTGCAGTGTACTGGACTTAGATTCCTTTGAGAGGACAAACAAAGCTGAGGGATTGGGTCTTAGTTCAGATGCAGGACCCGGCGAGAAGAATCTACATGATGCGGAATTTACATGCAAGTTATTCCGTTTTCTGCAACTGCTGTGTGAAGGCCACAATCTTGGTATGTAAATGAAACTAATTTTAGACACATTCAAATTTTATTTAATTTTTGAGCAGTTTATTCACATATGCAGGTAATTTTATAGGTATAGATGTGTATTTTAACTATATACTTATAAAACAAATGAAATATTACTGAGAACAAGTGACTTTCATGTTAGAAACTTTCCATCTTGAAACTGTTTTACTGGAAATACAGTTTTTGAGTACTCAATCAGAAAAGAGTAACCAGTTAGCATTTTTTTTAACAATTTGGCATCAATAATATATCTATAGTAAAATATTATAATTCCCTTTGATAATTATGCCACTTGTTGCCGGTTTATTTTGAAGTCTAAAAATGTTTTTCTTTCATTGTTTTTCTTTATAAGTCCCCTCGCCTAGATTCATCAACAAACCCCTGAATGATATCCAAATCTGACTGAAGTAATTATGGCAATGAATCAAGGTTTTAATGTATGTTGAACACAATTATGAAATTATATTTATCACCATGAATGTTTATATTACAGAGTTCCAGAATTACTTACGTACACAGGCTGGTAACAACACAACTGTCAATATAATTATATGTACAGTTGATTATCTGTTACGATTACAAGAATCCATCATGGATTTCTACTGGCATTACTCCGGAAAGGACATCATAGACCAAGCCGGCAAAGAAAACTTTTGTAGAGCTATCACAGTGGCTAAACAAGTCTTCATAACACTTACTGAATACATACAGGTAATAATAGAGATTTTTAGTATTAAAATACCATCCAGAACAAAGTAAGGGGTGGGGGTTATACTGGAATCACCTTGTTCGTCCATCATTATGAAGACATTATTTTGTCCGTAAGTTTATTAAGTAATGCATGATCTAAATTTTCTGAAATTATGTGCAGATGATAGTTGTGAGAAGAAGCTGTGCACCTGCAATTTATTAGTTTGATAAAATTCATTTTGAAGAATAATCTGGAATTATTGTGATTTCCAGGCTTAGATTTTTTGTCCAAACACAATAAATGCATTATGACAAGTCTGCTTTAATTCTAACTTGAAGTTGTCTGATGATAAGAGATTCTCATGACCCAGTGACAAAACCTAAGTGGGAAGTATATGCCAGCTTCTCTGAAGTTTTAGTTAATTTATGTTATATTCTTGTTTTTTGTTCAGGTAAAATATGACCAACATAACCTGTCTAAATTGAACATTTGTCAAATTAAACCTTTGTTCAGATCGGACAGGTTTTTGGTTTACACAAAATAATTAATTTAACAAACAAAGACATTTCATAAAAATTGTTTCAGTGTAGACAGGTAGAGTGGAGTAATGGTGTTTTATTTCCTTTATTCCATCTTTTATTTTATTTTTCTTTAGGGTCCTTGTACACAAAATCAACTTGCCTTAGCACACAGTAGATTGTGGGACGCTGTTGGTGGATTCTTATATATCTTTGCTCACATGCAGGATAAACTTTCCAAGGTAAGAATTTAGCCCTACACATATATCCTTGACATTTTTACAGTGATAAAGGCAAGACACCAGTTTTACACTTCCCCCATTGTCTTTCTATGTGTTGTCTGTTAAGCTAAACTTTGTTTTCAATTTTTCAAACTTTTGCCACCTTCACCTGTGGAAAGAAAGAAATACAACAGTTATCTGCAACTGTGGCCATTAAGAGTGTTAATGTCTTTATTAATAGATAAACTTTGTAAAATTGGAGTTAATCAACTTAGAAAATCTAATAAACAAAGCCATGTGCTCTCAGAATCAAAATGCAAAGACAAGTGCCTATTAGAACAGCACCTTCAATACTTTGATTTGTATTTGTAGGATTCTACACAGCTGGAGTTACTTAGAGAGTTCATGAAATTACAGAAAGAGATGATGATCATGTTGTTATCAATGTTAGAGGGTAAGTCATCTAAATTTTAATACAAAACTATTACCGGTATATTATGCTTGACAAATCATGGCCTAACAAACACCCACAGTGTCATTCAGTGGCGAAGTTCAGCGCTTTGTATAAAAAATGCCCTGTGGCTGGAATAAAGAACAAATCACAATCCCATAGCAAAGTAAAAACTTTGAAACAAGTTAAATTAAACATTTGAACTTCCACAATGAAGTGATTTAGGGTATCCTGGATGGCTAAGCACCTCCTGGTTAGATAGCTTCATTCACCATATGTGAAATCGAAATTAAGAATGAAATAAACATGGAAGTATGACACGTCAAATATATACGGGATAATTTTGAATGAAGGTCATAAAACCTTTTTGATTTTCTATTAGACATTTTACTCACCAATTCTGTGTTTTAGCCAGATTTGGCAATTAGTGGGCCCCTAGCTGGTACACTTTTGTGTGTTCTCTTAAATAAAAAAGTTCCTACAAAGGGAAAAAATTATCACAGAACTTGGAAATAAAGTGTTAAAGAATTTCAAAATGTCATTTATTGCATGTTGTACTTTATTTCATGTTTTTCATGTTGATGATACCTTAGCTATTTATGGCATGAAGTTGCTTCGACCATGCATGTTATTGAATTTTTATCCAGAATTTTTTTATGTTTAATAAATTGTTAATAGGAATGCAAGCTACTGGTTCCAGATACTCACATAGAAGGATGCACAATGGTGATTTATTTGAAACTACCCCAGAAAAATATCATTAACATTGTCTTAGTTTTTAATAACCACTTTGTTTTAATCTTTTGTGATCACTTTATATCATAATAACCTGGGTGTAGTAACAATCTGTTGATTGAGTACATTTTGGAGAATTTCTTGTGCAAGTTCAAAATGTATGATATTCTTAGATATGAATAGATTTCAGTTATTGACCATGAAATTTATTGTTATTGTTATCACAGAATATAACCTTATACATCATTGTGAAATTATTTATTTCCATATTTACATGTTGTCCCAATGTTTTGTTGACATGTTATTTAGTGGGTCAGGGTATCCACAAAAACAGCAAAAATTGGGACATGAGGAAAATTAATAATTTGACATTAATGTCCTGTTTTTCCCAAATAATATTCATTTATGTTATTAATATTTCTCTTTAAATCCTTGGTTGGGTAACTTGAGGCTATCTTAAGAGTTTACAAATACTTAACACCTATATATATTATTCCTAATTGTTGAGATAGCTACAAGTATTTGTACTAACTTGACACATTCTTGTTAGTTTATCTACCTCTCTCCAAAGAAATTGCTTTGTTTGATGAGTTTGTTCCTAAATAGTAACATGCATGTATCAGCCTTAATTTAAAAAAAGGAAAAACAAACAAAAAAGAAATTTGTGCTACATACAAAATCTGCAAAGCATGTTAAGAAAAACATAATTGTAAGACCACAATTTCTAAGAGTTAATAAACAGACCAACTTTTATGTGCCTGTTTCTTGATAAGGGACATGTTATGGTAAGACATTGTCTGTCCGTCATATCATGTATTCAGCAAATCTGATCTTATACATGTATGAACCAACAAGAACTCCTATATTATCAGAGTTGTGTCCGTTTGATATTTTAAAGATCTTTACTGACACCTTAGTGGCAAAAATCTTGCTCTGTCTGGTGGCTCTTTAGTTTAATTTGATAACTTTAAACTTGATTGGTTTCTTTTCCTGTGTGCTTTACATAATGCATGCAATGATTAAATGGACTTAATGTTTTAGTCACAGGAATGCCGTTTCTTTGTATATCGGCTAGCTCACCTGCATGAAGTGCAACTTATAAGCATGTTATAACCAATTATAAATGTTAGCTTCTTAATTATTAAAATTTTGTTTATTGTGTTAATTTCATTTTGAAAGATGTCGAAGTGATCCATACTGTCTTGTATCAACTCTTTTTCATTTGTAAACTGTCTTCTTATTTGATAGGAAATGTTATGAATGGACCAATCGGAAAACAGATGGTTGACACACTGGTGGAGTCTTCTGCTAATGTGGAGGTATGGTAATATAATACAATTTATCTGATTACAGTGCAATATAGGGTTTGCCACTGTACTACATGGCCAACCCCTTTTAATATTTGTGCAGGGCATTTTTGATAACCTTTGTGTTGCAAATTCCTGGAATAAGGTCTTTTAATCAAAAAATGTGAACTGATATGGTTCTATATCCAGTGAAAATAATTGTTCCACACAAACAATAGGTAGTATCACATGGTATAGTAGTGCAACCATTTTGAATTTTGGTTTTGTATTATGACAAGGAAAGATATCTTCAGATTTTTATAAATGGAACTTTAAATTATCAGTAAGAATGCAACGAATTATGAAATCATTAAATTAGTATTTTTACTTTCTTGAAATAGTTTGATAATGAGCTTAATTAAAATTTTTATCTTTTTTTTTTAGATGATTTTGAAATTCTTTGACATTTTCTTGAAGATGAAGGATTTGACATCATCTGAAGCTTTCTTGGTAATGTATTGGTTAATGATAATTTATACAAGGACTAGTGATGTCAAATACAGTTAAATGTTTCATCCACCTCGATCAGTGGTGATGAATTCATATGCAGTAGGAGTTACTTCCCATTGATGTTAAAATTGGCCATATTGCATGTCATTGAACCAAAAATGTTCATGAAGAGTTATTCCCTTACAATTTTGTCAAAGTTTTATTTGATTTGATTCATTTTCTTTAAAAAAAATTACGTCCCAATCAAGATTCTTAAACTGATATTGAGGGTTAGTGAAAGATGAATTAGGAAATTGGAGTACCTGGAGAAAACCACCAATCTTTAGAAAACCAACTTAAAACATTCCCACATTTGGATCTACCCTTGTGAGATTTGAACCTAGGCACTGACATGTGTTTTATCAGTAGTGTGTGCTTTAGACCACTTGGCCACTGAAGCCCTTAATCCGCCAGAGGCAGGACATTGCCATGGGAATTATTGAAGTTTTCTGAATGAAAATACATATATACATGTATGTATTTATAAGTGTTGTTGTTTTTAGGAATTTGATGTCAATAAAGACGGTTACATTTCGGCCAAAGAATTTAGACGTGCTATGGAGTTACAGAAAATGTATTCTCGGTCTGTACTATGACAGTACCATGTTATTGTGTATATGTATATATCACACGTCACTCTGTTGTTATATACCATGTAGATGTACATAGTGTTTTACAAGGCTCCAAAATTCTGGAAATTTTCAAAATTTGTAGAATTTAACATCTTAACTTTATTTTTGGAAAAGAAGACAAAAATAAGAAATTTTAGTTAATTTTATAGATCATTGAATTTCCAAAAAATAAATAAAAAAAATTAATAATAATAACAAAATTTTTATTGGTAATATAATATAGCTACTGTGTACAATTTACACTGTATGGAAAAGCAGGCCATATATTGTCATTACGCTTGTTTGTAAGCCTTGTAAAATACTGCTATCTCTTCTGTTTAACATGCATAAAGCTCTATGTTTGACCATGAAAGATTTCGGATTTCTCAAAAAAGATTTTCACAGGAAAACTCATTGAAATTTAGTTTGGCAAAATTAGCAGAAATATTGATAAAATGAGAACAAATTTGATCAGTAAATTATCAGAGAAATTGATGAAGTGAGAACAAATTTGATTGGTCAGATTATCAGAGAAATTGATGAAATGAGAACAATTTTGATTGGTCAAATTCAGAGCTTTATATATATTTCACTGCACTGGTGATGGGTAAATATAACTGTTTATAACATAATAAGCTTAATCTGTCTGTATAGGAATTTGACATTAATAAAGATGGTGTGATCTCTTCTAAAGAATTTAGAAAGGCAATGGAAACTATGAAAGTGTATCCTGAGTAAGTCACATGACTCTCACATGATCGGATGTGCTGCCCTTGTTTCCCGTTTTTGAATCTGCATGATTTTCAGATACTTATAGAACACTAAAATTGGATTTTCCATTGTACCACATAATGCACCTTTATTGTTTGTTTGGAACTATTATTATGTTTGGTATTAATTTGCATAATTTGATGATTTTCCATAAAGTGCATTAATCTTGGGTAAAGAAGGATTGTTAACTGTTTTCCATAAACTCTAACACAACATACCAGAACATGATCGAAGCAAATTAAAAAAAACTTTAAAAATTGACAAATTAAGTGAAACATATGAACTTACACCAGGGAAATGATACTGGAGGTGGGGCTCCAGAAGGATAAGCTAAGCATCTCTGTCTAGGCAGAAAAATCAAAATTACCCATAAAAATAAAAGGAACATGGAACTATTGGACATCAAATATATCTGGGATAATTTTGGATATATCAGGTAAATGAGTCTGACAAACATGGGTAATATCTTGTGGAACAATGGAGATCTGAATTATAGAATTTATTATAGTACATATATTTATGTACACATACCTAATACATTAGGTAAAACGTAGGTAGAGGCATGTTATATTTAAAACTAAAACTTCATTTATTTTTTATTTTATTTCTGTATTTTAGTTTAATTTTACTGATAATTGCACATAACATGTATTTATATTGAGATAAAAATGTGTCTGGAACAACAGCTGGGTATTACCTGCAAATTGAATTTGCATTAAACATCACCTGTCAATAAAAAAATAACAGTACACAAATAAATTAAATTGACTGTTCCTTCTAAAATTTAACTGTTTTGAAATTTTCCCATATACCAGTAATGAATTAAAGCTTGCTTAAGCTTAATTTAGCAAATAATAGTTAACAAATTTGCTATTTTAGGCTTTCATTGTCAGTTTTTAATGCAGCTTTTAAACAGTGCACATGCATTTATTATTGAATTTAATCCAGAGCTGCACAATGCATTTTGAAACAAAAGCAAGCTGCTTAAATTGAGCTCAGTGATTGGGAAGAAAGGTTTCACTATGGTCCATTTTGTACTTATTCAAAGATTTTTAGAATAGTGCTGGGCCATTACCAGTACCCATATGAATCTTTGAAGGTTTTATCAATAATATGCCATTTCAATTAGAAATGTGCTAAATGGCTTTGGGCCTTTTGCCTTCCTAGTCGCTGTGAGCTATGATGGCAAACTACAATTTTAATGTATCCATGAAGTCAGTAATATTAAAATTTCATGTTGACTTGATTGGGTGATTTTTCAGCCAAACACCCAGTTTTGAATTGCTGTGTTTACCAATAATATACCCATAGAAATAACTACAAGTGCCTTCATTTTATTTCTATCCCTCCATTTCTTCGCCTTCATTTCATTTCTCTCCCACAATTGAGTGTCTTCACATTGTTTCTCTCCCTTCATTGAGTGCCTTTATTTTGTTTTTCCCATCCTTTGAGTGCCTTTATTTTTGTTTTTATTTATCCTGAATTGATTAAACTGTTTTACTAAAATTTGATTTTGGATTTTTTTTCACTTTGTTGAAATATTTCTTCCTTCATTTCTTGATACACTTATCACTTCTTACACAATGACATAGGATTTTTTTCACAGAAGAAGCATGGAGGATGTTTGGATCCAATTTTTTGCATGCATCACTTTCTTCTTTTCTCTTACAAACAATTTGATCAAAGCAATTACTTAAATTCATACCTGAATCATCAGAGAATTAAAGGTGGTAGAATCTGACCCACTGACCTTGTACACATTTATTAAAAAATCTACTTTCATGCAATGTAGCCTCATGATTTGAAAATCTATTTTTTCATAAAAGACCACCAGTAAACTCATAACAATAATCAATATTTACAAATAACAATGATAAATAATATAACAATGGCTCTTCTTTGCATTTGTGGTTCTTATTCTTTATCATTTGTTGAGCTGTTTAAGATTCTCACAAACAAGATACAGTTTAGACCTGATGAAAGTGTTAACACTAACAAAAACTCGTCTGCTGAGGGGCTGAGATATGTATAGCTAGTGGCTGAAAAGCTGCTGAAAGATACAAAGCAGATGCCGAAAAACTGTCATGATATAGCTAACAGGGGACGGAGATGAGCTGCCATTTTGGCGCCATGTCATTAGCTTATTGTTAAACTTTCAAAGGTCTGTACTCCTTACTTCACAACTTGTGTTAAAATTTTATCAATATACTATAAAGATACTGTATATTCATATAGTGACATTTATGTACATAAAGTACCTAAAACATGAAAAAAATTAATTTGAAAATAAATTAAAAAAAAGAAATGATCAGATTTAGCCATGTTTTGAATAAAATGTTTTTCCTTTTCAGTGAAGAGATTGACTACATTATGATGTGTGTGGATGCTAACCAAGATGGAAAAGTGGATTTCAATGAGTTTACAGACAGATTCCATAATCCTGCTAAAGACATCGGTTTTACCATGGCAGTGTTGTTGACTAACTTGTCAGAACATATGCCAAACGATCCTAGGTAAATAGTCATGAACTTTAACATTTAAATTGAATTTAACTGATATAATTTTGAATTGATTGTTGAATAAAGAGATTGGTGTGGAGTGGAATGGATTTATGGAATATGATGCCCAAGTCAAGATTCTTTCACTTATATCAAGACAGTCAGTTTAAAGAATGGTGGAGGAGTGGAGTACATTAATGTAATTTTATTCCCCAGAGATGGTCAATATAGCAGGTTTTACTGTTTATTGTTTTTTGTACATTGTAAGTGATAACCACTCATCTTACACCGAAAATATTTTTTTTATATTTGTCTTTTTGTCATGTTTTCCTGTTTCTTCTATTATTTTCTATAGTTATAGGCTTTAGGTTGCTCTGGCTATTGTCAAGTATTCATTTTTTAAATTATTAATCACTTTTATATGGTTTACATATTTATTTGAATTTTTATATTTAGATTGGAAAGGTTCCTTGAGAAGGCCAGAAGTGTTTTGGATTACTTTGGTCCGTTTCTGGGAAGAATTGAGATCATGGGAGGAAACAATAAGATTGAGAGAGTCTACTTTGAGATCAAACAGTCTCATATAGATCAGTGGGAGAAACCTCAAATCAAGGTCAGTTACAATTACTTAATCCCCAATAGAACTATCAGTACCAATGAATGTATCAGTTTTGTGGACAGGACCAATGCAGGCACATATTCAAATGCACCCTTTTAAAAACCATTAAACCATTAGGCATTGTATGTTAAAATACTACAAAAGGCACCATTTAGTGTTTCATTTTCATAAATTATTTTGGGAGAGGAGAAACACTGATGCCTCCTATGATATATTAATAAACAACCTCTATGCAAAATTCCTGCATACTGGCTTGCAATGTGGATGTCCTGTTGAAGAAAATGGCACTTAAACTAGTAAGAGCTTGATCCTTCACCCTGAAGTCATGAATCTGCAGTCTCAACCACTGGAACTGCATACAGGTACACATGTATTTGTAAAACACACACAAAAAAAAAATAAATAAAAAATAAAAATTCAATAAAAATTCAATGTTGAGATACTTACAATATGTCACTAAATTTGCTTGTTATTATCTGTTTCCAGGAATCCAAGAGATCATTTTTACATAGTGTTGTCAATGAGGGAGGAGACAAGGAGAAATTAGAGAGTTTTGTCAACTTCTGCGAGGACACTATATTTGAGGTAATCACAGAAAATTTATGAAATTTATGCCATTAACAGTGTTTATAATATAAAAAGTTTTGAGGGATATTTGTAACTGATAAATAAATGCAATGAACCCTCCCCACCCCCTAACTCCCCACCTATGTTGCAGAGAAAAAACATGAAGAATTTGATTTAATATAAATAAATGAGGTGCTACTAGTTTTGTGCAAAATCAAACAAAATGGATTCAACAAAACTAATACATGTTATTTTGGTCAAATTCTTTTTTCTCCAACAGAATTTGATTGATCTCAAGGGTTTTCCTTGTCATAGGCCTACCTCTACTGTTTGATTCAGTACTAGCTTAATGAACTGTTTATCTGTGATATTACAGGCAAGTATACTAGCACTCTAGTCTTGGTTTGGCCACTGTTCTTTCTCTTTCCTGTTACACCTCTATTGGTAGATCAGTTTATATAACTTTGTTTTTACATTATACAGATGCAACATGCCACCAGTATTAGTGCAGAAGAGCAAAGAATAGCAGCATTAAGAAGTGGAACTGGTCTAGCTGAAGATGGTGGCGGGTATGTCTCATAACACTAATATTTAACCTGCTTGTACAAGGTACAGAATAGCTAATGTTATATACAAGAACTGCAATGATACACTTGTGTGTTATACCTTAATTATGTATGGTGACACACATTTACTTTTATTAAGCAAACTACTGGCAAAATTGAAAGTGATATTTAACTAAAAAACCAGATTTACTTCATAAATTGCTTAAAGCAATGTTATAAGCCTAAAAAGGGTCAATATACAGATCTTGTGAGAGAGTTTAATGTTTTAGACTACATTGTATTTGCAGATGAGCTATGATGTTCCTTACTCTCTCTCACTTTCTCTCTCTCACAAACTCTGCAAATTTCAGCTTAATTGCATTGATAGCATTAATAAATTGGTTACATATACTGTTATTTTTCAGTGTTTTGGAGCCATTTAGAATGTGTTATAGATTCCTGTATGATTCTGCAGCCCATCTGCTGTCATTTTTCACGTGGACAAACATTAAGACTGGATACAGAGCCTACAAGAGAATGACATATTTCCAAGTTCTTGTTGCTTTGTTCAAACTTAACTTGAAAATTGCCTTCACATTGCTTACATTCCTGTTTCACATATTCTGGTAAGTCTTAAAATTTTTTTTTTATTCCCTGCCTTTCCAAGAAGTGGAAGCCCGTGGCCTAGTGGTTAAGGCATTGGACTCATGATTCGAAGGTCGTGGGTTTGATCCCTGGACCGGGCGATGTGTTTTGTCCTTGAGCAAGACACTTAATTTCACGTTGTTCCAGTTCACTCAGCTGAAAAATAAATGAGTACCAGCAAAATGCTGGGGGTTAACCCTGCAATGGACCGGCATCCCATTCAGGGGAGAGTCTTGTACTCTCAGTCGCTTAACGCCACAGAAACCGGGATAAGCTCCGGCCTGATGGGCCTAATGGCTCGGGACAGACTTTAACTTTAACTTTCCAAGAAAAGGGGATATCGAATTAGAATATGTTCCTCATTCTGTCTGTCCTTACATCTAATGACACTTCTTGTCAGGAGTAATTCTTAGAAACTATGAACAACTAATTTATGAAACTTGATGCAAAACATCACCATTGATTAGAATCATCATATCATTAACCTGAGTTGGTTTGTTTTTTTCCTGGGAGTTAAAACCCTTAGAACATAAGTGCAAATCACAAACAGTACATACTGGCAGAAGTCACTGAATTTGCTTTTTTTTCTTGACTTCCAATGAAATAAAATGTGAATTGAAATAAAGAACTTAAACATTAAGCAGTTTTTAAAAAATGCTGAACTATTGAAAATTTAATTTAACCTTTGATCTGAATTTAAGTACAAGCCTCAAAGTTTCGAACCATTGGTGTCTCATTGTTTCAAGCTCATTTATTTTTAAATTACAAATTTGCAGGACACTATTGAAGTTTGTGGTCAACATGATGAAGGGTGACAAATCGACTGAAGACACACTCAGTTCACAACCAGAAGTATTAGCATTACCAGCTCCGCCTACTCCTCGTGAACCGCCTCCTAGTTTTGTACCACCAATGGAATTGGAAACAGCAGAAATAACATACACCCCTGTCTTGACAGTCAATGGAACATATGAAAGGTTTGTTCAGAAACTTCATAGAACAGCAAATTCAGACAAATATGTGAAACATAATTTCTACCAAAGAAATTCAAAATTCAACCATCGGTTGGTAAAGTTATTGTCACAGTTTTGGGATTCTAAGGGTGTGTTTGATGAAATATATACCTATTAACTGTATATGACAAAGAATACTCTTCTGCTGCAATATACTTGTATACCCCATTCTATGAACTATTTGGCCTTCCCTTGTAATTCAGAATAGAGTTAAGGGCAACAATTGTGGTTTTACATCCAAGTCAAAATTACTTCATTTATATTGAAGCGGTCAGTTCGGGGAAGGTGAGGAAAACCAGAGTACCTAGAGAAAACCCCCCAGCTCTTGCCAATTTTGTTTTTTTCTTTCAGTAATGATTTGCTTATGTATTTAATTTGCCATGTTTATAGCAATTTTATCCGTGTAAGTGAAATAAATGCCAGTATTTGAATTGTCTTTTCAGCCCAGACAAACAAGCACAGAAGAAGAAATCTGAAGACCAAAAATCACCAGTAACAGAGGATACATCTACATCACAGGTATATAAGAGTATATTGAATTATATTGAATTATATTGATTAACTGGATTCCCCATTGTACCACGTGATCAATACCTCTTAACATTTGTACAGAACATTTTGGAAAATGTTAATGTCACAAATTCCCGGAATAATGCCATTTTTATGGGAAACATCATCTTTGGCAATTTCAGATCCATTGAAAAAAAGTGTTCTGCACAAACGTTTCACAGACATTATTGTATTAATTTATTACAAGTTGCTGCAAATTTATATTCATTTGTTTTACTGGTATATCCAAATTTATATTCATTTGTTTTACTGGTATATCCAAATTTATATTCATTTGTTTTACTGGTATATCCAAATTTATATTCATTTGTTTTACTGGTATATCCAAATTTATATTCATTTGTTTTACTGGTATATCCAAATTTATATTCATTTGTTTTACTGGTATATCCAAATTTATATTCATTTCTTTTATTGGTATATCCAAAACGAGAGAGAGAGAGAGAGAGAGAGAGACTCATTATTGCCAATGCATCTTTTAACAGAGGTGATTACTCTGGAAGATGTTAAGATGCAATATTTATTTTCTTCTCTTTAGATATAAAATTAAAAATATTCAACTTCAATATTTAATTATTATATTGTTTTGTTGTTTCAGCAGAAGGAATTTACAGAACCCAAAGTGCCACATCTTCCAGGTTTTGACAGGTATGTCTGTTTTTGTTTAATATCTGTGATACATGTATTTATTAGCTTATCAGGTTTAAAAACTTCTTTGCATTCAGTTTGAAAACTTGATATTACAAAGAAAACATGTAGTGGGTAGTGATTGTTCTTTTGCTTTCTTAAATATACTGAGATGTAAAATTAAGAAAGGAAATGAATATGGAAAATTGATGGGTATAAGATGGGGTTTTCCTTAGAATTTATATTTTCAGATGGGGGGGGGGGGGGTATCTTACACAACGAGATGAGTACACATATTTTGAGATGGGGGTGGAGGATTTTCATCCTTCACAAAGATTACACAAACGAGGAATTGAATTTCTTCAGAGAATGCTCATATGTGATGGTCATGGTGCCATCTTTGTTTTAAAAGTATTGAAGTCATCTGTCATGGATGTCATAGTTGGAGCATTATTTCGTTATTTACTGTTATTTACAGATCTACAACAGATGATGATGATATACCATATGAAACAAAGAACTTTGATTATGGAAAATATGCCTTGGTGAGTTAATTCATACAAACATTAATTAGCTTCAGTCAAATGACTAGATGCTTAAAATTTGTCTCAATCTAATATAAATATATTTAATAATACATGCAATAATGGGTTTTAGAGTAATAGAGTTTTATGCCACAGTCATGTTCTTTTACACACGTTGAGACAATCAGTTCTGGGATTGTGGAGGAAACCAGAGTACCTGCAAAAAACAACTATCCTTTGCCAAGTGAGCTGACACATATTCTTGCACTAGAAATTGCTCAAGTAGGATTTGAACCTAAGTAGTGAGAGGCAATATCATTCATAAGCAGCCACAGCAATAATTTAGCACATGTTGGAAACTATTTTTACAAGCAATACCCTTTTTTAAGACCAGTTAATATTAAAATAAACAAATAGTTGATTTTTGGATATTTAAAGCAGAGTCTCAGCTTTTTACGATTTCTATTGTTCTAGATAAACTAATATTAATTGACAATTTGTTTTGTAGACGACATATTTAATGAGTATTTTGGATAAAGTGTTATCAATAGGGGTAAATTAGTTCTCCCAATTTCTGCTTGACTTTAACCTCTTGTTTTGACATGTAAAAGTGATGACACCTACCTTTTTAGCTCACCTGAGCCAAAGGCTCAAGTGAGCTTTTCTGATCACAATTTGTCCGTTGTCTGTCGTCGTCGTCGTCGTCGTCATCGTCGTTGTCGTCGTAAACTTTTACATTTTCATCTTCTTCTCACGAACCACTGGGCAGATTTCAACGAGACTTGGTCAGATGCATGTCTTGGTCGGTGCAATTCAAATTTGTTCGTGGTGTTGCCATGGCTACCATAACTAGGTCAAGGTGACCTAGGGGTGCAAAAATCTTAAAAAATCTTCTTCTCCGAAAGTATTGATTAGAGAAAAAATCTGATGTGATATTTGGCTTCTCTAGGGTCTTTAGCCTATAGTTTGTTCATTTTGTGAAATTCGGACAAAAAATAGGTTACGCGTTTTTGCGTTTAATTTTGAAAAAATCGTAAAATAGCTTCAAATTGTTATAACTTGACTATTTGGCCAGATAATGACATGGGGTTTTCAGTTTTGACATCTTCTTGTTAGTATCTTCAAATTGAGGTCAAGGTCAATTATGAAGGTCGTGACCTAATTTTTTTTACCTCTGATTATAATTATTATCTCGAAAACTATAAACTTTTTGTATAGGCATGTATATTAGAATGTTGTAGGTATTGATACAACAATCATTTTGGTGTATAGAAAAAGGTCATGGGTTCAAAGGTCAAGGTCACAGATGTAAAACAATACCAAAATGGTTACTTATCTCGAAAACTATAAACTTTTTGTATAGGCATTTATATTAGAATGTTGTAGGTATTGATACAACGATCATTTTGATATATAGAAAAAGGTCATGGGTTCAAAGGTCAAGGTCACAGATGCGAAACAATACGGAAATGTTTAATTATCTCGAAAACTATAAACTTTTTGTATAGGCATGTATATTAGAATGCTGTAGGTATTGATACAACAATCATTTTGATGTACAGAAAGAGGTCATGGGTTCAAAGGTCAAGGTCACAGATGCGAAACAATACGGAAATGTTTAATTATCTCGAAAACTATAAACTTTTTGTATAGGCATGTATATTAGAATGTTGTAGGTATTGATACAACGATCATTTTGATGTATAGAAAAAGGTCATGGGTTCAAAGGTCAAGGTCACAGATGCGAATCAATAACGAAATGGTTAATTATCTCGAAAACTATAAACTTTTTGTATAGGCATGTATATTAGAATGTTGTAGGTATTGATACAACAATCATTTTGATGTATAGAAAAAGGTCATGGGTTCAAAGGTCAAGGTCACAGATGCGAATCAATACCGAAATGGTTAATTATCTCGAAAACTATAAACTTTTTGTATAGGCATGTATATTAGAATGTTGTAGGTATTGATACAATGATCATTTTGATGTATAGAAAAAGGTCATGGGTTCAAAGGTCAAGGTCACAGATGCGAATCAATAACGAAATGGTTAATTATCTCGAAAACTATAAACTTTTTGTATAGGCATGTATATTAGAATGTTGTAGGTATTGATACAATGATCATTTTGAGGTATAGAAAAAGGTCATGGGTTCAAAGGTCAAGGTCACAGATGCGAAAACAATACTGAAATGGTTAATTATCTTGAAAACTATAAAAGTTTTGTATAGGCATGTATATTAGAATGTTGTAGGTATTGATGCAATGATCACTTTGATGTAAAGAAAAAATTCATTGGGGTTTAGTATTTATGTTTTCTTTAAATCTATCAGCTAGCCATTAGTTATCAGGTGAGCGTATAAGGCCCATGGGCCTCTTGTTTAAGAATATTATGTCTTGTGTTACCTTGGTAACAGAATTTGTCATGTCAAACTTTGAACATTTCCCCCATTTTATTGCCTTACTAACTATGTTTTTGTTATTGAAAAGTGATGACCCAAGTTTTTTTAAGAATATTATGTCTTGGGTTACCTTGGTAACAGAATTTGTCAACCAAACATTAAACATTTTCCCCCTTTTGTTGCCTTATTACATGTACTTCTGTTTTTGTTATTGAAAAGTGATGATCCAAGTTTTTTTTAAGAATATTATGTCTTGTGTTACCTTGGTAACAGAATTTGTCACACCAAACATTAAACATTTTGTTCCCTTTTTCTTGCTTGACCAATTCTTGTGTTTGTCATTAGAAAGTGATTGGACACAACCTTTTATTAGGAATATAAAGTTTTGTGTTACCTTGGTAACAAAATTCCCAAAGTCAAACATTGAACATTATTTTTCCCTTTTCATGCTTGAGTACCTCTGTTTTTGTCATTGCAAAGTGATAGTACACAACCGTTTTAAGAATATTATATCTTGTGTTACCTTGGTAACAAAATTTCTTGCTGATCACTTTCTCCCTTTACTTGCTTCACTACCTCTCTTTTTGACATCTAAAAATGATGATAATCCACCTTTTAAAAATATTATGTCAAATGTTACATTGTTTACAAAATTCCCTGAATGAAACATTAAACATTTTGTTCCCCTTTTCTTGCTTGACTACCCTCGTTTTTGTCATTGAAAAGTGATGATACCCCACCTTTTTAAGATCTGATATTGTAGCATATGCATTATTTTCTGGATGATTTAAATTTGCATCTTCAACTTTTGTTTACTGATATAAGTACCAGAGGAATGTGTGTATGTATGTATGTATGTATGTGCATGTGTTGTGTGTGTGTGTGTGTGTGTGTGTGTGTGCATGTGTGTGTGTGTGTGTGTGTGTGTGTGTGTGTGTGTGTGTGTGATGCAAACAAGGGCAGAAACAAAGAAGTTAGATGATGTTGTGTGTGTTGAATTTACCTGTAATTTAACTTATCTCTTGGTGGAAAGGGAGGAGACAAGAATGACGATTGCTCTTTGATGTTGAATGTACATTTTAATCTAATTTATCTTTTCAGAGTCTGTTTGCCAGGAACTTTTACAGATTCAAGCTGGTTGCATTGGCTTTAGCTTTTGCCATCAATTTCTTGCTCCTGTTCTTCAAGGTAAAGAAATTTTGATTCTATATCTTATAATAGAAACAGTAAGCATAACATTAATTGAAATTCAGTAATTATATTGTAAATGTTTTGAAAAATCATAAGCTTATTAGCTCATCATATGAAGATGTATAGAGCTATTATCATCACCCCAGTGTCCTATCTGTAAGTTTTAGGTGCATGTTTTCCTAAGAGCTAGTTAGCTGTTGTCAAATTTGGGATCTTTAGAGACACACTTTTTTTGGAAGCATGTATGTACAGATTGTTAATACAGAAGATTTCAGAGCTTAATTTTGGGTCATATTAATATCATGGTGCCTTGAGCATAATCAAAACTAGTGTCTGGAATAAATATGTTAAAAAGTGTTGATGGACTATATACCTCCTAAAACAAAGTTTAGGTGGGTATATACGAATCTCCATATCAGCCCATCATTTTCAAAGTCCATCCAAAATAGCTTCCATGGATTATCAAACTTGACACAAATGAGAACCATCAGGAGACAATATGTCGCATACCAAAATTATGTCTATGCATGAATTATGATCAAACTTGACACAAATGAGCACCATCAGGAGACAATATGTCCCACACAAACTTAGTTGCATAGGCCAAGGTTAGAAATAATAACTCAGTAATGTTGAGACAGGGAGTCTTTGTCTCTCAAGAGACTGCACTAGTTTTACCTGAAAACTGAAATAAATATCTAAGGAAGTCTATAAACAGGAATATCTGTTATAAATGGTAACTTCATGATTAAATTAATTTTCGTCTTTAGGTGACTAGAATTAATCATGATGTCGGAGATGGTGCTGAAGGTAACGGAACTGAAGCCGAAGAGGATGACTTTGACGAGATTGTTGTAATGGAGGGAGATAAAAATATTCTACAAATCCTGATCCGTACATTCGCCGTACTTCATAGTCTTGTATCATTCTCCATGCTTATAGCCTACTATTGTCTTAAAGTGCCTTTGGTCATCTTCAAACGTGAGAAGGACATTGCTCGTAAAATGGAGTTTGAAGGATTGTATGTCGCCGAGCAGCCCAGCGAGGATGATATAAAAGCTATGTGGGACAAACTTGTTATCAACACACAACCATTTCCTCAAAGTTATTGGGATAAATTTGTGAAAAAGAAGGTAATTATTTCACAACAGACACTTTGCATTTATAAAGTGTGTTGAGTGTTTTCACTGTTATTGACTTTGAAATGTTTTAGAAGTCTTATGACAAAGTGTTTTACAGTCTATAACCAGAGCTCCAGATAAGAATTTGACATGAAGGGTCATTACCCCCTACTTTTTCTAAAAAGTTTCCTGTAAAATCTAAAGAGTATTGACCCTGATCCATAAAAATGTAAAGAGTAATTTCAATTTTTAAAGCCATTCATTTAAATAAGTATAACTTCTAACAGTAATATAGTAACATCATATTCATTGTGACAATGGCATTTCACAGGTACTTGAGTCAGGAGTTCAATCCCCATAGCAGGCTCTACTGTTATAAGAATTGTAAAGGGTAATGAGGATTTTTAGAGAGTTTTGATACCCTTACAATTACAATTTAAAGAGTATTTTCAAAAACATTAAAGGGTATTTACACAGATTCTCCTTTTATCTGTATCTCTGTATAACTATTTCTTAAAATTAAGTTTAACATGTGAAAATTTAAATCCACCAGGAAAGTGAGGCCTGGTTGTTCCAGAAGTTTAAGTACCTCCTGTCTAGCTATGTATACACACAGCATGTATGATATCAAAATTGAGAATAAAAGGAACATGGAACAGAGGGATGTCAAATATATCCAGAGTAATTTGTAGATACAGAGACATAATACTTTTTGATCAATTTACTTATTTGGAACAACAAAAACATATACATGTTCGTGAATTGTGGGTTTCTCATAAATTGATGTATCTCCGGTCACACCCACAATGTTCAGAAACCGGCAGCCATCACGGTACCAAAGCAGCATCACGGCAACTAATGACGTTGTAGTGTCAGTGACATCATTAAATCACACAATCCGGGCTGAGTTTTCATTCTTTTTGCGTGTAATTCAAGCATGTCGACCCTTTGTTGGAACATAGTGGGCGTGGCCGGCGATCTGTCAATTGTGGGTTTCTCAGAATTGAATCTAATAATATATGGAATATAGAATGTATGAACTATTTGCAACAAACCTTTCTACATAGTCTCATTAAAAATCGGTATCATTTCCATTTTAGGTTCGAGCAAGATATGCAGAGCAGTATGATTATGAAGCCATAAGTAATTTACTGGGTATGGATAAAGGTGACTCCATCAAAGTAGATGAACAGTCTTCCAGTATTTTACCATCATTGTAAGTTCATTTTATTGGTATTATTTTAATTTTTTAATTTTTTAAATATATTTTTTTTTGTTATCCTGGATACAACAATAGACGAATGTTAAAACACATCAAGGATAAAACAATTTCTAGTGATTTCCAGACAGTGTGTGTGCAAATTTGTTTTATAATCACTAGACAAACTTTATGCTATCTAGAACCTTTTTAAGCTGGACCAAATTAAGCATACAAACAGAATTGTGTGCCTAGCAGAAACTACTTCTGAAAATCACCTGAATTTTGACAAGTTCTTTGGCAAAATGATGTTGGGATACTTTGTAGGGTTTTCAGAAATGTAAAATGTTTCAGCATTTAATTAATCAGATTTTCTGTAATTTATTTACAGTTTATGCAATGTAGATTGGCAGTATCAGATCTGGAAGTCTGGTGTAATTGTGACAGATAATGTAAGTGTTTTATACAAAAGTTTATAAAGTCATTAAAGGAGTGGGTATGACAACGTACCATAGAGTACAACAAAATGAACATTTTCTGACAACTTTTAGTTTTATCCCCTATAGAGTAAATTGTTACACAGTTTTGTTTGTTGTTTTTCTTTAGTTCTTTTGTTGAAAAAGTTGAATTTAATCACATCATTAAAATGATACTCAGCATTATTTTGACAAAAAAGTGTAAAAACTATGCAGTTTTCCTGTCCACAGTGCAAATGTATGAATAGATAGAACAAGAAATAGAGGAAAAGACTATGACCAAGTTATTTTGGATATCTTTTCATGCATTTGGAAAAATTTATTCATCCATTCATTCATTCATTCTATATTTATTTAAATATTTATTTATTTATTTATTTTTCATCCTGTATTTATTTGTTTATTTATTTTTAGTCATTCCTGTACATAGCCTGGTACTTCATCTTCTCTGTGCTCGGTAACATCAATTATTTCTTCTTTGCTGCCCATTTACTGGATGTTGCTATTGGTTTCAAAACATTGAGAACCATCTTACAGTCAGTCACACACAATGGAAAACAGGTATATTTAAAAACATATGTTTAAAATTTCCCCCAACTTTCAAAGAAAGAAGGGGATTTATCAAAGTCAAACTTCTATCCTTCCATTTAGACATTTGCCTAAATTCTCCGAGTAATTCTCAAAATTTATGAAGCACTATTTTACTAAACTTGGTGCAAAGCATCAACATTGATAGATGGACATATCATTAACCCAAATTGGGTTTCTCATTTTCCTGGGAGTTATGACCCTTTGATAAGTGAAAATCAGGATAAGGTACCTAGTGGTTGTAGGTCCTAATTCACCGACTTTGCTTGTTTATTCCATTTTATAATATAGTAACTTTATATTGTCCTGTGCATTTTTGTTACCACCACTACAGTAACTCAGTTGGTGAAGTTTTCGCTTTGTATGTGGGAGGTTGTGGGTTGGAAACCCTGGGCAGGCCTGACCAAGACTTGATAATTTGTAGTGCCTGTTCTTTTGCCAAGCACTCAGCATTTAGATATGAAAATCACAGGGTCCTTTGCAAGAGACCTTAAATACAAATCCCCTGTGTCACCGCAGGCATGGCATGTAAAAAAACCCTCTCTGCACATTGCTCGGAGTGCACTGCCAAGGTCAAAATTTCTGCCACTTCACTTATAGCTGGTGACTTATTGATAAAAATGAAATATTCAATCAATCAATCAATCAATCAATCCACATTTTCTTTGAATTCTGACTATGTTAAATGTTTTTATTCCAGTTGATACTGACGGTCATGTTGACTGGTGTCATTGTGTACATATACACTGTAATAGCCTTCAACTTCTTCAGAAAGTTTTATGTCAAAGAAGAAGATGGAAATGTTGATAAAAAATGTCACGACATGTTAACAGTAAGTCTTTATATGGTATTGTTCATGATTAACCTTGGGAAAATAATTCCATCTAATCAAGGGTTACTAATTTCATCAAACTAAAATATGGCATTTTAGATAGATCTTGTATTGAATAAAACATTTAGATAATTTTCATTGGTTATCTCGCCTTCATAAATCATTAGTATTGAGCTGCAAGTAATTTTACATGTATAATGTTGGTTTTTGTGAAGATAAGAACCAGGGAAAGACTAGATTATCAATCTTGCAAGCAACGTCATTGCACAAAGTTAAAATTTCACAAAACCTTTTTTCTCAGAAAACAATGAATACTGGCTAATAAAAGCTATATTGCAAATATGCTTAATTTTAATGATTTGTTTTATAATATCTTTGAAAGTATGTATGTACTACTGTAAACATACTTATTTTTGCAGTGTACTAATTTTCCCGTATTTTTTGGTTGCTTGTTTTGCGCAAAAATTGGTACCAGGTGAAAATTAAATTATGTTTATTGTGTTTTAGTGCCTATGAAAAAAACGTGAAAAAATTAACTACGCTAAATTGTCTAAATTTCCCATACAGCAAAATTAAACACATGCGAAATTAAATACGTTTACAGTATATGCCAGCCATTGAATAATAAACCCTAAATGATCTTCTTTTTGTATACTTATAGTTTTGCAATTGGTTCGAAATAAATTGATATATACCAGTCTTTGATATATAAATAATATCTTTTTCTTTTTTCAGTGTTTTGTTTATCATTTACATACTGGTGTCAGGGCTGGTGGTGGTATAGGTAAGTTCTTTTATAATCAAGAATATTTTTTTTAGAAATGCACTTCTTAACAATGGGATTCTCCTGACATATGAGTATTTGCTGAATGTTTATGAAAACATTAAAAAAATTCCTGGAATAACAATCTTTTCACAGTAAAGTGTCAACTGATGTGATTTCATATCTAATGAAAATACTTTTACTGCACAAATATTCAGAGGTATCTTGACAATATGCTAGCAAACACCATGAGTAAATTGATCAGTTTATGTCAGTAACTTTGAATCGATATCTGATACTGGTTAGGAAAAAATATGTCAAAATATGTTTATGATAGTAACTTGAGATGGGTTGAGATTAATTTGATATACATGCATATGTTTTTTATTTTTCAGCTGATGAGATAGAGCCTGCAGACGGAGATCCGTACGAGTTATACAGAATATTGTTTGATATTACATTCTTCTTCTTTGTCATTGTTATCTTGCTGGCTATCATTCAGGGTATGTTATTATAGCTGTAAAATAGAATAAGTAAACATGGTAAAGCCATCTCTTTATGTGGGGCATAGCTATTATATCCCTCTAAGGTATCCCCACAAACTAATTTGAGAAGGGTATATAGGTCTGTATGTCCATGTAAAATCATGTCCGGGCCATATTTCATAATTCCTTTTGACAACTGTCATAAAACTTCACATAGATAATCTTCATGATCCAAAAGTGTGTTATGACCTTGAACCAAGGTCATATCGGAAAGGTTAGAAAACATTAAACTATTTTAGATGTTTAGGTTGGTGGGTATTTTGCTCTCAAGAGACAGTTCTAGTTCTTACTGGGGCTCTGTTTGTTCTTATTGGTGACTTAGTGATCTACAGTACTCACTTACAGATCACAGTATTTTAATACCTTATTTTGGGCAGATTCTAATGTCAGAAAGTTTGTCAGTTTGCTTAATTGCTGAAGATCAGTGCTTTTCTCCAGATACCCCAGTTTCCTCTAACATTCCAGAACTGACGACTTTGATATGAGTGAAAGAAACTTGACAGGGGTTTAAAACTTCATTTCTCCACTCCTTTATTATTACACTACACTACACCCCCCCCCCCCCACTTCAAACTAGTGTGGGGGATATTTAGGAATCACCATGCCTGTCTGTCTGTCCATGTAAAATCATGTTCAGGTATATCTTTGGATGACTGTCATGAAATTTATAAATAATCGTCATGCTCCAAAGGTGTGTCATAACCTTGAACCAAGGTCATATTGAAAAGGTCAATGTCACAGGGAAAAATTAAATGTTGATGGCAGGGGGTATTTGGCTCTCAAGAGACAGTTCTAGTCATTATTAGGATTAGGACATATCATTAATTGTTGTTTTGTAAATTTAATTAGTATAAATTGAATGCCTGGTACTCAAAATAAAATCTTTAACCCAGTCTTAGGGTTTTCAGTTTAGACATATTAACAAATATTAACTGTGTTTGGTGATGACAGAGGTATAAGTAGTGTGTTATTATTTTTAGGTTTGATTATTGATGCCTTTGGTGAGTTGAGAGATCAGTTAGAGCAAGTCAAAGAAGACATGGAGGTATGTAGTCGTACAAAACATTCTTTAATTGTCGTCATGGTGACCAGTGTAAATTTTGCTTTTTCTTGATACAACAGTGGGGTTCGCTAGGGTTGTTGATTACTGTACGCTACAAAGTCCAGGGATTACATTGTTTCGATGGAGAAATGCCAACTTTTGCATCTAATGAAAATCAAAGTTATGTGTCAGCTTTATGAGGGATCACATGGCACAATGGCAAGTTTAAAACCCATTTTAAATGCAGGTACAGATAAATTTGTCTGTTCATAGAAGTGACAGTACCAGTTGTTCTCTTGTGTTAATGTTATGTACAGTTTCATGTACATTTGTACATTTCTTAAGTTGAAAAAATGAAGTCATATATATATCCATGTCACCTTTCTTGAATTGATGTGTCAGTGAAAGAATCAACAGTCAACGTGATAGCGTGTGCACATTGAAATGCCCTACACTGGTTACCAAGGTCAATACATGGCTTTCTTGTATGGAAAAATGAGGAAATTATGTAATAAATTGAGGATCTATCATGAGTGTTCATGTAACACTGAATTAATTGAATGTGTCTTTATGCAATAAGTCTTGTGTGAATTGCATCAACATTTGTTTAATGAGTTCATTAAATCTTTACAACATCTTAATTAACTTCACAGTTATATATACATGTACATGGGTGTAATTATTTTATGATTAAATAACCCTTAAACATATTTTGAACTGACTGTTAACAATCCTCATTAATTAGTCAAAATATTTGCAAAACACTCCTGGCAGTCACATCACACAAAAGACTGGCTATATAACAAGAATTATGAGAGAGATTACATAATAAATAATCTATATATAATAAAACACGAATATAAGGAACACGCTTACACCAAATACATGGATAGTATGCAGTAAAATGCTGGCCCGACTCCTTTATATAAGTCTATATAACAATATATGAGTCCCCAGGGCTTCAAATAAATGTCTTTTACTGTATGCATGGAATGACGTACATTTTAGAAACATAACATTTCATTTAGTTATTTTAATATTATAAAATATAACTCATATACATGAGAAAAATTTTGTTTTTTTTTTTTGGGGGGGGGGGGGGGGTATTGATTATATGGAAAAGTTAAAGATGATATTTTTGACATAATTATACCCATAAAAATTTAGTATTACTTTTTGGACGCATGTACACATTTACATGACTTCTGTGTATTGCTGTCAATCAGCCCTTATAGACAAGACAGGTTTTGTTTCACGAGAAAACATTTTTCTGGATTACATTATAAATCTAATCTTACATTTGTGTTTATGTAATATTGGATTTTTAAACTCCTTTGATGATTTATTTATTCAACTCGCCCGGGCTCGTTTTATAAATTTTTTTTTAACACCTTTAATAAATTCAGTATAACATGAACACTCATGTTAAAAATTATCTATTTATTTTATGACATTAATTTTGTGTAAATTGTTTTACTTAATTACAAAAAAATAATTGTTTGATTTAATTATCTGTATTTCAGTCAAAGTGCTTTATCTGTGGTATTGGTAAGGAATATTTCGACAAAGTACCGCACGGGTTTGAAACCCACGTCCAGAATGAACATAACTTTGCAAATTACATGTAAGTACATTATCAGCTGATATACTGGTATTAATGCCTGAACAGGTGAGATAAGTGGCCAAGTGGCTCAGTTGTTAGAGCGTCCTGTAATCAGTGATGCATTCTGATACAAATTTGATGGACCAGGCCAGATAAGTGGACAGGTAGCACAGTCGATAGTGTGTCCTACTAGTATTGGGAAGGTCCAATGTTGGAGTCCTGTGTTCAAATCACCACTGCATTTTTCCTTTTTCTGTTACCCATGTTATGTTATTGTTCTTGTACAATGATTCTGTAAAAAACAGTTAACCATTTATGTGTATGCCAGTTTCCATGACAACTCTCATGATTAATATTTTCTGGGATTTAATATCCTAGTTGTCTGAAATCATTACCATGTTTTCCCTAAAATTTAATTGTCACAATATGGAAAATGGTGTTGGATTTCTAAAAATAATTAAATATATATTTATATGTGTATATTGGCTATTTAAGCAACTTTTTCTTGCTCTTTAAAAGATTCAGGGAACAATTATGTTTTGATTTTTTTTACACTGAGGGAACTACTTTTTGGCTCCTTCTGGAATATAAACTTGTTTCAGCCTTTATGGTTTCAGCAATTAGTTATACGCAAATCAGATTCAACTCGTCTGATTCAAAACAGCAGAACTTGGTACAGTACCTGCTTATAAAGGTCACTTTGTACTCATTTATGTGTCTTGGTAGATGAATGGTCTAAAGTGTGACACTCAAGTTACTGATCACAACATCTGTCACTGATTTCCTCCACCATTCCTGAATAGACTGTTTGTGTAACATATCCCTGAATATCACAAATATTGCCACCCATGGTGTAGATTAAATAGGTTGAGAGTGTTTTACGCTAGATAAATGTTGTTACAATTATTAATTAACTTTTTAATTATTTTGAACAGGCTCACTACGATTTTCTCCAACATTCCTTAAGAGTGTTTTACTCTGGGTAAATATTGTTACAATTATTAATTAACTTTTCTAATTATATTTGAACAGGTTCTTCTTGATGCATTTAATTAATAAACCAGACACAGAATATACTGGACAGGTAAGATTTAATAACTTCATACTTTTTAGTATAGGTCAACACAACAGAATGTTTGTTATTGAAGATGACATTTGAAAGGAATCTGTTAAATTTGCTGCTACGTAGTAAAAATTTGAAACTCCGCAAAAACCGAGGAATACTCCCTCATGCAAAGTATTTCCTTAGCTAAATTTGGTAAAAAATATTTTGGTTCTTTGGGATACTTTTCAACATCTTGAAAACAATATTGGTTTCATAATTTTTGGTCCAAGCACTACTGATGAGAAATTGTATTTTTAAACGGCTGTCTAGTGCTGTAAAATTAAAACTGGTATAATATGAAATTTAAATTTATTCAACATTTTGCCATTTTATCTATTTGTTCCTTAACACTGAAGATGAGTAGTTTCTTTTAGTTACTCTTTGTCCCTGTACTATCCTACAACTAGGTCACATGATATAGAGTAAAACCTTGTTTTTATGACTTTAACTCCTATAATGCCAAACTTTGACTCGGCAATAGTGGCCATGAATTGAAGTTTTACTGTATGTGAAATATTCTTGTGAAACACACATTATTCCTACCAGCAAACTTTTTACATTGCAAATCAATAGTATATTATATATATAAAATTTCTGAGGGTTTTTTTTCCTCATGGAAATGGGGCGAAAATAAAATGAATACATAGATTATTAGATCTGCAGTACCTAATTTTTTTTATACTTTCAGGAATCTTACGTTTGGGAGCTTTATCAACAGAGATGCTGGGATTTCTTTCCTGTTGGTGATTGTTTCCGTAAACAATACGAAGACGAAGCCTCAATTTGAGATTAAAATATCATGAGCAAGAGACAAAACAATATTATGATCGAATTAACAAAATGAGGTATAATTCACTTGAGTGACCGGACATTGTAAAGAATATTATGATTGAATTAAGAAAACATAAATAATTTACTAACATGACCGGACATTGTAAAGGAGATGGTCAGATCATATGTTACTAGTGCTTCACAATATTAGAAGAGTGAAATCCAAGCTTTAACTACATGATACAGACTTCATAACAACGAAATGAGATTAATTATAAGAATTAATTCTCAAAAATATACCAAGATACCAGTACATGTTGTTTATTGGATGTGAAATGTACGTCCAGCTTAATTATGCCATAGTAAGAATTTTCTAAGCTTGAATGAAGATCAGTATTTTATGGAGGACATTGGATGAAAAATGCTAGAATTATGTTGGAATCCTCCGAGGTTATTATTCTATCCCTGACTGTCAGTTTTTAAACCTGTTGGTCTTTCATTATTTTTTATTAAACTTGATGTTCGTTTTACCTGGATATTTTTTGGAATATTCCTGCTGACTGTGCAATAATTGATATGAATATTGTCATATTCATGTTTTGTGTGTTTGAATTAGTGTGTGAATGAGAATACCTTTTTTCTTCATTTATCTTTTTTTATATGTGCTATTTTAAAAGGCATGTCATTTGACTGGTGCAAAATTATTTATACAGAAAAATCTGTAGTTAATAAACTTTAATTCTATTTTGAATGTAGAAAATTTGACACATAGAGTTGCCTCCCTTACACTTAGTACCCATAGTATGAGTAGTCTCTCTTAGTATTCAAAAACTTCAGTTGTTACTGCCATTAGATATACAATGTATTTCTTTTGGTTGAATGAATTTGTAAAGCATAAATTTCCATTATTTATTATTCATCTATTTTATGAATGTATATAGAAAATCAAGCCATTTTTTCTTAGCATTTGTTGTTTGTAAATTTTTAAATCAAAATAGTTTGTTAAGAACAAATGTAACTGTGCCACTGCATGTTTTTGTTTTACACGATTTAATAGTCCCCTCAAAACTATAGTATTTTTGTGTGCAATATTTTCTTTGTTAATTAATGTTTATTTTTTTTTTGAAAAAATTGTTTAAATATAAATATGTTAAGCAGTGACATATTTTTGGTAACTTGGTCAGTATGCAAATTAAAGGTTTAGGTTTTTGTAATACACACCTTGGCAGATGATTGATTTTTATTAAACTTGATCATTATGGTCACCATGTATCTAGTATTTTGTGGATAATTTAATAGTAACATTACCTAAATTCAATATTTTTAAGCAATTGGTCCCCAAATCAATTAACTTCTTCATTAATTTTTTTGATTTTTCTAATATTCTAAGTTTGTTTTAGATTTTTGTTTTCCAGAATGGTTTGGATGTATCTCATATCCATACCATATTATGAATAATTGTAAAAATTTATATTTACTGATACTTTCAGTGATTTTAGTTTGTCTGTTTTAAATGTTAACGAGATTAATTTTGTTGCCTGTTATTGATATTATTTACCCTAGTTGAGATTTCTTGATGTGTTTTATATAATACTGCCATTGCATTGTCAAAAAGATTATGACTAATTTGTGGTATTTATTTATTTATTTATTAGCTTAGTTGATTTACTTAGAGATGTATTTGTTTGTCATACATGTTTTAGGTCATGTCATTTTTTATCCTCTGTAAACATGTTTTTTATCAAGCACTTTTATTAATTCTATACACATATATATATATATATATTTATTCACCTACCAAGCATTTCAAAAATGTCGTCAGTTAGTTTACTTGCTAGCTGTTACCTAAGGGAGAGAACTACGTAGATTAAAAAAATGAAAACTTGTCTTCCAAGCATTTTTATGATGTGTAAATTTGAATATAGACATATCACCTCATGTTGTTGAGTCAAGGAGCTTTAATCCTTTTTCTGTGATTATGACAACGGATTGTTGCGGTCATCTTGTGGTCAATTCTGCAAGGATTTATTTATTTATTGAATTATTACACCTTAGTTTAATATCCATGAATGAAATAAAATGTTTAAAAACCTTTATATATTGTTAGAGTTTTGTTTCAATTTCAGGAACAATCAATATTTATTTTAACTTGAAGAACAGTCGTTATATTTCAAATAAGGGAACAGTTGTGGTTATAGTTCAACTCAAGACACAGTTGTGGTTATAGTTCAACTCAAGGAACAGTTGTGGTTATAGAGTTGTGGTTATAGTTCAACTCAAGGAACAGTTGTGGTTATAGTTCAACTCGAGGAACAATTGTTATTATATTTCAACTTGAGGAATAGTTGTGGTTATACCCGTAGTTCAACTCAAGACACAGTTGTGGTTATAGTTCAACTCAAGGAACAGTTGTGGTTATAGAGTTGTGGTTATAGTTCAACTGAAGGAACAGTTGTGGTTATAGTTCAACTCAAGGAACAATTGTTATTATATTTCAACTTGAGGAATAGTTGTGGTTATACCCGTAGTTCAACTCAAGGAACAGTTGTGGTTATAGTTCAACTCAAGGAAAAATTGTCATTATATTTCAACTTGAGGAATAGTTGTGGTAATATTTCAACTCAAGGAACAGTTGTGGTTATAGTTCAACTCAAGGAACAGTTGTGTTTATAAGGAACAGGAGAATGGAGTAGAGTAATCGGAGTTCAACATACCATTGACTTTCAGTAAGCAAAATAACAAATTTCCTTGCACTAAGGTTTTACTTTGTTCTGGATTGTGGTTTGGACATGGATTAGTATGGTTGTTTTACTTTGTTCTGGATTGTGGTTTGGACATGGATTAGTATGGTTGTTTTTACTTTGTTCTGGATTGTGGTTTGGACATGGATTAGTATGGTTGTTTTTACTTTGTTCTGGATTGTGGTTTGGACATGGATTAGTATGGTTGTTTTTACTTTGTTCTGGATTGTGGTTTGGACATGGATTAGTATGGTTGTTTTTACTTTGTTCTGGATTGTGGTTTGGACTTGGATTAGTATGGTTGTTTTTACTTTGTTCTGGATTGTGGTTTGGACATGGATTAGTATGGTTGTTTTACTTTTTCTGGGTTGTGGTTTGGACATGGATTAGTATGGTTGTTTTTACTTTGTTCTGGGTTGTGGTTTGGACATGGATTAGTATGGTTGTTTTACTTTGTTCTGGATTGTGATTTGGACATGGATTAGTATGGTTGTTTTTACTTTGTTCTGGATTGTGGTTTGGACATGGATTAGTATGGTTGTTTTTACTTTGTTCTGGGTTGTGGTTTGGATATGGATTAGTATGGTTGTTTTTTTTCTTTGTTCTGGATTGTGGTTTGGACATGGATTAGTATGGTTCTTTTACTTTGTTCTGGATTGTGATTTGGACATGGATTAGTATGGTTGTTTTTACTTTGTTCTGGATTGTGGTTTGGACATGGATTAGTATGGTTGTTTTTACTTTGTTCTGGGTTGTGGTTTGGACATGGATTAGTATGGTTGTTTTTACTTTGTTCTGGATTGTGGTTTGGACAAGGATTAGTATGGTTGTTTTTACTTTGTTCTGGATTGTGGTTTGGACATGGATTAGTATGGTTGTTTTTACTTTGTTCTGGATTGTGGTTTGGACATGGATTAGTATGGTTGTTTTTACTTTGTTCTGGATTGTGGTTTGGACATGGATTAGTATGGTTGTTTTTACTTTGTTCTGGATTGTGGTTTGGACATGGATTAGTATGGTTGTTTTTACTTTGTTCTGGATTGTGGTTTGGACTTGGATTAGTATGGTTGTTTTTACTTTGTTCTGGATTGTGGTTTGGACATGGATTAGTATGGTTGTTTTACTTTGTTCTGGGTTGTGGTTTGGACATGGATTAGTATGGTTGTTTTTACTTTGTTCTGGGTTGTGGTTTGGACATGGATTAGTATGGTTGTTTTTACTTTGTTCTGGATTGTGGTTTGGACATGGATTAGTATGGTTGTTTTTACTTTGTTCTGGGTTGTGGTTTGGACATGGATTAGTATGGTTGTTTTTACTTTGTTCTGGATTGTGGTTTGGACATGGATTAGTATGGTTGTTTTACTTTGTTCTGGATTGTGATTTGGACATGGATTAGTATGGTTGTTTTTACTTTGTTCTGGATTGTGGTTTGGACATGGATTAGTATGGTTGTTTTTACTTTGTTCTGGATTGTGGTTTGGACATGGATTAGTATGGTTGTTTTTACTTTGTTCTGGATTGTGGTTTGGACATGGATTAGTATGGTTGTTTTTACTTTGTTCTGGATTGTGATTTGGACATGGATTAGTATGGTTGTTTTTACTTTGTTCTGGATTGTGGTTTGGACTTGGATTAGTATGGTTGTTTTTACTTTGTTCTGGATTGTGGTTTGGACATGGATTAGTATGGTTGTTTTACTTTGTTCTGGATTGTGGTTTGGACATGGATTAGTATGGTTTGTTTTTACTTTGTTCTGGATTGTGATTTGGACATGGATTAGTATGGTTGTTTTTACTTTGTTCTGGATTGTGGTTTGGACATGGATTAGTATGGTTGTTTTTGCAATATGTATCAAATGGTATTCGAACCTTAAAAATGATCCTTAACTTGAGGAAGGTAATGAATTAAACAATATATTTTAGTTTACATTGGAGTGTACTAGTGGGATCTGGCCGACATTAGCACCATGGAACAAAATATAAAGGTGCACCCATATAGGCCTTAAGCTTACAAAAGTTGTTCAATTTAGTAAGATAAGTCAAGCTTGTTACTATATGACAGAATACTATCACAGTTACATTCCTAATTTTGATTACACAGGTGGCAGATGTAAGTGGCTAGACAGGAGGTGCTTGGCATCCGGACCACCCAACCTCACCACCCTCGTGGAAGTTAATGTGTTTAACCTAATTTGTCAGCTTCAAAGTATTAACTTTGCTTTATAATTGTGGTTTGGACATGGATTGGTATGTTTGATTTTAGTTGATGGTTTGGACATGGATTGGTATGTTTGATTTTAGTTGAGTTTTGCTTAAGTTAATTATGGTAGGTGTTAATAAAACGAAAGAGAATTAAATAAAATACATAAAAATTTAATAATTCTAACATCAATATCTCAAATAAAATGCTTATATTTAACATAAAAGTGTACAAAAATTATCCCAAATAGCATATTACCTTGACAAAGTCAAAATCTGGACAATGTTCATTCTATAATCATGCACTAATAAACAGCGTGTCTGTGGGGAAACATGATTGTCTAAATCAACCACATACAAACCAGTCCATGTTCAAATCATAATCCCAAATCGGAAACAAAAACTGGTAAATTAGGTTAAAATACGAGAAATTCCGGATTGGCAGTGAAGTCGGATGCTCCGGAAGGATAAGACATCTTGTGTAACCAACTACACCTGCCTTTGAAATCAGAAATGAGAATGACAGGACAAGTGTGTATCGGATGTATCCTAAGTGATTTAGGCATGTTGTGTGTTTGTTTCACAATTAATACACCATTGCTGAGCTTGTTTCCACCACGGAAGTTTTATACAATGAAGCAAGCTGCTCACAAATAAATAGTTGACACAGGTTATTGCAAGTCAAGGCTTATCAGGGCCCTCAAAATAATTTTTATGGCCGTCATCATTATATTTGATAAGTACGATGTCTTCGTGCCCAGGATTGCCTGATGTACCATATTTCCATGGGTTTTTTTCATGCTCAATTTAGATTAAACACGTGGCGAGTGTAGCTAGCTGAACAAGAGACGCTTACCTTTCCGGACTTAGCACCAGACTTTACTTCTCAAGTGCAAGCATGTAGGTTTAAAACATTATAAAAATAATATCGCTATACATACATTTTTTTAGGAGTATGTATAGCGATATTTTTATAATTTACTACAATTAAAAGCTCCTGTGGTCCAAGTCCACATTTTTACCTTAATTTATCATTTTCAAAGTTTTTACTTTGCTTTAGGATTGTGATCTTGACATGGATTAGTATGTTTGTATTTTATATTTATCTCTTTCTGAAACAATGTCGATTTCATGTCTGGATCTGCTCATCATTATCATTGCATGCATCCTGTTTACATAACAAGGAAATTCGTAGCGAAACGGATTTCTTAAAAATGACCTAATTCATAAAAAATCCTTAAAATAGGATTGCAAATAGATATTATCACTACACCAATTTTTTTTTTTTATTTATCTATATAATTTCACAACAACACAAGTGTAATACGACATAAAATACATACTACACAATAATGTGTATTTTATGTACTGTAAATGTATTTAATTTCGCGTGTATTTATTTTCGCGGTATAGAATATTAAGACATATCCGCGAAAATAATTTTTTGCATTTTTAAATATGCTCTATAACATAATAAGTAAAATATAATTTTCGCGGAAAACAAATGACCGCGAAATAAGCGAAAATTAGTACACCGCGAAAATAAATACGTTTACAGTAGCCAATTGTTAATATTATACCAGTTTAGGCAGTTCAGTGTTCACAATAACATTTTTATGCTGTCAAAAAAACTGAATGGCCTACACCCGTGATCATGACCTTGTAATGTAATAGATAACAATGACAACCCAATTTAAATACAGGTCACCAAGCACACATAGGCCCTTGATCATAACTGTATTGCTCATAGTTATAACCATGTGGATATTATATCTTACATTCGATGTTTATCTCTTTAAAAAGTTATATTTAAGACTTTTAGAGTTTTTTAGAAGTATGATTGGTTACGTATATGTGCTTAATTCCTAAAATTAAGTAAACATGTAAAAGAATTTTGGTTTCATTATTTTAGTCCAATCACTACTGATAAGGAATTGTTTTCCGAAACGGCCGTCTAGTGCTGTTATAACTGGTATAATATGTAATCATAAATTTTTATATTTACGCGAATAGAGGAAACCTTTTTCTTCCTAATTCCATATTGTATAGACTGGTATCACACAAAGCTGAAATTTTTCATTACTATACATGTAATGTAAGGGTGACACTAAGGCATTCAAACACTATTTACTTTCAACACATCTAGTTTTATAAATATAGAGTTTTGTTGTCAGAATCAATATGTTTTCTATAATGCTATTTTTGCTAGATATTCCAAACAAAATATGTTTTTTTTATATTATGATTTAATTCTATCTTGCATTTAGCCGCAATTACTAGTAAGAAATTAAAATTTTGCCACAGAATTTGTTTCAGGACATTCTGTAAATAATGATCAATTATCTTTGGGTGATTCTTACAAAAAGTGCAGATTGGAGAAGGAAGAATTTTTTTATGTAAGAATGTATTTGTTGTTAAAATGTGGTTGTTAATTCTATACTGGAACCATCTAAAACAAGTACTCTTGGTAATTCTATAGGCTAATATTTGATCTTTTTCCAATCAAAGATACTTTCCCATATAATCTGACTATTTGATTTCGTCCAATGAGTTTATAATATGTTATATATGGTCTTGCATCCTTTTTTAGCTTCCATAAAACAAGCGAAAGTTACACCAATTTTTGTAAAGCAACCTTTAATGCAGTTTGACCTACACATTGCACAACATATGTACATGTATTATCAATATATTTTTGTGAAAAATAACCACATTAAACATGCAAAATTCACAGAATTCTCTTAAATTTTAAAAAAGACGATACGTGCACTTATTTCACAAAAATAAACATGCAAAATCATCGCTTCACAAATAAATAATAAAAATCATGGTCCACAGCACAGACCTGTGGAAAGTTTAACTCTGAACTTGCGCAAAGGCGAAGTCTACAGCACAGACCTGTCGAACGCTAAAACTGAACTTGCGCAAATTAGTCGGAGCTGGGCGAAGTCTACAGCACAGACCTGTCGAACGCTTAAAACTGAACTTGCGCAAATTAGTCGGAGCTGGGCGAAGTCTACAGCACAGACCTGTCGAACGCTTAAAACTGAACTTGCGCAAATTAGTCGGAGCTGGGCGAAGTCTACAGCACAGACCTGTCGAACGCTTAAAATTGAACTTGCGCAAATTAGTCGGAGCTGGGCGAAGTCTACAGCACAGACCTGTCGAACGCTTAAAACTGAACTTGCGCAAATGAGTGGAAGCTGGGCGAAGTCTACAGCACAGACCTGTCGAACGCTTAAAACTGAACTTGCGCAAATGAGTCGGAGCTGGGCGAAGTCTACAGCACAGACCTGTCGAACGCTTAAAACTGAACTTGCGCAAATGAGTCGGAGCTGGGCGAAGTCTACAGCACAGACCTGTCGAACGCTTAAAACTGAACTTGCGCAAATGAGTCGGAGCTGGGCGAAGTCTACAGCACAGACCTGTCGAACGCTTAAAACTGAACTTGCGCAAATGAGTCGGAGCTGGGCGAAGTCTACAGCACAGACCTGTCGAACGCTTAAAACTGAACTTGCGCAAATGAGTCGGAGCTGGGCGAAGTCTACAGCACAGACCTGTCGAACGCTTAAAACTGAACTTGCGCAAATTAGTCGGAGCTGGACGAAGTCTACAGCACAGACCTGTCGAACGCTTAAAACTGAACTTGCGCAAATGAGTCGGAGCTGGGCGAAGTCTACAGCACAGACCTGTCGAACGCTTAAAACTGAACTTGCGCAAATTAGTCGGAGCTGGGCGAAGTCTACAGCACAGACCTGTCGAACGCTTAAAACTGAACTTGCGCAAATGAGTCGGAGCTGGGCGAAGTCTACAGCACAGACCTGTCGAACGCTTAAAACTGAACTTGCGCAAATTAGTCGAAGCTGGGGGTTCGAGAGGCCGCGATAGGGATACCTAGTGACGAAGAAGCTGCCAAGTGATAGATAGCAGCAGCTGAAATACTGAAGAGATATGGCTTACCAAATTAGCTGGTGATTCTTCAAGAATTCGTTAACTTAGTGTTAAACCTTCGACAGACAGACAAAAATAGACACAACAAAAGATCGATTTCAATGTTTTGTTGTCAAGAGGCGTGGTAGATCTACATGTCAAACTTGGACAGTATCGTTTCCTGAAACTGTCGAATCGTCATCCTCATTATAAGGAATGTTCATATCACATATCGATTTCAATGTTCTGTTGTCAAGAGGCGTGGCACATGTCAAACTTGGACGGTATCTTTTCCTGAAGCTCTCGATTCATCATCCTCATCATTAGGAATGTTCATATCTATCTGTTCCAATGCTACAGACGACGTTAATATTTTATCTCTGAATGACTGACGAAAGGTTGTCGTGGTAACAATACACAACGAAAATATCAATCCGTGTGAGCCAGATATAATAATAAATAGGTAACGCATTACATTATTATCCAATGCCTCGGATAACACACCAACCCCCCACGACAAACAGGAAATGAGGCACAACCTGGTATATATACCGAGGTATGACCTTGATGTGCTTAAATTACTTTCTGACATCCCATCCCTTGCCTTCTTAAGGTACCAAGCAGAGTAAGCCAGACATATAACATGTATTAACAAACACAACATTAAAGGTGCGACAACAACAAACAAATTTGCTGGATAGCCAGTTGGAAAACAGGCCGAGTTAGTATATCCAATTTCTATACTTGTACACTGGCAAACATCCAGAATGGCTGATGGTAGAACGATACCACAAGGGACTGAATATCCTATCAGAAAGTACGTTTTTGAGAAAGATGTGCTTTGGAACGGATTCCTTTTAGTTCTTTTGATTGTTCGGAGATTGTGCAGGGTATGACACACAAAAATACTTACCCATGTGAAAAAGCTAAGTATAAGAAAATGCGTTGTCAGAGACATGATGAAACATATAGTCTCATAGTTACTTACCGAGCCTGAAATCATGAAGCAAACATTAAAAAGAAATATGACTACAAGTATTTGCTCTGAAATAAGTCCTGGAATAGATGATACTAAGCTAAGATACCGATGGACAAGTATGGTTGGGGCAACAGAACCACACGAGACGCTTAAAGTTATATATGTTAAAACACCCATTATAAAATGGCCATTACCAAAACTATTATTCATGGTATTTGGAAACTCTTGTTTGGAATCATTTTTGTCGTCGTGCATTTTGAAGTTGACCATAGCCATGAATCCCGGGTTTCCATAAACTGTTTGATTACCAAATTCAACGGTAGAGATATAAACATAACACTTCTGTGGAAAATATGAGAGTTTTGGTAGGTCGTCTTTGTTTTCAAGTCTATTAAGGTATTTTTCTATCATTGTAAAACCTCCCCAATCAAGTATTACATTGTTCCAATTCGCCAAATCTTCATCCTTGCCAACTGTAGCCGATAGATTCCATACCCTCCAAATTTTAAATTCCCCTTTTTTTGATTGCGAATTAAATCGCATGGCATATTCCCATTCCATTTGTTGCATTTCTGATTTTAATTTTACAAGTATATTCTTTGGCAAAGCTTTCCGTACAATATATGTAAACGTTGCATTGATGATAGATCTGATATGACCTTGACCTTGATAGTTTCCTTGCACTGTATACAGTGTGGTAGTTTTCAAGGCTGATTTCGTTTTGAAAATAAGGTTATATTGTTGTGAGGGTAGACAGGTTGTGAACATTGATAAAGCCTGGCGTGATTCATTTTTGTCGATGATGCTGTCACTAACTAGGATTAAATGCATATAGAGTTGATAATTCTGTATGATACTGTCATCTATACTTGATTTACAAGTCTCACTTTCACATTTCATTGGTAGGCACATCCCCTGAAATGTTAAATATTTTATTGAAATAAGCATACAAATGTTGTTTTTGTCTCAGATATCAATAAATACCAAAGATATCGGTCCATGTGTCCAAATTACAATCTTAAACCAAAGCAATTTAGTTAACCACGTGCACTTCCACCAGATAAGTGAGACCAAACTGGTTCCAACAGTCTCTCACCGCTGTGAGTTCAAGTCTCGCTCAGACCACATGTGGGAAAGTGAATTTTCCTTGCCGTTGGCCTTTACTGATTCAAACGGTGTCAGTATAATGTGGCTGGGGGAGTGGTACGCTTGTCTGCGGCGTACTGAATCGGTGTGTACGGGCTGGTACAAGGCAGACCATGCAGCACACTCGCACTTCAGATGCATACACGAAATTGTTCATAGATTAATAAAATAGTTCTCGTCGCTGACAAATTGCCGATGCGACGTTAAGCAACATTCAACCAACCAACCTTGGTGGAAGTCCATGTGATTAACATTATTTGCAAGTTTCAATTTTTTGTTACTTTGCTTTTTGAATTGTGATCTTGAATAAGTATGGAATTGTTGTATTTACCACAAGTTATTCAGCTATCTATCAACATTTTCACCACCGTGTTTGCCCCTTTTCAAATTTAGTTCTTTTTTAGGAAAATAACAAAATTGACGTTATTCCATGAAGAAAGAAGCTAACAAACAAGTTAAAATGATAATGTTTCTGTACTGTAACTTGTAAACAAACATTTAAAAAAACATATAGAATCTGTAAATAATTATCTCCAAACATGTATTAACAAAAATAATTTCTAGGTTATATCATAATCCCCCCCCCCCGCTTAAAAGGGGAGGGGGTATATAGTAGTAGGGGTGTCCGTCCGTCCTTCCGTTACACCTTAGGGTACCTATCTCTTATCCGCCACTCCTCCTAAACCCTTCAATGGATTTTCATGAAACTTTCACACAATCTTTGTGATATAATGTAGATGTGCACCTCCTATTTAAAAATTTGATCCGATAGATTTTGGAAGCGGGGGATATTTTTGGTGAGCTTGTGCTCACAGTTTTTCTAGTTATACACTGTCATCCATTAATAACTTAACAAATTAATATTTGACATATGTTTACATTATAATCACCATATCAAATTTTAGTCATACAATTGACATATTGGTGTTGTTCCTGTATTTGTATATCTTAACTTAATGATCTAAATGTATGCCATAAAGTCTTTTTCTTGAAAATCAAGTTTCTTGGAATTTTCTGAAATTTTGGGCAAAAATATAAAAAATTGGGAAAATTATATTTTCCAAGATAAAAACACTATTTTAGCTGAAACACATCAAGCTTCAGCATAATAATGTTTTCAACAATTTAATTTTTTAGATTTTAAGTCTGATAAGACCAGTTTCAAACATATTTGATAATTTATGGAGGACTGTAGCAACCCACTTTGAAAAAATTACGCACTTTGAAAAAATTTTTCAAATCGCGTCAAATTCGGGACAAGCTCAACGCACTTTGAAAAATTTTTTCAAAGTGCGTTAAAAAATGGTTCAGCTCAACGCACTTTGAAAAATACTTCAAAGTGCGTTAATGAGGTACATAAAATTCGACCCACTTTGAAAAAAATACGCACTGTGAATTTTTTCAAACTGTGTTGAATGCGGGACAAGTTCAACGCGAATTGAAAAAAAAAATCAAACTGCGTTAATGAGGTACATTTAACTTTATTTCACTTCGTTCAACGCATATTTTCATTTGTGATTGAATGATCTACAACAGCCAACACAAGTTTTAACCAACATAACTAATAGCAGGGTTAGCGTTTGTATGTCGCAGAATGTGAAAACCAGTTTCAAATCACAGCCTAGGGTGTCGGGGTGAGAAGGAGGGGGTTACAAGGGGGGACATTTTGTGAAAACATCTATCTTTGCGATATGTAGCACCTATACCATATATATCCTGACCGTAAACCATGTATATTTACAATGAAACCACTGGGCCAATTTGAACCAAATTTAGTGTGAAAGGCCCATGATTTGTAAAGATTAAAAGTTTTGTTGGCGTTCCCGCGCCATATCCAAGATACCCGCCGTTACTTAAACGCATAATCGGCCGTTTTAGTCTTATGTGTTGTCCGATTTAGTTCAAATTTGAAGATGGAATATATATATAAGTTTGGTCATTGAACACATAAATCCACACAAACAATACTAATGTGTATTCCTTTCTCGCGAAACTAAATAGCTTGCTAATATGTGTAAGAAAAGAAGCGCGGATCTCCAGACAGACTGGAAGTGAGATCAGGTGCTCCGGGAGTAGCATCTCCTGCTCAAATGCGTAGTATGGTAGTAGTTGTATGTTCAAGAGAGGAAACACAAATATTTAATTGGTGTTAAAGATGTCTAAAAATTGTGAAACTGGACAAATGCCAGTAACCAAAAGCTTCCCCCCCCCGAAAAAAACCCAACCAACAACAATAGACAATACAATAAAAATTTAAGGCCCGTTGCCATCATGGTACGACTTGGACCTACATTCAATATAAAGGGGTGGTGTGGTTAACCGGTTTATAGCGGTTTGTGAGACCCTATATGTCAGACATGGGGCGAATTACATTGCAATGTACATGTAATGCATTACATTACAATTACTTTGGCAAAACTAGCATTATATTACAATTACAATTACTTGCATTTTGGAAAGTAATGCATCATACTACAATTACTTTACTAAAGTAATGCATTATATTACACAATACATTTTATAAATTTTATTAGCAAAAGAATTTAAACATATATAGATGAGAGATGTTTCCTGTTTGGAATTTGAAATTTAGGGTTAAGGAGTGCACTTTATCGTGTAACATCTGCGTCGACATGGGGCATCGGTTGTAAGGTCTTATCCAAATTACCCCAATGGCTTTCATTTCACAATATCATTTTCAAGAAGTCTTGGTCAGATCCTACCGGGGTTCGAACCAGTGATCTCTCACACACGGAAATTATCTTCCGTGACAGAAAGTACATTATTAAACATGCCATAACAAATAAATAAAATTCAACCCATCGAAGATGGGGCGGGGGTGACCAATAACAAATCAAAAAATTATATCTTCGAAGCGGCGACTAATAAATATCCTGGAGACGTGAAGTTCATCTCGGAACTCCCTTGTAGTAGCCTTGTCACAGCTGAAAATGACTGTTCACATATACATGAACCATGAATAGCCGAGATATTACCAACTGTGAAAAAATTACACTTTATCATTTTTTTAGTTGTTGCATTTGTGGTAAAATTTTACTACATTTGTGAAAAACATTTACTACATTTGTGACCAAACTTACTACATTTGTGGTTCGATACTACATATGTGACACTTTTTCATTACATTTCAGATTTGTAAAAGTTACTACATTTGTGGTAGTTACTACATATAGGGGTCACACACGCGCCAAACACATCCTACTTTTCATGTAGTAAAGCGCATTATTAATTTTGCCTGCTACATCAATTGCAGTTATATCAGCTATAATTGCCATTGTTCCGACATCCTGACTGATTAACTATCAAGGGTTCTCATGTCGTTATATAGTTGTATTCCAGACATGTTTATATTACTAGAATATGCTACCCACACACACACACACACACACACACACACCAAATTGACAAAGGTCGACAAGTTGGCAATTCGTTTTCTTTTAATAAAATCTCTCTCTCTCTCTCTCTCTCTGTGCTTTGCCATTTTGAACGTACTGTACTGTCTATCAAACTGCCTGGTGCACGTTTATTCCTGTTGGTTATTATCGGGTCTCCCGTAAAGAAGAGCTCCAAGAAAATTGTTGAAATCAAAGATGTTTTATGGTTGAGAAGAAATTTTTTCAAAGTGCGTAATTTTTTCAAAGTGGGTTGTCACAGGTGTTTTTTAACGCTGTTTGAAATAAAAAAATATTTTTTTCAAAGTGCGTTGAGCTGAACAATTTTTTAACGCACTTTGAAAAATTTTTTCAAAGTGCGTTAAGCTTGTCCCGAATTTAACGCGATTTGAAAAAATTTTTCAAAGTGCGTAATTTTTTCAAAGTGGGTTGTTACAGAGGACAGTATATATACACTGTATCGATACGACTACATGGTGTATGTACAAATGACAGGTAAAGAAACGCGAAGATCGTCCGCTTTAGAAATGGGGATAACTTTTACGATACATGTCAATAATGATTGACATTATCATATCTTTATTGTATGTGGGTTTCTATTGTTTGCAATTACCTCGTTATGGTGCCGCTCGAACAACCATGTCAATTTTGATTGTAGCTACAGTATTGATGAAGTATGAAAATATGATTTCTTTCATGTTTTATAGATTTCACTAACCTCTTTATAACGCCATTATCTGACAAAATACATATTGGCAAATTATTATTATTATTATTATTATTATTATTATTATTATCTTACCGTTGTTGAATCAAATTGATGGTTTACCATGCAAGTGTTATGTGAATCAAACTTTGGTTTTCTAACTGAGAACAGAATAGTCAGCATGTTTATCGGTGAATCGGATTTTGTGGTATAAGGGAAGCCTTCCAGGATACAAGCCACGTGGAATAAAGTCTTCCATTTTTCGTCGTCGACACAAAACACGTTTCGATAAAATTCTCTGTGATCGACAAATATCGGTCTCAGATAAGACTGACAGCCTTCGCAAATTGTTTTTGGTTCAACTTGTTTAGCGAATTTATAACATGTGCGTGGCTTTTTACCTTTATTTTTAGATGGTAAATATGTAAATTCGCACGATTTCTTTCGAAAATCTTCGAGAGCACTAGACGTCAGGATGTCCTTGTTCAAAGAGGATCCTTAGGGAAAACCCTGTAACATTGCCTAGTGTTGACTTTAAGCTGTACATCCCAGGGCTCATAATTAAAAACGCCATGACACAGAGCGCAAAACGAATTCCAAAATGCTACCCCTCTGTCATCTGTGACTGGGATATCTCCTGTTGTTCTGGCCGCACATCTAGCGGACACATTTCGGTGTATGTAGGTTGATGGACATCGTGCCACCATCCAATAGCCTCTCGTAGAAAATAACGCCATACCTGGTATAATATCAACACGGCACTCTAAATAATCTTTGTACAAAATGAAATCTGTCGTTTTTTTCTGAGATATTGCTTTTATTAAATCCATAGCAACAGTCATTTAATTCGATACAGTCTCTGTCGCAATAGCAATTTGGAACATCCAATCTCATATTTTCAGCACAAGCAGCCTCACGTCCAGCTCCGCAGTTACATTTTTGAAAATCCTTTCTTCGGTTGCATTCATTTTCTATTGGGCATGTGATTACGTAACGCGTTGCTCTGTTTTTGTATGGAACAAAAAGATCGTTATCCGACGTTACATTATAGAATGAGGAGGTCGAAGAAGTTGAACTAAACCTTATATCAACATTTTTAGGTCCAATTGTTATTTTGGATACTTTCTGTGTGCTTTTAAGTACATCAGTTCCATTGTTTAATTTGTCTGCCATAGCAATCATTTTTAAGTAAATCATAAACGCAGCAAAAATGAATATAAAATATTTATACGAAAACATGTTTTATCTAAACTGGCTTGTAGCAATTACAGTTTGTAGATTTATTACGACGATATACCTCCACGAAGTGTTAAATGGCAAGTTATGATTTCAACCTCGCAGCCAGCTTTTATACTTGATCGCCATTAATTAGCGTATCCTTTTATTGATCGATAATACGTCCTTTTTAATTTGGATTATACAACTGGGTGGTGTAACGGCTTACCTTCTGAAGCACCTATTTAATGTTCACGTGGTAAACGTAACCTGCCAGTTTTCAAAGTTTTACTCTGCATTTTGGTATTGTGGTTTTGACATGAATCGGCATGTTTGTGTTTAATTTTCCTATACAACACTATTCAATAGCATATTGTGGGTAGAATGTAGAACCAATGAACGTAATGACGCAATAACTATAAAAATAAGTACACGACCTTGAAGCTTAAGCATTGAAGAGAGAAAGTTGGATAAGTTAAGTTACAATCGTGGCGGATGTAGCTAGCTAAACAGGAGGTGCATACCCTTTTTGAGAGCCTAGCCTCACTTCTCTGGTGGAAGTTCACGTGTTTATCCTAACTTGTCAGTTTCAAAGTTTTACTTTGCTTCAAGTTGTAATTGGGACATGTTTTAGTATGTTTGTGATTGGGACATGTTTTAGTATGTTGTGAATGGGACATGTTTTAGTATGTTGTGATTGGGACATGTTTTAGTATGTTTGTGATTGGGACATGTTTTAGTATGTTGTGATTAGGACATGTTTTAGTACGTTTGTGATTGGGACATGTTTTAGTATGTTTGTGACTGGGACATGTTTTAGTATGTTTGTGATTGGGACATGTTTTAGTATGTTTGTGATTGGGACATGTTTTAGTATGTTTGTGATTGGGACATGTTTTAGTATGTTTGTGATTGGGACATGTTTTAGTATGTTTGTGATTGGGACATGTTTTAGTATGTTTATGATTGGGACATGTTTTAGTATGTTTATGATTGGGACATGTTTTAGTATGTTTGTGATTGGGACATGTTTTAGTATGTTTGTGACTGGGACATGTTTTAGTATGTTTGTGATTGGGACATGTTTTAGTATGTTTGTGATTGGGACATGTTTTAGTATGTTTGTGATTAGGACATGTTTTAGTATGTTTGTGATTAGGACATGTTTAAGTATGTTTGTGATTGGGACATGTTTAAGTATGTTTGTGATTGGGACATGTTTTAGTATGTTTGTGATTGGGACATGTTTTAGTATGTTTGTGATTGGGACATGTTTTAGTATGATTGTGATTGGGACATGTTTTAGTATATTTATGATTGGGACATGTTTTAGTATGTTTGTGATTAGGACATGTTTCAGTATGCTGTGATTGGGACATGTTTTAGTATGTTGTGATTAGGACATGTTTTAGTATGTTTGTGATTGGGACATGTTTTAGTATGTTTGTGATTGGGACATGTTTTAGTATGTTTATGATTGGGACATGTTTTAGTATGTTTATGATTGGGACATGTTTTAGTATGTTTGTGATTGGGACATGTTTTAGTATGTTGTGATTAGGACATGTTTTAGTATGTTGTGATTAGAACATGTTTTAATATGTTTGTGATTGGGACATGTTTTAGTATGTTTGTGATTGGGACATGTTTTAGTATGTTGTGATTAGGACATGTTTTAGTATGTTTGTGATTGGGACATGTTTTAGTATGTTTGTGATTGGGACATGTTTTAGTATGTTTGTGATTGGGACATGTCTTAGTATATTTATGATTGGGACATGTTTTAGTATGTTTGTGATTAGGACATGTTTTAGTATGTTTGTGATTGGGACATGTTTTAGTATGTTTGTGATTGGGACATAATTTAGTATGTTTGTGATTGGGACATGTTTTAGTATGGTGTGATTAGGACATGTTTCAGTATGTTTGTGATTGGGACATGTTTTAGTATGTTGTGATTAGGACATATTTAAGTATGTTTGTGATTGGAACATGTTTTAGTATGTTTGTGATTGGGACATATTTTAGTATGTTGTGAATGGGACATGTTTTAGTATGTTTATGATTAGAACATGTTTTAGTATGTTTGTAATTGGGACATGTTTTAGTATGTTTGTGATTGGGACATGTTTTAGTATGTTTGTGATTAGGACATGTTTTAGTATGTTTGTGATTAGGACATGTTTAAGTATGTTTGTGATTGGGACATGTTTTAGTATGTTTGTGATTGGGAAATGTTTTAGTATGTTGTGATTAGGACATGTATTAGTATGTTTGTGATTGGGACATGTTTTAGTATATTTGTGATTGGGACATGTTTTAGTATGTTGTGAATGGGACAGGTTTATGTATGTTTGTGATTGGGACATGTTGTAGTATGTTGTGATTGGGACATGTTTTAGTTTGTTTGTGATTGGGACATGTTTTAGTTTGTTTGTGATTGGGACATGTTTTAGTATGTTGTGATTGGGACATGTTTTAGTATGTTTGTGATTTGGACATGTTTTAGTATGTTTGTGATTGGGACATGTTTTAGTATGTTTGTGATTGGGACATGTTTAAGTGTGTTTATGATTTGGACATGTTTTAGTATGTTGTGATTAGGACATGTTTAAGTTTGTTTGTGATTGGGACATGTTTTAGTATGTTTATGATTGGGACATATTTAAGTATGTTTGTGATTGGGACATGTTTTAGTATGTTTGTGATTGGGACATGTTTTAGTATGTTTGTGATTGGGACATGTTTTAGTATGTTTGTGATTGGGACATGTTTTAGAATGTTTATGATTGGGACATATTTTAGTATGTTTGTGACTGGGACATGTTTTAGTATGTTTGTGATTGGGACATGTTTAAGTATGTTTGTGATTGGGACATGTTTTAGTATGTTTGTGATTGGGACATGTTTTAGTATGTTTGTGATTGGGACATGTTTTACTATGTTTGTGATTGGGACATGTTTAGTATGTTTGTGATTGGGACATTATTTAGTATGTTTGTGACTGGGACATGTTTTAGTATGTTGTGATTGGGACATGTTTTAGTATGTTTGTGATTGGGACATTTTTCAATATGTTCGTGATTTTGACATGTTTTAGTATGTTTGTGATTTAGACATGTTTTAGTATGTTTGTGATTGGGACATGTTTTAGTATGTTTGTGATTAGGACATGTTTTAGTATGTTTGTGATTGGGACATGTTTTAGAATGTTTATGATTGGGACATATTTTAGTATGTTTGTGACTGGGACATGTTTTAGTATGTTTGTGATTGGGACATGTTTAAGTATGTTTGTGATTTAGACATGTTTTAGTATGTTTGTGATTTAGACATGTTTTAGTATGTTTGTGATTGGGACATGTTTTAGTATGTTTGTGATTAGGACATGTTTTAGTATGTTTGTGATTGGGACATGTTTTAGAATGTTTATGATTGGGACATATTTTAGTATGTTTGTGACTGGGACATGTTTTAGTATGTTTGTGATTGGGACATGTTTAAGTATGTTTGTGATTGGGACATGTTTTAGTATGTTTGTGATTGGGACATGTTTTAGTATGTTTGTGATTGGGACATTATTTAGTATGTTTGTGACTGGGACATGTTTTAGTATGTTGTGATTGGGACATGTTTTAGTATGTTTGTGATTGGGACATTTTTTAATATGTTCGTGATTTTGACATGTTTTAGTATGTTTGTGATTTAGACATGTTTTAGTATGTTTGTGATTTAGACATGTTTTAGTATGTTTGTGATTGGGACATGTTTTAATATGTTTGTTTTTGATTAACAAAGTTTACTGCATAATCGTAAAAAGCCTAAAAACGTTAAGGAGGTGAAGTATTAAGATGTCGAGTAGAGTTGAGTTACGTCCCACTTAAAAAAATTCCACTTATATCGAGACATCGCAAGCTATAGGCGAAGGTGCATAAAGCTTTCTTTACGTTGCGCTGATGCATTATACAGTAAGGTTCTTTATCGTGTCATGCCTTCTGTAACACGAGGCCTTGTTTATCTTAAGTTTATATCCCCGAAAGAAACGTGACTTTCATCTCGTAATGCCGAGTGAATGGCGAATAGTCACTTCGCACCTTCAGAACCAACCCCCCCCCCCCCCCCCGCTTACGGTGTGAAGAGTAAGGAGGAGAGTGTATTTTAAATACATTAATATTTCACAACTGATACTCTAGAGCATAAAGCAATAGAAGCAGATATAGTAAAATAGAAAGAGTTGGAGAGGTATTGAATGTCATTGATACCAGAGTCAGACAGAAAAGAAAGAGCAGATATCGACGAAAGTCATAGAAGTATTTGTCCATAACAAAGAGCAAGAAGAGATTTAGTATAAATGAAAGATAATTTGTTTGGTGAGAAGTTCATTGAAAAGAGGGATGTGAGTTTAAAGAGTTTGCTGGTTAAGGATATTTTAACGATGAAGAAAAAGATAGAAATACCTCAACTATAATCCAGATTATTAATAGAACATCATGGATCATGTGTTGACAAGACTACTAGCACTTTTTTTTTAAAAAAATCGAAAAATTATTACGTCTGATTTGTTTTTAAAATGTTTTTATATTTCATTGTTATCATCGAGGACAAAATTCTTCTAACAAGGGGAATATTTAAGAATTGACTGTCATTTTTTCCTGGATCAGCGAAGCAGTTCATTTTATATTTGCTAGTTTTAAAATCTGGTTCATTACTTGATGAACCAGGAAAAAATGACGGTCAATTCTTATATTTACAATTTATTCTTTTTTTACGAGAGCAAAATTGCAAATTTCGTTGAATGAAATAAATTCCAATGTTTTGAAAAAGAATTTTTAACGGCGGACGTGACCTGGACATGGAACAGCTGTTCAGAAACATTAACCCCCGGCCATTTGACGTCATGTCTGGAAGAAACAATATAGGTCATCAATCTTAATAATATTTCAAACAAATTTTATTTCAGTCAATGACAAAAAATTACATATTCATATTTATGGTTAAGTTACAGTTATTGAAGGTAGAGCTTGTTAAGAAAACCAGACTTAATAGACGATAGAGTGCTCGACATCTGAACTTGCGGATTGGTATTCGACTCGGGGGAGTATTAGTATTCATGCGCGATGTGAAAACCCGATGTTTATGCGAATCTTGAAAAAAGAAATCAAACTGGGTTCAACGTAGAAGTTATTTTTCTATTGTAAATATGTTACAGAGTTTGATATTTATTGAAGATATTGTTATCTTTATTTCGTTCCATAAATACGTAACATAAATAGATTATTCCTCTCATTTCTCTCTCAGACAATATTATTTGCACAATTATCGTTCAACTGAGATCAAACAAAAATATCCATTCATTGGTCTCATTCCCTCCCCCACCGGTTCTTTTCTTTAGTTTGTTTATGTTCATTTCTGGTCACCTAAGTAATATAGTTTGACACTGCTAATATATATTATCAAATAATGTCTGAATATATTATATTCAAAAAGTTTTATTGACGTCATCATAATATAGTAAATACGTATAAAATAACCCTGGAAATATTTGATGTTCCATAATTTCACTTTCCTCTTATTCTCGATTTTGATTACACACGTGACAGACGAATATAGCTAAAAAAGAGGTACATAGGCCCATCCAGAGCACCCAGTCTCACTTCCCTGGCGGAAATTCGTGTGTATTACTTAATTTGTCAAGGTTTTACTTTGCTTTGGGATTGTGGTTTGGGCATGGATTAGTATTTTTGGATTTGATAATTGACAGAACAGTCAGATGAATCGCGGTTTAATGTAATGGTTGTCTGATAATCTACTATTATGTTTGTTTTTGATTATATATATCCTTATTTGACCTCAATGCCACATACTACTACTTAGAATTTATGTTTCTATCGAGCAATATAATTATTACTTCCCACGTCTAACTCTGATGTATTAAAATATTATAACATGGTCCAAACAACAAATGGAAACAGTACTAATTGGAATGCTTCTTTTCAAAATATGACAAAATCTTCTCAATAAGTATAATTTTCATTTCCTGTTAATATGGTATTAATTATATAATTAGATAATACTCGTCATTATTCCAGAACTGACTACCTATATATAATAAAGTGCTTATGGTTGGGAACAAAATTACCGTTTTCCCATTCGGTATACCAATGGACATAAACTGTGCATCGTTGCTCAATTATTTCTTTATTTGAATGACTTGTTTCTTTATTCGTATAAAGCAGAATTAATGCAGAACCTAGTTAAATATGGACAGGTGACTGTCGTCAAATCATTCAATTTCACATACAGATATATAGATAACGTTCTATCCCTTAGTAATCCCTAATTTAACATACTGCACCGCTACAGCTTGTATATAAAAACTACAAAACCAGTAAAACTTTAATAACTGATACGCATTTACCAGTAACCTTACAATAGATGTGCATCGGCGTTACAACAAACAAAATATCCATGATGGTAATGATGGTCAACGCCAATATCTTAAATAATATCATGCTAACAAAGGCATAGATGCTATACGCATTTCAAATATTCTTCAAAATAAACAAGTACAATCTAATAAACAAGTACAATCTAAGTGCTCATTTAAAAATTTATTAATCACTTCTAGTTTCCTACTTCTACAATAAAACCATTGTATCCAAAATATTTCATTATAAACAAACATTGCAGTGTTTAAACTTTCATAATTTCACTCCACCTACCTGCTCTTGCTCGTCTCGTCTTGTCCCTACATTAAGGAACAGCTGGATATGTAACAACTGCAGGTGATCTCAATATAATTTAGAACACTAAATTAAGATGTTTAATTTAAAAAGATCCCAAATACAGAGAAGCAAAACCTTTTACTTAGGGACAGGATTTCATAATTGTCATAGATTCCGTTGAAAAAGAAACTAGATGTTGGGCTAAATTAGAAGATGTTGAGCTTGACATCTTATCCGACTTGATAAAGGTTGAGAGATCTTTGGTTAAAACGAGGATTGTCAATCTTGAAAAGTCTATGAGTACTAAACCGTCTGCAGTACTCATGGATCCAGAAACGTTGGCAATTCTAATAGACATACAAAGCAAATATGCTGTTGTCCCAGCTTATAAGGCTTCCAGCAACATTAGATTTGTTTGTAAGAGATTCTACCTTGAATGTCTTATTGAAAAAAGTTCTGTACCAGATAACCCTACATATACTAGAACTGATTCTACTAAAGATGAAGTACTTTCCAACTATAGGTGAGTTTTGGAGTCTTTTGATATCAATCTTAAAGAAAAAGAACTTGCCGTTCCTTTCTTGTATTGGATTCTTAAACTCCATTAAAATCCATACAAGGAAATATATAATTTATATAGCAAGTTTTTTTCAAATGTACTACTAAATCATTATCGGTAACTCTAACACATATTTTGACAGTCATCAAAGATTGTCTTCAGTCTTATTCAGAAAAAGTCTATTCTACAATGTGATGTCTAGGTATCTGTTTTCATAAAGTTTCTAAAAGGCTTATATTTATATTGCCTGTTAGTTTGTAACAGTGCTCGAGACTTCCGTAATCAACTTAATAGAGGAAGAACTTTTACCTTCCTTACTTGTATGGATTCCTAAACTTCATAAAATCCATACAAGGTAAGTAACATAGCAAGTTCTTTTAAATGTACCACTAAAACATACCATCATTATCAGCAATTCTAATACAAATTTTGACAGTCGCAAATGATGGTCTTGTTCAGATAAAATCTGTTCTACGTCGCGCAAAAAAACATAAGTGGATTCTAAAAAATGCTAAAGGATTACTTAAATATCGTGCGAGTGAAAAGTACCGGTATGTCATTTTTCTTCTGCTTGCACCACTTTCCCTCATTCTAAGTTGAACAACGTCTAAAACAAATTATTCACTTGTCATTTTTTACAAACCGTTAGACTAAGATACAAATATAATCTGAACAATCTGGTTATTTTGTCAAGCACTTCACGGCCTGCAAACAAATATATACTGAAGATACAATTAACAAAATATTTTTGATAGACACCATAATTGTTCTGTTTGGTAATACAGTTTTTCAACAACCAAACTGTGCACCATAGCTAGCTGATCTGCTCTTTATTCGTATGCAGAATCGTGATGAATCTTAAAAAAGTCTGTCATCAAATTATCCAATTCAAAAAAAATTATATAACGTTCTATCTCACAATTATTAAAATCAAACATACTGATCCTTGTCCGAATCACAATTCAGAAGCAAAGAAAAAACTTTGAAACTGACAAGTTAATAATCCTAAATTTGAACACTGTCTGAATGTCGTCTCCTAGTGAGCTTCAAATAAAGAATACGACAGATTGTTCTGCTTCATATTTTGCCATACAATGTATACCTCAATTATGGCACCAACCGAGGATACATTTATAGCACTATGACAAGGAGATGACGTCAATGTTCTTATAATCAAATTTCCTTTTTTATCTTGCAATATTTCTGGGGGGTTTGTTTATAGAGAATTTGTTTTATAGTTAACAATCTACAACAAAGCAAGCTGCTTACAAATAAATTGCTCGTTCGATGAAATTGTAAACCTAATTTTGCCAAGGCTCTTTAAACGCTTTATGACGTTAACAATATCGCTGGTAAGTATGACGCCAATGTATTCAAAATTATCCTTGATATATTTCACGTCCAATAGTTCCATGTTCCTATCGTAGTTTTGCTTACACAGGTTACATGTATATCCAGCTAAACAGGCGGTTCTTTCCCTTCCTTTGCTTACACAGGTGGCTTGTATAGCCAGCTAAACAGGAGGTCCTTTTCCTTCCGTTGCTTACACAGGTGGAATGTATATCCGGCTAAACAGGCGGCCCTTTCCCTTCCGTTGCTTACACAGGTGCCTTGTATAGCCAGCTAAACAGGAGGTATATTCCCTTCCGGTGCACCTGCACCATAGTCCTGGTGGAAGTTCACGTGATTAAAAAAATTCGCCACTTTTCAAAATGTTTTTCTTTTTTGAAAGCTGAACATGGATTCGTATGCTGTTTTTATTTTTTGTGTCTGTATAAAATTAAAGATTACCGGTATATACTTCCATTAGGTATGCAACTGAAACAAATCAGCTTTTACATATATATGAATCCAATCCTCACAGCTACACATGAACCATAGAAAAAGTTCAAAGAATTCTATATTGTCATTTTCTTTGTTTTCTTAAATACCACAACAGGCCAATTCAAAATGTTTTATTTTTAGCTTATAATTAGACTCAACGTTCCCTTTTATATTCAACACATTTTTTTTATAAAATAAAAAACAAATTACCATCCTTCTGTTTATCCATACATTGAGTGCACATGATTTTTATTTTTTATTTCTTTCAATTTAAAATGTTTCCATTCAACACAGTGAATTTGAAACGCACTGACCTTACCATTATATATATATATATATATATATATATATATATATATATATATATATATTTAAAAAAACCCATCGTTTTTCAGTTCTCCTGTACATAGTGAAATTTGGGGGAAAATTTTGGAAAATTTTATCGATTATATACACCAACTAGGCTTTGTCCAAAGTATACAGCAGGGATATTTAGGTTTAGTAGGCAATAGTTTTTTTTTCAGATGTGATCATATCAACTTGACCTTAAGGGGTAAATTTGTCCCGGATAAGAAGGCACAATAGAGATAATTTTGACATAATTCAAGTGCTGTTTTATATACAAAAATCTTTCAAAATTGCTCTGTGTACAGAATGAAATTTACTTTTGGATGAATGAAAAAAAAATCCTATTAGGTCAGTGTAGTTTGTATCAAGTTTTGAATTTTTTTAGAGTTTTTTGAAAGTAGACTTTCTTCTTGCATTTTCCATGTGCACTCCTTTTCTAGATATACAGTAGTTGTCCATTCCTTTGCTTGACTATACTTGTACTAATTAGTCACGTTGCTGATCAATATTATTACTGACCCCATGGTCTCTCTATGCTAATTAATATTGTTATTTCTACTGAAATTATATAATATACATATATATATATATATATATATTATATATATATATATTATATATATAATTATTATAAGTATAATTATTGCTTCTCACTTGGATGTTATATAAATGACTGTATATGACGCAAATTGAAACAAATATATACTATGGGATTGGCCATAAATAGAGAGAATTATTTCTAATTAGGATGTGTCTTTGTTCAAATTACAACATTAGTTTCTCAATAATTGTCTCTTTCAGTTCATGGTTTTATGTTAAGGTGTTTTATTACGTTGCTACTTTGAAAAAAAGTTAAATAAAAAGAAACCTTTCATTGTTCGGAAGGAAAGTCAATTATTAACTGCACGTAATCATTTTTGGAACATCACACCTCCGTAATGAAGCGAGATAACAGTGATTTATTTGTACAAAATATCGATTGCAGATTACAGCACCTATGAACGGCTAGGTAACTCTCTCATGCAAAGTATTTACTTTTCTAAATTTGATTAAATATGTTTAGGTTTTTTTGGGTATCTTTTCAGCATCTTGAAATTTTTTTGTTTGCACAATTTTTGCGTAAAGCACTACTGATGAGGAATTGTATTCCGAAACGGTCCTCTAGTACTGTGAAATTAAAACATGTAATTTAAATCCCTTTTGATAGATCCTACTGAACCGTGCATTATCCTTCATTATCCCCACCTTTCTATCAACAACTAAAATGCATTAGGCTGTGACTCGAATATAAATCAATATTTTTTTTACATACAACTAGAGATGAAGATGATTTTTTTATCAATTCATTCCTGCTTATAGAGCATTTGTTTCCTAATTATACGCTATGGTAGAGGTTGTTCCAACTACGGGGACTATGTACAACGAAGCAGGCTGCTTGCAAATAAATTGTTGACTCAAGGATATTGCAAACTTAGGCTTATCATTGCCTTCAAATAGCTTTATGGTCGTGATCACAGTATTGTTGATAAATTTGATATCTCTGTCGAGGATTGCTCTGGATATATTTGACGTCGCAGAGTTTCGTGTTTCTTTCACAAAATTATCATTACACACGTGGCGGTTGTAGCTAGCTAAACAGGAGGTGCTTACCCTTCCGGAGCACCCAGCCTCACTTACCTGGTGGAAGTTCACGTGTCTAAACTGACTATTCAGTTCCAAAGTTTTATCTTTGCTTCTGGATTGTTATTCAAACATGGATTAGTATGTTTGTGTTTGATTACATGTATTTCCAATAGTAAATTACTAGGTCGTACAGAGCGTCGTCTCTATATGCCATTACTTCACATGTTATTGGCGTCCCAATATTCAGTAACATGGCTATGCCGATTTTGACATGCTTTGCTCAAATAAAATTCTTCTCATCCTTTTTAAAAGAAAAAAACTAATTAAGGTACCCAAAATAAGGTTATCTTATTATTGAAATAAAAAGCAAAATATTTGATGGATTTGGTAGCACTACATTAATAAATGATGCATCAAGGCTTACATTATCGGTTTGATTGAAACTGTTGACGGTTCAAATTTTCACTCATGAATAAAAGACAAACATACCAATGCATGTCCAAATCACAATACAAAAAGCAAAGTAAAAACGTTTTACATTGGTATATTTAAAAACACGTAAACTTCCACCAAGGGAGCGAGACTGGGTGCTCCGGAAAGATACGCATCCCCTATATAGCTAACTACACACGTCATGTGTAAAAACATAATTGAGAATAAAAAGAACATATTTTTTTGACGTCAAATATTTCCAGGCTAAGAGACATCATTCATTTTTCGACAATATTGTGATGACGCCCATAAAGCATTTTGAAGATCTTGATAATCCCAGGCTTGCAATATGCATAAGTCAACAATTTATTCGAAATTAGCTTGTTTCGATGTAAAAAGTAATTGGAACACGATCAACCATCGCGTGTTAACTGTAAAACAAATACATCACAAACATGACACAAGAAACATGAATTCTATATTTCTACATAAAAGGGAAGTTGACAACAGATAAATTGAAGTATCCAGTATCGTTATAGATATGCATTTGACAATTTGATTTCGTGATAAAATACTGAGATTTCTTTTTTAGCTTTAGCTCTATTATCTAATAGGATAATTTTTAATTGTACATTTCTATTGAAAGGGTATCTCAGTTGACAGTTGTTTTACAAATTAATTAATATACATGTATGGGCTTCAAAACATAAGTTCATTACTATTTGACAATCCTTTAATGTTTACATATTCAACTTATTTAATAAAGTCAAACCTGTCTATTAAGGTCACTAAACACTAAAGGGAACCAGTAAAAAAAGCCTTTATGGGCATGTGACACTTATATTGAGGTTCAAATAACATGGATAAAGAGATATTTGGATAAAAGTTTATTTGTCTTGAAAAACAGGTGGTCCTTAGATAGAGGTGGCCTTTTAGGCACTGTTACGCCACATAGCGGTGTTGCCGCATAAACGTGTTCCAACACGTCTATGCGGGGAATTTCAACGCATAAAGAGAAAGCTTTTATGCGGCAAAAAGGCTACATTCCGCCGCATAAAGAAAACAATTACTATCATCACCTGCATTTACACCTCCATCATTATTACCACCTTCACATAAAACACCACCACCATCGTGATGATCATCATTATATTATTTTTATTATTATTATTATTAAATCAAAAGTCGAAATTCTGCCAAAATCACAATTTAACTATCATCAACAGTCATGAACGCCACCGCCGTCGGCACGACGACGGTAACATCGTCGTCGCGCTCTCATTGTCCCTGTCCCCATCCTCGTATTATTATTACCATTATCAACAACACCAACAACATAAATTCTCAATTGTCACCGTCGTCGTCATAATTTATATCACCACCACCGTTTTTGTCGATATATCAGCTCTTTTTAAATTTCATACCAACTCGTTAAAATCAGCCATCTTTATGCGTCAAAAAGGCAGCCTTGCGCCGCATATAAGCAACACATCTTTATGCGTTGAACGCCGCCGCATAAACGTGGTGGACCTCTTTATGCGTTGGAATTCCCCGCATAGACGTGTTGGACGCGTTTATGCGGCAACACCGCTATGTGGCGTAACAAGGCACGTTCAACTGTATAGTATTGTCTCTGGAACGTTACGGATGAATCCATCGTAATCTGTAATTGTTATTTTTCATTAATTTCGGAAATAATTATCGGATTACCGGTGAATATCTGTTATTTCGAAATACACAATAGAAATACATATAAATGAGGCACAAAACGAACAATATAATTTACTTGATTAGTGCCACCCGCTGAACTGAATACACAACTTCCATCATCTATTTTGGCATTCGTATCGAAATTATCTGCCGACTGGTACTTGCATACTTTCGATAAATAAAGAGGGACATATGTCTCACATTTTTTGATATTGTTGTCACAGGTAACAACCTGTTCAGCTGTTCTCCTACCAGAATAATAAGCACCATGAACGTATCCAAAATGTTTGAATTCATACGCTTCACCGGCAAAGTACAATCTTCCAACTGGGGCACAGAGCCCTTTGTATGTGTCATTTGTGTAACCTGTTGGCCATGCAGAATAAGATCCCTTAAACAAGGGATTCGAATACCATTTTTCCATAAAGAAATTTGTGGGGTTCGGTATTTTTATATTTGGATACATTTTACTCAATACAGCCAATGCCTCTGCTTTGATTTGGTCGTCTGCTAAGTGATCTAACCGTTTTGCCTCTTCGTCTATAACAGAAGCATACAATGCTTTGCTACCGGGATGAACTTTGTCAATGTTTTGCCACGTAGTAAAATATCCTTTTCTTGTACCCGAATACAAAATTAAAACGCGGTTATCCCAGAAAACTTCCGGAAACTGTAAATGGACGTGATAAAATACAACCATTTTAAATTGACTTACGCTTTCCCTTTTCCAGAAAGGCAACGACGGAGTAAATTTTACCAAGTTTTGCTGGAGAACGCCTAAACTAAATGTCACAATAGCATAATCGCCAGTGAATGTGTGATTGTCTTTAGTTCGAACCGTAATAGAGTTATTGGTGTAGCTGATTTCTGTGACAACTTTGTTTAGAATGAGACGGTCGTCGTTTTCCTTTAAATATGTGTTCATCAAACTTCTGACCATATGTGAATATCCACGTGGATCTTTTACAAGGATATCGTCTTCGTTACCATGTGTAAGATAGGTATCTTGATCGCCGAATTTCAGGGAAATATATTCCGTGGGCGATGCGTCATCGGCGCCGACATTGAAATATTCTATTAAGTTGTCTAGTGGTGTTTGAGGATGCCACCCCGCCATGGTTAAACCAGCCTTAAGACTTGTATCAGGCTTATCATACTTTAATATTAACGCAAAGATTTTATCAAGAATTGTTGCTGCCTTTTCAAACTTTTGTTGTACACGACCCACCAAATAAGTGATGTCATGGCCTGTTGAATTATAAACAACAATATCATCATAATCTTGTTTAACTGTTAATAAATCAAAATCCTTTGCCAATTTGTATATAGGATTACTGCCCAGACTGTGGATCCACTGTGCTCCAAGTTCACTCGTAAAATTCCCCATCTTCACGTCTTTTATACGACCACCAACTCTGTTAGAACCTTCTATGATGTGAAAATTAGTGTGACCAAGTTCTTCCAAACGTTTTGCAGCTGATATACCTGCCATGCCAGCTCCTAATATAAGAATCTTTGGGGAATCTGAAATAATAAAAAATCTTACAATAATGAATACTGTGAATTACAATAAAGTTTAAAATCTTGTTATGCATAATATGCATAATAATACGTATTAATTATTGAATACGCTATTGAATGTGATTCTAAAGAATACGATGATGCATTCAAAATGTTCTAAGATATATTTGACGTCCCATTGTTTCATGTTCCTTTCATTCACATTTTTTTGTTTCACCAATGGGGATGTAGTTGACTAAACAGGAAATAATTACCATTCCGGAGCATTCGGCCTCACATCCATGTTGGATCTTCAAATTATTAACTAATTTTTTTTTCAAAGTTTGCACCTAGTTTTCTTAGATTGTGATTTGAACATGGGCCTGTATGTTTGTTTTCGATCATATAAAGAAATGGTACGTGTTTTTGTCCCAAAGTTTAGTATAGCAAAGGTTGAATCTTCTCCATATCCACATAGAGTAGACAGTTTGACCTGGTGTAAACCATCGATGCACTATTTATATTTAAAAAAAAGAAATTACACACATTGTATCTTTATTGAAACAATGGATTTACACAATAATATATTCTTATTTTTGGTTAAGATTGTGATGACAAACAACAAAGATAGTACATTTAGTATAATTTGAAATAGAAACAAACACACTAATCCATGTCCGAATCAAAATCCAGAATCAAAATAAAAACTTAAAAACTGACAAATTAGATTAAACAAAAACAAAGGCTATAGTCCGTGATATGTCTCGTTTTATTCAGTAGTGCAGAGTAACTTTTGAATGGTTTTTACGACCCAGTAAAGAATTTTTCCTTTATATCGAGGCGATCAGTAGTGTAGGAGGAGTAAGCTAGACAAATAAACCCCGATTTAAATTTAAAAGGAGTATAACTCTGAAACAACTGCATTTCTAACAATCATGTATACAAAGTTGAGTAAAAAAAACATATCGTGAAGTGTGTTGAAAGAAGGTTGGACTATGCATTACCATTATACGTCCCCAGTTGTAGAAATGGAAATGAGACTAATAGGGTTCGCCACTGTACCACGTGATACCATCTAACGTGTCTGCGAAACGCTTGTTTCCAATGGACAAGGAATCGCACAATATGACGTTTTCCCGTAAAAACGACGTTATTTCGGGAATTTGTGACGTTGACGTTTTCCAAAATGTTCCGCACATACGTTAAGAGGTATTGACCACGTGGTAAAGCGGCAAACCCCATTAGTTAATCTTTTTTGGGAAGGTGGCCCTTATAAACATGTTCAAATAACATGAATTAAGAGCAATTTGGGTCAATTTTTCCTGACCTTAGTAAGCAAGTTGCTCTTACATAGAGGTGGACTGCATGTAGGTAAATACGTTGTAGGGGTTATTCACAAATACTCAGCGATATGGGAGATAATCATTGAGAAAAGTAATGACATATCCCAGCTTTGGATGGTCACTGAACATAATGTTGACATACCTGGCTGGACATGGATTCATGAGCTTCACTTGATGTTAAGTGAAAATTAAAAATTATAATTAAAGATATTTAATAGAAAACACAGTTTTGACTTAAATTGCTTCTATTTGTAAAAAAAAAGATCCATTTACTTTCGAAAGTAATTTCAAAAGTATTGCCTTAAACACAGAATACAAATTTTGGTTAACCAACTGATAATAAAATTACGCTTTGAACAACCGGGTCCAAGTGTTGTTAATTTGTTGCATGTTTGGGGTTTATCATCAGTACAGACCTGTCAAAAATTTAACACTGAGCCAACAAAAATGAGTCATAGATCGGCTGCCGAGTCGCCGAGTTATGACTAGCTGGTTAAGGTGTATTTGTTTCCCAATTAATACGCTATGGAAGAGCCTGTTACCACTACAGGAACTTTGTACAACGAAGTAGGCTACTTGCAAATAAATTGTTGACTCAGGGATATTGCAAGCCTAGGATTATCAAGGCCCTCAAAAAGTTTTATGGCCGTCTTCGCAGTATTGTTGATAAGTTTGACGTCTCTGTGTCCGGATTGCCCTGGATATATTTGACGTCCCATAGTTCCATGTTCCTTTCACACAATTTTGATTACACACGTGGCGGGTGTAGCTAGCTAAACAGGAGGTGCTAACCCTTCCGGAGCACCCGGCCTCACTTCCGTGGTGGAAGTTCACGTGACTAACCTGACTTGTCAGTTCCAAAGTGTTTGCTTCTGGATTGTGATTCGGACATGGATTAGTGTGTTTGTTTTTGATAGAAAGATAGCAAATGCCGAAATATACCTTGCAAGAAACTGCGATTATACTGACCCGCCGATTCGTCAAGTGCTAAATTGTTTGCTTAGTGTTAAACTTTCAACAGGCCTGTACTGTATATGACAATATAACATGACAGAATTATTTACCTTTCTTTGGAGCTTTCATTTGAAATGTCATTTTATTCGTCAACGTTAGCATCAATATAACTTTCACGACAAGTGTCTGCATCTACAAAAACAATACACAAATATTTGATTCAGTAATACAGGGACATTATGCTGCAAATATCAAAACTCGTTATAGACAACTGCGGTAGCTCAATTGACGGATCACCGGCCACGCCCACAATGTTCCGACAAAGGCCCGGCATATTCATTGGAATTACAAACAAAAAGAATAAAAAAAAACCGGCTTGAATTGCGCCATTTAAGGACGTCACTGCCACTATTACGTCATTAGTTGCCGTGACGTTGCTTTGGTACCGCGATGGCGGTCAGTGTCGGAACATAAAAGGCATGGCCAGCGATGCGTCATTTGGTAGAGTGCTCGCTCCGTAAGTGGGAAGTTGAAGGTTCGAACCCCAGCCGGGTCTGACCCAAGACTTGAAAGTAGGTAGTGACTGTTCTTTCGCCAAGCACTAAGCATTAAGAAATGAAATTCACTTTTCTTTCGGATGGAAACTTCAAAAAGGTCCCGTGTCACTGTAGGCGTGGCACGATAAAGAACCCTGCTCTATAATGTCACCAACGCAACGGACAGGCAACATTTCTGGATCTTCGCCTATACAACAAATAAAATTTTTCAGATTTTAATTACTTTCAGTTGTACCCTTATAGTATTGGAGGAAATGACATTTGGACTATCGATGTTTGGTTTAAGTTTTTTTTATCAAATACATGTAATTATATATCATGCTTCAATCGATAACATGTTGCCAGACAGTTGAAAACAAAATGCAAAAAGCGTAACGTGTTGATTAAGATAATATGAAAGTTTATATCTTAAAGATAAATGAAAATTGCGAATACTTAGTTTCAACGGTGTATTAGAGGAAAAATAATAATAAAAAACAAAGGAATTAAAAAAAACTTTGATTTTATACCATTTTTCACTCTATGTGCAGGTAAATTGTATTTTGTTTAAAAATGCTGAAGTGGCTTTAAACAATAAGTCACTCACACGTTGATACCATACAATACAGACCGGTCAAAAGTTTAACACTAAGCCAACGAACAAATGTCGAATCTTGGCCCCTCGTCAGCTTTTCTCGACAGCTGGTATAATTTTTTTCGGCCACTAGCTTTCCTTATTTCGTCCACTCGACAGTCGAGATTTTACTTTTTACGTTAGCTCAACTTTTGACAGGTCTGTACTGTAAGTTACCTTTATATACAGGTAAATTGTATATTGTCTTACCTTTTTAAAACTTTTGAAATGTTTTATCCGATACGTAAATTTAATCCTGCAAGGATAAACTATTCCCCGCCCATCAGACGGATGTTATTTAGAATCAGAAAGTGCAAACTTGCACAGATATTATCACGTCCAAAATCACAGAATACATTAATTTGAGAGATTTTTCTGCCAATAGACGAAAACAGTTTTTTCCTAAAAATTTAAATAAAAAATGGCTAATTCTATGTTTAAGTTAATCAAAGTACGCAGTTAGAAACGTGAAATTATTCAAATTGTTGTCTTGAAATGTAGACAGAAACATGTAGATTCTCTTAATATCTAAAAAAAACTTTTTGTGAAAAATTTGTGCCAAAAGACGGAACACATTTGCTCCAAAAAATACAAATAACTTCATATAATTCTGTGTATCAGTTAACCTTGGTATGTGGATAGAAGCGTGCACTTTCTCCAAAAAATTTAAAAAATCTCTGATTAATGTATGTTATTGCATTTATTAAGCAAAGTATCTTATCTGTTGATGGAATTTTGCAGATGGCATCGAAACTCATATCATTGTTATTATAAAACATGTGCTGTTAGTTTTCGTCTTGTATAGTCAAACAACATTGACCTGTCTGGTTGACCTTTAATTTAAATAGTTATTATAAACGAGTGCATTTGAATATAGGGGAACGCTATATACTGAGAAAAAGTAAACACGAACACTGTTCATGTATGTACTAAGAATCCTAATACTAGATCTACCCATGTAATAGATGGACCCTTCTTTATTGACATTCCTCAGAAAAGGTCAAACGGACAGGTCAGTGCTCTCTGTGTATATCATTGAATCTTTACACGTGTTGTATCAGGTATATACACCTACCAATTTATTTTACCTAGATATAATATATTACAGAAATTCGTGTTTGTTCATGAATCTGGTGTTAACAAGGTGTAAATCATTCTGATAATTATCTGGATACTGTAAATGAAAATTTGTGGATGTGTTTAACAAGAACCATAATTTTGACCAAGGTATACAGACAGGATTTTGCAAAATGATGTGACGATTCATTTCAAATATTTTTTCGGGTTTTGGTATTTTGTTATAATTAAAATAACATATTCTAGGACAATGGATCATATAATCGCCGGAATATGGAATCGTGCACGGCCGTAACTAGGGTCTCGTTGTATACAGGGCGGACATATGATGCGCCAAAGGCACACAGGAGGTCGGTTGAGCTAGGGGCTTCAGAAAATTTGTAAAATGTTAAGCAAAATTCCTGCAATTTTCTTGCCTTTTAAAGGCTAGAAGATGTGTGTTGAATTCATGTATTTTGATTTAAAAAATGTAAAGTAACTGAAAATGACACATTTGATAGACGTTCTCAAAAACCATGGAAGTTGGGCATAACGCTGAAAACAGATTTAGTAGAATAAGCTCAGTCTCTAATTGTATTACCTAAAATTAGATTAACATCTCCTGTTGTATTAGATATATTCGTCTTGTTAGTTGTGGTTTAGTATACAATAAGCTACTTTAGCAACTCCTAATGAAGTCCAACGTCTTATTAAGTCCAGACATTATTAAGCGTCGAAATTACAACGTCAAATGAAATCCCAACTTCATTAGGCTTTGACAAAATTTCGACGTCTAAGGGGGTCCAAAGATTGGGACTCCATACAAGAAGTCAAATACAGTCTTTCAATTTTGAGGATTTAGTTTGTAATACCAAGACATTCGTTTGGAGCCTCAAATCTTTGGACTTCATTAGGCGTCGAAATTGTAAACGTCTAATGAAGATTGGGGTCGACGCATGATGAAGACTGGTGTTGAACTTCATTAGGGGTTGTTACAAAGTGTCGTCTACTAAACGTGGTTTGACAGCCTCTATAAAATAAGGTTATGTCAATGGTATGGCTAAACATAATTTGCTGCATTTAAACCTGTCCTTTGATTTTACATAAATGAAGAGAAAAATATGTCATGCATTTAGGTTTTTTAGATTATGCAAAAGACAAACTGACCAAGCAGAGTTTCTTGTTTGGCATATAATTGACCATCAACTATCTCGGGGTAATCTTGTCAGTGCTACATGGGATCAAATACGTATTTGTTTATGACTCTGGACTCGCTTTATTGCAAGAAAATGTCAAGTTTTGGTTGTTTTTTTCGTTTTAAAACTTTAAAGCTATAAATATACTATAGCCGTGTAGACTACAGCATTAGAACTCCGATTAACTGGAAGAAACCCATTGTGTATAATAGTGGAAAGGAAACAAATGTGACAAACAAAATTCTCGGAACTGCGTAAAATGCCGGCACGTGAAAACCATTTTATGGTTTTAATAAAATACCTTAAAATGCGTATCCGTTACCTCAAGAAAAACATCTCAGAAATTTCTTTATTCCCTAAAAATCTGTCAAAAAACAGCAAAATTCTAGGCCTAGGGCAGCAACTACATCACTTGTTTCAACGGTAGTTACGGCCATGTTGTGCAGAACAGACCTGTCGAAAGTTTAGCAATAAGGTAACGGTTTAGTACCTATCGGAATCTTATCTCGCCTCCTCGTAAACGCTTAATATTTCAGACACCTGCCATCTATACATCAGCAGCTTTTCACCAACTTGTCACCATATCTTGATCAACTAACAGCTTAGGTCGACTTCATTCCGATAGCTCAATGTTAAATTTTCGACAGGTCTGTATTTTATATCGAAAACTTGATGATCAAATGATATCTAAATCACCGTCAGAGTTAATATGACTCAAATTCGCAAGTATACGGATTTGTATCACGGGTGTATTTACTTCTGCCTGAATTACATACATGCTGTCATTGTTTGTCGCATTTTTTCATGATTTTGTACAATGTTATAAAAACCTCACGGGATCACTGTGACGAAAATGAACTAAAATATAAATTCGGAAGGAATAGGATTACGATGATAGTTTGACAGAAATTTTACATAATTTTCATATATTTACAGCCTAATTTTTTTCCCTTCTATGAAGTGTTAACTTCTGGTTTATTTTCATATTTTGATGAAGTAAGTGAGCCACGTGACACAATTCCGTAATCTATAAGTGCGTAAACATGTCACGACGTAATTAATATTAGCCCTACATGTACTGTAATGTAATTTGTGTCAGTTGTTGGCTGGCTTCTCGAAGGTGCTCTTTTTCAGTTAAGATGTTCTGGCCTTTGTGTAAAACCAGAGTAGAGTTTTAACACGTAAATCTTTTTAATTTTTGATATTATAAAATTTAAAAAAGGAGGATTATAAATATTAATGTTTTGTTTTGTTCTTCAGGCTTAGCCGTTCATAGAATTCGCTATTCCCGACCGTTTTCATAAAACCTTAAATAACCAGTCTTTACATATTGTTTACCGATGAACATAAGTCACTGTTTGCAAGACGGATGATGCCAAATGGTACGTTAACGCACTTGCTTACTTTTCTATCCGGCTCATTTTACAATTGCTAGATCGGTCCGGAGATAAATCTGAAATGTATAGTAGCCAATAAAGAACTATGGCCAGAAATTAACACGACGAACACAAGCAATATGGAGCCCCGAGTGTCCCGCTGTAACGTAAGGTTTCGTTAATGGATAAGAGGAAGGGCGTGTGGTCCAAAGACCCGATCTCGATGTGTTATTGCTGTAAGATTGCCGTGGATAACCACGAGAACTATACCTGTTGTATTCAGTTACGTAAGCATCAGAATATTGCTCACATCGACCACAATAGACATCGTCCATCTGACCGGGAAAGCGAGACTCGTCAGTGAACACCACACGTTTCCAATGACGGGCTAAACGAAAACGATTAGACACATGTGCAAGCAGCCACTGCATTACACATTGACCTCGCCTCTGCATAACTAGCGGATTAACATAGGGACGGCGTAGCCTTAAATAAAAACTCTAGCACCCGATTGTTACCGTTCTTGGAAACACTGATCGACATTGAATGCCTACAAGTCGGTGTGCTGTCTCCACCGCCGTCTGCAATCGGTTAGGTAGGTGCGAGAGATTTAGCCTCTATCTTGCTGTCGAGACGTAATGCACGGGCATCCCTTCTTTGGCGGTCACGCAATTTCCCTTTGACTCTCAACTTCTTAAAAGAGATTTTGTAGTCTAACGTATATTGAATTGCTGCACTACATGACGTTGCGAATGACCCTGCATTAAAGTAGTAATGACCTACTTAGACTGGATTTCGCTTTACAATCGTTTCAAAAAATGCAATGTAATATTTGTCTTTTTTCAATGGCTGATTTGTTTTGATTCACCTGCACAAATTGCAAGGAATAGCCAGGATGTACAATAATTTGAAATTTCTGCTAAAATCATATGGCCTCAAGTCAGATTCACGCTCGGCTAAATTTTAACTGAAGGAATTTTCATAGTGCACGAAGGTAGCTCTTTGTCAAATTTATCTCAATTTTAGCCCACGTGTGTAAAATTTATAGTAATTGCGTTTTTTCCGCTGGTATGTAAGCATGTTAAGGAAACGTAATATCTGCATTATAGACCTGTCGAAAGTTGAACACAGTGCGAAGGGAAAGGTGTCGAAATTCGGCTGTCCATTTGTCCCAAATAGACAGATAGTAGAAGAAAAACTATTGAGAGAAAGATAGAAGCTGTCGAGATATGTCTAATCAGGACAGAGATGAGCTGTTGATTATGTACTAATTCGTTAGCATAGCGTTAAACTTTCGACAAGTCTGTATTGTAGGTCATGTAAAAATTTAACACATATATCATTTGTAAATAACCTCAGTAAGCGACGAGAATAATTTAAATGAACAAAGAAAAAGTATTAAACAGATACGGTTCAAATGGAAAATGGAAAAAAATTGGTTAGACAGATTTGAAACAACAAAAATTTTATTTTAGAAACATGGAAAATGATAAAAGTTTTATAACATCCAGATATAATAGTAACTTAAGCATCAATTATTATATGATGTAGTATACAATACAGGCCTGTCGAAAGTTTAACATTAGGCAAGCTAACGCGTCAAATATCGGCTGCCGAGTGGCTGAGATATTAAAAGATAGTGACAGAAAACTGTCGACAGATACAAGGGTTGATTGATATACTGTGGGCCTTAGATGTATGTAAGGGTTTTGAATTTTGGTGGACATACTACATTAAATTTCAACATAATCTCTTCCTTTAGTATCTATACACTTTTGCCAGAAAAGTGCAAGAGCTTTCATTTGTAAAGAAGTCTTTTTTCTTGTCTTGACTGTTCAGAGAGTCCTCCACTGATAAAACGTGATAAAGTACACCTGTGGTGTGCTTCCGTTCAACATTTAGAAGTCGGTTTGATAACGACAAAATCATCTGTCAATATGGACTGACCTTTAATTGTGAAATGCCAATTGTACTGCTATATATCTGTAACTTGTATGTCAGCCACAACAATATCATGTGTGTAATTAAACATTTCTGGGGTTGAAATAGTGATTGGCCTTCCAGGACTGTGGTCTATCTGCTGGTCACATCTTTTCTTAGTGTTGTGCTATATAAGTATGGCTTTACTTCGGTACAAAACGTTTCTTATACAGGTATTTGTCACTGCTCATTTACCGATTTTGACAATTTGGCAAAAGTCACTTGCCTTTATTTCAGAGTACTAAATCATCGGTTTAAACTGACCAACATGATACCAGTCTTCGGTTACACGGCGGTGAATAAACAGGGGACTGTAAAGCTGAAAGAAGCCACCGATTTTACCTTATTCGATACACGGCTCTTAACAACCCTCATATCAACTGCAGAAAAGCTAACAGAGGCCAAGTGAGCTGCCGATTTGGCATTTATTCGTTCGCGTAGTGTTATTATTGGCATTGTCCATAGTAAATGTTACAAACAACAGTTTGAAATTAGAGCACAATGTTTTTATCAAAAAAAACAAACATACTTATTAATGTCAAAATTACAATCTAAAAGCAAAGTAAAACTTTGAAACTGCAAATAAGTTTAAACACGTGAACATCCACCAAGGAAGTGAGGCAAGGTGCTCCGGAAAGGTAAGCTCCTCCTTTTTAGCTATCTACACATGTCATGTGTTATCAAGACTGAACCTAAAAGGAACATGGAACTATGGGATGTAAAATATATTCAGTATAATCGTGGACATGGCGACATCATATTTATCAACACTATTGTAAATATGGTTATCAGGGACCGTATTAGGCCTAAGGCTGCAAAATACCTTGGTCAAAAATTTATTTGTAAGCAACTTGCTTCGTTGTATAAAGTTCCTGTTGTGGGAACGAGCTTTCCATAGCATATTTATTGTAAAACAAATACAGTGTAAGCAGGAGAAGCAGGCATATTGTTGCATAGGAAAAGAAAATCGAAGTCATCACATCACGTTTGTCAAACAGCTTCAAATGTAACCTTGCATGAAAAAGTTTAAATCTGAGGCAAAACTTGAAGAATCGGTCGTATCTTTCATTTCAAGCTTATCTTCAATTTGCTTAAAGCCATTACGTCCTTGTCAAATAAAAATACTGTTAATTCTATTATTTACCCTTTTTTGTCAAATATCTAACACTTTTCTATTTTTAACAAAATACTAACATAATAATAAGAAAATATTAAAAATAAATAAATCTGAATGTTGAATAAGTATGCAATGTCATCATATAGCATCTATGTATATGCAAACAAAATTGATCTGCCCGCTTGACCTTTCATTAGGAATATTCATATGTAATGATCCATCCAACACATTGGTAGTAATATAGATTGGCAGTTTAATGCATAAACAATCCCTATTTCCCATGATTTATACGGAATAAACACGGGTTTGTCCAATACACAAATCTGATGTTCAAGGATAAATATTTAAATCAAAGGTCAAGCAGTCAGGTCAGTGTTGTTGTCCTATATAAGTATTTCATATATCTAGTAAAATACAAATAATGCAAACAAACAGATCTTGTTAGAATCTTTATTTATCAACTATACATGTACGTACTTCGCCATGACTGGAAAACGGATAGGATAGACCGGGTGTTGCACTGAAAATACACCTTCCGCCATCAATTTTTGCGGTCGGGTAAAAGTTTTTAACAGGTTTTGTACGTGCAACCATGTAACTCATAAAATTATTTATAGTTATCACATATTGATCAATTAGGAATGTAAGCGGCGAAAATACTGTAGGACAAAATATTAGAACCGGTGATGTAATTATTTATGTTACGCGCCAGAACAGATATGCGAGATTTGTCGTTCTCCTTCTTTGACGATGCACTATTTCTAGCAAGCGTAACCGACTCAAAAATATGTACTTTAAAATGTGAAAAAAACAATTATTCAGACGGAGGATTTTAAATTTTACATCGAATACTAAAAGTGCCCCGAATTCAGACAGACAGAATCGTGTGATTCATACAGTGGAAAAAATAAAAATCAAAAACAAACATACCAGACCATATTCAAATAAAGCAATACCACAATGTAACAAAGTTTTACATATTGCAATTTTGCACATTAGGCGCCACTATGTTATTGCTTCAGTAGCGAGATGGATGAAGTGTGTTATCCCATATATATAAACAAAAAGGACTTTCTGAACCACTGGCGTGACTTAATTCACATGGTTTAATTATTTTTGAAACTTGTGGGTAGTTTACCCTTAATTTATATTTGATAAGCATACTGTTGATGTAAGAAACACAGATGACAGATACTTTGGCACCTAGTCCAGTGACAGTTTGTAAAACAAGATGGCGGACTCTTTGAAGTAGTCAAACAATAGTGATTGCACTCATACTAAAATACTTCACAAACAAAACCCTCAATTAATTGCAAATAAAAGTTTTGAGCATTTTACAAAAATTCTTAGCACATTAAGGATAAATTTAATGAGAAGCAGGTGACAATGTGAATACCAGGCACATATAGGAAGTCTTGGATATAACACTACAGTATACTGTATCATCGTTATCGCCACAGGAGAACCTGTAACAATAACGTGAAATACCAATAAAGGGTTGATAAATGTACTACACTGTGGTTACAATACATTTTACTATGTAAAATCCTCAAAATATCAACTCCGCTTTGATTGGTTACAGGGGGAGAATGACCGGATGTTGCGGTGAAAGTACAACCTCCGTCGTCAATTTTTGCAGTCGCGTCAAAGTTTTCGGCAGCTTTGTAAGTACATCCATGTAACTCGTAAGGAAGCTTGAAGTGTTCACAATTCGAGCTATCAGCAATGCAAGCGGCCAATGAATTTCCAGCGTGAATTCCAGAGTAATATGCTCCTTGGACAAAACCAAAATGATGAAATATGCAATGTTCACCAGCAAAATAGACTCTTCCAACAGGCGAGTACATACCTTCGTGCGTTTCGTTAGTATACCCCGTTGGCCATGCGCTATATGACCCCATGGTTAGAGGATCAGAGAGCCATCTTGGCATTAGGAAATTAATTGGCTCGGGTATTGTGATATTTGGATACATCTGTCGTAAAACTTGCATTGCCTCGTTCTTTATTTCTTCATCAGTCATTCGATCCAATCTTCTTGCTTCATTGCCTGTTAAAGTAAATGATAAAATATTTGAACCAGGGATGTATTTATTTATGTTATGCCAAAACGGGTAGAATCCTCTTCTGTTTGAAGCATAAAATATTCGTTCAGAATCATGCCAGAATGCTTCGTCAAACTGAAGGTAGGAGTGTACATAATAAGCCATTCGGAACTGATCGATAACTTCTCTCTTCCAGAGAGGTATTTCCGGGTGAAAGTCTACCAAACGGTTTTGAAGAACTGCAACACTGAAGGTAACGATTGCATAGTCCGCTGTGTAAGTGGTGTTAGATTTTGTTTTAACTTCAACGTGTGTATCGTTGTAAGATATATCGGTTACAATTTCATTAAGAATTAATCTTTTGTCATTTTCATGGAGAAATTCTGATTTTAATTTTCGTGCAAGATAGGAATATCCTTTTACAGGATCGACAACGACAACGTCATCGTCATTACCGTGTAATGGATAAGTGTAGTCTAATCCATACTTCATGGAAGTCTCCTCGGGTGGTATACCTTGTTCAAAATCATGAATATACCACTCTACAACTTCTTGGACCGGTAACTTTGGAAACCAACCGTTCTGCATCATCCCAGCTCTAACACTTGCATCAGGTTTTCCTTTACGTTGCATTTCCGAACGTGTCATATCTTGTCTAGTTTCCATTTTATCATATATATCCCATAAAGGTTCGGCTGTAATTGTAATGTCATTTCCGTTTTCGTCCAAAACTATGGCGTTATTATAGTCTTGTTTTACAACAGAAAGGTTCCAATTCTGTGCCATTTTATAAATAGGATTTGACCCTAGACTTTGTATCCAAAATGCTCCAATTTCAACTGAAGTGTTGCCTATCTTAGCGTCTTTCATTCGTCCACCAATTCTATCAGATCCCTCAATTATCAGAAAATCGTCGTGACCCAAGTCATACAATGTCTTAGCAGCCGATATACCTGCCATTCCTGCACCGAGAATGAGAATTTTAGGTTTTCCTGTAAAAATAGAAATAAAATTTCTCAAAAATGTATATACATAATCTATATTAAAGTTTTTTACTATTTTTAATATTCACTTATATTTGACAAAGTTTGTTCAAATGAAATTTATATTTTCAGAATTTCAGAATTCTATTTTTGTAAATTGTATACATGTATAAAACGCCTAACTACTAATACATATAAACATTTGTGTTACGTTCTATTGGAGATGGAAATTCAGAGGCACTGATTTTCAAAACTTAAAAATTTAAATTTAAAAACCCAATCTATATTTTGAAAGCAAACTTAGTGTCTGTTCCGCATAAGAAGAATCTCGTTATCATGAGGCTTCGATTAAACTGCGCTAGATACATGGACAAAATGGTTTTCGGTAGATGTGTACATAACCCACACAGCAAACCGATGTTTAAACTCGAGGGTACAGATTAAGTCAGTGTTAAAGTGAATGTCTACAAATCTGGGGTCATGCCTGAGAGTGTTGTGTTGTTTTATGTCCAGAAGTATGGGTTAATGTCTACGAGTGTGGGTTCATGGGTCCATGGATGTTGAGTTGTTAAATGCCCAGAAGTCTGGGTTAATGTCTACGACTGTGGGTTCAGGGGTCCAAGAATCTTGTGTTGTTAAATGTCCAGAAGTTTAGGTTAATGTCTACGACTGTGGATTTATAGGTCCAAGAATGTTGTGTTGTTAAATGTCCAGAAGTTTGGGTTAATGTCTAAGAGTGTGGGTTTATGAGTCCAAGAATGTTGTGTTGTTAAATGTCCAGAAGTTTAGGTTATGTCTACGAGTGTGGGTTTATGAGGCCAAGAATTTTGTTTAATGTCCAGAAATTTGTGTTTATGTCTACAAATGTTGGATAATGACCACTGAGTATTGGTCAAAGTCAAGGAGTTTAGGTAAATATCTACGAGTTTAGGTTAATGTACATGAATGTGGATTTATTGCATTATGTTATATTAATAGGTTATATTCAATAAGTGCGGGCTAATGTCCTCAGGTATGCGTATACTGTGAGCAAATGTGTGTAATGTAACATGATAAGCTACACGTGTAAATTAAACATTGATCATTGAAAAAGATATCATATTTTGCCTGTAAATATTATCTATATACCCTTACTTAAAGCTCTTCCATAACCTTTTGTTTGTATTTGGTCTGTAATCTGGCTTTGAAGTATTAAACACAACAACAGGAACCTCATTTTCTTCAAAACAAAGAATATTATTATTGACACAAAAACCCCAGATAGTAGCCATAAGCAATCAAAATCAAACATACTAATCAATGTCCAAATCACAATCTCAAAGCAAAGCAAAAACATTAAAAACAATGTAATACAGTAACATTGCAGAAATGGCACTAATGAAACTCGAAACTGGAATACGAGACAGAAGACCCTAACCATTGGACACAGACCTCGACTTATAGATATCGTGTGTTCAGTCAACACTTGTCTTTATATGTTTGGTATTACGCCGAAGGTTACTTAAAATAATGACAAAGTACAAGAAAAGATTTTGTTGCAGTATTAATATACTTGAAGATATTAATTAATGACTTCTAAGCAATATATTTTACATTAGTGTTACGTTTCGACGTTTGAATATTGGTAAATGATTTTAATTCAAAGGGAAAAGTAATTCAGTAGAGCAAAGAACAATTATTTTCATTAAATACTTTGCAAAAACTTGCTGACAACCATAAAATAACTAGACACAATAATAAGTAATTTGTGAAATTAATCTTTCTGAAAAAAATGAGGATTATGAATTTTCCAATTCTGTAGAAAGAAGGATTTTTTAAAAATTTGATTGTAAATGTGCCTCATTTTTACGCGTGATTATTTGATACAGTAGTTTTTTGCAAATGAATCAGTATTAAAAAAGTTGTTACTTTGCGATAGCACCTTTATACTTTTACTCGTATAATCAAACACAAACGTACTGGCCAATGTAAAAACTCACAATCCTAAAATCAATGTTAAAACTTTAGAAACTAACAAATTAGGTCAAACACGCGATTTTCAACAAGAAAATTGAGACCGGGTGCTCCAAAAGATTAAGCATCTACATAAAAAATAAAAAATCCTAAATGAACAACAAATTGTTGGTAATTTGCTTAACGACTGGTTTCAAATTGTAATAATTTGTACATACATCATATGTATAGAACAATTATTACAAAGAACGCGAAACATTATATGAGCAAACAAAGACGAGTGGGTGACTTGGAGTGATGGTGTTTTTACGTTTACAAACACTAATTAACTTTTATATATCAAAGCGGCTAGTTCTTAGGTGGTCTAGAAAATTGGATTACACAAAGAAAAGAGCTAATTAACGTCATTTGAACTCAAAAACATTATTACACTTGCATCTGACTTGTTTTGATTTGAACTTTTTCTTCGAGAGGCCCTGGTGCCAGCCTTAGACCAATCAACCAACGAGACCAACATCACTACCACCATATACATATAAACGATGCATTGTTAAACTCTCGAAAGTTGACGGGCATTTAAATGTTTCCAGAATATTTTAACAACAGGCCGTTAGACGTTTCTAAACGCTTCAAATTCATGAAAAGTAATTTTAGGCATACTTACGAGTTTTATGAATTTCCTCCTATGTCGGCATGGATTGAAATTTAATTTTTATTGACACAGTAAGTACAGAAAGTTTAACAAAAAAGAAGAAAAATGAGGTTTGCATTTTTAGTAGTTACCTACGCTTACTATATTACCTATTTTACAAACGAGAAGGTGATAAATAATGGTTTTTAAGCTACTTTTTTCAGAGCAAATGACAAATGATTGCGTTTTTTGCAAGCCTGGAATAGTTGATGACCTCGAAAATACTTGAACCATACCATATGACCTAATATTGTCTTTATTAGGTCAACTAGTGCTAATACGATTACTGATCCAAATAGCTGTTACTATATATGTTGTTATATGTTTTTGAGCATTGTAGTGTGTCTTTGGATTTGCCAGTTACATTTCTTCATCTTTAGCCTTTTATGGGTAGATAGACACGCGATTTTGCGTATATTACAATATTAAAATGGTTTATGTATTTCGTACTAAATTTGCTGATTGTTAAAATCTGCAAATCCTTTATAACTAAGGTATACTCCCACATGCAAAGTATTTCCTTAGTTAAATTTGGTTAAACATAATTCGGTTCTTTGGATATTTTTTAACCCCTTTTGGTACAAGTAATACTGATTAGGAATTGTATTCGTCTAGTACTGAAAAATCAACACAAGTATAATAATTATGTAATCATGTAAATTTTGCTGGATGCTAATGTTTAGGTGAGAAGAGAGAAATAGAATACCCAAAGGCCGTGACTTATTCAACATTGTAAGGGTCCACATTAAATAAGTAATTGACACTCAACAAACACAAACATATTGGTCCATGTTTAGATCACAATCTCAAAAAACAAAGTAAAAATTGAAAATGGCAAATTAAGTGATACACGTGGACCTCCATCAGGGAAATGAGGTTTAGCTTCATTTTTATTCAAGTAAAGAATTTTATAAAAATAAAAACATACCAATCCATGTGAAAATTAAAATCACAAAACAATGTTTAAATTTTTAAACGGGCAAACTAGGTGAAAAGCGTGATCTGCTTCCAGGGAAGTAAGGCCGGGTGGTCCGCACCTCCTTTTAAGCTAGCTTAATATCAAATCACATAGCGATTGTCAATACATATATCATCTCGCAATGACAGTAAAAAGTGTGCCTACCATCAGTGTCGCATAGCACATGTTCCCAAAGGACTAACGTAAATACAAATAATATTACCTTTTATATTGCATATAGGCGAAAAATAAACGGTTTCGTCAACGCTTTTTTCGGATCTCACTCTTTCTTCTTTTGATCATTTACTTGTGAAATGTGCAAAAACCCGTAAGCGTCAATGGTTTTGTTTTACCATGGGAATTTTCGAGAGTATTGTTGGACCCGGGGGAAAACTGCAACACTGTAGTGATATAGGTTTAGTGTTGCACTTTTTAGAATTTGTGTTCTGAAGGTCTGAAGTCAGTCATATGAAGTACTATTTACTTTTTCAATGTTAAATAAGCAACCTCCTAAAAGCTTAAAGAAAAATACAAATCCTGCATACACACGTTTCAAATAATATCTTTATTTACCAACGATATTAACTCCCCCATTATTATTAAGTGGTGTAGGATGGACGGATGTAGTGCCGAAAACACAACTACCATCGTCAATTTTTGCAGTTGGGTCAAAATTTTTGGCAGCTTTGTAAGTACATCCATGTAACTCATAGAGGGGCTTGTAGTGTTCACAACTTGAACTATTAGCAATGCAAGCGGCCAAAGAATTTCCAGCGTGAATTCCAGAGTAATATGCTCCTTGGACATATCCAAAATGATGAAATACGCAATGTTCACCAGCAAAATAGACTCTTCCAACAGGCGAGTACATACCTCTGTGTGTTTCGTTGGTATACCCCGTTGGCCATGCGCTAAAAGACCCCATGGTAGAGGATCAGACAGCCATCTTGGCATTAGGAAATTAATTGGTTCGGGTATTGTGATATTTGGATACATCTGTCGTAAAACTTGCATTGCCTCGTTCTTTATTTCTTCATCAGTCATTCGATCAATCCTGCTTGCTTCATCGTCTGTAAGGGTGAATGACAAAATATTTGAACCAGGGATGTATTTATTTATGTTATGCCAGAACGTGTAGAATCCTCTTCTGTTTGAAGCATAAAGTAAGTGCTCCGATTTATGCCAGAATGCTTCATCAAACTGAAGATAAGGGTGTAAATAATAAGCCATTCGGAACTGATCGATGACTTCTTTCTTCCACAGAGGTAACTCCGGGTGAAAGTCTACCAAACGGTTTTGAAGAACTCCAACACTGAAGGTAACGATTACATAGTCCGCTGTGTATGTGGTGTTAGATTTGGTTTTAACTTCAACATGTGTATCGTTGTAAGATATATCGGTGACAATTTCATTAAGAATTAACCTTTTGTCATTTTCAGGGAGAAACTCCGATTTCAATTTCCGTGCAAGATAGGAAAATCCTTTAACGGGATCAACAACGACAACGTCATCGTCATTACCGTGTATTAAGTATGTATAGTCAAAACCATATTTCATGGAAGTCTCCTCGGGTGGTATGGCTTGTTCAAAATCATGAATATACCATTCGACAACCTCTTGGACGGGTAACTTAGGAAACCAACCGTTTTCCATCATCCCGGCTCTTACACTCGCGTCTGGTTTTTCTTTGCGTTGCATTTCAAAACGTGTATTGTCTAGTTGAGTTTCCATCTTGTCATATATATCCCAAATAGGATCGGCTGTAGTTGTGATGTCATTTCCGTTTTCATCAAAAACTGTGATGTCATCGTAGTCTGGGCTTATAACAGATAAATTCCAATCCTGTGCCATTTTGTAGATAGGATTTGACCCTAAACTTTGTATCCAAAATGCTCCCATTTCAACTGAAGTGTTGCCTATCTTAGCTTCTTTCGTTCGGCCACCAATTCTATCAGACCCTTCTATTATCAGAAAATCGTCGTAACCTAAGTCATTCAATGTCTTAGCAGCCGATATACCTGCCATTCCTGCACCGAGAATGAGAATTTTAGGTTTTTCTGAAAAAAAAAAATACAAATTTTTATTATTTTGCCTATATGAATATAATACAATCAAAATTACAGCTCTTGCCAAAATATGGAGGCTTTTTTCACTAAAGTTAATGACACTTTTGTTTTCATTACAACAAATATTTTGATATCATGTCAAATGGTGTTTTTGTATTTTCTTGAAAAAATTGTTTGTCTGCGTGTAATTATTTATTTCCAAAGATTAAGCGCAAGTTATTTGTAATGCTTGGTATTAAATTAATAATTTACTTTATATTTAAAACCTACTATGAAACAAATTATATGAAACATTATATTGTGTGGTTTGATATAATAGTATATTATTTGGAGAGAAGCATTTTAAAGTTTTATATTTTAAAATCAGCTATAATGCATGCTTTAGCTCGAGTTGAATTACATAAATCAAAAACAAGCTACCAATCCATGTCCAAATTGCAATCCAAAAAAACTAAGAAAAAATAAGATAACACTTAAACTTCCACCAGAGAGTGTGTCAGGGTGCCCTGGAAAAGTAAGTACCCACTGTTATGCTAACTACACTCGCTCAGCAAATGAAAATGAAAGGAACATGGATCTATGTGACGTCGTATACAGCATGTCCAGACTAATTGTTGAAACAATATACAATGCTGTGAGGACGGCCATAAAAGTTTTTGAAGCCAGTGATAAACTAGGCTTGCTACATTCCTGCGTCAACAATTTAGTTTTACGCAGCTTACTTCGTTGTAAGCTCTACCTTCGGTTAATAATTATGAAACAAATATGTCATAAGCAAAAAGAAGCAGAAGCGGCAGGTATATAACTCTACAAGAAAAGGAAATTTGAAGCAACCAATTTTGTTACACAGCTCAATGTAGTGTTTCACTGGTTTCAAAATTGAGATAGAAATATGAAACAAAACTTTAAGAATATGATTTTTTTTCAAGATAACAGGATTGATACTATCTTATTCTTAGAATTATTAAGAGCATCATATATGTATCTGTATGTGGTGTTGAAGGATTCGGCAACAGTCCTCTGCAGATTTAACAAGGTACTGTTTCCTATGAATAATAAAAACATATCAGCGAGCAATAGTGCACAGCGTATGCCCATTTGTATCCCGATATCTTGTTGGAAAAATGCAACAAATATTTTGTCCATCAAAAATTCTAACATTTTGTTAATAATGTCTTCAGTATAATTTTGTTTGGAGAATGTAAATATGTAACATTGGTAAATAAAATGATATTCTTTTTTATCGAGAAAAAAAGTGTATGTTATTTCCTTACTTGATGCTCTTCCATAGCCTCTCGACTGTACTTGCTCTGTAATCTGGCTTACCAGTAATATGTACAACAACGGGTACCTCATGTTCTGTAAATCAAAATCAGTTGATTAAAATTTAAAGATTGACAAGGAAAAAAAACAAAATTTCGAATTAGAAAATCATTTTCAACTAATAGAATCTGTTATTATTGCCGGAATTATATTTTTGTAAAGCAAGAGATATAACATAGGTCTTGAATAAACTCCATTTTTGTTAAGTTAACACATTGCAATTTAAAACGTTAGGTAGAACGTGAAAAGAAATCAAAAGCAAACATACCAATTTATGTCAAAACAACAATTTCAGAACAAACCAAAAAACTCTGAAACTGGAAATTAAGGTTAGACACGTCTCTCTAAAACAGATCATAATTTCTAGAGGATGAACATCTTTTTATGAGTACATGGATGACTGTTAAGCAATGTACCCCAATGCAAACACCCGTTGTATTTGTTATACAAATTGTGATCGAGTATTTCGCCACTTTGCAATTTTGACCTAATAACGGAATCCTGAAATTAATTTTAACCACGCATCTATCGGGTTCCCTACGCTAAAACGTTATAACCAAATATACAAACCATGGATAAATCTCGCACCTGTTGGTACTCAATTTTGTTATAGAACTTCGCTAGACTTAAAAGTTACGGTCAAATTTACGGACAATCAAGGGAACTCTTTAAGCATAATATTATCATCATTATTCATTATTATCAATATCTAATTAGACAACTTTCGGTGCTTAAAATTTGTAAAAATATATGCATTCTTACGATCATTTTGTAGTCAAATGTTGTTTATAGAACGTCGGTAAACTTGAAACTTATGGTCCGATTTATTAATAATTAATTAAGGAAACTCTTTAAGCATAATATTATTATCATTTTCCCTATGTTTTATCAATATCGGTGGTTAAAATTTGTGAAAATTCAGGTATGCATACTTACGACCATCATGTATATTACCTGATACAAGGTCGTTTTCGAATAAGACTATATTATAATCAGTTCTTATTCATTGTTTGACATCTCACGTAAACCATCTATAAATGTTAATATTAGGAGACACTTATTTAAGTCAACAAGATAAGACAAGTAAAGGTAGAACAGTGCGGTTTACATTTTATGTTTAGATCAGTGTTTTAGTTTTGTTGTTATTATTCTTTACCTTAAACAAAATTTACATACCGCCAGATGTGATGTAATAGATTTAATGTTTTAACTTTTCAGACCAAAAGTCCATATGATCAATTTTGCTAACCTGGAATAGTAATTACTCGTTAAAACACTTGAACTGTGCCATTTGACATCATTTTGTTGTTATTAAGTTATATAGAACTACTAACCCCAATAATTGACTTTTATTATACCCCCGCAGGCTAGTTTGAGGGGGTATATAGGAATCACCATGTCTGTCCATATGTCTGTGCGTCCGTGTAAAAAAGTGTCCAGGCCATATCTCATAGCTGCTTTTGACGCCTGTCATAAAACGTCATATGTATAATCTTCATGGTCTAAAGGTGTGTCATGATCTTGGACCAAGGCCGTATCGGAAAGGTTAATGATGTTGGAAAACATTAAATGTTGGAGGTGTTTGGCTCTCGAGAGACAGTTCTAGTGTTTTATTATATTGTACTATATTGTTTGTACACTGCTTTGCGCACGTTACATTTCCCGGAACTTTGTAAGTGAAGATGAATGATTTTACGAAGTTATTACTAAACATGTTTTAGTTGTACAGCACCAGACGGTCGTATTGGAATAAAATTCCTCCTCAGTAGTTCTCGGTCTAAAAATGTGGCAATCCAAATATTTAAAGATGTTGAAAAAGTAGGAATAGTAGGACCAAAATTCATTTTAACCAATTACAATGTCAATGTGATTTATGTAGTGTTTGTAGGATATTGGTGATTGTGTGATATTGGCGATAAGAAGATAAAATATCGTCGTGAGTTGTGATTCTCATTGTTATGTAACTAGTTCAGTATAAAAACAATGTCAATGTTCTTACTAAAATAAAAGTTGTACAGATTAAACTTTTGGTCGCACTGACTGAAATAGGGTTATCTCAAGCTCCTTGCCTTATTTCTCATCTTAGTTCGTAAAGGTAAATAATTGTTCTACAAACCTATTAAAATCCTTCGATGACTTTACCACCTCGCTTATCGCCACCGGTTTTTGAATCGTTTTTCATTTATGTTTTTCTTTATAATCCTCGCTCGATTTATTGCCAAAGCCCCCTTCAAACTTTGACTGATCATCAATCAAGGTATAATCGGTTGCAGAACATAATACGACATGATGAGAATTTTGTGCTACTGTAGAGGTCGTTTATCCAGAAGCACGATTGTTTGACGCAAAGATATTGCAGGCCTAGGCTTGTCAAGGTCCTAAAAAGTTTTATGGCCGTCAATACAATATTGTTGACAAGTATATGTATTCAAAATTAACCTGGCAATATTTTACCTCCGATAGAAGCACGTTCCTTTCATTCCAAAATTCGTTTATTCACGTGCTGGTGTAGCTAGATCAACAGGAGATGCTTACCCTCGTGGAGCACCCGTCCTCGCTTCCTTGGTGGCAATTCACGTGTTTAACCTTTTTTCCAGCTTCAAAGTTTTAACTTTGCTTTAGGATTTTGTTTCTTTTTGATTTTCAATGTTTAAGTGAAATGGTTATAAATTTGGTCTACGAAAGCTCTTTTAAGACATTCGTTTAAAAGAAATTATTGTTGTTTTGGGATTATAAGAATCCATTATGTGTATCCATGTAGGATATGGAAATCTCACGCGAGGTGTTGAACATTTCAGTCTGAGACGAGGCTTACCGAGTCTCTGACCAGAAATGTTCAACCCCGAGGTTGAGATTTTCCTATTATACATGGGTAAACTCATAATGGATAATATTTCTTCCGGTTAAATGCCAATATTTGGCTTCAAATACGATTAACATAGACATCGACGCCATATGTGAAAAATCTCACTTTTTTATACAACGTTAACGTTATACTTGAAAACAATATGACCATCGAAAAGAATATATCTGATTTTGGTGTAAACTACAAAACAAAGTTATTCATTCAAAAATCCCAGAATAAACATTTGAAACGCTCCCAAAATGTCTACATTTGGAAGACTTGAGTGTCATTTTTCCGCAAGATAACGCCATATTCCCACATAATGACGTCATGTAATTGTCTTTTGATTATGACGTCACTAAAAATAACATACTCATGTGAAATAGGTGTATTTCGCATGGCAAATATTTGAAACGCACCCAAAATGTCTACATTTGGAAGACTTTAGTGTCATTTTCCCGCAAGATGACGCCATATTCCCACATAATGACGTCGTGTAATTGTCATTTGATTATGACGTCACTAAAAATAACGCAGTCTTGTGAGATAGGTGTATTTCACATGGCAAAAAACCCAGAATAAACATTTGAAACGCACCCAAAATGTCTACATTTGGAAGACTTTAGTGTCATTTTCCCGCAAGATGACGCCATTTTCCCACATAATGACGTTATGTAATTGTCATTTGATTATGACGTCACTAAAAATAACGTGGTCATGTGAGAAAGATGTATTTCACATGGCAAAAATCCCTATCTCATATGAGGAGATTTGGAAGAATAAAATGTCTTCATGAGAATCGAAAGAAAGAATTATCATTTGTAGGTACAGTTATGCCACCCAATAAATCTAACCTTTTCGATCAAAATCTGTTCTTCGGGTGGGGTTATTTCTATTTCCCATTTTGATTACACCTGTGGCGGGTGTAGCTAAAAAAATAGGAGGTGCTTGTTCTTCCGGAACACCCGGTCTCACTTCCTTGGTTGCTAAACTGGAGGTTAAAATTCACGTGTTTAACCTTATTTTCAGTTTCAAAGTTTTTTCTTTGCCTCTAGGCTTTGATATGGACACGAAAAATATATATTGATGACACAATATAAATAAAGCACAAATATGTAAAAATGGCAATTATAGCTCATGATCACTAAAAGTGACAAGGTTTGGGTAATCTCAGGTGGTTACCAATCTATTGTATTTTATTTACTATTTACATTTATGTTTGTTTTGATAAACGTTTCGATTTGAAATGTTTTTTCAACCTTTTTCAAAAAAATAAAAAAATAAAAATAAGCCTCTGAAATAAACGAGTTTTATATTCAACGGAAATATAAATAACGTAATTCAATTAAACAATCAACTCTTTATTTACATAAATCACATGTATGAAAATGTTTATTTTTTGGCTAATAATAATAGTATTAATAGTAATAAACACTAATATAAAATTGAATTGAAAACAAAATAAAATTATAAATATCATGAAATATATACATATGTGGTAATCTAATACAAATCTAATACATGTGTGGTAATCTAATACAAATAATTGAAAAAAGTTCATGCATTTTTCAGAAGTTTGACATTTACTTTAACTGAACAACAAACTAAACTTGGTTTTGATTGGGTGCGATTTTCATGTCCGATGCTAATGATGATTGTGATCATTTATGGACCACATTTGGTTATTCAAATTGGATATGAAAATATCGTTTAAAAAAACTAAAACAAACTAGTATTCTGATTTATTTTGTACTGTGAATTCATATTGAATTACGTATATTTCTAATAAAGATAAAAAGAGTGACAATATAGATACACACACACTATATATAGTACCAAATTATTAAGAGAGGTTATACAAGCGGCATAAATATAAATCATTTAATACTGCACAAAGCCAAAGCAAATCACATTGATGACGAAAACAGTTTAAAATTCAATTTCAATCTGTCAAAAGCTCAAACAAAATAAAAAATAGTCATGTGATATTTCTGTCGTTTTAGTAGAATAAATAATTAAACGGAATTATCTCCCTTTGTGCTGATTCTGATTGAAAATTAAAAAATTATTCGGCAAATTTGAAGTATAAGGCGTTGTTAGAGTACTTAGTTATACAATAAGAAACTAGAAAATGTTTAAGGCTTAAAACATTTCTTTAGTATATGGTGTCCTCTTGTACGAGACTTAAAACGTTCAGTAATTGACGCGTTGGATGATGAAGAAGACATAAATGTCCATTTTACAAAAGGCTGTAAGGTTTGGATTTTCTATGTTAACGTGTTATTTGATAAAACAAGATACGCTCCTTCTAGTTCAGGTTTAGGAACTTAAAGAGAGGGTTAGTTTTTGTTTTTGGTAAATGGTCGGGTTTGTTTTTGTGAAATTCTGTTTCTGGCTTGTTTCTCTTTCAAATCTTTTACCGCTTCAAACAATTCTTCAAGTCGCTCACTTTGTCGTTTAAGTGTTTCATCGTATTCCCTGTTATCTTTTGGACATTTCTCATGCTCCACTTCCATCAGATGTTGAATCTCTTTAGCTTGGGAATCAATTTGCTTCTCTTGATTTTCAACACATTGCCAGAGATCGGATACCTCGTTCTTGGTTTTATCCAGTTCTCTTTGCAACTCATCTTTCTCTGCAAGTAGTTGTTTGATTTCGTGTTGGTCGTTCAGTTGTTCCTGCATTTCCTTTCTCTCTCTTTTCAGCTGTTTTATCTCTGTTGTCATATCTTCAACATGATCCTCTAAGACATGGTTTTCTTTTTTCAGCTCATTGTTTTCACGCTTGGCTTCACGTAGCTTTTGAAATCTTTCTTCTTCAGAATTTTTTGCCTTCTTGTAGCTCTCTTCTAGAACTAGGTGTTTTCTTAGAATCTGTTCATATTCATATCGTAGTTTGTCATACTTGTCTTGCATTACGTTGTATGACTCCGTTGATTCTTTATATTTCTGCACTTTTTCGTGTAGATCAGCAATTATTTCCTGATTCCGCTCGATATTTGTGTAAAGGTTTCTTTCGGTATCTTTAAACTCAATTCTCAGGTTTTGCATCTTTTCTTCCATTTTCAGCTCGAATTCTATTCTATCTTCATGTCTTTTTCTCTCAAAATCGATTTCTTGTTCCATCTTCTCTTGTTGTCTTTGTTTTTCAAATCCTTCCAGCAAATCAATTGTCAGTTTTCCTCTGAGATCGGAAAACATTCTCTGCAGTGCTACCATCTGTATACTGTCAGAAGGCCCGCTCGATGCTTCTGGTTTCGAAACGTCCACAGTTCCAGATTTGTGTTCAACAACAGCTTGGGTTCTCTGTAAGAAAAAACAATTATCAGAGTGCAATTTGGAAATATGTTTGCAAACTAATTTTAAAACATTTATGTTCCAATCAACGTTCAATGCATAATATTAAAGAGTCGAAAAGACATGTACAATGAAAATTGAATTTTAAAAATGTGGATTACAATCAAAAACCAACATACCAATCTTTGAATTACTACAATTTCTTTTTATCAAATAAGCTAGAAACCGATAATGCCACTGATGCATAAAATTCACTCAGATTGCCAAGTTACCCTACTGTTGAAAGGTTATGTGGCATTATGTTTTTGTTGTCTACTTTAAACAATTGTGGTTACATAAATTCGGTCAAAATACAACTGATAAGGAATTGTATATCCAAACGGCCGTCTTATGCTGTAAAATTAAAACTGGTATAATATGTAATTACTTACTGTGTGTTCAGTAGTAGACCTGCTGCCGAATTGAGGACTAAGACCTATACGAGCATCTTTTGGTTGAAGTTGACTTCGGCTACTATTGACTCTAGTACCTGTTGAAAGAATGGTTTTAAAAGAATAAATTCATATGCAGGAAGAACAAATAAATCAAAAACAAACATATTTATACATGTCCAAATCAAAATCAAGAAGCAAAGTAAAAACTTTGGAACTAACACGCCAGGTTAGACACGTGAACTTTCACCAATAAAGTGAAGTGAGGCCGGGTGCTGCAGAAGGGTAAGCATTAGTTTAATCATTTTTATTTATTATATTGACTTTATGCGGGAAATACAGTGAAAATATCAAACCAAAGAGTAAAGGATCAAGCCGAAATCATTATTGAAAAGTATTTTCTAAAACAATGTTGAATAGTGTTATTTCGCTAAAACATGTAAGCTTGTTTGAACATTTATCCAAGATACAAAAATGATATCCTTAATACCAGTCCATAGGTCAAATATATAAATACTAGGATGTAACTTAAATCCTCTTTATATATAAAAGATAAAAAGATAAATCTCGTAATAATATACATCTGTTGCCATGAAATATTTTATTGTAGAATAAAATAAGTTAAAATGTAAATGTAATAACTAAATCTAAACTTAATAACCGATTAATGGCTGTATAGGTATTATTTGATAAAACAAGATGCTACACATTGCGGTATTAATGTCCCATTTATTGTTTGATACATGTGCTTCACTTTGGAAGCTTTTATGCAACGGACCCATGTCCATCAAAATGTTCAAAAATAAGTCGAAATAACTGACGTGTTTTGTAAATTTTAAAATAAGGAAACTTAAAAATTTTGTTCTTATTCATATGCTTCTTCAGGAATTTAAATGCGAATTAAATATTTCAAAACTCGCAAAACAATAATTTGTTTAAAGAAAGTTAGAACGGGAAAAAGTGGTACGAGACTCATCAAAATACTACCGGGATATTGCATTTATTCAATATTTCATCATGTTTTTATCATCCACACATCAATATTTTTTTAAATAGGAAAAACAAGTAAATGGTCTAATTGGCATACGTAGCAAAGTTCTTTTTCCAGAAGAGTCTAACCCCTAAACTTTTAAATCTTCTCTTTTTGTCAAACAAAATAATTGTTTGAAACTTTACAAAGTGATAGCTTTTTTAATATATGTTACCGGCGACAAAGTCAAAGATAAAGAGAATTTATAACGAGTTCCAGACCGAGATAAGGGAATTCCAGTCAAGTGGTAAGATATTTTCATCGCAAACGAGGCACCGCCGAGTTTGAGATTAAAATTTCGGACTACGAGATTGGAATTTTCTCATCTTGGCCTGAAATGAGTAATTAATTATTATCCTCGCATAAAGATTCTAACTGTAGCCTGAAGACATTAGGATTTCCTACTACAAAGCAAATATTTTGCTAGCGGATTATTGCTTGTATGAAGTAATGCTGTAACGTCATCAATAACGTGTCGCTCTTTCTTTTTTATACATTTATTGGTCAAAATTAATTTTATTATATTAAAATAATAATAATAAAATGGAGTTATAAATTATAGAAATCAGTTGTTAGGGAATATCTCTATGTTATGATATTCCTCGTATCATGGATTATGTCCCTTACTATTATTGAAAAAGTAGTATCCTCTATACCCTACACGTGCTCACACGGGGTGCAATATGGAAAAAATATCGTATCACCTATCGTGTGACATTAATCTGTCACATATGCGAGAAAGTACCTTGAATTGTTCCTTCTGCAACGGGCTATGAACCATTGATTTTGACAAACAACTGCATTGTCAATGCCTTGGTGGGCCACATTTAACATTATTTGAAAATGATACTAGTAATCAAAAACAAACCTACTAATCCATGTCCGAATCATAATCCAGAAGCAAAGTAAAAACTTTGGAACTGACAACTTAGGTTAGACACGTGACCTTCCACCAGGGAAGTGAGGCCGGGTGCTCCGGAAGGGTAAGCACTTCCTGTTTAGCTAGCTACAACCGCCACGTGTTAAATCAAAATTGTGTGAAAGGAACATGGAATAATGAGACATCAAATATATCCAGGGCAATCCTGGACATAGAAACAGCAAACTTATCAACAATACTGTGATGACGGCCATAAAACTTTTTGAGGGCCTTGATAAGCCTAGGCTTGCAATATCCCTGAGTCAACAATTTATTTGCAAGCAGCCTACTTTGTTGTACAAAGTCCCCGTAGTGGGAACAAGCTCTACCATAGCGTATTAATGGGGAAACTAGTAAATAATATTATGGAGTTTTAGATGAAAGTGTTTTGAAAATATCCCCTTCTGAAAGATTTTCAAATGAGCACTGAAAGTTGTAGGGTTTTGTTAAAGTGATTCAAAACTCTTACTTTCTTTTGTGAGCTTCTCCGTGATGTTATAATACCCCTCCTCTTCCAATGACTGCAAAAAGGCTGGAAACGCAATCGGTGAGGGTGATGATACAAGAATGGAAATAAATTCGTTGAACTTTTTATGCTGCGTGCATGGGTAAACATTTTCAATTTTCTCTCGCTGTTCAAAGGAAAGCACTCCTTTCTCTACTAGCCGGTCCAGTATGGGATCCAGAAACCCCAGTCTGTCCTTCAAAAAGGTCAAGTTACTTGTTATTTTTCCTTTCTGTTCCTTATCCATCATTATGTTTAGTGGGATCTCTGGAACTGAACGCTTTCTGTCGCTTAAGGAATATTAGTGTGTTTACACCTGGCCAGCTTGCAAAATATTATGTCAGAATACTAAAAATAGGAATGAGGAAAACATTTGATATTCCCCTTTATAATTTAGGGTACTTTAGGGCTAAACCAAATATTTGACAGTTGAAATTTAAATAAAAAACATTTTAGAACTAGGCGGCGGAATTTCAATTTTCATACAAAATATGTTTTAGCAAAATACAAAGTTGAATTGTTTTTGTTTGTATTTTAATTTAAAAAATTAAAAACGTTTCCTCTACAGGCAGAAATAAGATTATCCAATAAATATTGTTAAATCATTATATCAATGTCACCTATTTAAAAAGACAATAAAGTTCTTGTAAAACATGATGTAAATTTGATAAAAATTATAATGTTTGCCAAATTCTAATTCACACAAGATATAGGACACGATGATACGTGTACGTCAAACCGTTAACCGTGAAACAATCTGTTTGTTAATGACTTAAAAGACGAAAGATAATAGTTATATATGATACTGATTTATACGATGGCTGATATCAGCCATGACACTCTGCAGTAACTTTACTGTAGCGCGTCATCGATGTACACATGCATTTTGACAGTCTACAGTTACATTTTATACTGTAGACTGTCATAATGCATGTTTTGACCAATGACACTCTACAGTAAAGTTACTATAGAGTTGATGGGTGATATCGTTATCGCAGATTTAGGACAGGTCTATAGACGGACATTAGCATATATAAAATATTTTATCATTGTTTAACTATTGTCGATATTTTAATTACCTAATTAATTCTTATTAAACACAAATAGCACTTTACATCTTAAATAGTGACATATTTTGTTCCACAGGTAAAAATTTGCAGTAAAGCTTGTTCCAAATTCTAGAAAATTATACAACGAAGCAAGCTGCTTTCCAATTCTTGACGCAGGAATATTGCAAGCCTAGTCTTATAAAGGACCTTCAAAAACTTTTTTGTCTGCCATCACATTAAGTATCATGAAGTTTGATTTCTCTGTTTCCAAAATTATTCTGGTCGTATTTAAAATCCCATAGTTCCATGTTCCTTTTATATTCATTTTGATTACACACGTGGCGGGGGTGGCTAGAACAGTAGGTGACTACCCTATCCGCTCACCCGGTCTCACTTCCCTGGTTGAAGTTCACGCGTTTACCTTTATGTCAGTTTTCAAAGTTTTATAATTGCGTTTTTGGACATGGATTGGTATGATTGTTTTTTATTCAGAATGCATATGTATTATTTTTAATACATCATATACATGTATACAAAGATATATTCTTCATAAAATTGTGGATGTAATCTATCTTAGTTAGATTGAAATAAAAGATGGGACTGATCGTGGATGTTCTGTCTCATTTTAAGACTTGTGACTCAATTATTACACAAACGAAAGGCTACATTTAAATCCGTGTGACAAATTTTTTCTGTTGGCAACTTTTTTTGTATTCAGCAATATACACGCTTCTCCTGTGGTGTATTTATTTCACAATTTTTACGCTATGTTAGAGCTTGTTCCCATTCGGTAACTTTATACAAGCAAGCAAGCTGTTTGCAAGGATATGCATATACATTTTATAGTCATCTTTAAAATATATTTGATAAGTAAAATGTCTCTATGTTTAGGATTATCCTTGATATATTTGACGTCCAATACTCACATGTTCTTTTCACTATCAATTTTGACGTAAGTGGGAGGTCGTGGGTACTATCCCCGGTCGGGTCTGACCCAAGACTTGAAAGGTAGTAGTGACTGTTCTTTCGCCAAGCACTAGGCATTACGTAATGAAAGTCAAGGTTCTTTCGGATGGGAACTTAAAATAAAAGAGGTCCCGTGTCACGGTGGGCTTGGCACACTAAAGAACCCTGCTGTATAATACCATCAGCGCAACGCACAGACAAAATTTCTGCACCTTCGCCTGTAGCTGGCGACGTCTCTATATAAATGAAATATTCTTGACTGGGACGTTAAACACCAATACTATCAATTTTGATTACACATGAGGGGTTGTAGCTAGCTAAACTTTAGGTGTTAATCCTTTTGGAGCACCTGGCCTCACGTACTTGCTGGAAGTTCACGTGTTTAACCAAATTTGTCAGTTTCAAAGCTTTTACTTTGATTTGGAATTTGGATATGGGTTAGCATATTTGTTTTTGAATACCTTATTGTAACTTGACTTTACTTATTTGACAGCCCTGTACAATGAACGATAAGGATGACGCATTATTAAGTTCATATCTAATAAATCTCCATTTAAAGACTAATATTTCCTGTTACCACAAATGGTATTTTTGTTGATTGAGTTTTAATGACGTTATCTGTTTGTCTGTTTATTCACATAACAACAGGTCATTGTCTTAATTTATCGCATGGTCATCATGATGATAAGATTATACGTACTGGGGTTCCTCCGTACTCTTCATATTTGGCCTTCAAAAGAATATATAATGCTTGTTTATAGACAAACAACATTAACTTGTCTACTTAACATTTCATTAGGAATATTAAAAAAGAAGGGTTCACCCAATACAAGGGTAGTGTTAGGATTCACAGTTGTTGTATAAACAACACTTGTTTCCCATAATGTGAACATAATTAAACCTGTGTTTCCTTTAGTGTATTGGCCCATCATAAATACATAAAGGTCAATCTTGCAGGTCAATGTTGTTTGCCTGTACTATTTTATGATTATTAAATAATACCCTAATTTACATTTAAACCTCAATATTACATATAATCGCGACCCTTCGATACCTTAACCACCTTGCTTTAATATCGCTACTGTATATATAGTCCCAAAGTATTTTTCTTTTTTATGTTTTTTCTTTATAATTCATCCCTTTATATCTCAAGACGCTTTTTTAATGCCAAAATCCTTCAGATCACTTGGTGACGATGAATAAGGTTTTACTGTATCCCATATAGGCACATGAATTCTCCTCCTCAAAGTCGCTTGTATTTCTATATCATGTGTTGGAAAATTGAAATTTTGAAAAAAAAAAAAAAAACAGCTGCATAAAAAATACATGTATGCGAAAAAAACAATTATCTATCTTTCCGGGTAGAAAACGCAGCCACCTTATTCATACCGCTATATTGTATGTTCATAATTCTGTATCTATTCTTATATTAATTTATCACTAATTTGCTAAGTTTTGATTGGTTTCGCATGTTTTTGTCTTTTTAAGGAACACTTCTATTATATTTCAGTCATGGCATCACGACGCAAGTTGCGCAAACTGAGCGTTAGCAGAATCGTGGTATGGATTACGGATTGGAAATGACCGAATCGATTGAAAAGATCATGATGACAGACTAGATTCTACTCGCAGAAAATACATGGAAAATAATGTGTTAATTTGGAATCTCAAATCCTTACACATGCTGTACAAACGGTAGGATGGATTATGGATTGAACATAACCGAATTTATTAAAAAGAATTTGTATATAGTGTTCTCAATTGGACTTACTGACAGAGAACACATGGACAATTGTGTGCTAATTTATGGTCTTAACAAACATCGCACACATCCTGTACACGTTTCAATTCTCATTGGACAGTCCACTGACCTGACGCACACGCGCAATAATAGGCCAATCGCTATAATTCAAACGACATTAAAAGGTATTATTCAACAATAAAACTATAATAAAGTATATTGGACATGACTTGGTACATATTGTTAATGTATTTAGATTAATATTAAAGTCATAAAGGGAAAATATAAAAATTATATGTATCGAAGATACTGCAGTTTTATTAGGGGAGAGGTGTGTGACTGAAGTTAATATATAGTCCAGGGTTAATATCTTTCAAGTTGTCAGCTGTAATCCACATTTGGTTGTTGACCCAAATGGGTCAACCAAATGGGACATATTTTTCAAAAGTAGCACAAAAAAGGTCATTCCTGACCAAATTAAAATCAGATTCGAAAGTCAAACTTTAAAAAGTGGAAAATAAGTTAAACACGTGAACTTCCATCAGGGAAGTGAGCCGGGTGATTCAGAAGAGTGAGCATTGTCGGACCCTTATATGTAGTAACTACGCTATATGTAGCAACGCCGTTATATGTAGTAAAAATCTCCGCCATATGTAGCAAGGACACGTTATATGTAGTAACATTTTTGTACGTTATATGTAGTAACTGCTAGGTCACGTTATATGTAGCAACATTTTTGTACGCTATATGTAGTAACTTAATAATTATCTTTTAAATGTTCAAAATGTTAATGGATTCGACTTTACTAGAAAATTAAATAAGAAATAGTGGTAGGGTGAATTTATAAATCGACAGACAGACGGCAGCAGGACATTCAGACCCTAGAATATATAGTTATCTAATTGTTGATTTATTATTTTTTCATGCCTGACCACTTCACTCACTTCAAACATCGTAGGCGCCGCGATTTTTGTGTCGTCAGCGGAGTAAGGTGTCATAATAATAATTCTTGTCTATTATTTTTTGCAACACATTTTAAACAAAAACGCAGCATTATAAACCTGAAGCATCTGGGGCGGACGACGTCAAAGTAGTTTCCGGATGATAACGTTAACTGTTACAGAAATTTTTCAACATGACAATTTTGCATGTGAATACATTGTTAAAAGATCTAGGTTGGGATTCCTTTTAGGGTCAGTTGGTCAACGGTCAAGTCACGACGTCACAGAGGCTGAAAAATCTTGACTATTACCTATGCATGAAAGCAAATTCTGTTGTTATATTTGTCTTCTCTAGGGTCTTAAGCCTATATTTTGAAAAATGTTGCAGCACCAGTTATCTTATTTTTTATGAATAGAAAGTAGCATTTAAACTTCATAATGTAATGAAATATATGTCAAAGACTCGACTCTAAAATTCTGGTGTCAAAGCGTTATGGAATATGGGTGCATGACTTTATAAGTTTTATATCAAAAAGAGGTTTCTGGGAAACATTTGTGATTTTACTGATTCAGTTACTAGTGGTATGTTCCCCTGTTTCCAGATGGCATTCATATCGATCCGGTCCTTATCAACCGAAAGCTGATTCACGGTGGCGCACGGTAGCTACAAATTAAAAAAGTTTTACTATTGATCAGTGATTGTGCATTATTTGCTTGTCTTCATTAAAAACAGAAATAAATATAAATTAAGTGAGGTGATTCAAGATGTTTAGATTGCTTCATTCGGACCTACAGGTCCCTAGAATACATGTATTGGATATATTTAAATTTTTGTAGAAAAACAACTGACATTGAACGTGTGAACGGCCATATATAATCTAGGCAGTATTTTTTTATCTGTAGAAAATAGTCACAAGTTAAACACCTTCTTTCATAGATTCAAAACATGTAGACGGGTTCGATGTACAATTACATGTATTCTGGAGACCTATATGTTCTTATTTGAAATTGTCCTGTCGTGATGACCGGACTGTTGACCAACAGAGTAACTCCCACGAATATCTTGAAACAATGTATCTACATGCAAAGTTATTTTGAAAAAATGTCTGTAACTGTGAAAGTTATCATCTGGAAACTAATTTGACGTCGCCCGTCCCGCCGACTTTAGGTAACCTAAGAGTTTAGATTCGTCAAGTGTTTCATGCTATTTTTTGTTCGAAAAATAATAAATAAGAATTATTATTATGATGATGACAGCATACTCCGCTGACGGGACAAATGTTTGGAGCTCCTACGACATGACTTGGTACAAATTTTCGATGTATTTGGATTAATATTAAAGTCATAAAGGCAAAATATATAAATAGTATTTATCAAAGATGCTGCAGTTTTATTAGGGGAGAGGTTTGTGACTGAAATTAATTTATTGTCCAGCTGTTATCCAATTTGGTCAACACTTAGGGTATTTTCTTCATACGTAGCGTATAAAAGGTCTTTTACGACAAATATTAAAATCAACCAAATACATACCGGTCCATGTTCAAATTAAAATCCTTAAAGTTAAGTCAAAACTTTGAAAACTGGCAATTAAGTTAAACATGTAACTAAAAGACGGATGTTGAAATGTCATACGTAAATGGTAAAGTTATACAAAATCCGAATATTTCCTAGATGCAATGGAAATAGGCATTCGCAGAAAGCAAAAGATGCAACGTTGACCTACATTTTCGTTGAATACTGAAAAAAAAATTAATTTTAGCGCGAACAAATTTTAGCGCAATTTTATTTTTTGTAAATTCACATGGACTAAATATCATGGATAACCAGTATAACCTGTCGAAGTTAATTATATTAATACTTGGTCATTTGATACCATTTTGTTCGTATATTGATAAACGGATTATTGGTGATTTAAGATAATTGAAATATACCGTAGAAGCAGCTAGGCCGAGAAACATGCTGTAGCCGTTTTTAAGCTACCGGTATTTTTTATTTTAGTAAAACCTATCCAAATTAAAATCATATATCGCTTACGGCAGATTTTTCGGCCAGTTGGCACTGTAATGAATGTATATGTTGAATGTTGCTTAACGTCGCATCAGCAATTTTTCGGCTATTCGCGACGAGAACTATTTTATTAATCTCTATGGATTTATCTATGAACAAGTTCGTGTATGTATGTGAAGTGCGAGTGTGTTTTATGATCTACCTCGTACCATGTACCAGCGCGCACTCGGGGCGACTTTATAAGGTGCTATGTCACCGGTTAAGTACGCTGCAGACAAGCATACCACTCCCCCAGTCACATTAAACTGACACCGGGTGAACCAGTAAAGCCTAACGGCAAGGAAAATTTACTTTCCCACATATGGTCTGAGTAGGACTCGAACTCACAGCGGTGAGATACCCTGGATTTGTAAACTGACGTCTTGTACATTGACTGTATACGTGGATTGATACGAAAGCCACACGGTAGCTTAACTGAACACTAAAGTCAAAATAAAATAGCCATAATCCTAAAATAAAACCTTTATGAACAAAATCAATGTATAATTTCTGTCATAAGTATCACATTCCTTCGGTTAAAAACTTTAAGATGTTACGACATGGGCGGATCTGCAGAAGTTTATTAAGAATGCATTTTTGTTGGTTGCACTTCAATCAAAGTTGCGTTTTACTGTTTTTTAAATGAATTGAACGAGCGACCCTGTAAAGTTATGTTAAGATTATTTTATGGTGACCCAATGAAGGCCGTTTTTATACGAATTTATATAAATAAAATGCGTATGAAATACTAAGGTCCTACAAAAACATGTGCAGCACGTAGCTGGATATACAATTTTGTCATATTATCACGTTTTCCTTCCAAAACTGGATATATATATATAATATAATATATATATATATATATATTTTTTTATTTATTTATTTATTTATTTATTTATTTATTTATTTATTTATTTATTTATTTATTTATTTTTTTTTTTTGCAATAGGAAACACAATATCCGTGTTCGACACTGTAAAAGTGAAAAGAAACCCAAACCCCAGATAGTTAAGAAAATAAGGCAAGACAAGAAAAGGCAAACATAATTGGGACCACTGACTATAAAATCCTCGATTTTTGACGGACACTGGAATAAATGTCTAGTGGTGGTTATGGTACATGTACTTTTGAAAGGCCCTCAACTTATTAAAAACAATTAGAGGTTCATTAAACGCAATTCGAAATTAAAGATAGTGTCTACCAATGTGTGTACAGCATGTTAAACATCACTCACGGGGTCTCGATTGGCCTTTTTGGCTGATATGGGAACCCATTTACAAAAATAAATTTATTCTTTTTAAAACACTCAGATAATATTTAAAATTTAGAATTTTTTTTTTTACTAAAATGACTATGAAATGTTGAAATGAAACAAGATCGTATTTAAATTCATGAAACATGTTTTTATTGATCAGTTTTGAGTACCCTTCCGGAGTACCCGGCCTCACTTCCTTGATTGAAGGCTACGTGTTGAATTTAATTTGGCAGTTTTTGAAATTTTAACTTTGCTTTTGGGATTGTGGTTTGGGTATATGAAATGGTATGCTTGTTTTTGATTTGAACATCAAAAAAAAAAAAAAAAAAAAAAAAATTATACACGAACTTACATTTCTCGCTTTTTTATATGTTTTTGTAAGGATTATTTAAAAAGATCAAATTTTAAATCGCTTTTCACGAAATCAAAAACAAAATGTTTTACGCAGTAGGTAAACGCAATCTATAATAATGCAATAAAAAGCTTTTATTTTTAGAATAAAAAAATCATTATTCATCAACTTGATTTATATATATACATATTTTTTGTTTATGGTACTGACCTCAATGCCACGTATTTTGTGGAGATTATTTTCTTTTATTGTGCTATTTTATGATGAATTTAAGACATATGTATAAAAGAGGATTCAGGTCCAAATCCAAGACACAGCTGCCACAGAAAAGAAACTATCCACCACCGGACAAACTCTCTGTGCATGGTAAGTAAGTATTCCAGTGATTTAGCTTCAAATTTAAATACAGCTATATTTTTGCAGATAAAAGAGCATGTTTTTGGCTTAGACAAATCAGACTCTGTGCACAATAAGTATGTGTTTAAGTGTTGAAAATTTTATAACGACAAATGGAATGTGTCGCTAAAAACTTCTTTTGGCGAAGCAAAACTTGCCAGATTAGTCTTGAATCAAAAATGTAAATTGTTTTGTAGACCAATGACTCAAAATTTCAAGTGTTCTCAACTTTACTACTCATTAACAACATATACGGAAATTTAGATACTTTTTAACAAATCTAAAACATTTTTGGCTCAAAATAAGAAGCGAACGAAATAAGAAAAAAAATATATGAAAATACACAGCGACCACTTACTCTAAAAAAACTAAAGTTTGTTTATGTATTTGAAAGGCCTAGGCTTTTCAATGCCATCAATATACAATTATAGCACTAATTTGAGGTCAATAAAACATATATTGACCTCAAATTGGTGCTATAATTGTTTTATTATAAAATTGGTTATAAAAATTTAAAACAGTCAAACTGAACTTCTTGATTTCAGCTATTATAAATGCTCTATAACATAAGAAATTGAACATTAACAACTTTTCAACATACGGATATAATATCACTTCACTTTAAAAATAAATGTTTTAATTATTGTAATATTTTGACAATTGAACAAAGAGTTTTTTCTTCAGTCGACAATGACGCAAACCTTCCACCGTCTGCTGCCATTGTTGTTACGATGTTTTGTCCTTCCAAATCTTCCTGGAAACACCATTAACCCGAACAAATAAGGCAGCTTCTTTTCAGATCTTACACATTCAAAATTGAATCCAAGGGAGATAAGCAATCTCCGGTCAATAACACCCTTTTCAACCAACTTTTCTTGCACGGGCCAGGTCATTACATTGTTTAATTTGCTCACGTGACAACTTTTAACCCAATGAAAGTGCATGAAAAATATCATTTTATAATAAAAAGTTTTATTGTCGTCATCAAAATATTGTTGTTCATAAGCATGAAGTCTCTGTATACAAATTTACCCAAAATGTGTTGACTTCCAATGCTAAGTTTCCTTTTCTTTTCATTCACAATTTTGATTTCACACGTGTCGGGTGTAGCTAGCTAGATAGAAGTCGCTTACTCTTTCTGAGGGCCCTGTGTCACTTCCCTGGAGGAAGTCAATTAAATTTCATGCTTTTATTTTGCTTTTTGGATTGTGATTTGGATTGGAACATATACCGGTATGTTTGTTCAAGCCGTTTGATAAGAACTGCAGACCCTAGTGATTAAACACAATAATATTTCAACTTATACAATAAAATAACTAAAGGAAAAAGATTAATGAACCATACTGATTTAACTTAGTATGCAATCCTAGTAATCACGATAAAATTATCGAAAATTGTTTTGTTGATTACAATAAAATGACACACTAGATACATGTAGTTTTCACATCTATAATCAATTTCAATTATGCATCATTATCAATATTATAAATATCCTGAATATGTATTTCAAATTACACATTCAATATCGTAAACAAATGGTTGATGAACCATACTTTAAAAGTCAATATGCAATAACAACGATTAAATTATTGAAAATCGTTTTGTTGATTACAATATAATGTCACACTAGACAGTTTTTTCACATCTGTAATCAATTTCAATTATCAATCATTATCGATATCCTAAATATTATGTGAAAATTAATTGCCTGTCTATTTACCATTTTTTACCAATTTTTGAAATGTTTATGAAGAATATGATCAGATATCGATATTTTGGAATTTTTAATAAGGTTCATTTAATTAATTCGGGCGAAGTGTTTTAAAATATTTGGAAAATGGAAACGTTTATTATGGATATATTTGGCGTTATGTAGTTCCATGTTCCTTTCTTTCTCAAATTTAATTTCACACTTGACAGTGTAGCTAAGAGGTGAAGTGCTTATCTTCCGGAACACCCAGTCTCACTTCCCTGGACAAATTGTTTTACTAAGTTTGTCAGTTTTAAAAGTTTTCTTTGCTTTTTAGATCGCGATTTGAACATGGGAACATGGACTAGTATGTTTGTGCTTCGCTATATCTCAGAAGTTCTAGTAAAATTTTTATACAATTTGTTTTATTAACTTGTCGGGTTGGTACTGTCGAAGGAAGCCTCTTGAAACTAACCAGAGAACAAAGGAGCTTAAATGATAAACGCATATTGAGAACGTTTGATTATAAAATTCCCGAATTTTGGACGGTTTATTCCCCGAACGCCTACTTGAATAAAGCAAACAAGTAATGGGGTTCGCCGCTGTACCACGTGATACCTTCTAACGTGTCTGTGAAACGCTTGTTTCCAATGGACATGGAATCGCACAATATGACGCTTTCCCGTAAAAACGACGTTATTCCGGGAATTTGTAACGTTGACGTTTTGGAAAATGTTCCGCACAAACGTTAAGAGGTATTGATCACGTGGTACGGCGGCGAACCCCATTAGTTTAAGGGATTAAGAGGCCTTCTTGAGGGACTTAAATTTCAACTTGGTTACAATATTTAAGTCTTATCATATATACAAATATAAAAATTAAAACATAAATACTAGTATATATGCCATTCTTGAAAGAATTATAGGAGACTATATAAACAAATATATACATTATAAATATGCTGAAATAAAATAGGGATGGTCGATAAATAGTATAACATTTAAATTATTTATGGAGATAAAAACGACGTCTATTTAAAATACTACAGCAGAATTTGGCTTATATTTTCACTAAAATTGGATGGGATAAAATCGTAGTAAGCACCCTTGAAAAGCCCCTTAATACCCATCTCTAATGAGTTGTTGATTTATGCGAGTAGGCGTTCGGGGAACACACCTTGTCGAGCGCTGACAAAGTTATCCCAGTGAAAGCATACCACTTCAAAATCAAAAGGCAATGTAATTACTAGTTTTAATAAAGCACTGGTGATGGTCGTTCCTCATCAGTAGTACTTGGACCAAGATTTTGAAACCAATTTTTTTTAAATGTAAAAATTTGAAAATTGGCAAATTAAGTTAAACATGCGGGCTTCAGGTCCTGATATTTCGGAAGAGAAACCAAAAACCACTCTACAACCAACAAAATAAATAATATATTTAAACCACTTGATTGTAAAGTTTCCAAAATGATAACTATTTAACACAACATATACAACGATATGTAACCACTTAATACGAAACAGGACCGAAGAAGAATGATATTGCTGCAAAGAAAAGAAAATATTACAATATAGAAATAATGACGTCATCATGTTTGTCATAAAGCTTCAAATGTAGGCTTTCGTGGGTGTCAAAAGTCCAACTTAAAGAATCGGTTTTATCTAACATTAGACTAGTTTTTCTACGAAATACAAGTTTTATCAAACACGCATGATACAGAACTGTGGTGATACAACATTGGCGGTAAAGTGCACGTGCACGTTCTCATTGTCACCTTATTAGGGAGAATGTAGAACAAATGTCACAACATAGTTCAGTGGTTTTCTGTGGTTAAATGTAATTTTTTCACATTAAGTATTGTTTAATTTTTTAAATAACCTAATTGGAAATGTTAGATAAAAATATTATATACACAGTGTGTAGGTACAACCCTTCGTATCAGGTCTCGTCCTTTTTTTGTAGCTGTATCACTACTCGTCGCGCAAGCAATTAGGTTATTTAAAATAATTAAAAAACAATACTTAATGTGAAAAAATTACACTGTGTATATAATATGTATGTATTTTATTTCAAGCCCTCTGAGATAGATGATATTCAAACCTTATTATTTATTTATTTATCTATCGACAGAATCTTAAAATCTTAATATTTGTTTTTTTTTGTATTGTGTTTCATTTCGATTTTTCGTTCGTTTGATTTGGCGTGTTCACTATTATCAGTCTCATGTTTTTCAACTGCAATATGACACATTTCATCTTTGTAGAAAATCTGTTATTAGGAAAAACCACCACTTTTCCTAATGGAACATTTAGTTCGCATGCTGTTGGCATGCTTACTGATTGCTGTCACTACCGTGGAATCTGGTTACAATCGGCGACCCAAAAAATATCGACCGCCGCCAAAGTACGATGAGCCAGTTGATTATGGCTATGAGCTGCCTAAGATTGACTGTGTTGTAAGTGACTGGAGTGACTGGAATCCTGATGGATATGGTTATATACAACGGACACGTACTGTGTTAGTGTACAGTATCGGTGGAGGGGCACCTTGTCCCGAGCTGACAGAAAAACAAAAAGTGACAGGTAAGAATCTCTACAGTAAAAATATACATTATTAGTGTTCAGAATTATTGGTTTATATACCTTAATCATATCTATACCAACAACAACAACAACAACAACAATAATAATAATAGTATAAATGTGGCAGATAATAACAAGGACAAGAGATTCTACAACAACACGTACATTAATGATGCGTATAATCGCAGTAATAGCGGAAAAACATCCTGTCCTGGGTCTGACAAAGACTTGGAAATAGGTATGGACTTTCGCCAAGCACTCGGCATTTTTAATGAATGTCACGAAGTTCTTCGGAAGAGACCTTAAAACCCGATGCTCCGGTGTCACGGCAGACGTGGCTCATTCAAGAAAGCCCTTGTACATTATCATGAGCGCACTGCAAAGGTAAAACATTCTGCCACTTCACCAATAGCTGGTGACGTGAACTATTCTTGACTGGGACGTAAAACCTCAATTAATCAATAAATCGTTTGATTCATTCACAAATAGAGGCTCTGCGCAATTGACGTTATTTGTGTCAAAATTTAATGCTTTATTATATACATTGCCGTCCGAAAGTTGATCGCAATATATTTGTTTAGTTTGTTCCTTGTTTTCGTATGCCAATCAATTATTTTGCGTATTTTCTTTGGTTGCTGTGGCTATTGCCAAGTACATGCTAATCTACTATAAGCTTTAATTTTTTAAGTATTCGTTTTTTTCAGAATGCCAAGTTAGTGGTTGGGGCGATTGGAAGCGTCCGAGCTCCACTTCCCGTAAGATGAGGATACGTAAAATTATAGTGTATCCTTCACTTGGCGCCAAACCGTGTCCACCTTGTAGAGAATACAGTCCAGTTGGTAAGGAACTAATGTAATTAGAGAACTCCTTTTAATATCGTGGTTCGCCAGATTTACCACAGTGTCATATTTTTTTTAAAAAATTATCATTAAATGTGATATATATGGCGTGTTTTCTACTAAGCGTCCGCCATTGACGTTGGTCAGGGGAAATAACTCTAATACTGACTAGACCTGATCCGATATGGATTATATTAGTTTACCACTCGACCAGCATTGTCGAAAACTAGTGTGAGGTAGGATATATGACAATACAATACTATTGTAATATCGTAAGTAAAAATGTTAAAAACATTCAAGACATACCACTGTTAAACTTTAATGCGACATTTTTATTTCATTTATGTTCAGTATATTTAACCCCTTTTCCGCATCATTTTCGTTTCCATAACCATTAAAAAGAGTAGCTCTTGATGGGAAAATAATTGGTACACACGCGGAACACGGGTAATTTACTTACATTTTGAACAACTTTTAACAATACCGAACACGGGAAGTTTACGTACATTTTGAACAACTTTTTACAATACGGAACATTGGAAAACTCACATTTTGGATAAGCTTTTACTGTACGGAATACGGGATGTTTACTTACATTTTGAACAACTTTTTACCATGAGGAACACGGGAAGTTTACTTACATTTTGAACAAGTATTTACTGTACGAAACACGGGTAATTTACTTTTGTTTTGAAAAAGTCAATTACTGACATTTTGAACAAGAGTTTACTATACGAAGTACGGGTAATTATATAATTACTGACATTTTGGTCAAGCGTATACTATACGAAACACGGGGTAAATTACTAACATTACGAACAACTTTTTACTATGCAGAACGCGGGTACATAATTTTAAACAACTGTTTACACGGAACACCGGTTTCATTTTCAATTAAAAACGCATTTGCTGTACGTCTCTAAGTGATAATAGATATAATATGTGAAAGAAATCTACTCAGTGCTCATGACTTGAGTGTGGCACTTAAGAAATATCTTTGAAATGTACAATATATATTTAATGTATTTCGGAAATGTATAGCGTAGTTTATTTCATTATATCTGTAGAAATGTACAAAGACAAAGTACCTTATTTTAATATACCTGAAATAAATTTTTAAAATCTATTACTTAGATTTTATAATTATCTAATTTTGACTTGTTGATACTTGTTGATACTTATTTTTTTGCTAGATTGTGGAGTTACTGAATGGGTCGAGTGGTACCGACCAAAGAAAACGTCACCATGGACACGGACAAGAAAAGTAGACGTTTATCCGTCGAGAGATGGCAAAAAGTGTCCACATTTAGCCGAAATCAAGAGCGCAGGTATATTATATATTTAAAATTAAAGCTAAAAAAACGGAATTTCAAATACATTGTAGAACTGTTTTAATTGCTATTCAGTACAGGTCTGGCGAATGTCAAACACTAACTAACCTCATTTCGGCTTTGAGTTTGGTGTTTCTCGACAGTTTTTCGGCCTCGTACCATCTATATCTGGGCCACTAGGAGCTTCGACTTCTTTATGTTAGCTTTTGGTGTTAAGCTTTCAACGGGCCTGTACTCTAGCTATAGTCGATATCACGATTTTCTACTCGAAATTAACTTACCTTTAAATTTCCCCAAACCACTACGCTGAAACTGATTATGTTTTATGACAAAAGTACTTCCAGTAGATTTATATAACATCATAATCTACATTATTTTTATTAATTGAGATTAATTTGGATTATCGTATTACAAATATAATTTCCGGCTAAGTTCTTCCAACTCTTGTCTTGTAAAATAAAGTATTCCGATGTATTGAATCCGTTAGTTCTTCTAACGGTATTCTAGAGCTTATTTTTGCAGTTTGCTTGATATAAATTGCATCAAATTTTTAAAGCATGCTAATATGATCTAGTCAAACACAGAAATAACGGTTCCATGTTCAAATCACAACAAACTAACGAACTTTGAAAACTGTCAAATTTTGTCAAACTAGCTACATCGTGAAATCGAAATCAAACAAACATAATAATTCAGGTCCAAATCACAATCCCAAAAGCAACGAACAAACTTTGAAAACTGGCAAATTAGGCAAAACACGTGGACATCAACCAGAGTAGTAGTGCCGGGTGCTTCAGAAAGGTAAGCACCTCTTGTGTAGCTACCTACACTGTCACTAAACACAAACACACCGGTCTATTTTCAAATCACAATCCCAAGAGCAAAGACCAAACTTTGAAAACTGGCAAATTAGGTAAAACACATTGACTTCCACCAGGGAAGTGAGGTCGTGTGCTCCAGAAGAGTACCCGCTGTCATGCCAGCTATATCCGTCACATGTGTAATCAAATTAGAACACAAACACATCGGTAAGTGTTAAAATCACATTTCCAGAAGCAGATTTTAACTATGAAAATTGGCAAAGTGTGTTAAAACTTCCACCATGGAGGTGAGGTCGGGTACACCGGAAGAGCACCTTCCGTCTACCTAGCTACATCAGCCATGTGTTAAACAAATTCAAACACAAACACACCGGTCCGTGTCCAAATCAAAATCTCAAAAACAACGAACAAACTTTGAAAACTGGTAAATTAAGCAAAACACGTGAACGTCCACCACGGAGGTGAGGCCGGGAACTCCGAAGGAGCACATTCTTTCAAGCTAGGTTTTGTAAACCATGCGTAAACTCAAAATCAAACACAAAAACACAGATATATGCATGTCCAAAACACATCCCCAAACAAAATATAATACTTTGAATAAGTTTAATATTAAAATAAATTTTTAAAAAAAACCTTGAAATTAATGCCTTTTTCAGACTGTGAAGTAAGTGAATGGTCAGACTGGTTGAGACCGGACAAGACTGGTATGAAGTACAGGTACAGGGAGATAACTACTATCCCTTCTGTTTGTGGTAAACAGTGTCCCCATCTTGAAGAATCCAAAGATGTCGGTGAGTAGCAGTATTCTAGCTATGGCAACCTGTAATATAATTAATACAGGCTAACTAAAACGGTAATCAGAAATCACGAATTTATCGCCTCCAGAAAAGGCATTCTTCTCAGCACCACGAAGATTCACATTGAACATAACAATTTCCCGTTATTGTGTCTTTTTAAAAAAACCCCACTAAGACTTGTTCCTTTATACGGCCTTTTAGTAATTAATACACGGTATTTATTTCTGCTTCTTTTCAAATAAGTTGCAAAATCGTCCATGATATAAATTTTTGTGTCTTGAATGACGAAACAGTGAAACCGCGATGCCATACTCGAGAACTCCATGTGCATGGAATTTCGAATTATTCAGGATTTCGAGTTTTTGAAGCAGCAATACATGAAACCAATTGGAAAATGACTTTTTGTACCCAAGATATTCGAGAAAACTTATTTAAATTCTACTTTTGAAAACGATAATAACTAGAACTGTCTTTAGAGAGCTAAATATTCCCGCCCTCAACTAGTTTACGGGAGTATAAAAATGTATCCACAACAACAGAACACATCTGATAAGAGAGAAGTGGGGCAATGGTGTTTTACACCCTTGGAAGTCAAGATTTATTTTTCACTTACCGGTATATCAAGGCTGTCGGTTTTTGGATGTTGGAGGAAACCGGAGTATCCAGAGAAGACAATAGACCTTAGAGCTGACAACTTGGGTCTACCCAAATGGTATTAGAAATTATGAACAAAGGCGGTGAGACAACGCTTTAATGACGGTAAACGCGCGCTTTAGACGACTTTGGACCGAGCCTCCTCTAAAAGAAAAGAGTTGGGTTGAGTTGAGTAATGGCGTTCAACGTCTCAGTCAATAATATATTGAGACATCGCCAGCTATAGGCGAAGTTGCAGAAAATTTGGCTGTTCGTTGCGCTGATGGAACTATACAGCAGGGTTTTTTTATCGTACCAAACCCACTGTGACACGGTACCTCGTTTATCTTAAGCTCCCACCCAAAAGAACCGCAACTTTCATTTTGCAATACCGAGTGCTTGGCGAAAGAACAATCACTACCCACATTCAAGTCTTGGGTCAGACCCGGTCGAGGCTCGAACCCACGACCTCCCACTTACAAAGCGAGCACTCTACCAACTGAGCTACTACAGTGGTTCTGAAAGAATAGAGACATTTTATTGGCGTATACTATTACAGTAGGCATTACTGTATTTTAATTCATTTGATAGGGTAATTGATTTGAAATTCTTTTTATTTTATTTTCAGATTGCGTTATGCACGACTGGTCCGATTGGGAACGCCCTGATCCCAAGGATGTAAAGATAAGATTAAGAATGATTAAAGTGCACCCATCGGAAAGTGGAAAACAGTGTCCTCATCAGAAAGAGACTTTAGATGTCGGTAAGTCGGGGAAATCCTTAAATGTCACAGGGAGTAAGGTGTTGGCCGTACGTAACTGCAGTTATGCAAATATCAAGATGGCGACAGTAGATTCTGGTCAACTCGATTTTCCTTAAATTTTCAAAGTTTAGATGCTTCATTGTTAATTTAACACAGTGGTTACCTCTATATTTATATGAAAATAAAATTTGAAGCGAACGGGTTTCTCAAATCTCACTATATCTAGAGTACAAGGCGTTTGAAATTTTCGCAGAGATGTCTGTATTAACCAATAAACATCAATATATGGCAATTGCCATAACCCTGCCCCTGTGAATATGGTATCTCAAGGAAATATGTCGTTTTTGCTCTCTTTTATGCACAAACCGGATAATAGTGAATTAATTTTGTCTATAGCAGTTTTTCTTGTTTCGTAAGTTGTTTAGATTTTAATTCAGGTTTCTCGTCTTTATGATGGATAAACAAAAAAGAGCTAATTCATTTTGTTAACAACAGTCTGGTTTCGATGTAGGTTAGTTGCTTAACCTAAAAGGACTTGTTAGATATGCACTTGTCAAAGTCATTTTGCCCGTTTATGCTGCTGCTCTCAATCATATGAAAAAATGCCTAGTACAGACCTGTCAAAAGTTTAACAATGGGCAAACAAAGGGGAAACGAAGTCGGCAATCGAGCAACCGAGATATGGATAGAACTGGTAGCTAAAATATATATATAGCAAATGTGAGATGCATCTAACGAGGGGCGAGATTACCGGACGATTCAGCTTAAATCAATTGGATAAGATTAGTGTTAAACTTTTGATAGGGATGCAGTGTAGTCATGCATTGTGTGTCTTGAAAATAGCACAAAGTCATTAAAGCTTTACTCAATCGTGCATTGTACGTCTTGGAAATAGTTCGTGGTCATTATAGCGTTATATATGTTTAAATATTCTGGGTTTGTATGCAATAAAATAAATCAGCGAGTCTAGACTTGCAAGTACTTAAAACTCATATTAAGTCTCGAAACTACTTCATACGGTACAGACCTGTCGGAAGTTTAACACTGAGCTAACAAAAAGAGTCAAAGCTTGGCTGCTTAGTGACCACAATACGGATAGTAAGTGTCCAAAAGAGTCAAACTGCTCAGTGATAGATAGCAACTGACAAATAGTTAGCTAGCGATGGGCTGAGTTGAGCTGCCGATTCGGATCTAATTCCGTAGCTTAGTGTTAAACTTTTGACAGGCCTGTGCTGTAATTGAAATGATATATTGTTACGTGTTATGTAGTTTTTTGTACATTTGTTACATGTATATAATATATTGGAATATACAAAAGGTAAAAAGACGTTGTTAAAGAGGACAACTTTATCATCATATATCATAGTAGGATGATTAACAAGCACTGCTACAGTACAGACCTGTCTAATGTTTAACACTCGGTAAACGAAACGAAGTCCAAGCTTGGTTGCCGAATGGCTTAGATATGGATAACTAGCTTAAGAAACAATATTTAATTTACTAAACAGTTGAGTTACAGTACAGACCTGTTTAATGTTTAAAACTCGGCTAACGAGCTTGCTTGCCGAGTGGCTTAGATATGTATAGCTAGCTTAAGAAACGATATTTAATTTACATAGCAGCACAGTGGTAAATTAAACAGTCAGCACATACCTGTCCAAAGCTAACGTTCAGCTATAGAAAAAAAGCTGAAGTTCAGTTGTCGTGTTGTCTAGATATGGACAGCTTATTGCTATACCTCTTCAGTAAGATAAACAGCAACTGCTTAAACTATGTTGAGGTCTGTTTAAGGAGGGACCGAGATGAGATGTTGATTTAGTACTATTTTGTCAGCTTAGTGTTTAACTTTTAACGTATCTGTACTGTATGGTGTTTTACTCCTCAGTCAAGAGTTTGTTTTATTCATATCGAGATGGTGCGATCTGGGATAGTAGTAGAAGGAACAGCAGAAGACCACCTACCTCCGACAGGCGAAATGATAAATTTTCTCACACTAGGTTCTGCGATTCGGACCTGGGTGGTGAGGGGCGTTCTGGTTCTGTAGACCAGTCTGCCATCAAGGCCTTTCACAAATCTTTACCTTACCACTGGCCGCCATTTTGTTTCATTATATCCAGTTCCCTTCCAAAGTTAGTAGTTTTATAAGCCCTAGTTTTAAAGTAGTCGTGATGGTCAAGCCCTAAACATTACCATTTGACGCCATTTTGTTTTTGAATTCTGTTCCAATTAAAAGTTAAGAAGCGCTATACGCAAAATAAACGGGATGGTAACTATCCTGAACCTCTACCTGACACAATTTCTCAATATATCGTTTTCCTATCCAAAGTTGGGAGTTTTATAATCTGTATTCCCTATCAATATTTTTCTTTCTCTGTTTGTTCTCCTATGGTTTGATTATGATTGATTTTGCTATCGACACATGTGTGTTGTAGTTGAGACGTTTTTCATTGATCTCTATACGCGTTACTTAATTTGTCAGTTTCAAAAGATTTAAATTTGCTTTGGGATTTTGGTTTGGACATGGGATTGTTATGTTGGTTTTTTATAAGCATACTATATACACAATTTGTTTTGACAGCGTATAAATAGGGCGATCTGGATTACTTAATCAGGGTTTTACACAACTTTTCAAAAATGTGGGTTTTTGGGACTCCAATAAAAAAATAAATGGGGTCCAAACTTTCAAATGTGGGTCCCAAAACTGAATTAAATTAAAAGTATTAATTGTATAGTTATGATTATATATAGTCCTGGTGTCGTGATAATGTTGAAGTTTGAAAATTGTTACAACCGACTGTGAATGCATTGTTTTTCGATGCATGGATGGGTAAATCACAAGCCACCACCTTTTTTTGCATTGTATTTCACACATGGATACCGCGTTTACCATGCTGTTAAAAACCCTTGTTCTCTTTTAAATGTCAAGTCAGATGAGCCCAACTGCACAGGTTCTGAATCGGGTATCTTTGATTCTTTTTCTTTTGGTGTACACTTAGAAAATCGCCAATATTAATTTGCCGTTTAGCCATTATGACATTTCATGCAAGCTACTGATGTCAAGGTGTCTAACCGATCCAAAGCGAATTTCACTACGGGCCAATCAAAACTTTACGGAAATTTACGAGTGCTATTTTTACACACTAATGTATTTTTAGTATGCGGGGAATTCTGACATTCAGAGGGTTTTCGAAAAATCCTTGTCCATATTAACAGAAATTTAAAACACGTTTTCCAATTCAATTCAAATTGGTTTCCAGATTTTGTGCGTCCTTCTGGACGCATATGATAATTTTGTTTGCGTCCAACATAATTCATTTTGCGTAAAAAACGCAGAATTGCGCGTCCCGTAAAACCCTGCTTAATATTCCGGAAACAGGATTTTTATACCGATTTTGGTGATGACGCAGTAGCGCAAATTTAAATCCACCATTCTATTAAAAACGACCACAGTGCTTTAGATGATTCATGTGATTGACACTGATTGAATTCTATTTAAATTTACCAAAATCATACATAATTTGTACAGGCTAAAAATAACACATTTATAATACAGTCTAACCTACCTTAAAAGCCATCTCTATATAAGGGTCACTTGCTTAAAGAAGCAATTTGTTATTTATTTAATCCCAATTACTCTTTATTTATATTATTTGAACCTGTATATAAAGATCACCTGCTCATAAAGATTACTTTAAATGGTTCCCTTAGGTGGTCTTCTTAGACAGGTTTGAAGGTATATCAAAATCTGGGAAATTTTATATTTCAGATTGTGTTGTTGAAGACTGGGTGTCTTGGAATAGACCAACTGACGTTTCTGAGAATGTTCGTACCCGTAAAGTAAAAACTTATCCTTCTCCAAACGGAGAGCAATGTCCAGTGTTAACGCAGACAGAAGATGTAGGTAAGCGCTAAAGGCTAATGGACAACATTGGCTAAAATTAATCTGTATTTATCATCGGTTAACCATGTCTGATATTCACCAAGTAAATCGTCGAAAACCCATGTCTGATATTCACTCCGCTAATCGCTGGAAACCCGCAGCTTATACTAGCTACGTAAATCGTCAGATATCCAACAGCTGATATTCACGCCGTAAATCATCGGAAACCCAAAGCTGATATTCACTACGTAAATCGTCAGATATCTAACAGCTGATATTCACGCCGTAAATCATCGGAAACCCAAAGCTGATATTCACTACGTAAATCGTCAGATATCCAACAGCTGATATTCACGCCGTAAATCATCGGAAACCCAAAGCTGATATTCACTACGTAAATCGTCAGATATCCAACAGCTGATATTCACGCCGTAAATCATCGGAAACCCAAAGTTAAAATTCACTACGTAAATCGTCAAATATCTAACAGCTGATATTCACGCCGTAAATCATCGGAAACCCAAAGCTGAAATTCACTACGTAAATCGTCAAATATCCAACAGCTGATATTCACGTCGTAAATCATCGGAAACCCAAAGCTGATATTCACTCCGTAAATCGCCAGAAACCTACGGCTGATATTCACTCCACAAATCGCCGGAAACCTACGGCTGGTATTTAAAACGTAAATCGTCGAAAACCTAGGGCTGAAATTCTCTCCGTAAATCGTCCGAAACCCACGGCTGATATTCACTCCGTAAATCGCCAGAAAACCCACGGCTGCCATTCACTCCATGAATCGTCGGAAACATACAGCTGATATTTACTCCAAAAATCGTCGGAAACCCACTGCTGATTTTCATTTCGTAAATCGTCGGAAACCCACGGCTGATATTTGTTTCGCAAATCGCCGGAAACCTACGGCTGAAATCTAATCAGTAAATCGCCGGAAACCTACGGCTGAAATCTAATCAGTAAATCGCCGGAAACCTACGGCTGAAATCTAATCAGTAAATCGCCGGAAACCTACGGCTGAAATCTAATCAGTAAATCGCCGGAAACCTACGGCTGATATTCACTCCGTAAACCGTCAGAAAACCCACGGCTGATATTCACTCCGTAAATCATCGGAAATCCACAGCTGATATTCACTCCGTAAATCATCGGAAATCCACAGCTGATAGTCACTGTAAATCATCGGAAATCCACAGCTGATAGTCACTGTAAATCGTCGGAGACCAACGGCTGATATTCACTCCGTAAATCGTCGGGAACCCACAGTTGATATTCATTCCGTAAATTGTCGGAAACCCGCGGCTGATATTCATTCTGTAAATCGTCGGAAACCCACAGCTGATATTCATTCCGTAAATCATCGGAAACCCACGGCTGATATCCATTCCGTGAATCGTCGGAGTGTAGGTCGTGGGTTAAGACGATTATCTGTGTCATGCATAATCAGAGTTTCCCACTTTCGGTATCCATGGACTTTTGAAATAAATTTGTTTTAATTGCGTGTGCTAGAAAAATTTATTCAGTCAAATTTAAATTACTACATGTAATGTTAACAAAAGAAATCTTCGCTTGATAATAATCGTCACATTGTATACATAAACTATGGCAGATGCTTATATATTCATTGACATTTAACTTCGTGGGTAGCACTGACCGTGTCAGTGAACGTATAGTCGATATAACCACAGTGCAGACCTGTCGAAAGTTTTAACATTGAGCTAAGAAAAAGACATGAAGCTTGCATAGGTAAAGAGGAACCGAGAATTACCGTCGACTTAGTACTAATTCGTTAGCTTCGTTAAACTTACATTTCAAAACGTCAAAATACTTATATTTTATTTATTTATTTATTTATTTATTTATTTATTTATTTATTTATTTATTTCAGATTGTGAGTTGGATTCATGGACAGAATGGACCAGACTAACAAAGAAGGCACCCTTCACAAGAACACGCAAAATAAAGGTCAAACCCTCGAAGAACGGAAACCCGTGCGAACATCTTGAGGAAACCAAGGACGCTGGTATGTTATTTATCTTACCTAATCCTCTTCGTGCTAGGGAGCACAAAAGAACGTCGCCATTTTTCTAGTTAAGGTTGCTGCCCCTACGCAAAACCCTCCTCCTTTGTCATCCGGGATTGGGACCGGCTATGGCGGAGTTTGGTTGGTTATTGTCTTGTCCAAGGATTTATTTATTCAATTTGAAGTAAAATCTTTGATATGGTTTCATAATTTTGGTCAAAGCACTACTGACGAGGAATTTAATTCCGAAACGGCTATCTAGTGCTATTAAAATAAAACTGGTATAATGTGTAATATGACAGAATGCTATCTAGAAGAGTATGAGGACTTAGATAAAACATAATGAATGATCTCAAATCAAAAGCAAACATACTGTGTTCAAATTACAATTCCAACGACATTGTAAAAACTTTGAAAAGTTGCATGTGAAGCTAAACACGTGAATTTTCACTAGGGAAAAGAGCCGGGTGATCCTGAAGTGTTAGCACCCCAAACCCGTGACATTGAAATTGAGAATGAAAGGACATAGAACTATGAGACGTCAAATATATCCAGAATTTTTGGATACAGACACATCATACTAATTGTGACAAACAGTCATAAAACATAAAGGGCCTTTGGTTTAATGTGCATCGGCAATTTTGTTCTTAAGAACATTGTTTTTGAACTTATTAGACTCATTGCAACAATATTAAACCTTGGCTTTTTATCATTCTGTTAAGCGATTATACTTAGTTTTGACTGATTTTAAATTTCTTACAGATTGTGAAGTTTTAAATTGGTCAGAATGGTCAAGACCCAACAAAAAGGACGGCCCGAACGTGCGAACAAGAGAAATAAAAAGCTATCCGTCTAAAAATGGTAAACCGTGTCCAACGACAGAAGAAACTTCACCCGTTGGTAAGTATTTATGTCAATTATTTAGCAAGTAACTTTAAGGTTGATTCATTGATTCATTGATTGAAATGGGTTTCACGTCCCAGTCATGAATATTTCACTTACATCGAAAAGTTTACAGCTAAAGGAGAAGTTGCAGAAATTTTGACCTTTGCAGTGCGCTCAGGACAATGTGCAGTGAGGGTTCTTTAACGATCCACATCTGCCACGATACAGGAAATCGATTTTTAAGGTCTCTTCCAAAGGACCCCATGACTTTTTTTGTAAATGCTATGTGCTTGGCGAAAGAACAGTCACTAGCTACTTTCAATTCTTACTCAGACCCCGGTCGGGGTTCATACCCACGATCCCCACAAATTAACAAAGCGAGCACTCGCTACAGTAGAATGAATAAGGAATGAGTTGTGAAGAATGGAGTGATGGTATTTTACGCCCCAGTTAAGGTTCTTTCTCATTTCTTGATTATTACAACATTCTAAAAAGATTTGTTCTTCGGCGCCAAGTGTTTTACAAAATTTACTGAGTTACGCACAATGTATCATTTTGTATCTTCCTTAGCTTTCATATGCGAAGAATTAATTCTTGGTAACCCCGGATTTTGTCAAGAACATTTCATTTAACTACTTTTACTACATGTTTTTATAACAAATTAAATCTGTATGCACATATAGTACAAACAGGTAATGTAAAGGAGTCAAAGCTCGGCTGCCGAAATAAGGTTATGGAAACCTGCCGATGGATAAATAGCAGCTGCCAAAACTCTGTCTAGATAAAGCTAACGAGAAGCCGAGATGAACTGCACATGCGGTACTAATTCGCTTCTTTAGTGTTAAAATTTAGAAGGCTTGAACTGTACATGTATTATAACATAATTGTAGATTGTGTAGTAGGGATGTGGTCCGGTTGGAGCCGTAAGGGAAATTCACCAGAAAAACGTACACGTGTGCCAACGACAAACCCCTCCAATGACGGACTACAATGTCCTCATTTAGAAGAAACAAGGGAAATCGGTAAGGATTAAAAATTTATGTATAGTCAGACATGCCTTAAAGGGCACCACTGTATAAGGAGCATCTGCCTTTAAAAGCCAGTAAATTTGTATCCCAATCGCTTTTTGTTCGTTTTATTTTGACCTGCATACAAGGGCTTACTACCCATAAAGCCCACTTTTACTGTTTTTATAAAGTGGTCTTTATAGACAGATTTGACCGTAATTAAAAATAAATATAGATTATAAGTTGACTCTTTCAAACGCACAAAAAGAATAGAAATATATGTGGTTTGATTTTTCGTGAACTTAAGACACCCAAATTTGGCACCATCTCACCCCGTAGTTACGTCTAGGACCATTAAAGCAATGTTAAAACAAAAAAGTTTAAAAGGGTTTAAAAATAATTTTAATCGACCACAACCAAAGATATGAATACCACCATATCCGATTTGATTGGAAATTCTCATCTACTTGTATATACTAGAGAGAAATAGGGCGTAATATTTTTCTTCGGTTGTAAATCTAAATATGAATTTTATACATTTTGTACAATGCCAGATTGTAAAGTTAAAGGCTGGAGTCAGTGGGCGAGAACAAGTGAAACCTCCCCGGATGTAAGAACCAGAGAAATGGAAGAAGTGCCGTCTGCAGGAGGACAACAATGTCCAGTTCTAAAAGAAACCAGGGTTGTCAGTAAGATTACAATTTATCATCGTCACACACACAAACACACGCGCGCGCAAAAACATCCTAGGATGGAGTGCAGGAGCTTTTATTTTTATTTTAAAGGGACTTGGCTACATGGCTTGAAAAGACCTTAACGTTAGAATAATTTACATCAAATACTGTACCCTAAGACTTTGTATATTTCAATAATGTTGAACTGGTTTTTTTTATACTTTTTTATTTTTGCATATTTTGCAATTTTCTACATAAATCCTTCCTTATTTTTTTTAAAAAAAAGTTTTAAAAATTTGACTTCGGCTTTTTAATATATGATATTGTTTTTCAAATATATAGATAAAATGAGTTGTTTTACTTAATCATTCATAGCCTTGACTCGTCAAGTTATTAATTTGAAGGTTTTGGTATTTTGTAGTATTTTGACTTTTATTAACTGATAAATTAATGTTTTCAAAACTGTTATAAATTAGATTGTGAAGTAGGACCTTGGAGTGATTGGAAAAGAGAGGATGAAGAGTCAACATTTGCCAGAATTAGACTGGTAACAACTCAACCTTCAGAGAAAGGTAGACAGTGCCCCCATTTAAAAGAGGAAAAGGAAGTAGGTAGGTAGTACGGTTCTAGGGTTACCAATGACAACAATAACTTTTATGGTCGTTATCACAATATTATTGATAAGTATGATTTTTTGTATCTAAAATTTCGCTAGATATTTGACATCCCATAGTCCCTTGTTTTCTTCATTCTAAATTTTGATTACACAAGTGGCTGGTGAAGCTAGCTAAAAAGAAGATGCGATCTCCTTCAGAGCACCCGGTCTCACTTAAGTTTTGGATGATCATGCTTACCCTTCCGGAGCACCCGGCCTTACTTCCCTGGTGAACGTTCACGTGTCTAACCTAACTTGTCAGTTCCAAAGTTTTTACTTTTCTTCTGGATTGTGATTCGGACATGGATTAGTATGTTTGTTTTTGATTAAATTTATTTGCTAATTTCAAACTTTTTAATTTGCTTTCGGATTGTGATTTGGACATGGATTCGTATGTTTGTTTTTGATCAAACGTATCCTATCGTTCCAACACATTTGTGGCGCATATTACCTTAAAATGGAAAATACTTTGTTAAACTACGTTTTCATTTTAAAATTTTAAAATCAAATATTATGTTTCAAGTGTCGTGTGGCAACAAATTTAAAATGTAGACATGTAATTTCTATGTATGGGGTAATATGCTGAACGGATTTTTTTTGTTCACAAACTTGCTGTTTGAACTTTAGCTTAGATTGGGAATTCCTGAATTGTAAGGACGATTCTAAGATCAAAAATTCGAGTTATCGGCGCTGTGATTGTCCGGTTTCGTTCATTGGCAATATCCTAGTGCATGTAAGCTTAACTGTGTCCACAATCATTTAAACGTTTTTAAAGTAGTTTTCTATACCGTACCAAAAGTGATCGCCTCGTTATTTGTGAAAGAAACCTTATTGGCTCGTAAAAATGCACTGTTTTGGGTTAATCAATATCAGTCACAATACGCATTTTTTCCTTATTAATGTAAGCTCAATACTGCATATTGACATACTACAAGTGGTTCCACAGCGCTTCACTTAATTTGCCAGTTTTCAAACTTTTTACTTTGCTTGGTGGATTTTGATTTGGACATAGATGGTCATTTTTGTTTTTGATATACAACTACGTGTCTATTGATTTTTATTTGTTATAAAATACTTTTACAGATTGTGTCGTAAGTGACTGGTCAGATTGGATCAGAACAGATAAATATGCACCATTAATGCGTACTCGTATAGTTAAAATACATAATTCACCCGGAGGAACACCATGCCCACCGTTAGCTGAATACGAGGCAGTAGGTAAGGATTGTTATCTTGTAATTACAGTAGCGAAATGTTGACTTTCTTACTTTGACTTAATTCCATCTCTCTTGGTGGAGAATCGGGCCAAATGTTACTAGTTTGTAATTATGTTATAGTAAAAAATTGATGAAAGAAATATAAAATTTATTGTGACAGTTTGGCAAGTTCTTAATTATGTCCCTAAACGAAACATGAAGACATAATGTGATTTCTCCTTGTCTCTTACCGCGAATATTTTGTCCGCCTTTTTTTATTGAAAAGTACTCTACAGATCTTTCAAAACTTTACAGAAACATTCAATTGGTAGATGTACCCTTGGGTATGCGTATTTTCAACATACGACTTGAATTTCCCTTTTGAGATTTCTTTTGGAAACAAATTTGAAATGGCATCTCATTTCATTTGTTATACCTTGTTTAATTTTTTTCTGATTCCAGAAATGTTTTATTTTCTGTTGTCCACCTTCTAATTTCTTTCGCCACATCAGATAGTAATTTTACTAAGCACTTAAGTATGATACAATATCTCATACAGAAGCGTTCATAAATATCAAGTTTTAATAGAAACCTGGATCTTAGATTGTCAAATACCGGCGGGCATATTTGATTTCGGGCGTCAAAACTGTTTCTGGAATATAACTCCTGAAATATTGATCGGGTTTTGAAAAAATCCTGGGCATTTTGTTAATAGTCGAAACACTAGGTTATGTTTAATGGGTGATAAAAGCTGCTCATTATTACCTAGTATGTTGGTTAATGGTAACCGAATGATAACTCCCGTAATTTCGCTCTAACATCAACCAAAACTTGGTCACTATATTTGGAGTAAATACATTCCAGTTAAGTTCGACGTTAGACAAATAGGTGCATAAATGAACAACAAATGTAATTTCTATTGCATTTAAATGATTTGAAGGAATAATTTTTATAATATGTCACTGTACCTTTCGTTTTTAAACCGCAAGTAGCTAAAAGCATCTTTATGCTATTATAGTCTAGCGTTAGAATATTTACTATTTAACTTACAATTTTACGACGGAATTTAGGGACACATTTCTGGTATTTCATAAAGTGTTTAGTGTGTTTCGTTTGCTAATTGTATTCTTTGTAATTTTTAAGATTGTGAAGTAACCGAGTGGACAGACTGGGTTAGGCGGCCTAAAGAATACGGAAAACTTGTCCGAGAGAGAACTGTAACAACATACCCATCCAACGATGGAATCCCATGTCCTCATCTAGAAGAATCGAAGGAAGTGGGTGAGTACACGTTAGAGAGAAATCAATACGACGTAAGGCATTCTACAGCGATGCATGACACGCTAATAGAAGCATGAACTTTGTAATTTACGCTCCTTCGATAATTAGAATCAACACTGGTAGATAGATGTTGATTTAAACTTCATGAGAGAGTAAAAGTTCGAGCTATAAGTATTGTTTTTTTCTTCCCGTCGTTTCTTCACTCTAAAAATGTAAATTGGTTAAACTTAAATTTTAATTTTTGCATTATTTTCGAGATTTGAAATTTTGATATAATTCACTTGCATTTGCACTGGCCATCATCCGGTGACGTGAATATCTGGAGGTGGCGATTCGTGCTAAAATTAATTTGCGCAAATTTTTACCGATTTACAATATAACGACTGTAAAACCTTATTGATATTTTTTTATAAAAGGTCCAGTATCCTCCAAAGTCTGGAGACTAATGACCGTGTATCATTGTTCTCCATTTTCAAGAAGTTTTTTATGTTAATTTGATGCTTGTGTAACGGACTGTTCCCGCATAGAATGTCTAATCAATGCATAAATGTAATTCGTATATTATTAATCTGACAAAGGTTGTTCGGTCACCAAATGGACAGAGTGGACCAGACCAACAAAAGATAGCAGTTGGGTTCGTTCTAGAGAAATAGATGTTAAACCGTCAAAGAAAGGAAAGTCGTGTCCTCCATTGAACGAAACTATGGAAGAAGGTGAGTAACACAGCAACTTCAAATAAAAGCATAAATAATATTATTATATAAATATTGTTTAAAGTGATGCATACTAAATTTGTCCTCTTACAACTATCATAGGAGATTTTTTTATGTATAAACTTTACTTGAACGGAACTTTGTAAGAAGGTATGTAGCAAAGCAATTTTAAATGAAAGCCACATAGTGATCGTGCTCAAGTAATATTATTTAAACATATATTAATTGGCTAACTTGCTCATAGTAATGATAAAAAACTCCTAAAGTAATCATATGACAGTATTTTTTATATCCAAACTACGATACAAGATTACCTTTATGGCGTGAAGCACAATGGAATGACTCTTGAAGTATCAATAAGAATTAAATGCGAGCGAGTCTTTCCAAAATGTTTCTTATTTCAATGCTATTGATTTACTTATTAGATTGTAGCGTTGGTGCATGGACAAAATGGTACAGACCTACTAAGAAAAGTAAAGAAGAACGGGCTAGAACTATCACCACAATACCTTCACCTGGTGGAATTCAGTGTCCACACCTGAAAGAAACGAGAGATTTAGGTAACCCGGATTATATCTCAATATAATGTCATTTTGAACATGTTAATGTTTTGAATTCAAAATCTTCCTCGCCAATTGTTAATTATTTTAATCTATGTTATTGCCATTTTATAACATATACTTGCCAAATGAGACATTTTAAAGAACCAGCATGTTAACATAGGCAAGCTTACAAAAATGTGAAAAATTCAATAAAATAATTTAAATTTCTTTGAAGAATGCCCGTCTGAAAATTTAAATTAGTTATTTCGATAATGTATTATGAAAACCTTATTAAGTAAAAAATAAATGAACATTGATGAAATGAATGAAAATATTGTTCCAACGATCAGTTACTGTATACGCCTCTGTTGCATAACATTTTTAACAAATAACTATTGTATATCTAGATTGTGAAGTCACTGATTGGTCGGAGTGGAGCCGCGATGGTGATTCTGCCTTTGTACGTACTCGTAAGGTAAAGGTGTTCAATTCACCTGATGGATTACCATGTCCAGAATTAAAGGAGACATATGAAGTTGGTATGAAACTAAAAAAATAAAGTAGAATTTTTACTATTTAATTATTGGCCTTTCCCAAATATAGTATCTGTACCTTATTTTTAAATCTAATTTTAACCGTTTTTAGTCTAATAAATTCACAAAAAATAAATGTTTATTTCAATTGAATATGACATATTTGTTTTTAATTACCCGGATGTGTTAGAAATGAGGGGACTGACTGGAAAATAGTTCAATATATCCGAAATTCAATGTATCGGGTACATGCAAAATGCAATTTCAAACTTTCATTTATTAAATGAAAATTGAAACTCAGAAACATAAACTCAAATTCTTATCAATTATTGACTGAAAGAAGTCGCATATTTTCAACTTCTTTACTAATCATTGGTGTATTATACCAAATGTTTAATGTTTTTTCTTATTCTTAATCCACAAAATATTCGTTTATTTGACTCACCCTATTATCTTTTTGGTAGTTAATACATATCGCTAATTGTATAGGTAATAAGCATTGGTCTCTCCGCTTGTTGCTTTTAAAGCCTTTTTTCATAAAGGAGGGTAAACTTATTACATGAATGGTAATAGGATTCACAGTTAATACATATACACCATACGATTTTAGTCTTTGAAATACGTTTTCTATGAAGCAGACGAAATAAATACTTGTGTTCCCTATACATATATGTACTGTTCCATAATGAACATTTAAAATAAAGGTCAAGCAGCCAACAGGTCAATGTTATATGTATATATCAATTTACCTCTATTATATTTTACCTTTAACAGACTGTGAAGTTAGTTTGTGGTCAGCATGGGGTAGAAAAACGGACACATCTCCGTTAGAAAGATACCGTAATATAACGACAATTCCATCTCCTGAAGGAAGACAATGTCCGCCTGTATACGAATCTGAGGAAATAAGTATGTACCTAGTTGCCTAGTACCTAATATGGAACAATAAATATGACTTTCACCTGAAGGTGTAACAGTGGCTATATGAGAAGTTGATCGTTTTGATTTTTCATCTTGATCTTGGTATTGGTAAACACGTTAACTTAAAGGTATATTGGTTCAATTAAAGCTTCGGATAATAGTTTATCAAAGCCCTTTAATATGGGTTAAACTTATACTTTCTTTTACCGTTTATATATTTCTTACGATGTCAAAATTTCATTCAAGGACATGACTTAAATTTGTAATATGGTATATACACAAAATCTTTCTTTTATATTGGGTAAAAAACGCTTCTAAATATGACTACAGATTTGGATTTACTTGAAGGACAAATAGTTCAATTACACCAAATTCAATTTTGACAGGATTTGTTATATTTTAAGTACATATTTTTTCTATTGATGCACATTTACAAACTAAATGAGGAGGCCCTTGAAAACATTTGTTTCTATTTAAGAACAAACATCTTAGTTACATTAAATGATTGAATGCATTGTATTAACTTAATAGATTGTAAGGTAACAATGTGGACCGAATGGGAACGCTTGAGTGAGTATGCCCCATACACAAGAACTAGAACTATTGTGGAAAAACCATCATCAGGAGGAAAACAATGTCCACCGTTGGATGACAGTAAAAAGTCTGGTAAGAACGCACTCCAAAATGTTATATCTGTCTATGTATCATTATTTGTATGCGAGGTTAATATGTAAATAGGCAAATTTTATGTATTATATACATTGTTTGATGTAAAAGATCGGAGATTTCTATCAAAAGCGGATATGTATATTTTGGTCATTTTTGGTCCTTTGGGTTTCTTTTCAACATTTTGAAAAACGTTTTGGTTTCACAATTTTGGTCCAAGCACTACTGATGAGCATTTGTATTCCGAAACGGCCGTCTTGTGCTGTAAAATTAAAACTGGTATAATATGTAATTTACCTAACTAGCATGTAATGAAGTATGAAGTCGCCATTTTCAGTGAAACCTTTGTAATGCTTTTATATTTTATTAATTTCATACGAAATAGTACTTGGAATTTGATTAATGGATTCATAAATTTATTTAGTTCATTTACGTACTATATCATTTATTAATTTGAATCGGCTCTTTTGCAGTTATCCATGGTTATTAGCACCCTCTTTATTAACCACAGAGGATGTACTCTTTATGAAATTCTACAGATGTGTATAAAGCCTGTACTAATTTATGATAGATCGGTTTTAATCACAATATAAACCCCATTTAAAAGCAAGTTTGTGAAGGTGAAATGTGGTCAAAATCACAAGGTCGCTCGCATCATCAAAATAATGAGATAAAGCATAATGTAATGCTCATTCGCTCCATTAAAAACAAATCCAAATATTCTATTGAAACAAAATTGTCTAGTCAACATATATATTGAATAAAAATCGTTACTCTTTTCGGAATTTGGATTTAACATATTTGTTTTACATTATTTTTCATTGCAAAATGTTATGTAGTAGTTGCGTCGACGCATTCATTTGTATAGAGACTTTCATTTCAGACTGCGTTGTGGGAGAGTGGTTACCATGGTCTAGACCTAATCCGGATGGACCAATGGTAAGGACACGAGAAATCATCGAAAAACCATCAGAAGACGGCGTACAATGCTTGGAATTAAAGGAGACGTACGATATCGGTAAATGAAATTTCTTTTTTAGATAACCACTGATGGATAAAATTATTGAAATTTTAATCACATTTATATGGCATATACAGTAGAACCTGCCTTAAAGGCTATCCCCGGTTTTAAAAGTCGGTCAAATTTTATACCGGTTGCCCTTTATTCGTGTTATCCAAACCTCGTATATCGGGGGCACCTGCCCATTAAGTCGACTGAAATGGTTCCTTTAAGTATCCTTTATAGAAGCGTTTGAGTGTTTGCAAATGAATGATAAATGGAAAATAAAGCATAGAAAAACCCAGTCCCGCTGACAACATTTCACGATAATTTAGTCATGGCGTATATCTGGCCTTGCATCCTATATATGTCGTTATTGTGTCAGAGGTATGCTAAATGCCTGGATGCAATTAGACTTTAATTATTGCATGAATGAGATTATGAAAGAATAATTGATCTTTTTCTATATACATCGAAAAGGAATAATTATTTACATTCAAAATATTTTGTCATATATACAAAAATTAAACTTTTGTTTAAAAAGACTGTGAAATGGGTGATTGGAGCGAATGGAGTCGACCCGCTAAGACATCAAAAGAAGAACGTACTCGAAAGATTATAACCAAACCTTCAAAAGACGGCATACAGTGTCCCGCTGTCAGAGACACCAGAGCCGTGGGTATGTATTATGTATAGCATAAATAAAAACGCCGTAAAATTTGGATTTATCAACAATGTGCGCATCATTCTCTCAATTTACACGTTTATAGGATATCACATTGAAGCATTAACGATGTCACGATGCATAAACTGAAAAACTGCGATTTTAGTACGATTTACTAGTCTATCTATAAAAATAAGTAAAAATTTACAACGGTTTATAATTTCAATTTATTGATTTTAAGCAATAATTCTACAATTATAACAACAATATAACCGTAGCAAGTAAAGTAATCACATCGCTATGACATATAAATTCAAATTCAAGATATCTGTGTATCGTCTATTATATAACAAGACATAAGCCTATCAATTCATGCAAAAATAACAGAAAAGTTTAGACCAATCAAAATGCTTGAAACAAAATAAAATTGATTATGGTAATTTTAATGCAGATTGTAAAGTGACTTTATGGACCGAATGGACAAGAGCAGCTAACAATGGACCATATGTAAGAACAAGAACTGTTGAAGTAGAACCATCGAAAGACGGAAAAGCATGTCCTCCAATTGAAGAAACAGACGAAATAGGTATATATATATTGGCTCTTCACGACAGGTATCAAACAGAACCATAATAATATAAACGGGATCCATGATATGAAGTGGAAGCGTTATACTCGTTTTTTTTACAAGTGAATTACGTAGAAGTTGTCCACTTAAATGTTTTTCTGATATATTGCAACTTCAAATAAATGCACTTAAATATCAATATAAACGTTCAGCTATTTTAGAGTAATATAAAGACGTGTTCATCGGACAACTAATACCAAATAATGGTCTCGTTTGCAAGTCTTTTTCGAGCACTTTTTATGAGGAATTATGCAAAATTATAACAAGTTTCGTCAGAATTGCAAGTATACGTTGTTCAACTTTTATTTGATATCTTGATTAAAATGTGTCAAAATATAATTTCTTGATAGATTGCAAAGTTGGAGATTGGAACGAATGGGCAAGAGATGGTGCAACTGGACCAATGGTAAGGACAAGAGAAATTCGAGAAATCCCATCAGAAGGCGGGAAGCAGTGCCCTCATGTTAAAGAAACGGATGAAATAAGTAAGATATTGCAATTAAATTTGGGAATAATATAAATGGTACAATCAAGTTGTTCTATATGATTTTAAATGTGTTCCGTATTTGAATTTAATACAAAGAGAATTACGGCGAAACATATTATACTTTTACAGTAAAGTCAGTCAAATATGGTATTTTATTAAATGGTATTATTTAAGTTCATATTAAACATAATTATCATAATATATAAAAATATTATATAAAAGCAATAGAAGTTAAAAGTTGAATTTATTTTTCTTTTTGTAATGTATATTCTTATTTACTATTTGAAATAAGTAAGATATAGCAACAATAAAAATGGTACAATCAAGTTGTTATAAATGGTTTTAAATGTTTCCGTATTTGAATTTAATAATTATAATAATGATATACCGGTATAAAAGCAAAAGAAGTTTAAAGTTGGATTATTTTTCTTTTTGTAATGTATATTCTTATTTACAAAACAATCAATAATCTAATTCCAATATAGATAAATATATAAATGAATAATACTTACTCTTAAAGAAAAATTTTAAATTGTATATTTTTCCTAATGAATGTAATATAGTTTGGGCTGTCAGAGGAAAGGGGTGAGAAAAAATGATCTAAACCAGCTGTCCAAAAGGTCTCCAAAATTGTTCAAACTTTCAATTTCATTTGTTTTAATTGCTATATGGTTCTGAATGAATAAATGGAAGCGAAAAATAATTTTATACATATTTTACAATAATAAAGTTTAAATAGTGGTAGCTTTCATTTCCCGTTACTTATGTTACATAACTATATGAAAAGATACTATTTTCAAAATTCAAAGGACTATCTCAAAATTTAAAGTTGTTACATTTTCTCAAAATAATGATTTTTCTTCCAGTCTGTCAGATTCCAAATATTTTATTTGTTGAAACTTAACATTTGTTGGCATGATTCGAATCTTTATGTATCACTCAATGAATACAAATTGAATTTTTTATATCAAAATTTGAAATTGAATTGCAAAATTTTACATTCCAAACATTTTAAACCAATGTCGACAACAAAAAGAAAACCACATCATTGCTATGTATCGTACTTTTCAGGTTCGACAAAAGTGATTTTATTAAAACAATATGCACATGTTATATTAAAAATTTTCAGATTGCGTCATCGGAACATGGACTGATTGGAGTCGTCCAACAGAAAAGGGACCAGAGGAAAGAACAAGACCAATAACAACAGCACCATCAGAGGGAGGAAAGCAATGCCCTCCTACAAAAGAAACAAGAGACATAGGTAAAACCATATTGTGACCAAATAAGGGCGTCACTTACTATCGTTTCTTTTATATTTCATATACCAAGGTTTAATATATATCCGAGTTATTATTATAATTAACATTTTTTGCAAATTGATATATAATAAATGTGTATGCGATATATTGCGAAAATAATATGCGAAAAAACATGTTTCCATCAGGCTTTCGTTTAGTTGGAATCAAAATCTGTGAATAGTTTGTTCGGAAAATCTAATCGATCACTAAACTACAGATTCATTTTCAAATCACAATGCCAAAAAAGTAAAACACTTGAAAATTATAAAATTAAGTTAAATACGTGAATTGCCAACAGGAAAGTGAAGTCCGGTACTGCGGAATAGTAAACACCTGCTATGTCGCTAGCTACAATCTCTATGTGTGAGGTCAAATCTGAGAATGAAAATAACATCGAATTAGACTTAGACTTATTAGATTATATCCAAGGTAATTTTAGATACAGAGGCATCAAACTCATCAACAATATTAGGGTGGTGGTAATAAAACTTTTAGAGGGCCTTTATAAACCTAGGCTTGCAATATCTTTGAGTAAATGATTTATTTCTTTATAATTTAATGCCAATTTTCAAATTCTGACGCAATATATGATGCAAATCTCGCTCTAAGCTGTCATGGATTTGAATGGTAAATGTCGATTTGCTTTGGCTTTAATAATGCATTGCCTTTTCTTTGATTATTGTAGGTTGTCAAGTAGGGACATGGGTTAGTTGGTACCGTACAAGTGACACAAGTAGATATACACGTACAAGACCAGTCGTTACCTTTCCATCTAAAAATGGCAATAAATGTCCTCCTCTACAAGATTTCAAGGATGCTGGTAAGTGTGATAAAAGTTATGGAGTTTGTCACAACGTTATGTGTTCAAAATGTTTTGTTATTATAGTTCATGGTTATCTCCATTAGTTAGGTGACTATTTTGTTTTTCCAATTTGCATAGTATGAAAACACAAATGATACGAAACAAAGCAAATGCAAAAAGGTATAAACGTGTTATTTTCAATTACATGATGTTACAATTACATGTTTAACACACACACACACACACACACACACACACACACACACCTTTTTTCAAAATTAAACTTTTATTTCAATTATAAGACTCACAATAAGCATGTTTACCCACGTAAAAATAATAAAAGAATAATTTAAATACGCAAAGCCATTAATCAAATGAATAGTATAGTTATTTTGTTCATTGCAATATTAATGTTGTACATTAAGAAATGAAATGTGTTTGGCAAATTATACAATTAGGTGGTCAGTATATGTATAATTTGTCTTTTTTGTGTCTTTTCAGTAAGATTAGGTTAAACTGTGTTTATTTACTTTTCTAAATCGGGTTCTTTAAAAGAAATTTAAATAATATTAATTACCTTTTTAGACTGTGAAGTAGACACCTGGACGCAATGGACACGAAGATCTGAACGTTCTCCTTTTATGAGAACTAGACAGATCACAATTCAACCATCATCCAAAGGAAAGCCTTGTCCTGAATTAATAGAAACTAGAGATGTCGGTAAGGTTTAACAAACTATATGTTTATTGTTGAATAACAGTCCTTGTTAATTCGTGCTACATGTATATAACCTGAAACTTGTATATATATAGATGTTAGAAACCTGCTGAAGGATGTTTTATATAGAATATACAATATAGAATATATCAAGTCATTTATCAAAATCAAACAACAATCGTTGTCTAAATAAAAATTAAAATCCAAAATTTAGTTTTGCACTTAAAAGTTCCAGGAACAAAACCCTGTATAGCTAGCTACACCCGCCTCATGTGTGTAATCAAAATTTATTATGAAATGAATACAGTACGTTGTGATTTATTTAATAATTTCATAATTAATTTTTTAACTTTATTATTTAACTATTATTACTCGTGACACACTATATATCTTGTTTTTTTTATATTTACGTATGTTCTCACTTTAATGACTTTTTCTGATGTAGATTGTCAAATTGGGCTTTGGGCGTCATGGAATCGTCAAACACCGTCATCCAAAGAAGTAAGAACACGCGAGATAACAACATACCCATCCAAAAACGGTGTGCCATGTCCAACTACAGAGGAGTCCAGAGATGTCGGTATGTAGTGCTATACATTTGGAGGCTAGTGTTCTAAATCGCAATAAAATAAACTTCTGGTTGCTTATGAGCTGTCTGCAACATGAATGAATTCCATATCACTTAACTACAGTTAAAAATATTCAAATATTAGTGTTACTTCACTTATCCTGCCCTGCAATTTTTTTTGTACGATTGTGTCGCTTTCTTGGTTGCATTGGCTGTACACTTTTCAGTTAAAAATACGAGGGAGGTCAAAAAGTTCATAGAACGGGGTATAGATATATATTGCCGCAACAAACCATACATTTTATTATTATTTACCCATTTAGCCCAATTTTCTTTCAAACTGTCTATACCTTTGAAATAGAAGTCTGCGGTTTGGTCCTGAAACCATGCTTCTGTGGCAGCCTTAAGTTCACCATTATCAGGAAATCTGATTCCCCGTAAATGGGATTTCAAATCTCTAAAAAAGAAAAATTCACTGGGTGCCAAATCGGGACTGTAGGGTGGGTGATTAAGTTGTTCGTACTTGCATTCACGAATCGCTGCTTGCGCAATCCTTGACTTGTGCACAGAAGCATTCCCCTCCTTTTTAACTTAATAACAGCTTTCAGCCGCTACTTAGATCAGCATAGTAAGTCCCAGTGATAGAGATTCCAGCAGGTTTATGATTGATTAACAGAACACCCTTAGAATACCAAAACACAGTGCCCGTGACTTTGCCAGCTGATGGTTGGGTTTTGAATTTCTTTGGTGGGGTGAGTCAGGGTGCTTCCATTGTATGAACTCTTTTTTGGTTTATGGGTCCCAATGATGAATCCATGTTTCATCAGCAGTTACTAAACGTAAATGGATGCTGTCCGGGTTATCATTATAAATGCCAAGAATATAACAGTGTATACACTTCCATGTGAAATGTCACACTCCCTAGTTATGTCATCATTCATGATTCGACGATCATTCATGATGAGGGTCTCCACAGACGTGACAATTTCCTTTGTGATTCCATGGGCTGGCCGACCTGACCATGGGTCAACCTTCAGTAAGGTGCGCACACGTTTAAATTCAGCTGACCATTTTGCCACCGTGGAATAGGCAGGACCACTGTCACCGTACACCTAGTTCATTCGCTGGTGAATTTCTTTGGCATTTGATCCCTCTACTGTGAGGAACTTTATTACTGCCCTAAACTCAACATTTTGATTTTCCATCATTGCTTGATGGTCACCAACTTTTTTAGATTTAAAATTATGACACAATAGTTAATTTAGCTTTATTCTCCATATAGTAGTACATTACCTATATCTCACTTATTTAAGAGGCCGCGGTGGCCTAATGGATAAGACATCAGTCTATAAATGGAGGGTCTCTTACCGCTGTTAGTGTCCCGCTCAGACCACATGTAGGTAAGTGAATTTCCCTTGCCGCTGGACTGGTTCACCTGGTAGCTGTATAATGGAACGGGGATTGGTACGTTTGTCTGCGGCATAGTGACTCGGTGAGCTAACATCTTAAAGTCGCCCTGAGTGCGCGCTAGTACAAGACATGCCATACAACACACTCGCACTTCACATGCATACACGAAATTGTTTATAGATAAATAAGTTCTCATCGCCAATAGCTGAAAAATTGCCGATGCGACTTTAAGCCGCATTTAACCAACCAATCACTTAATTACTTTATTATATTTTAGATTGTAAGCTTACTGGTTGGTCAGGATGGTACAGACCAAGTAACACCTCAACATTCCAAAGAAATAGAACAGTTGTGCGTTATCCTTCTGAAGACGGTGAACAATGTGCTGTGCTTAAAGAGGAAAGAGAAGTCGGTAAGGACTTGTAGAAATAAAGGATTCTGCCGGTATTGTATATTTAAGTTATAAGTCCTATAATAATAAATTATATCGATTAATACTTTTAGTGCTAATTAATGTCGAGAACTCACTCAAATTCTAATAGTCTAGAACAAGGCGTGTCGATGATCGGGGTTTCCTTATTTTGCATCGCAATTAGCCACTGATTCTTTGTCTTGCACAAAAAAACCACCAATTCAATTTCAGTATCAATACACCGCTGACACATTGGTACATCTTGGCAGGAAAAATGTGTGTACTGCAATATTAAAATTCCTCTTACCGCTTTTTGGTTTTTCCATTTGGAGTGGAAGATCTTTCTCTTCACTTCATTGTGTTTTATTGAGATAATTAAGATAAAGATATGTGCAGAAACACGGATTACTTTGAACATACATTTACATTGATAGAGGAAAGACCAAAGATTTTTTTTTGTAATTTGTGTTTTTTATTGCCCCAGACATTAAATAAGGGATGGTCAAGTGCCAGGGTTGGGGCCACTGGGTTCACTTGCCGGGTAACAATAGGACAGTTTGACATACATAAGAGATATAAATATATATATATATATATAATAATTGTGTAGTATTTGATCATTCTAGGGATTAATCTAGATTTTGTAGTAAGGCACATCTGATTAATAGGGGGGGGGTCCTTATTCAAGCAATTAAACGAGTATCACTTAAGCTTTTTAGAATAAGTTTACTAGTATTTGAAAATATAGCAATACAATTAATTAGAAAGATGTTATTAGAATTTAAAACTTTCAAAAGTGGCAATAAAAAAGATCAATATATCAAATGAACATTCGTTAAATTTAAGCTAGATTAATCCCTTCTTTAAGTAACCAAGTAAACAAAAAATACAGGGTCTTGTTTCCTTTTCAGTTTTGTCTGGGTTTTGGTTTATTAGTGTGTGTGTGTGTGTGTGTGTGTGTGTGTGTGTGTGTTTGTTTGTGTCAACCCCTACAACATTCAGAAACAAAATGTATATTAACATTTTCATACAGGTATAGTTTTAAGCATTATGAGACATACATGTACATTATACATCATGATGGTATATTTTTATTATCACTTCTACAGTACCAAAACTACAGTCATGCTGGATGGAGACATTAAATCATTCATCAAAGATAATTATCCATGGATCCCAAAATTCCAGAAATTTGTCATAAAGATTATTTTTTATTGCAATGATCTTTTCGATATCAAGTTGATATTTAATACTAATTTTCCATGTAATTAAATTTGGTAGTTTTTTATCAATTCTGCACTTATATATGTACTGTCTGGTAGTTAAAAGTAGAAAATTTTGAGGTTTATTTCTCTCTTTTTGGTTAATATGTCCAAAGATAGCACTTTCCCTATAAATATTAATGTAGCGGTTTATTTTTTGAAATATAAAATCCTCTAATTGCATCCAAAAGTTATTAATTATCTCACAATACCAAAACAGATGCTCTATTTTTTCAGCTGTATTGTTACAGAAGGTACAGAGATTATTATCTCTTAGTTTAATTTTAAATAAGAAATCATTTGTAGAAATTATTCTTTGGTTTATCCTGTATTGAAACCATTGTAATTTGGTATTTTTACAACTTTTAAAGGGGGTGATATATAGTGATTTCCAGTCAATATCTAAATCTAAAATGGATTTCCATTTTTCTTGACTTATAACAGTTGGATTGTTATTATTAAAAACATTGTAAAAGTCCTTACTCCCTTTTTTACTTTTAAGTACTATTCTGAAAAAGTATGGTATATCAACTTGTAATAAATTGACTGGTTGGTTTTGTATATTCAGTTTTTTAATATATGATTCAATGGTGGACTTTATACCAAGATATTCAACAAAGTTTGCCCTGACAGCCACATACCTTCTAGTAAATTCTCTGTATGAAATTAATTTTCCATCCTCATTAAGGAAATCTTTTATGAAATGTATGCCACTGTCAGACCAAGATCTGAAGAATACTGGCTGTTATTTATACAGATATCATTATTGAACCAGATACTTACATCTTTAACATCATTTAAATTTTCAGGTTTTTGTCTCATAGACAAAGAATTCCAGGCATCAAAAACATTATTCCAAAAGCAATATTAGGATTATTTTGTTTTATTTTATTAAAATAATCATTTCCATACTTTAAGAAATTATCAATCTTAGAATATGAAATCTCAAATAACTTTTTGTATTTAGATTCAATTTGAAGTAGTCGCCTGATCCATGTTATTTTGAGTGATGCTATAAAATGTTTAATATCTATCATTTTTAAGCCTCCTTTTTCATAGCTCTGTGACATTAACTCTCTTTTTATGCGATCATTTTTATGTTGCCATATAAAGTTATAAAACATCTTATTCAGTTTTGTTATTATTTCCAATGGTGGATTTGGAAGAGCAATAAATAGATGGTTTATTTAGAAATTATCAATGTTTTCAATACCGTTATTCTACCTAAAGGAGTTAAAATTCTTTTTGACCATTGTTTTAAGCTTTTTTCAATATCTTGTAATTTCTCATCATAATTTATTTTTATCATTTTGTCTAAATCAACAGAAAATTTTACTCCAAGCAATGTAAACGGACCTTGGTTCCAATCTAGTTTAAAGCGATGATTAAAAGTTTCACCATTGTATTTATTACATCCAATCCACATTGCTCTTGTTTTATTATTATTAATTTTTAAACCAGACAGCAATGCAAAGTCATCTAGGACATGTAAAGTTTCTTGTAGTGATGACTCTGTTCCATCCAGTATGACAGTAGTGTCATCTGCAAAAAGTGAAAGTTTAAATTCTTCATCACCAATTTTTATACCTTTGATATTTTTATTATTTTTCAAAAGAATAGACAGGATCTCAGCACACATTAAGAAGATATAGGGTGAAATAGGGTCCCCTTGACGACAACCTCTTGTTATACTAAAAAATTCAGAAACAAATCCATTTTGTAGAACTGCTGACATAATATCTTGTCGAAATATTTTAATCCATTTTATAAAAGATTCGCCAAAATTGAAAAAATCTAGCACTTTATCTATATAAACCCAAGAAACTGAATCAAAGGCCTTCTCGAAATCAATCATTAAAAGTAGACCTGGTATATGTTTTTCCTCTGTATATTGCATTAAGTCATAAATTAGTCTAGTGTTTTCACCAATATATCTGCCACTGATAAATCCTGTCTGGTCTTCCGAAATAATAAATGGTAAAACCCTTTTCAATCTTTCAGCTAACAGCCAGATGCTATTTTATATACAACATTTAACAGTGATATTGGTCTCCAATTTTTTAGAAACTGCTTTGGCTTGTCCCCTTTAGGTAAACAAGTTATAATACCCTGACGTTGTGTAATTGACATTTTTCCAGTTTGAAATCCCTCATTTAATGAACGTCTTAAAAAGCTTACTAGGTCATTATAAAAGAATTTAAAGAATTCAGCTGTGAAACCATCTGAACCTGGGCTTTTCAAATTTTTCATTTTTTTCAAAACATTATGAATTTCTGTGTTTGTTAATTCCCCCTCCAAACTTTGCTTTTGATCTTCAGTTAAAATATTTATATCTGTAATACCTTTGAGTAAATATTTGAGATCCATACCATACTCATCATTATTTCTATTGTAAAGATTGGAGTAATATTGTTTTGTTTCTGCTAAGATTTCTTTTTGATCAGTAATTATAGAGTTATCCTCTTTTACAATTTTCGGAATTATTTTACTAACAAAATTTCTGGATTCCAGATTACAAAAATATTTTGTTGGTTTTTCACCTTCCTCTACCCACCTTGCTTTGGACCTTAACAGAGTTCCTTTCATTTTTCTTTACGTAGTTCCTCTAAATCTTTCTTTCTATTATTAATTTCATTAAAGTTAGATAGGGGGTTACTTTCTAGTCTAGTAATTTCATCAATTATCTGTTTCTCTTTTTGGATAGACATTTTTTTGCGATGAGATGAGTATGATATGGTTTTTCCCCTAATTTCAAGCAAAGCAGCTTCCAAAAATTGTTGATCTGTAATAGTAAATTGTATATCATCATTACTTATTTCATTAATTTGTTCTATGTTATAAACAGGAACTACATATTGTATTTTTATATCTTTTATACATTTTTTTACTATATCTATATAGTTTTTATCTGCTAGTAGGGAATTGTTGAACTTCCAAAGGCCTCTACCTTTAACGAATTCATTTAATTTTAATGATAAGCAGACAGATGAATGGTCAGACCTATAACTAGGATTGATTTTGACATCTATGACTTTGGACATAAAATTTTCTGATATAAGGAAAAAGTCGAGTCTACCTTGTTTTAATGGTTGTTTTTTTCGCCAAGTATATTTTCTTTCCTCTGGATATAGTTCTCTAAAAGGGTCCATGAGATTAAATTCTTCTTTCATATTTATGACAACATTTCTTGCTTTTGGATTATTGTGATGGAGGTAGCCAAAGGTGTCCAGTTCTTGACTCTGAACTAAATTATAATCACCATTTATGATACAATATTCATTTTCAAAATCTTGGAGAAGTTTTGTTATATTTGAAAAAATTGGGGGTTATCCTCATTTGGAGCATATATATTAATCAGTGTTACTCTCATCTTATCAATAGTCAAGTCAACAGCAATATAATTCCCATCATTATCTTTCTTAATTTGGTGTATATTATACTCAAAGTTATTATTAAATAAAATGCCTACCCCTCTTGAGTTTGATGTAACCGAATTTAGAATAATTTCTCCACCCCATTCTGATCTTATTACCCAATGTAAATTGTCTACCAAATGAGTTTCTTGTAAGCAGTATATATTATAGGATTTTGACCTCAGGAAGTTCAACACATCCCTACGCTTTTCATAATCCTTTAGACCTCTACAGTTCGCAGTGAGTATTGTGAAATTGTTATGCGATTCCATGATTGGGTTGAATCAAATAATTCTAGTGATATGAATTACAATACAAAAGGATATCTCACTTCGAACTGAGCGGTCTTGGGAATAAATATGAAGAAGATATACAATATTTAATTGTAAAAATTCATTATTATTAAGGGGTACCTGACTAAATTGTTCATCCATAACACAGATAAGGCATACTTGTGATTTAATACTAACTACACTCTTAAAACTGTTGAACCATTTTTTACTGGTTATACTGAACATGAGGAAAATCCAAGGGGTTGACATGATGTGTGGTGTGTGTTTGTGTAAAGGTGATTGTAGTGTAAAAAAAGTACAAAATTTATTTGTACTTTCATGTTTCAAAGAGGATTTTTGTTTTAACCAAAATAGGAAAGACCAAAGATAATAACCTATCTAATTATCTTAATGTTGAATCACTTTATGTCCGTAGTCTCACAATACTGCCATATTATCAATGTCCATAGATGTCAGAAGTGAAATACTGACCAATTATGAAATGATTAAGTTTTAGAATTTATTATTATAATTATTTTTTATTCTTGTTTGGCTCAAGTGTTGCATATACTCATATGCATATACATGTAGATACAAAAAATAAGGAATAATAACAGTATACAAATTGACGTATATAAACATAATACTTTACATTAATTTAGTATACAGGCCCCAGTTTCAAAATAATTTCTTAACCAAGAACTTCCTCAACTTAAATCTGGCTGATGTGATTTTTTAAAATTTGTGGTACATGTGTCATCAAATATTGTCAAACTTTGCTAGATTCAAGCAATAGGAATTCTCAGTCAAGAAACTATTTCGAAACTGGAGTCAGAAATGCTTTGAAACTGGATTCAAGAATGCTTTGGGATACAACGCATCATTTATTGAATTAAGTAATATTGCTATTTGAAATAAGTATTTAAAATGCTTTCTCAATTTGCGCTTTTTGTCTTCTATTATAATTAATTATATTTGTATTATTAAAAGGATGCGAAATTGGTGAATGGACTTCTTGGACACGTCTTCACCCAAGAGGCCCAATGGTGCGAACAAGAGAAGTTAAAAAGTATCCTTCACCTAATGGAGAAAAATGCCCTGAACTCAAAGATACCAAACCTGTTGGTACGAATGTTTGCATACACATTTTATTACAGCAGTTAAGTTTCAACATTCTGACCTATAAAGCAATGAAAATTTGCAGAGCAGACACACATTATACGAATTTTAACTTTACAGCACTAGACGACCATTTCGGAATACAATCCCTTATCAATAGTGTTTAGACCAAAATTGTGAAATCATTTTTTTCAAAATGATGAAAAGATACGCAAGAGAATAAAAATATATTTTAGTTAACATTGCATTGACACGTTTGATTGCTGATAGTTCACTTTATAATCCCTTTAAGTTGGACTTTAAGTTAATACCATTAACAATATGAATTGCAGTTGTAATAACAATAGAAAGTCTTTACTTTCTTATGGTTGTTATCGAAAAGATAAAACTGTTGCAAAAATATATTTTTCTAGAAAAAAGCCCATTATTTTAGTTAAAATCACTACGCTGTAGCCGAGTGTTTTTTCAATTGCGTGTTATACCAGTGTTTATTTTACAGCACTATAAATGGCGGTTTTGGAATACAATTCCTCGTCAGTCTATTTTGACATGATGTGTTAATTATTGATGAATCTGATCAACTGAGAATGCTTCGTTTGCCATAAAAATTGATGATCAGAACATATTAAAACTACTTCACATAGTCTTTTCACAAACCTGTTGTCACAGCTGTAGATTGTTAATATTGGTTTTGTTTTAAATCAATCGTTAATTTTATATTTTATAAATGTGTCATTACAGAACAAACATATATACATGTGGTGTTTATTTAAAGTGAAGGTGCTTTGTAGGAGATGGAAACGATAGATTTTAATGATATAACTAGCTTTTTGTTGTCTCAATATTTTCAGATTGTGAGGTAGAAATGTGGTCGAAATGGGAAAGAAAGACAAAAACAGGAAGTTTAATCAGAACCCGGATAGTTTCAAAATACCCTTCGAAAGATGGGGAACAGTGTCCCGAAACTGAACAAACAGAAGAAGTTGGTAATTACATACTTTACCAATTTTAATTTACAGCACTAGACAGCCGTTTCGGAATACAATTCCTCATCAGTTTTTACCAAAATCGGCTAAGGAAATACTTTGCATGAGGGAGTATGTCTTAGCTATTGACGTGTGTATTAAAATTGACAGAGTACAAATGTAGCGGGCAATATAAATAAGGCAACCAAGAGAATTTCACAAAAAAATGCGAAAACAAAACGACGGGATAAACATACTAGTATATTGAAAAAACAACCACTTGGTATACCATGGTGTGTCAAACTACTTCATTTAAATGTGCATATATGAACTTTTTTGAGTAACTGGTGTGGACTTAATTGATTTTCGCAAAATCCATTTGAAGTTCCATTATAGTTATGATAGGCTTTCCATTTATACCCTCACAACCAAATACATTCTATAGAAAAAGTTATTAGTTTTCGTTGAAAATGTCAAAATGGCTTGATTCTGTATTTTTAGGCTTTTTCAGTCAAAATTAAAATTGTATTGCCTAACACAGATTAAAGTCCTTCCTAATATATTGTGATTGCAAGAAGCTTTTGGTACAAAACTTGTTCACATTTTTCGTGAAAATTAACAGTTTCGTAACTCATGTTTATCTTCATAGCTCTGTCTGATGAATAAAACATGATGCATATTCTTTTGACACGCATATATTCAATTTAATTCAAAATGGTATGCACATATTTGGTCTTTTGTGAAGGCTAGGTTATCAGAGAACCCGAGGTCGTCAGCTGATAGAACTTTATTCTTATTTACCAACTTTGAAATAGAAATGAAAATAGCTTTTACATTAATCTTAGAACATTTATGTTAATATCCGGTATTATTCTCAAACTACAGATTGTGAAATGACGTTGTGGACGGAATGGGGTCGACCAACACCAACATCGCCTTCAATAAGAAAACGAGAAGTCAAAACCTACCCATCACCTCGGGGAGAAAAATGCCCGCCAGATATGTTACAGTCTCTACCCGTCCGTAAGTAAAGTCTGCCTCAAACATTGATTGTAGCTGAAATAGTTAAATGACAAACTCTTCGTGGTGTTGTAGCTAGCCAGAGAGGAGACTCTTACTCTTCCGAAGCACCTGGTATCACTTCCTCGCTGGAGGTGAAACTTATTACGTCAGTTTTACTCTGCTTCTGAGGGTTCTGATTTGGACATGGACCAGTATGCTATCTCTTTTGGTTAGCTGTATTGGAAGCAACCAAAAACATGCCGAAACAAAAGAACGAGAAAAGAAAATGCAATACATTCGAAAAGAATTAACACAGACAACCGAATACATGTATTTAACTTTTGATAGTCACTGGGTATGATGTTAAAATGGTTTCCATTTTTATTACAGCAAGTTGTTCCAAAACGCACAGTATATATGTGTAGTACCGTCACAAGGAAATTAACGCATATATTATTCGTTGTTGTGAATATTATAAAAGAATGAGTTTTATCAACCTTCCTACTGGAGAATATTTAGCAATTTAGTTATGTATTAAATCTTGTAATTTGTATTATTGATTTAAGAGTGTCTAGTTGTTGTTACCTATATCATGGTTTTTCGGATACTATTTACTGTATGAAAGGAAATGTGAATATTTTAAAAATCTGCATGTAACATAAATATGGAATAATTTGATATTACAGGATGTACAGTAGACATGTGGTCGTCATGGGAACGAGAAGCAGGAAATGGTCCGGATAAACGGTATAGAAGCGTAACGACAAAGCCTTCCGAAGATGGAGAACAATGTCCACCCCTAGAAGAATATAGGGAAATAGGTTTGATAATCTACAATAAATATTTCTTCGTTTGTAATTTTTATTTAGTTACAAACGATAGTTTCATTTCTTCAGCATCACTATTACTGGGCTGAAACATTTTTATTTGGACTGAGGTTAGTTACCTGGTTTAAGAATTTGGAAACCCCTTGGCGGGAGGGATTGCTTGCCAAATGAATTGCTATTCTTTGAAACATAAGATTATCTTATAGAGCATAGAAAGGATATTTCAAAGCGGGAATGCTGGTGGAATCTCAAGTCCTGAGACTATTCATATTGTAAGCGATATGATTGCATAGGTTGTTCTAAAGCTTCAAGTGAACTTTTGAAGTGGATGACCAATGTTATGAAAAACAAAGTCTGTGTTAAATGTAGCTTACCATGATGTTAATAGTCAACCAGTAATATACCTATATTGGAATGCCAAAAATATTTCTGTCATGTTGGCACGAAAAAGAACAATTTCTTTAAAAAGATGTAGATTAGCATTATCATGTACGTGAATATAATATATACAAATACTATTGGTTAAAATTTTTAGATTTTGTTTAACAATGCAGCAACTATCAATAATATTTAAAAAAGCCATATCATTTTAATAAACCCCCGCAAACTAGTTTGAGGGGGTATATTGGAATCACTATATCTGTCTGTCTGTCAGTTTGTGTAAAATAATGTCCGGGCCATATCTCATAGCTGCTTTGGAGGACTGTCATAAAACTTTACATGAATAATCTTCATGGTCCAAAGGTGTGTCATGATATTGAGCCAAGGTCATATCAGAAAAGGTCAAGGTTGTGAAAAAAATAAATGTTGGGGCGGGGGGTATTTGGCTCCCAAGAAACAGTTTTATTTGTCAATAATGTCACGTCTAGTTGTTTGGGTACATAGCACCAGTCATTTTATAATGGCAAACAATATAAACATGGCAAATAAACCCTAGACAGTAGGTTGTTTTGTTTTTAATTTATCTGGTCATGGTTTAATCTTTTAAGATTGTGTATTGGGCCCATGGATGGAGTGGGCAAGAGCAACACCAACGTCAAAACGTGAGAGACGAAGAAGTATAACGACTCAGAATTCACCAAAGGGAAAACCATGTCCTGAAGAGCCAGAGACCGAAAGTGTTGGTAAGTTACCATGACTACGTTTATTTAATGGTTGTCAAATCACATAGTGGTGCAGAAACAATATGATTGAATGTTAAAATTATTCAATTGAAGATAATTATTGCTATCTTGCCCAAAGGTACTTTCACTTTCACACTTCACATTCACACTCATTTGGTTTTTCTTGAATCTTCTATCTTTTCTATTGTGTTTTAAAAAAAGGGCATGTATATATGCATAACATGCACTTTCCTATTAAACAGAAAAATTAAGGGTTTTGCTTCATATTAGTAGTATTGGTTTTATCAAACATCTGTCGAACCTTCATTTTGTATTTTCATAATTTTTCAAGACTAGAAAAAATCGTTAAGCTAGTAAAAAATCAATAATTATGCAAATTAGAATATTTTTGTTTTAATTGTGTTTTCAGACTGCAAAGTTGGAGACTGGACCAGTTGGACCAGAGATGGTGATACAGGACCATATGTCCGTGAGCGAGAAATAACAACTATTCCCTCCGAGGATGGTAAACAATGTGAAGAAACTAAACAAGAAAAACCAATAGGTAAAGATTTTTGAATTTTTCAGGGAACACACTTTCAGTCCTCGGCTGGAAATTACATGTCGGTATTTTAATCAATAGTGCAATCAAGTCTCTAATATTGCTCATATTGTTCCTTCGTTATTTTCTTTGATATGAATGCATGATTACATGTTTGTACATTATCCAACCTTTCATTTTAAATAGTTTTATTGTCATTGCCAAGAATATTTGGATCAGTTGCAATTTGTTATGTTTTATAATTTAGACATTGCAAATCGTGTCTTTGAGCACCGCACCTCTTTGCGTGTAGGAAATTTGCTGTGCATTTTGGATTGCGATTTAGACATGGGACGGTATTTTTGTTTTTTATTATCAAGAGCATTAATGTATATTTTATATATGTTTTATTGGATTTCAGATTGTTCTATTGGAGAATGGGGTGATTGGGAACGAGAAAACAAAAAAGAACAGCGAGGCAGATTGATAAGAAAGCGACCTATACTAACTGTTCCTTCACCAAAAGGGAAACAATGTCCACCAGATACTGAAACTGAAGAAGTGGGTACGTAAAATCGTCAAGTTGCTTGATTCGATCGCCATTAGTTGAGTAGAGCAGTTGGGTTCTACACCCTACACAAAATTCTCTCGATTATATGTAGGCAGTCAGCTTTTGGATGGAGAAGAAAGCTGAAGTATCGTAATAAAATCGCCTATCTTCGGTAAGCGAACCGACAAATCCTCTCGCACTAGGATATGTCCGGGATAGAGTCAAACCTAGGCGACGAGAGATATATTACGAGCACGAAATATCATTTCAAAAAAGCACAGGTCTGTGAAATTTACACAGAGTGTGAACCTACTCTCCTGGCCCACACAATGATATATCCTGGTATTCATGTTTATCAGCTCTGGTAAAACATATCTTCAACGCTTTTGAAGGAGTAGGCCGGTAAACTATTACGAGCTGACAGCGGCGACGCCTTACCAAAATACCTCCCGTCGTTTCTAGGTACGGCGTTATAAATATATATATATATATTGCCTCTTGGTTTTTATTTGTATGAAGGTTATTGACCTATTGTTATTATAGAAATTGCTAATGATCAAAAGTGAATGGAGACAGAATCTAACATTATTGCTGATGATTCTTTTCTATATTGGAAAACTTCAACTCATGACCATACTTTTTTCAGTGAAACTTTGGAGTTTAGCATTAAATCGAGGTAGGTTTATAACAAAATCATAAAAGACGGGGATTTTTGGACCTCAAAAGTGTGGCGATAGGTGAGGTGACAGAGCCATCTAGCAGCAGTTTAAGTGTGGTCGACAAGCAAGATGGAAAAGCCACCAAAGAGAACTATAATGAGGTTTTATTGTATATTTTGATAGATTGTGAAGTATCAGAATTTTCTGATTGGGGAAGAAAAACAGATACCTCCGTGGATGAAAGAACAAGAACCATTACTAAGTATCCTTCAGATGGAGGGAAGCAATGTCCACACTTACGGGAAACCCGAGACGTCGGTAGGTAATATATGTCAGATATATACCTTACTGTTTTATAGTAAAAACCTACCCCTATATATATTGACCGTTTACAGTAGAAACAAACTACATCAGGGGTAGATAATTATATTTATAATTTTGGTAAAACATTTAATATAACAATGCAAAAACAAAAGGGAAATTACAATGTTCATTTAGGGTATCCTTTTAAAATCCGATTTGTGACAATTCGAAAGAACGTGACAAGAAACATCTTTGCTTTAACCACTGCAACATACATATACTTGAAGGCATTGTTACTATTATGTTAAAATGACTGACAGAATAATTTGAGTCATATTTTAGTTCTCTTTAGTTCACCTGTAAAAAGCTGAAGAGCTTACGTAATAAGTGTCCAAGTCCAATATAAAAGTTTTGGCTGGTTAAAGATTTTTAATGTACATGTACACGATGCGTCATGGAAGCTGCGCTGTTCAATTTATAACTGTCGTTTGATTTAGTTTTATAAATACACCACATACATACTTTAGTTACATTTGCATTGTACTGAATAATCTGCAATTATTCTGATTGGTGCAGATTGTATTATTGACATTTTAATCGTACTGAATGACATGTAATGAGTATTCTGATTTGTTTAAATTATTGTTGTGTTGTAATAATTTATCTGTAAAACGTATTCTGATTGGTTGTACTAAATGGTCTGTAATAGATATTCTGATTGGTTTAGATTATTGTTTTTATTGTTCTTATTTATCTGTAATACGTATTTTGATTGGCTGTACTGAATGATATGTAACAAGTATTCTGATTGGTTTAGATTGCTCATTGTCACCATGGACTGAATGGAGACGTCCTAGAAGATTTGGTGTTGAAGTCAGAACCAGAACCATACTTGTTAAACCGTCAGAAGAAGGAAAACAATGTGACAAGCTTAGAGATGAGAGAGAAGTCGGTAAGTAACACACCTGTATTTTATTGGAAAATAGACCACTGCGGTAGCTCATTTGGTAGAGTGTTCGCTCCGTTAGTGGGAGGTCGTAGACCCAAGACTTGAAAGTGGGTAGTGATTGTTCTTTCGCCAAACACACGGCATAACGGAATAAAAGTCACGGTTCTTTCGGATGGGAACTTAAAATAAACGAGGTCCAATATCACGGTGGGTTTGGCACCATAAAGAAGCCTGTTGTATAATGCCATCAACGCAACACACAGGCAAAATTTCAGCACCTTGGCTGTTTATCCTTTTTATAATTTAACATAATATCGAGGCGGTCAGTTCTGGAATTGTAGAGAAAATTGAGTGCCCGAAAAACTCACGACCTTCGGCAAGCGAAATAGTGAAGTTTCTCACACTTGGATCTGTCCCTAGTGAGATTCGAACATATACAGCTAAAAATCGTTTAAAATAGTGGGGTAGTAGTATTTGTAAATTAAAACAGCCACGCAAAACAGCAATCAAAGCAACCAAGATCATGTGATATCGGTAACTATTGAATAATACAAACAACCCCATCATACCTATAATACAATTACGGAAGATGGACGTACCCTGGAACAAATAGAACAGTCGTGTGTTGTTTTTTAAACTGGTTGTAAATTATAATATGGTACAAAATATGATTATGTGATTATTTTCAGATTGTGTTCAAAGTGAGTGGTCGCAATGGAGGTACAGTCCAGTAGGGTTTGGTAAGGATATCAGAAACAGGACAGTTGTCATATACCCATCTGAAGGCGGGAAGCAGTGTACCAGACGTACTCAAGATCGAGCCACAGGTAAATTTCACATATGTGTTTTTATGTGTTTACAATTTGTTGTACTTTGCAAAACCGAGGGATCAATGTCTGATCTGTCTGTCAGTCCAATGTAAGTTTTTCCGAGCATTTTTCTTAACGTTTGCAGAATGTAGCTGATTTATGTTGGGTGTACCATATTTAGTTATAAAACAAGTTTACGTTTCGTTAAACTCCACTGATGTTACGGAAATTACAGTATTTGGTATGAACATTAGTTTTTCACACTTTTTTCTAAACACTTGATATTTTTGGTATGTGATTCCACCACATTGAGTTACATAAGTTTATGTTTCGTTCCGCGTCACTTATTTTTATGGAAAATATGGCCCATGGAACAAAAACAAATGAAAATGAAAAAAGAAGATAAGGACTTCAAATTGAAGGCCCAATAGGTTGGCGATTGTGGGTGTGTGAGCTTGCTCACTAAGGTTCTTTCCTTGTATTTATTGGTCTTGGAGTCCCGTCGTGTTTCAGTGTAGTCTCGTTTAGCACTCTTATCAGAATTTGCAATAGCCAGTCAGAATGATTTGTCCTCAACACGGCAGAATCAGTTTAACATTTGTATAAATTATCTTCTCTTTACCAGAGCGATTACCACCAACTAGTGGAACAGCTGAGAACATAGTTGAAGAATTCCTACGCCGAGGAAAGGATGAGGAGCGAGAGATACTCATTCTCATGGATAGTTCTGGCAGTATAGGACCAGAAGATTATGATGAAGCCAAGAAAAACCTCGCCAAACTTCTGAGTTTGCTTTGCCCATCCCCAGATCCGTTCAAAGTAAGCCCTGATCACAAGTACCAACGAGCTGGTATGATAAAGTTCTCCTCGACCACCAGTATTGTGTTCCTGTTCGATGAACACAAGAACACGTCGGAATTAACGAAGGCTATTGAAGACGTCAGTTACCTTGGTAACACAACTTGTACTGGTGATGCATTCATTTTGGCGGCAAATGTATTCAAAAACTCAAAGAGTAGGTATAATCGTCTATTTTCTACGGTTGGCATTATATAATTGATTTATTAGATTTGTATGTAGTAGGCAACTCTATAGTCAAATTTTCTTTTCATCAAAACTTGTTCTGCTCTCTATTGCAATGTACCGTACCCGTACAACCGTACACCATCGGGTCATATTTCAACAATGAGAACAAACCTTGTGTTCTCAAAATTGCTTAATTGTTTGATTTACACCATCAAGTCACCTATCCCCCTTTTGTAGTATGATTGAGAAAGACTGGTAGCGATTTGTAACGGTTACCGTGACACTAATAACATGTACTTGACAATAGCCAAAAACCACCAAGATTACTTTGCAAAATATGTACAGAGAAAAACGCATAAGCCGCTCTAAAAACGCATTGATCGAATTTGAACCGATGTTATATAATATATATATGTTACAGTAAATAGTTTAAATCAGGAGTTACATGTATTTACTTGAATTTAGTAATTACCTGTAATCCCCATTGGAGTTAGTTATTACATGTAATTCCTAAAATGTTCCAGTAAATACATACATGTATATATTTATGCTAAATTTGAATTTCTGTATAAAATAAATATATTCAAAATTTGTGCATGCACGTGATATGTACGCTAGACACAAGTTTGATTAAATATTTAAATTCTTAAATATATATTTATAGTACTGAGAGACAACGTGCAGCGTGAAGTGCTTATCTTCAGTGATGGTATGTCAAACTGTGGACCTGACGCCGTAGAGGAAGCCATAAATTTGAGAAGCGAGGGAATCAAAGTATTTGGCTTAATGACCGGAACACACACTGCTGATGGTAAAGAGGAATTAGAGGAATACGTGTCCGAACCCATTGCGAGACATCTGTTTGCGATACCGGACATCAGAAGTTTGGGAGAGCTTGTGGATATTGTTGCGAAGAAGGTCGAGTCCGGAGCAGTACCATGTGCCCCGATAGTAGGAGACAAGTGATTTATGAAATGAGTTTTGTTGATTTTTAAATTATTATAAAGAAATACTTAGTACATGTATGTATCGTAAAATAAATTACACATGTATTAATTAAAAGTTAGTAAAATATTCGGAGCATTTACAATGGTCACTTGTTATTCTTTAAAATCAAACAGAAACGCGGAGGTTCATGTTCAAATCACAATCCGAAAAGCAAAGTATAAAACTTTGAAAACTGGCAAATTCAGCTGAACACGTGAACTTTCGCTGGGTAAGTGAGGATGGATGTTCCGGAAGGGTAAGCATACGGTCTCTTGTCTAGCTAGCAAAACCCGTCACGTGGGAAATCAATCAAGATTTAGAACGTAATGAATATGGAATCATGGGATGGTCAGATATATAAAACAATATTTAAATTTTGTGCTATGGGTAAAACAAAACTTCAGTTTGTACTAGTTTTTCGTACTGGAGAAAGGCGTTTGGAGGTCAATTGAGGGAGTCTAGTAAACATGTTTATGAAAACTGAATTTAAAAACTCCAAACTTTTGAGATAACAACAAGTAGTGGAATGGCAATGTTGTCAAGTGTATAAATTTTGGAATGACGTATTCAGCGTTTGTCTGCAACATACTTGCCATCGTAAAAATCCGTTACCAAAATTTCTGTAAACTTTTACTAAAACAGAGGCGAGATCTGGTGATGTTGTATAGAAAATTAAAATGTGTGTACAGAACACCCATTGTACAAATAGACAATACATAGAAGGCTGTATTCTTAAAATTGAGTATAAAATATGAATGCTTTTAAAAAGGAAATGCAAAGGAAATTCAAAACCGATGTATTTTAAATCAACTTGAGGGCATTTGGTGGCCCAGTGATCTAGAGCACGCAGCTGGTGAGGTTCCCATTCCGGACAGACACTAACGTCAGGGAGTTTTTTTTCAGTTCGCTTTCCAAAAGTTGGTGGGTTTCTGTGGGAACTCCGGCTTCCACCACCATTCCAGAATTGACTGAAAGAACCTTGACTGGGGCAAAACCGAGGTCTCATGTCTCAGTGCACGCTAAAGACAGCTCTGTAGGGTTCGAAAAAGAGTAGGCCACCTATTACCACTACAGAGGACGCTTACAACTAAATTGAAACAGCGGTTGAAACAGACTGAGCGAAGTAGGTAAAATACAAGATAGCAAGATTAAGAAATTTAAAGTACAATGTGTATAATGCATACTTCTGTTTGATGAATATAAGAAATTAATTTCTTCTGTAACTTTTGGCCACTACAGGGTAGTTCGCTTCGTATGTGGTAGGTCGTGGGTTCGAACTCCGGTCGGCTTTGACCAAACTTGAAATAACTCTGTGGTTATTGGACAAATGATATCAAAAGAAAATTGTCTGAACAGTGATATAATTCTGGATGTCCGTCATTTTATCATGGGACTGACTCCTCGGCGATGTATTGTCGTGATGTTTGGTACTACTATAACATTTAACACTTGAGACCTTTGTGAAACATACACCAATCTTACACGGATCAGATTTGAACATTTGATAGTGGACGCCAATATCCCTCTGGGATCTCCTGTTATAATAACACTCCATTACTATAATTTCACCACTAATCACCTGGTGATACATATTCGCTGTATACATCTATGTCTCATTACGGTGACTCAGTAAGCAGAGTGCTCCCTCAGTATGTTGGAGGTCGTGAGTTCGAAACCTGGATGTGTCTAACTTAGAAAATAGGTACTTAGTAGTGACTGTCCTTTCGCCCTCCGCATTTAGAAGTGAAAGTCACGAGGTCTTTCTGAAGAGACCTTGAAAACTGATGTTCCATGTCACGAAAGGCGTGACGCGTAGTAAAAGAACCCCCTTGTTCATTGCCCTGAGCGCGTTGCAAAGGTAAACATTTCTGTGTCTCGAACAATAGGTGGAGCCGTCTCAATACAAATGAAATACTCTTGACTGGGATGCAAAACACCAATCAGGGACTTGTGTTTGTCATGTCTGTTTATTTAAACTCAAACTGAAATTTAAAATCACTTGGTCGCGTCGCGTTACGACATATGTTCTTATTGCTAAAAACCGCCTCTCTAATAATAACAAGCGTTGGCTTCGTATGTGGGAAGTTGTGATTCGAACCCAAGCACGTATCTAATAAAGACCTGAAAAATAGGTAGTGACCGTTCTTAAGATAACATTCGGCATTTACAAGTGAAGAGACCTAAAATCGATACGCGACGTGACACGCTGCAAACACTCCCAAAACATTGCTCCAAACGTAGTGCAACGGCCAATTTCTTCCACTTCACTTATAGCTGATGAAATATCGATATAAGTCAAATATGCTTGACTTGGCCTTTAATTCTCATGCAATCAATATATAATTATAACAACAACAAAAATAAAAGTGTAATAATTTCATTTGTATTCTTTTAAATAATGAATAATGAATTATTTTGTTTTACATTTATATTTATCTATATTTATTCATTTATTGAGCTTTGTAATTTAGCAAGTATGTTTTGAAATGAATCTTGTCCCATATAATCAATCTCATTCCTCTCCCATCGTTGTCTTCTTTCATCATCATTTGTATCTTTAACATAACTTGGTTTTGAATAACTTGGTACAGGTCTGATTCCTGCGTGTTCTGAATAATGTGTTACATGTCCGCTGATTTCTGCGTGATCTGAATAATGTGTTAGAGGTTTACTTATTCCGGCGTGATCTGAATATGAAAATTCATTTCCAATCCATTCTTGGCGGTCTGAATATCTAACGCCACTGTCGAATGAATCCCATTCCATCCAGTCTGGATTTTCAATAGAACTTCCGGAATAGCTGGAACCACTGGAATATGATTGCCCCGAATAGCTGGGACCATTGCAATATGATTGTCCTGTATAACTAGACCCATTGTAATATGATTGCCCTGAATAGCTTTGTCCACTACAATATGACTGTCCTGAATAGCTGGACCCACTGTAATATGAGTGCCCTGAATAGCTTGGTCCACTGCAATATGACTGTCCTGAATAGCTGGACCCACTGTAATATGGCTGACATTCCGTAGGTTTAGGATTTCTAACTGCACTGTAATTAGAGTTTGAATTCGGATATTCTTGAAATCCGGATCCAATGTCTTTTGCATTACATTTTCTGACGTCGCTGTTATTGTAATTCACTGCTGAACGTTCTGAAAATTTAGGTTCGTCGTCATTTCGGCGTTCTTGGTTATCCTGCATGTTGTCATATGCATTAAATCCAAAATCTTCTCTATCCTGTGATAAATAAATTAGTTATAAAAAAATAAATAAGAAATTGTACACCGAAATACCTGTCTGTCTGTCTGTGTGTCTAATTGTATGGTGGATGGTCGTTTTGGTGGTTGATTGATTGATTTCACGGGCTTGATTGGTGGCCGGTTAGCTCAGTTGGTAGAACGTCTCGCTAGTATTGGAAAAGTCCTGGATTCGAGTCCCGGTTTGGCCACTGTAGTTTTTACCTTTCTTATTACATTTGGGGCCCGTCTTAACCATGGAAGTGGCAGACAAACAGGTTTGTCTCAGAGTGGAACCTGGTGGTTTCAATTCAAGGGAGTTGAATCGAAAATAAGGAAGGCTGGAATTAGGTGGACCGGCTCGAGAGGTGGCAGGGTAGCTCAGTTGGTAGAACGTCCCGCTAGTATTAGGAAGGGCCCAGGTTCGAATCCCGGTTAACATTTCCTGTTACGCGCGCGCGCGCGTGTGTGTGTGTGTGTGAGAGAGATAGAGAGAGAGAGCAACTCACCGTCCGGGGTTGTTCGTTTGGTTTCAGGAATTTGATAGTTGTTAAAGCCTGTGATTTTGGTACCTTTTTCTCTTTTCTCTCAATTTTTATAATTTCCCTTAATTCTGTTTCTGTTAAAATACATTAAAAATACCATAGTTAATTAAATATTTAATGATTCTCGGGAATTTGTAAAGGTTCGGGGTTACACCTTTTTATATACATTATGTATTGTTTGTCGATTTGAGAAATAAAGTCTTGGAAAACCCGATATGACGTTAATTTTGCATGTCTGAAGAAGCTGAACTAACTTACCTTTATGGTAGCTAAGTTTGTAGAATGCTCGCTCCGCATGTTGGAATCCCGGACAAGTCGGCATTTAAAAATAAAAGTCACTGGGTTATTAAGTAAAGACCTTACAAACCGACGTTCGTGTCACGAGAAGATCCGTCAGTCAGTCAGTCAGTCAGTCAGTCGGATCTTTGTGTAGATCTTTGTACATAAAAAAAGTATACTCGACACATCTAAAACATAATTATTGTAAGTGTACCTACCATCTGAGCCTGGTGTTTTCAAGTCCCGATACCAGTATACCAGTTGGGTAATAATTGTAAGTCCTATCATCGTGCCAATCTGAAATAAATAAATAAAAGTGTTTATAATTGTCTTCTGTTTGGAGTTGGTACAGGATCTACTTTAAAAATTAATGTCTTTCTTCGTTGAAACATATTTTCTCATCATATTGATATTCTCTGAAAAATACGTTAACCTTGAACGATTATTGAAGAACTTACTATTTCAATTATCAGCGGTAAATTGTTCAACTTTCAATTTTTTCTTCCAGAGCAAACGAAAATGCTTTTCTTTACAGCAAAGCAACGCCAAGTGATTTGGTTGTAAGAGGAGTCTACCAGTGGCGTACCGTGACATGATTATATGTGTACGCAAACTTGGAGCGCCGGGAAGGCGCGACCATGCTAGGGGGTCCGGAAATGCTCACCCGGAAAATTTTGAATTCTATATGCTTCAAAACGGCTTTCCCTGTATTTTGCGACAGATATACAATACTTTCTTGTGTTAATTTTTTGATACAAATTGGAGCTTAATTACAAACGTTAAGCAACATTACAACCAACCGGTTAAGCCAGTTGTCGGAACTTCTATCTAATAAATGCCGATTGCCAGGCGGAAAGCACAGCTACCAATTCTTCTGGCTTAGCAATAAAGTTCAAGTTCACTTTATTAATAATATATACAAATTACAATCATAGTGTTGATACACACAAGTGATGAACCGGTCAGGATTTCATACTACCTTTAGGAGTCTTATTGTAAATGGTCCATAATGACAGGATGGAAAATTCTGTACCCGTGAAATGAAACCTACTACAGAAAAGACCTTGAAGGAAATGTATAATTATCCATATTTTTTCATTCAGCCGATATCAATGTTAACTTCACAATATCGTTTTTCAAGTCATCTTTTCCCAAAAGTGCTATATCTGGGTATGATGGACTGAAATTTGCGATCAGACTATGAGGCTTAGGTTGTTGAACTTTACTCGTTTCAGACTTCAGACTAGTACCGACAGAACTGTATTCGTCAATATTAACAGGCTTGTGATTCGGAAATGTTTTTGATTAAGATTATAAGAGTGTAAACCGATAACGGCTCCATACAAACTAGCCGGAAAATTTGGAAAATACACACACACACACACTCTCTCTCTCTCTCTCTCATACTTTTTTATTTTAAAATAATTTTTGTGACCAATTAATGTGTACGCACTTGCGTTTTTGCGTATAGGGCGGTACGCCACTGTCTACTATGACGTCATTCTAATTAAAAGCCAATCAAATTGCTTCAAAAGAACACATGACCACGGGGAAAACGCGCGTTTTATCGTGATATCTTATAGTCTACTATGACGTCACTATAATCCGTGATATCCTATAGTTCGCGAAAAAAAAAATGATGTTCTATTTCGATTTGTAGTTTTGTTGAAATTTCTAAACATGCATGGTTTGGAACAACAAAAATGTTTCTATAAGTTTTTATTTATTTATTTATTTATTTATTTATTTATTTATTTATTTATTTATTTATTTATTTATTTATTTATTTATTTATTTATTTATTTATTTATTTATATGTGTTGATTCAGTCTTTCTCCGAAAACATTACCGAAAAAAAAAAGAAATTTCTAGTTCCGAGATGATGTTGTAACCCCCCCCCCACACACACACACACACACACACACACACCAAAAAAGAAGATCAATTACCATTGAAGAACAATAAAACATCTATTTGTAAATTAAATATGGAAGAGGTGAAACTTTAAAAATACATTGATGAGTGCAAGTTGTTTGTCAGAAAACCAAATACTAGTTGGACTAATATCACTACCGACGAGTTCCTCTGTCGTTTATCGATCCTGTTCTGTCACACAGAACCAAGTTTTGGTATAAATAAAATAAAATAAAATAAAATAAAATAAAATAATATTTTCTGAGACACAAAAAGCCATTCAAAAATCCAATATAGTGAATACATTTTTTGTGTATACTACTTCATACCACTCCATTTTTGTAATGTCTTCTCATCCGGAGTCACCATTAACCGTACCATATGAACAGATTTATGGATAGCATAAATTTATAAGTATTCCAGTTGTGTATTTCATAAAATTTCATATCACAGTTCAAGATTGTCCAATTCAATTAATCAGTTATACCAATCTAGATTATCGACTGGTTATAGAATAATGGTTTTGGGGAGTGGGATTCTTGTCTGTGTCGTGCTGACTTTGTGAGCTAGCATCTTTATTCGCACAACCACTACTAGAGAAACTTATAAAACGCACTGGCACATCTGAAAGACATAGTCCCACAACAATACAGCACGCACAATATCATGTCGTGAATATTGCTGATGCGACGGTAAAAACATAACAACCTGTTTGTAGTTGTTGCATATTTTAGTTGTGCCGCAACATTATTTCAAGTATAGAGAAAGTAGGTCCCACTCTGCAATGAAGACTAAAGAGGATAATATGCAATGAGTACATGGGGCGGTGGTGGTTAAAATATGAGGAGTACAACGGTCTAAGAGGGTAAGCTCCTCTTACATCTTCAACATGCACAAGCATATAGTGCCATTATAGACACGGACCAGAGAAACAATTGTAAATAACAATTGATGTGATTAAAACTCGACAGGTATGTACCAAAATAATGTTCAATTTTAACCACACACTATCATGCAAAGTGATCCGGATGAGAACCCCCCCCCCCCCCCCCCCCCCCACTGAAAATAAATTGAAGGTGTCTTTTTCACGGATATCGAGTTTTGAAGGTGTCTTTTTCACGGATATCGAGTTTTAGGATGGTTGGTGGAGTAATTTTTTTTACCCTAGTCAAGATTATTTATTCATCCTAAGCCCCATTTATACGGCGAGAATTGCATACCTAAGTATTTTTTACTCATATGTAAATTTACTCACATATGCAAATTGTGTCGTATGAACAACTTTGCATATACGCAAATTTTACTCATGTAAGTAAATTTGCACCTAGTAGGGACCAAGTGCAAATTTGCTATAGTATGTGAGTATTTATACTTAGGTATGCAAATTTTGCTACAGTGTCGTATGAACGCACAGTAATATTTACTCATGCCAGGTTATTTATCTCTATGGGTTAATGTTCATTCAGGTCCATGTGGTGCAGGAGTGAATATTGGTGTTTGTAATCTGCCTTGTACCAGAAAAAAATTGTTTAACTGTTTAATAGTGTTGTCTAATGATAAACAATGTCACAGATTAACATTAGTATTGACATCGAGCTAACCAACAGGGAAACCCACTCACCACATATGGTGTTACAGTCAAGGATCGAACTCATAGCGGTTAAAGAAGCCAACCACCATAAACAACCGTGGCCCTCATTGATTTGTATTAACTATCCATTAAAGAATAGATCAAAAGTTGTAATTGAAATAGATTTATTTGACAAAAGCACAAAAACTAGTGACAAACTGTCACCATAATAATTTGACGTTTTACTAGTTTTCAAAGAGAAAGTGCTTTGAGCAACAAAAGCCAACCACAATGTAAAGAAAATTTACTTTAACAAATTTGACAACGAATTGTCCATGAAAGGAGATGCCATGTCGTCATGAAGTGTTTTGGGAGAACAAATATTACAAACATCATCATCTTCAACATCACTGAAATGATCTTCACCATCTAGTACAATAAAAACATTCCACGATCACTAAAGAATTAATTTGCAGCTTCATATACAGAGATGAAGCTTAACTATTTTGAGTTAGGGGTCCAGCTCAACTGAAAAAAAGAAGTTTTAATGTAATAAATAGCCAAATGTGTAAACATTTTGGGGACCAGACTGGGTTTTAGGAGACATGGGCTAATGTATGTCATGAGGAACAACACAAGCTCCTTTTACAGAACAAGCAAATACGACATGGATGTCAATCCTGTTTTGCAAACATCACAATGGGCATTTCAAGCAACTCAAAGAGATCGAAGATCACGTTCTACCCTAACTAGACGGTATATAAATGTGCTCTGCGCTGGTCTAAAATTTTGTTTGTTTGTATAAAGCTTGGGAAAACAAGTCTTTTAAGGATATGCCATATAACATTTTTTAATGTATGTTATGATTAATTCAAAAATGGTATTATGACAGATATGCTGGATCACCAAATAAAACTGCCCATTTGTCATTATAATAGCTCAGTATCAAATCAGTGCTTAAATAGTAAGGAAACGTTCTTATCGGATATTAAAGTCTAAACTGTTCAATGTTCAGAATGAAAATTATCCAAAATTGGTTGAAAACTTCAAATTTACTTATGGTACATAAATTATGTATGAACGCAAAGCAAAATATACTTTTGCTTACGTGAGTAAATTTACATATGAGTAAAAATACTTAGGTATGCAATTCTCGCCGTATAAATGGGGCTCTAGTTGAAACAGAACGTTCTGGAGGAGATATACAAGAAATATTGTGATTTATGTATACCCCATTTGAGCTTTTGTTTTGGTACCTTCTTTGAGGGATGTGGGACCCCTTTATGTAGTAACTACCACAAATGTAGTAACGGTCACAAATGTAATAAAATTGTGTCATATATGTAGTAATGAACCACAAATGTAGGAACGACCGTTACCACAAATGTAGTAACAATTTTTGTTACCACAAATGTAGTAAATGAAAACCGCTAAATGTAGTAACGAAAATTTTGAAATCTGAACGTTAGAAACCAACATTTAATTAGGTGCGTTCTTACCCGATAGAAGCGACTGTTGTTCCGATAGAAGTGACTTTTAACGCGTTAGAAGCGACTTTTAACCCGATAGAAGTGGCTCTGATTCCGATATAAGTGACTTTATAAAATACCATACTACCAAAGAAAAATGTATGTAAACTTGTTAATTTTGCTGGGTTTTTTCTATTTACTTGAAAACTATTAGTGTCACATAAATCGGCATTACAAAATGATTAATATAACATCTAATAGAAATTCAGATATAAATGTAATAAATAACTACTAGTTTCTGATAATCCTTGTAGGGTTGTACCCTTGCCTACCCATGTACGCATGTTATGTATTATGCGATGAGCGATAATGCCAATTGGCCTCCTTCGGTTTGTAAAGTACATGTAAATTCAGTTTTTAAATTTTAGTTTTCTGGGTTTTCTGTATTATGGCAGATTTTAGTAGGGTACACGCATTTATTATTATACTCCACAAAACTTAAGATGTAGGAAGTATAATGCTGTTGGTCGGTCCCTCCGTCCGTCCATCAGTCAATTATAAGTTTTCCGCATTGTTTCCTAAACACTTTCAGATACTAGGCTGAGTTTTTGAATGCGAGTCAACCAACATGAGTTCCAGATCAAGTTAACGTTTTGTTTTGCTACGAATCCGATACTTTGCAATTGTCTTTGATAATTTAAATGAAATAACAGTTTTCTGTAGTTTTTTCGTAAAAGCTTGCACATATTGAACTGATTTGGCATGTAAGTCTATCACAATGTGTTACAGATCAAGTTTCATTTTGCTTCGCTGAAATTTATGTTTTTACGATAACTACACTTGATTTGGTCCAATATGTGGGAGCAAATTGCTGCAACCTCACAAAGGTTTTTGTAATATTTGCTGATTTTTATGATCTCTCTCTCTCTCTCTCTCTCTCTGTTGCATTTAAAATACTTCGTAAATATCGTTATTGAAGTATATGAACTGCAATTTTTAGATGTGTTAGTCTGTAAAATAGAACGTCTGTAATCATATATGGTGTATCTTGTTCTTTCGCCAAACACTCGACATAACGAAATAAAAGTCACGGTTCTTTTGAATGGGAACTTAAAAAAACGAGGTCCCGTGTCACGGTGGCATGGCACGCTAAAGAACCCTGGTGTATAATGCCATCAGCGCAACGCACAGGCAAAATTTCTGCACCTTCGCCTATAGCTGGCGACGTCTCGATATAAGTGACTGAATATTCTTGATGGGACGTTAAACACCATTACTCAACTCTCAACTCTTATATAAGTGCACTTCTCACAGGCTAGTTGCGTACCCAATCCGCTAGAAACAGATCATAGTGTGGTACTTGTTTAAGGTTTTCTCTTTTGTCTGTGGTTAAATTAAACGGAAGTGTTAAAAAAATTCCAGATTGTTTTTTTTTTTTTTTTTTTTTTTTTTTTTTTTGTTACTAAATTCTTAGCCTATTATGCTTAATTTGGATTGCTATGGGTGGGTGTCCAGTTGTCATGTGCTACTTTTGAATTATATCATTTCAATAGAAATGTAAAACAAAAGTTTTGAATTTTTATGAAATAATATAATTCAAAAGTAGCACATGACACATTGCCTGCTGAATATTGAAATTTGGCCGACTAGATGAACAATGCACCCCCCCCCCAAATAAAAAAAAACAAAGTATATAATAAACAATTTAGTGTTTTCAAAGTTTTAAGTGATGGTTTTTATACTTTAGCCATTATCAGAATTTTTATTTTGTTATTGTCTAGTATAATACGCCATCTAACCCCCCACTTCACCCCCACCAACACACGCACACGAAAGTCATCTGATCACTCTGTATTAATTGAAGCACTACAAACTGTCTATTTGATTTGTACAAAGGTTACACGTTTTTAAGACTTTTTTAAATATACAAATCTCAATGTCGATCCGACGTCATGTGTAATTTGCAAGAGTATCGATCCGTTAATTGAATGAATGTCCCCGCTTATTTTAAGACTTCACCGCTATATGCGAAGTGGCAGAAAGTTTGACCCATGGAGTGCAATGGAATGCGCTAGGTTCTTTAACGCGTCACACTTGGTTTTAGGGTCTTTTCCAAATTACCCTAATGGCTTTCATTTTAAAATACCATTTTTAAGTCTTGGTCTGACCCTGCCCCGGTTGCGAACCACGAACCTTCCTGGAAGTGGAATAATAAACAAACCATAACAAATAAATAGAACTCAACCCATCAAAGATAGGAGTGTGACCAAAAAAAATAGAAAAATATATCTTCGAAACGGCGACTAATAAATGTTAATAAATGTACTGGGGACGTGAAATTCATCTTGGGACGTCCTTGTAGTAGCCTTGTCAGAGCTGAAAATGACTGTTCACGTGAACATGAACCGTGACATTTCACATCGTTATGAGTAGCTTAGAACTGAAAAATCTACTTGCATTTGACTCTTGCTAAACATGGTTGGAACCGAGGCATAATATGGGTTTGGGGTGTCATTCCTTAAATTACCCGACAGATATACCTTAAATTACCCGACAGAGAAATCACAGTGCTTGTCAGTAATTAACTAGCCCAAGATATTACCCATATTGAAAAAAATATCTTTTATCATTTTTTAAATTTTACTACATCTGTGGTAAAATTAAGTTGTTACATTTGTGGTAAAGTTTGTTGCTACATTTGTGGTAAAATTTTGCTACATTTGTGACCAACATTTACTACATATGTGACAAACCTTACTACATTTGTTGTTCGTTACTACATATGTGACACAATTTTATTACATTTGTGACCGTTACTACATTTGTGGTAGTTACTACATATAGGGGTCCCACAAGGGATCGGACTATACATTTGCAAGTTTTGGGCGAAACACCATATAACTAAACAATCAAATCACATATTGTTAAAGATGCTTAGTTCAATGTTATGTTTACATTAAAGTTGGTTGGTTGGTTGGTTGAATGTTGCTTAACGTCGCATCAGCAATTTTTCCAGCTATTCGCGACGAGAACTATTTCATTTATCTTTATGGATTAATCTATCGGAACAATCCCGTGTATGCATGTGAAGCGCGAGTGTGTTGTATGGCCTGTCTTGTACTAGCGCACACTCAGGGCGGCTTTTAAGGAGCTAGCTCACCGAGTCAGTACGCCGCAGACAAGCGTACCACTCCCCCAGTCCATTATACTGGTAGTAGGTTAACCAGTAAAGACCAACGGCAAGGAAAATTCACATATGGTCTGAGCGGGACTCAAACTCACCGCGGTGAGAGACTGGATTTGTAGACTGCCGTCTTATCCATTAGGCCACCGCGGTCTCGCATGTTTACATGAAAGTGTGTCAACGTCAACGTGTGATAAACTAATGGCAGTGTATTTTAAAGGTGGATAATGTATCGCCGAATTTATATAATCACGCCTTTTCACGCTTTATTTGTTAAAATAATTACCGTAATATTAAATAGTTTGTCATGTGACCGTGGACGATCGTACGTAGCATTTGTCAGGAAAATGCACCGACTCTAAATAATCCCTAACCTCCCCCATTTCTCCACTTATTCCAACTAGGATTGAACAATGAAATAGAATCAAAATGAAAATACAAGTCAACTATCTCGTCCCCTTGACTCTGTATCTAAATTGAAAGATAGTCTAAAACAAATAATTCACTTGTTATTCCATTACACAAACTTCACTCTCGGGATATATGACTTGTTGCGAGTGAACAAATGTTCATATCTCCCTCGCACAAAGGCAATAAAGCCTATTAGGCTCATAAATAAAAAAATTAAAAGGCGAAATAACGCAAAATAAAGGCGATATAATGCGAAATAAAGGCGTTATAACGCGAATCGAATGCCGTTATAACGCGAAATAAAGGCGTATTAACGCGAAATTAAGATGCCTACCATAATGATGTGGAGGTCCTGGGGTTTAATCTCTAACACTACTAACCCCCCCCCCCCCCCTTTACATACACAGTGTGTGTGTGTGTGTGTGTGTGTGTGTGTTTCTTGTACAACTATATGTAATGTGTATAATGTAATAATTTGTTTTATATGTATGTATTCTATGAAAATTCAAAAACTGCACATCATCCGATCCTGCGCTGAAATGAACATACTATTTCAGTAAAACATAAAAAAGGTTTCTTTACAATAAATGTTAAAGTTTTCATAAAGAGTATCATTTTATTGGGATGGGAATTTTTTAAAGTAATCTGAAATATAAACATTGATAAACATTGGCAATATACACGTGGCTATTTACATGTATTAAAAAGTTCCTGTCCAATTGTCAATCGCTAACTTTTAACAATGGTTAAACGACACTTGTGACATCTTACTATGAATAGATCAAGGTTTAATCAGTTGCCATAAGCTATTCATGCTTGTGGTGAGGGTTGTTAACCTATGGAGAGAAACATACAGACAAAAAGGCATTATATTCTAATTCGCCAAGCTCAAACTAATATAAAATATTTATAAAATAAAACTCAACACATAAAAGTATAGGACAAGTGCCTACACGTGTAGCAGCTTTATTATACATTATTTTACATATAAATTCAATATATCTTCATCTTTAGAGCAAACTCACGGTGGCACATAATGTAATTAATACATGTAGATATAACAACTTTCAAAAATCTACAATAGAAAAAGTACCATATAATATAAGTCAAATACATTGGGGTGGGTGGGCGGGGTTATAAAAGAGTATACGTGCTGCTACAACGAGTGGCTAACTTCGAATGCTGTACAATCATACATGACCCTTTATATACGCCAAAAACACGCACGTTTTCTCGTGAATACTAATACCCGTGTAAGCACCCGTGAATCCGCAATGCGGTAAAATCGTACCAGATTTTAACTTTATTGATCACCTGACAATCACTCTTGGTCCACATGTTGGACACCCAACCTATATACAGAATCACTCATGTGCGACACGTTAACTTTTATAAATATATTTATATTCTAATTCGCCAAGCTCAAACTAATATAAAATATTTATAAAATAAAACTCAACACATAAAAGTATAGGACAAGTGCCTACACGTGTAGCAGCTTTTCGAAATGATAAAGAAAAAAAAACGGGGGTTGGGTGGTTTTAAATACCTAGACTTTCGGATACAGATAATTTCTCCCTTACATTTTCCCTGACATACCCGTCTTTTGCCGTTTCAGACGACCATCGACCATGTTTTTTAAACAATCTGTCGTGTACTCCTGCAGATGCAGCAGCCGTTGCCCCGCCGGATCTCAAACTATGTAAACCAAATTTAGATTTATCTAGTCCAATTGCTTCTAATGCTGTAAGTAAGATTTCCCTTGCTCTAGTGTAAGACAAAGGCTTCGTACCTCTAAGCTTAAATGAGTTAGAAGTTTTACAAAATGAGAGCGATCTAAATATAAATTCTGTAGAGCATTTATCAATCATAGCTAAACGTAAATATCTTTCCAACATATTAACTGGACATGTTGTATTGTTGGTTCTGGAAATTAGAACATTAGCGCCATCTTTGTAGCGATCTGTCTTACTTCGTTCAATAAACAAAGATACATGAGTACTATAAAAAGTGATATGCGATCTACGTAAATTTACAAACTCTGAAAAACGTAAAATTCCAGCATAACTTATAAGACACATACATATTCTTATATCACTCAAATTATTGTTTTGGTTACCATATACTGAAACCAACTTATTTAACATATCTGGTGTTATAGGATCCTTCTTATTAACTACAGAACGACCAATCATTCTACGTGATCCTTCTATAACTGATAAACACAAATTAGATGCACATGGATTAGGATATCCAGATAGTTTATGAGCCCAGCTAATTGCATAAAAAGCTTCTTCAACTTTAGCAATGGATTTGAATGTTTCAGATAAATGAATTAAATACAAAGAAACGTAAAAATCTGAAGCAGGTAAAGTTTTAACATTAGAATAGTTATTGCACCACTTACAAAAACTGTCAAAAGCATATTTGTACTTCTTCTGTGTATTATCGGCCTTTGAATACAAACAAAATTCAGGTAAACGGTCTGCTAACGATGATAAATTCTGGTCATCTGGAGTTGGTAAATTTGCCCATAGACCACACGAAAATATATCTGAAAAAGGTATACAATAAAAACAGACTATTATCACAACCGATAAAATAAGTAAATCTAAGTATGACCTCGCCAGACTACAACTGGCCTCGTCTTGCACTGACCTCGCCAGACTAGCACTGGCCATGTCATACATGATAGTACCTTGTCAGTTATGCAACGATTCAAACTGACATTGTACCACTTTTGCAACCTTGCCATACTTGTAATTAATTGGCCTTGTCACAAATAACTCATGACCTTGCTGTTTCGTTCAGCCATGTCATTACAGAACTACCCCAGCGTTCAGTTTCACTGCTAAAACTCTAGAATTAAAATAATTCGATCCAAAAATACAATTTTTATTCATTCCTTGAATAAATATGTTCTGATGTGGTTCAAATTCCAAAACATCTATAACATACGGTTTAAAACTTAGCCCTTTATTAAAAATCAAAGTCCAGAATGAAGATGAAGGCCATTTTGGAACAACTAAAGTTCCCTTTGCTTTACAATATAACAAATGTTTAATAGCTCTGCCGACCTCTGAAATAGGTGGAACGATCCAATTATTTTCACCATGCCAGTTTTGTGAAAAACAATCTACAAATTCAGTATTAGGACACCAAAACTTGGAATTAAATCTATCTAATCTGTTATTTAAATTACTAGCAAATCTGTCAACAGTATGAGGCCCCCATAGGGAATCCATAAACTGAAAAATTTTTGGGGAAGTCCCCCAGTCTTCAAAATCAACCATTTTAGATATATAATCTGCTTTAGAATTTTCAGATCTTGGAATCCAAGATATATCTAGTGAAATTCTATTTTCACAACAGGTGTCAAAAATGTCTAAAGCCACAATCTGTAGATGAGACTTAGTACTCCCTTTCTGTATAATAGAGACACAACTCTGGTTATCTGTGTACCATTTAACAACTTTACCACGCAGACTATTTTTAAAAGCCAACAAAGCCAAATGAATGGCTTTGATTTCTCTCCACGTAGAACTCATAATGCTTTCATTTGTCTTCCACATTTGATGGAAAACTCGTTCATTCAGTTCAACCGTAAATGCCCCTGCTGCGACATTACTGGCATCAGAATATATCATAATACTAGGTAATGTGTAATTTAACAAACACTTATTGTTTAAACGTCTTAGATTTCTAAACCAAAAAACTAGTTCCTTATTTACTAAGTCAGGAAAATCCATATTTAAAAATAAATCCCATTTGACCCTCTTATAAATGGCCATATACATGTAACGGGTCATTAGACAAGTGATGTTACCCATGACTGGTGACATCGACATAATTCTACCCGTAACTTGTGCTAAATTTCTGGCTGTAAAAAATGGAAACTTTGTTAAAATGTCTATAAGTGAAGACATAGTATCGTTCATTCTCCTCTCAGGAACAATAATGCTAAAATCTTCTGAATTCCAAATTAAACCTAACCATTCTAAAGATTGAACTGGGTCAAAAATAGATTTTTCTTCATTAACCAATAAGCCTGCTTGTGATAATGACCGTCTTACAAACGATGACATAATGAGGCAGTCTGACCTAGATTGAGCTATACCTAAGCCATCATCTAAATAGAGTACAATGTCATGACCGTTTTGCCTCCAATATTTTACTAATGGTCTAAGATACTTAGTAAATAAATAAGGAGCCGATGAAAGGCCAAACGCTAAGACAGTATAACAATAAAACTTGCCCTTCCATGAGAACCCCAGGTAAGTTTGCTGCTGCGTGCAAATGTCAAAATGAAAGTAACCAGACTTTAAGGGTCATCTAAGTAGGAAAATTCAAGTGAAAACCATTTCGTTGAAAAGCTTGAATGAGGGGTATAATTATGAAATTACCTACACAAGTGTGAAGATTTATAAAGAAAAATAAAGTAGGAATTGATAATTTAAGAGTTTTTAAAATATTTGTTGCATTTTTTAAAGGAAATAGTGCAAAAATACACGTGTTGGGAAAAAATAGTTTACACCTTGTATATCGAATTAATTTAAAAAATGAAAAGATATTAAGATATTCAACGTCATAGAGCAGTGCAAAGGGGCCAGAATTTGTTAAAGAAATATGAGCTTTTTTGAAAACTCGACAATTTACGGTTGAGGTTATCTACGATTTATTTTCCTTTTAAAAATGCGTGTACCAGGCGTGATAGTTGATATTCTAAGGCTACCAACGATCCAAGGGGAGATTATAAAAGCTAAGTTTGAATATTACTTGATTAATGTTGAGGCATATTCGGCTTTATATAGTTCAACATTGTTGAAACCAAACAATATTTACCTCAATTTAAATAGAACAGTATTGTGTGACCGTGCACATATAGTGACTTGTTGTATTTTGGATTAGTAGTGGCCTTAGAATATAAATATCACGCCTTGTACACGCATTTTTAAAAGGAAAATAAATCGTAGATAACCTCAACCGTAAATTGTCGAGTTTTCAAAAACCTCGTATTTCTTTAACAAACTCTGGCCCCTTTGCACTGCTCTATGATGTTGACTATCTTAATATCTTTTCATTTTTTAAAATTAACTCGTTGTAAAAGGTGTAAGCTATTTTCCCCAACACGTGTATTTTTGCATAATTTTCTTTAAAAAATGCAACAAATATTTCAAAATTTCTTAAATTATCAATTCCTTCTGCATTTTTATTTAAAAATCTCCACACTTGTGTAGGTAATTTCATAATTATACCCCTATTTCACGCTTTTCAACGAAATGGTTTTCACTTGAATTTTCCTACTTAGATGACCCTTAAATCAAATTTAAACAAATAACAGTCTTTAGAGAAATAGTTTAAAACAAGCCTGTAATCTTCAAACTTTACTTTATCTTTTCTAATATAATTATTTATTTCACTAAGGTCTAAGATAAGCCGTTTTTACCCGAATGCTGAATTGAAACGCTTAAGGTATTAACAACAAACGGCTGAAAAGGTGTTTCAGTAATGCAGCCGATATCTAGCAATTCAGAAATTGCTTCATCGACAAAGTCAAAATGAGAAATGGCTGAATTATTATTTCTCATAAACATGGGGGGAGGATTTTCTAGAAAAGGTATAACGTAACCATATTCAATAGTATTAAGAACAAATTCACTAGCACCTATAAAACGCCAAAATGTTAGATTTTTACGCAAACTGTTTTTAACGCCTTTAGCTAAAGAAGCAATATCGATTTTTTCGAAAAAATTCACATGCTCAATAAACATTTGAAATTGTTCTAACAAAAGACTGTTGTCATTAAAACAAGTAACATATGTATACTTATCTTTGACTCTATCACTTTTCTGAGACTGCTGAGTTGGACCCTGTATTAGTGAGGGGGCAGCGATTCCTCCAGTGACCAAATTGGTTACATCGGTAGCAGATGTCATATGGAGTTGGTTCTTTACGTCGGTTGCCACGAAAGGGCTGCGGCTGCTGTTGTTGCATACTGTGTAAAGGCATGGTAGAAGTAGCTGTAGAATGAGACTGACGAGACACAGCGTTGGTTGAATTTTTGTTGTATGGTTGGAACCTTTTCTTCTCCTCAATGCTCCGGAGGGCTCTGTTTTCTGCTGAACGAAGTCGTTTCTCATCTTCCGAGTCGGATGCAAGGTCGTCACTCTCATATTCTCGAACTGTTTTCCAACCAGCTGGCGACTTGTCTGCAATTCTGATAAGCTTATTTCTTTTGTTAATTTTAACAATAATGCCAGAAATAATATTAAGAGCAGTAGAATCATCATCTGGTAATTTCTTTTGAAGTTTATGCAAATCAGATATGATATCAGAGTTAAAGTTATATTGGATTTGGTTACCTTCTCCCTTGAGTTTGGTAGATACTTCTTGTTTTAACTTTTTAGCAAATGCCTCGTTACCCACAGCAAGTTCCTTATGCAGAGTAGAAATTTTACCATCTAAATATGATTTAAATAACTGAAAAGTGTCAGCTAAGTCTGTATTAGGTTGTGCGCCAGTATTACCTCTATGGTTGTGGATTCCACCACTATCTTGGTCCGATTCAAGTAATTTCTCAGAGTCCGACATCTGGGACAATTATAAAAGAGTATACGTGCTGCTACAACGAGTGGCTAACTTCGAATGCTGTACAATCATACATGACCCTTTATATACGCCAAAAACACGCACGTTTTCTCGTGAATACTAATACCCGTGTAAGCACCCGTGAATCCGCAATGCGGTAAAATCGTACCAGATTTTAACTTTATTGATCACCTGACAATCACTCTTGGTCCACATGTTGGACACCCAACCTATATACAGAATCACTCATGTGCGACACGTTAACTTTTATAAATATATTTATAACGCCTTTCACTTCGCGTTTTTACGCCTTTTAATTCGCGTTATAATGCCTTTCAATTCGCGTTATTACGCCTTTTAATTCGCGTTATTACGCCTTTCTAAATGCGTTATAACGCCTTTATTTCGCGTTATAACGCTTTTTATTCGCGTTATAACGCCTTTCACTTCGCGTTATTACGCCTTTCTGAAGGCGTTATAACGCCTTTTTTCGTATTATAACGCCTTTATTTCGCGTTATTACGCCTTTTAATTTTTTTTTATTCATGAGCTTAATAGGCTTTCGTAAATAAATGTATAATATACCAACAACAAAATAATAAATTTTAAGACATTGAGTGCCATGTTCTTCTTTTAATTATAAATACATTATTTAATGAAAATTCCAGAGTAGAAAATTACATATTTGTTGTGTTTGGTAATATAGTTTTCCAACAAACAATTGGTATACCAATAGGCACAAATTGTGCACTGTTGCTTGTTACCGAATTGCTTCTTTATTCGTATGAATAACAGTTTATGCAGAACCTGACATGTTAAATCAGGGGAGACGACTATCGCCGAATCATTCAACTTCATGTATGTACAGACAATATAGATAAAGTTCTATATCAAAAACAAACATATATACTAATCAATGTACGAATCACAATCCAGAAGGAAAGTAAAAACTTTGAAACTGACAAGTTAGGTTACTACACTTGAACTTCCACAAGGAAAGTGAGGCCGGGTGCTACGGAAGGTTAATCACCTGTCCTCAGGCCTATTTAGCTTGCTACAAGCGCAACGCGTGTAATCAAAATTGAGTGAAAGGAACATGGAACTATTAGACGTCAAATATATCCTGAGAACAATCCTCGACAGAGAGACGTCAAACGTATTGATCAACAATACTGTGATGACAGCATGTAAAACTTTTTGGGGGCCTTGATAAGCCTACATTTACATTTACTGGAGTACTGTGAAGGGTTTGACAGCATAATGTGGACAATAAATTAAGTGATCTATCCTAGTAACACCCTTAACTGGATATAGTTCGGGTGTCATGTTTCTTTCATTTCCAATGTTCACATGCGATGGGTGTAGCTGGCTAGGCAGGAAATGAGTTTGTCTTTCCGGAGCACCCGGGCTCACTCCCCTGATAGAATTCGCGTGTTCACTAAATTTACCCGAGTTTGTTTTCAAAGTTTTTACATAGCTTTTTTGATAGTGATTTTAACACAAATATGCCGAAGAAACCGACAATATTAGTCTTAATCAATTAATTTTTCAAGTCAGTATCAGTTATTTCAAAATAAAAAATCATATTCTTTCATATGATGGCTACTGTAGGTTCCACAGGCACTTGTTTCTGATATTATGTTATATGCTATCTTTTTAATTTAATATATCAGAAGCAAGTGTAGGTTCCTTAGGCCTAACTTAGATTTACCGATCTGAAATGACACCTTAAATTTCTGAATATCTTGAAACACAATTAGAAAAATAAGATTTAAATTGTGCTAGACTAAGGAAAGTCCTTTGTTCGTGAATGATTGTTAAACTGAGGTCAGCACAGTAATTCATATGCAAGTCATAACAAGTGTAGTAAAAGACGCGAGTTATTATCTCCCTTTGTAAATAAGATTAACAAATGACAGGTTCGCTTCCCCGTTACCCGTGGAATCAGCCAATGAAAATTATCGTTATGAAAACCGAGAGGGAAAATTTCAAAGATGGATGCAGACGCCTTGTTCGGGACTGCCAGTGTTTGAATAAAACACGAATTAATTATCCAATGCATAGTTTTGTTAATTGAAATGACTTTGACGTCGTTGGAAATAAGCAGGGGCATGGAATGGAGGAAGTCTTTGAAGAAATACGTGGAAAGGAAGAAAAGTAAGGCCAATAAGGCTTGCACTCTGCACTGTAGTAACTTGCAGTCTGCAAAACTAGACCTCCCTTGGTCTTTCAAGAAGCGCTTTTTATTTATTGCCATGTTTGCCCTTTGAATAATGTATGCAAATAAAACGTAATCTAAAAATGTGTGCCTCATTAGATGTATTTATGAAAACAGTATTGTCTCGAGTAACAATGTCTGAAGTGCATGCCACTGGAGAGAAAGAATGAGTGACTCCGTCATAAACTCTCTCTCTCTCTCTCACACACACACACACACAACTTCAGTGCTTGTGCACACTGATAAGTCATATGAACAATGATGTCATGCTTTTCAGACATGTTTTTTAGACAAAACGGTTTTTCATCATATTCATAAATAAGTTATGGCTATCTTTTGGATTGATTGAATGGATTTTTACATCCAAACAAAAATATTTCACTTATATCGAGACCTCACTAGCTATAAGTGAAGTGGCACAAATTTTGACCTTTGCTCAGGGCAATGATGAGGAAGGTGCCACGCCTACAGTGACACTGGGCATCAGTTTTAAGGGACTTTGGAGGACCCAGTGATATTGACCATTTCGAAAACACGACAGGGGAGATAACACCTATGAACGAAAACGAGGCTTGGGGGGGCAAGCTACATCCGTCCAGTATAGTTGCAGCGTAGAATATGACGATTGAAACGGAGAAAAAAAAGACTTTTGTTGTACCCCAGGTTGTACAAAAGTCTTAAGTATATCACAATCTTCACAATTTATAATCCAAAAATATTTGTCAAAGAGTTTTGATTATTAAAGCATTTATTTGATGTATTTATTACAGCCGAAAATCATCTGTCAAAATTACTGGACAGTAGATATCAAGAAATGAATTTCATCTTCTATAGAATTACTATAACATTTAGTGCATAATTTATCTTTTTTTCTATTTTTGAATAACGTCCAATTTCAATTTTTTATCTGTGATGTAATTCTTAATCTGGTTTGATGTATTTAAATAATCAGGCCCCGGTTTCACTATCATTCCTTAGCTAAGATTTTCCTTAACTTAAACCTTGCAAAATTTCAAATCTTTATAATTTTGTTAATTTTGACGATATGGAGGAATTTAATGTGTCATTTGTAAGATCACCTCTAGAATAAAACATTTGCATTTAGTTTTGATAAAAATATTCACCAGTAGTTCCAAAAAGAGATTAACAAAATTTGCTAAATTTAAGTTAAGGAAAATCTTAGCTAAGGAATGATTGTGAAACCGGGGCCAGTTTTGTTTTCCTTATATCTGTGTATGGCTAATGTAAAATTTAATATTTTATAATGTATTAAAATCAGTTTGGCAGTCTTTTTTAAGGTAAAATAAACAAAAATTTTCGAAAGAATGAAACTTTACTCTAAAAATCTTCATATTTAATTTGATCAACGCCTGTGACGTTTAATAGAGTCTTTAAAGTATTCTGTGTTCAACGTCGCTGATTATATATATCACATTTCTTCTTCCTTATTTAACTTTTTTTTCATTTTAAGAGGTTCTGAATATATTAAACAAATTTAAACCGCACAAACATTTTTAACTGTTCATTTTGAAAATTTTATATTTTGATTATTTTTTATTATCATAATTTCATTCTGTAAATATTTCTCGAAGTCAGAACTTCTGTAATAGAAAATTACTGGAACCGAGAATCTTTATTTCAAAAGTGATAGTTTTGACTTGTACGAAAGTGTATATTACATATTTTTACCCACAGGTAAAGGTTGCTAATTAATGTTGATAATCTGCATACCTTATCAACAGACGCGGTAACTTATTGATAACGGAAGCAAATTCCAAATTCCCATTGGATCAGATGATAGTATATTATACGTGGAAAATGTACCTACATGGTGTTAATCTCATTAACAGATTAATTAATTACCTTGATTTATGATGAATATTATGATTCTGAATTACTAGTACCCACACAAGTTTTGAAATTGCTGTGAATTAATACTTCTAATTTCATGACTTCGTATAGTTAATGACTGTGTATTCATAAATAAATAAATAAATAAATAAATAAATAAATAAATAAATTCATTCATTCATTCATTCATTCATTCATTCATTCATTCATTCATTCATTCATTCATTCATTCTAAACTTACCGTTGAAGAGCACAAATTCTGTGACGTTGAACCAGCTACAATTATAGATGTTTGAACTATATTCTCAAAATGATTTTTAATTTTAATTTTTATTACTATTATTATTTTTTGTTAAAAAAGACTTTATAATGAAATGAAATTCAAATTCTTTAATTTCTAAAACGGAAAACTTTGGGTGTAAATTCTGTAACGATATGCCGGTTACCTGTGAAATACCGGTAAAAATCCGGCGTAGAATTTTGTCATCTTTAACGCAAATTGGAAGCAAAAAGTCGTTTATAAAAATTAAAAAATATCCTGAGAAACAACAAATGTCGAAAAATGTAACCATAATCAAGATTTTGGATACTATAAGGGAAAAAGGGTGAAATAAAGGCAATTTTTTAAACAAAAATAGAAGGAAAGACATCAGATATAAAAATAATTTTTACACCATAGGCACGGGATTATTTCGATCTTTTATAACTTATGATAACAAATTGATGGTTTAATGGTAAAAAATACTTTTTCAACGATTTTATTCACGTTCCTTCATAATTTAATTACTGTAAATCGGAGCTTGAGCTATTCGGGGTCTATCGATGAGGAAAAGTTGTACTATGACAAGTGAGTGGTTTATTTATTTTTTTTAAATAGAAACAATTACTAGTTCTTACTCTCAACTAATAACTGTTTTTACTTATTTATATACCACTTTATTTGACACATAGGAAAGATATATCAACTAAGATAAATTTACAAACGTAGACATCTTTTTTTTAACAGCCGTGTCAACTTTCGGTTTCCTTTTTGGTTGCTGTAATTTAAATAATTTCTACAAATAAATGATTAATACACACTTTTTCACTTTCTGTATTATTTTATTTCTTTTATTCGTCATAATTGTTGGTGAAAACGATAACGAAGAACTACTAATTCACAATTTTCGACAGCGTAACCGCATCTCAATGTAGTCTTTCTTCAGCAACCTGTTGGACTTGCCCCCCCACGAGACTTAAACCAGACTTCGGTAGACGCGAGACTTTGTGTTTTCGAAATGGTGAATTCATTTCTAAATCCTTACAAAAAGTGTTTATTTTTAATTAATTTTCACTTTAAGGTTGCCATGATCATGATATATGGATCGGATTCAATTCTTGGTAGTCAAAATCACCATTGGCTACTAATTTCTACAAGTGAAATATTCTTGACTGGAATGGAAAACCCCAAATCAATCAATCAATCTGAAATATTCTTTTAAAAAGTAACAATTTTTGCCAACTAGTAAAAAAGTCTTTAAAAATGACCTATTTCCATAAAAAAATTTTGGTAATTGGACAATAAATAATTTCAAAACTGGAAACCTAGTGACAATGGCAGTGTATTATGTTAAGTTGATTTGTAGTAGAAGTCAAAATCTTTGTTGATTTACTTGAGTTCTATCTAATATTTGATAAATTATTTGTATATTTAGAAATCAATAATGATGTCAGTGAAGAGACAAAGAATGAAGAAAAAGATGAATTTAAGAAGTTTTACTCTTTTGGAAAAGGACTTGATCCCGCAAGTAAAAATGCACCAAGTCTCTATGTCAAGGTTTGTATCACAGTTTTGTTGTCATGGAAAAAACTAAATGAATGAAAATTTACATATTTTATCTAGTAAAACATTTTTGAAACTGTAACATGTGTATAGATTTAAGTTATTTGACTGGTAAAGTGGCAGAAATTTTGACCTTTTCCGTTTGCTGTATGGATGATTCTTTGTGTGCCATGCCATACATGTCACATGGCATCAGTTTTTAAAGATTTCTTCCAAAGGACCCAGTTTCTTCATAAATGCATAGTACTTGGTGAAAAAATTCATTACCTATTTTCAGTCATTTTATAGTTTATACATGTATTTCTTGGTCAGAACCAGCCATGTACTTTTTTATTGTTAAGTGTTTGATTTTGGTACAATTTCCTTACAGAAAATCCTAATTTTTAGTACCTTTAATTAAAAAAAACCTGTGAAAATAGAAAAAATCTGTCTAATACTAGTAGGACATTTTCATTATATCCATCTGTTTATACATAATTGTCAAAAATGGATAAATCCTTTAAATTGGTCAGCCTGGAATCATTACAGAAAAGTCAGTATAAAACTTTAGGAGTTAGACACTTATTAGTCCTTTTATAGATAACAATAAAAAACTGTTGTAGGTTAGTCAAAGTATGGTTACTTCATACAGATAGCCACAAAAAATGTGGGAAGGGTTACTTTTGCAGTCTAAATAGTATTAATTATAGTACAAATGTAATTGACTGATGGTTGACCACGCCTACAATGTTCCGACAAAGGCCTGGCATGCTTGAATTACTCACAAAAAGAATGAAATTTGGCCTGAATTGTGCCATTTAATGACCTTATTGACTCTAGTACGTCATTAGTTTCCGTGGCGCTGCTTTTGGTACCGTGATGGCAGCCAGTGTCGGATCATAAAAGCCATGGTCAGCGATATGTCAATTGAACCAATAAATACAAAGTTAACCATTGATATGATTCATTCAATTGTTTATTTCAGTTGCCTTCAGAAGATGAACCTCTTTTACTGAAATTAAGAGAAGAATCCAGGTAAGAATACCATTATTGTATAAAATTATAATTTCTTAATACTGAATTGCACATTTGAACTCGTATCACATTTATTTATGATGATCTGCCTAATTTATTGTGTATACAATGTATTTTTATAGCTAAATATCAAATAAAATCAGAAATGAAAAGTACCGTAGCTCTTTTTATTTACATTAGTTTGGTCTGTCAAGGGTACATCAGCTGGTCACCTGAACATTCACCAGTTCTTGGGAACAGGCATGGCTGTAACCTGCTGACCTAAAGAAGTGTTAGTGAATAGTAATTTTCTTTCTTCATTATTTATAGGAACAATGATTTATACAAAATGTAGTGTAAGTATTTGCTTGTGGATTTTTATCATGCAGCCCTCAAAGTGGGTTTCAAAACTAAATGGCCAGCTGGCAACCAAATTGAACTTCTGAGTACAACCAAATTAAATTCTCAGGTGGCCAGTGGAAATGCCAAGTGGCCAGGCAATCTTTTTTTTTTTTGCAAATTAAAAAAATTAAGGCATCTTTTAGGTATGGAAAACTAAAGTGCACTTGTTTAAAACTGACTTGCAATCCATTACATACATCAGTGTTACTAATAACAATAATGATGATGTTAAGTGTCCATTATATTGCATGTATAGGCAACAGTATCATAAAAATTTTGGAATGCAGAAATAATATCTGTTCTCTGGTCACAAAAACTCAAATCTTAAGTGGACAAGCTGGTCATCATTTACAAACTTTAGGTCGCCAGACACAATTCCAGGTCAATTTGGCCACCATTGGTATTTTAGTAGACAAAATTGAGGGCTGTTATGACTTTTGTGCAGGCACAACTGTAATATCTAGGTAGTTTTGGATTGAAGAACAATTTGACATAAATGCATGCCAGTATATTACTTTTCATTGTATTTCTTTTAAGACACAGCATTACATTATAGTGGATGGCTTTAACACTCATTGTTTGTTACAGGGCAGTGTTTCTTCAGAGGAGAAGCAGAGAGTTGTTGGACAATGACGAACTACAGGTACTCTCATAGATTATGTATATTTTACATGCCCATTTTTAAAAAATATAGTAAAGCTTCTTTATAATGGCCCTCGATAACTTTGCCACCTTGCATATTGCCACACTATTTTGAAATCCTAAAATCCAATTTGTTTATGTTTTTCTTTAACGGTCTCCTCCAATTTATCGCCAAACTCTTTTATAATGCCAAAATTTGAACAAATCGTGGCGATGAATCAAGTTTTTACTGTACTCCCAAAACAGCTATATTATTCTGCAAATTTTAATTGCTAATTAGTGTTCTAACTTCTGTCAAACACAATAAAAATTGTCTCAAATTAAAAAAAGATCTTTAAATGAATTTGATTAACTTTCTATTCCTGTGTTAGTATTTGTAAAATAACATTTAAAAGTTCTTTGATAATTCATTCTATGTTGACTCTTGAATATAAATTTGAATTCTGCTTTGTGAATGTCCCAAAGTGTTAACTTTGATAGGGAAGGTTGGAGTAGAGTAATGGTGTTTCACGATTCTGGATATTTCGCTCATATTGAGACTGACAGGATAGTGGGGAAAACCAGAGTGCCCAGAGAAAACCACTTGCTTTTGGCAAGTGAACTGACAAACTTTGTCACACTAGGATCTGTCCAGAGTAGGATTTGAACCTAGGCAGTGAGGGGCGCTATGATCCGTGAGGCAGTATTTTAGACCACCCGGCTACCGATAGGGAAGGAAATAATGTCAGATTTATATACAATCAAAGAATGGTGATAAACTTCCTAACAATTTTATTTGTTTTATTTTATTTTTAGAGGTTATGGTTTTTGTTAGATCAGCATCATACACCCCCAATTGTTGGTGAGGACCAGATGATTAATTATGAAGATTTCTTAAAAGTTGGAGCAGAAGCTGGAAATAAATGCCAGTAAGATAGTTGTTGTTTTTCCCTAAATTTCAATTTCTATATGTATATATATATATATACTAGGTTTCCACAAATTTAAATTTTTTATAATTATCAAATTTTCAAAATTTATGAAATATTGTTCTTTTTGAAGTATTTTACAGTCATTTGCTAAATTAGGTTATTGGTACTTGTACTAAAATAGGTTATTGGTACTTGTACTAAAATAGGTTATTGGTACTTGTACTAAAATAGGTTATTGGTACTTGTACTAAATAGGTTATTGGTACTTGTGCTAAAATAGGTTATTAGTACTTGTTGAAAGAATTTCTCAGAAATTAGTACCCAATGGAGATACATATACACAATTGTAAGGTGATCTTTGTGATGTATGCAAATTTAATCCCACATGAATTTATCCAAATTATAATGTCCACTAAAATTAGTACACACTAAAATAAAAATACATGTACCGTATAAATTTCTTTGATGTCCATGTCATTTAAAGAAACCAGATATACATGTATTTAGGAAATGAGTCACAAAAGTGAAATTTAACCTTTCCAAAACATTTCAGCTCTCAAAGTGGCTTTCAAAACTAAGTAGTCAGCTGGCCACCAATTTAATTTTCAGGTGGGTAGTGGAAATTCCAAGTGGCCAGATAATCTTTTCTTCCAAATGAAGGAAAATTAAGGCATCTTTTAGGTATGGAGAACAAAAATGCACATTTTTAAAATTGACATCAGTGTTATTAATAACAATAATGATGATGTAAAGTGTTCATTATATTGCCTGAATTAGTAACAGTATCATGAAAATTTTGTGACAAAGAAATAATATCTGTTCTCTGGTCACAAAAGTTTAAATTTGAAGTGGACAAGCTTGCCACCATTTACAAATTTTAGGTCCCCGGACACAATTGCAGGGTGATTTGGCCACCAATTTAGTAGACAAAATTGAGGGCTGCATTTAATAAATTCTCAGCTTTTAAGTTTAATTTGGAAGATGTGCACATACACATACCAATAATTGTTCCAAAAGCATCAATACTGTCCCCATAAACACATTTTTTTGTTATAATTTAAAAACTATTATTATTTTTTTTACTGTCTATAATGATTTATTAACTTTTGTATTTCACAGGCAGTTTTTCAAGGCTACAGTTTTCAGTAAGCTTTTACAGACAGACCCCTATGGTAGAATCTCCATTATGCAGTTCTTTAATTATGTAATGAGGAAAGTCTGGTTACATCAAACTAGGATTGGGTTATCACTGTATGATGTAGCTGGTCAAGGATACCTTAAAGAATCAGTAAGAAATTCATCTTATAGTTTTATTATAAGACATTTTTGTTGTCAGCAAAGTGGTGTTAGTAAACGAGTAAACTTGTATTGTATATCCAATTCAGTATTATCTTAGTTACTCTGAGAGTAGAGTGGAAAAATGGTTTTTTACAACCCCAGTCAAGATTCTTTCATTTTTATTGAGATATTCAGTTCTAGGATGGTGGTGGAAATTCGTAACACTGACCTTCTGCAAGCAAACTGACAAACTTTCTCACACTGGTATTTACCTGAGCAACTTTCTCACACCAGGGCTCTACGATTGCAATTTTTTTCACTAGCCTCCTGGCTAGTAAACCTGAGATGTTTACTAGCCAGCAGGGATGGGGTAATCGTAATCAGTAATCGTAATCAGCTGTAATCGATTACATTTTCATTAGTAATCACATGTAATCAGTAATCATTGAATTTTATGATTACAAGTAATCATATGTAATCGATTACTGAGTGAAAAAGTCATGTAATCATGATTACATTTTGATTACATTGCAAAAAAATTGTTCTATAAAAAATAGATTATTAAGGAGTATTTCCCCTTTTTACATTATTTAATAAACTTAACATTTGAATGCATTGAGCTGAGTGAATACAGCTTTGGGTTATTAAATAAGTATTAAGTTAAATAAATTACTTATCCTTCTATTCTTTATAATTGAAGCAATTCAGTGAAAGACTACTCAGGTTTTATATTATAAATGATCCCTGAGGCAAACTATCTCAAGAATGAGAAAATGGGTATGATTTTTTTTGAAAACAGTTCACATGTCTCATATATAGACTGTTTATTTATTTGAAATCGCATTATCAACAATTTTCAAAAGTCATGTTTATCACAGCTTTGAAATTATGTATATAATACATGAATTATTTCTTCTGCTTTAAAATTATATATAAATTATTTTGCTAAATATGTCATTACATTACCTATGCCAAAGAAGTAAATTTATTTTCTTTTATTCATGTGTGGAAATATCTGAAGTAATCATATGTAATCATGATTACTTTGACAAAAGTAATCATATGTAATCGATTACATTGGAAATTATGAGTAATCATGATGTAATCGATTACATTTTTTACCCCATGTAATCATGATGTAATCGATTACATTTGAAAGTAATCAGCCCCAACCCTGCTAGCCAGAGCAAAAATCTTACTCGCCACATATTTCTTTTATAAATATCAATTTAATTTGGATTCAATTACACTGGAAACATTTCTAATTACTGCTTAATTTTAAAGATGCAGACAAAGCAGTTGGACCCAACATTTTTTATTCAATTTACTTTTATTGTGGCATCAAACACAAAAATTGTGGCGCATGTCTAAAAGCCGCTGAAAGAAAAAACTTTAAAAACCGGCAAATTAATTTCAAACACATGTACTTAAATCAGAGGTGCGAGGGAAGTTGCTCCAAAAATGTAAATATCTCCTGTGTAGCTAGATACACCCACCAAATGTAAAATTTCAGATATATCTTTTAAAGTTTTTTTCCCCGGTTTAAAACTCTTTTTTTTGCGGCAAACTTGGGAACCAGATTTCCTTCATCGTTATAAATCCATCAAGGTATCCCTGGAACTGAGTCAAATACGAGGCCGTTTCTTCCTGGTCATTTATTCTAATTTTTATTCGTACTCATGCCTTGAAAAACAAATATATCTGCCAATTTTGTTTACAACTCAGCGATGAAATCGGTACTTGAGAACGTGATCACAGAAACGCTTAACAAATTAACAGATTGCAGCTATATGAATTTAAGCGCTTTAAAGATGTTGCTTGATGAGAGTAATTTCATTGTCGAAAACGGAAAGGAAAAATCCGGATTTGACTTTCTACTCGCACATGGGCGAGTGAATTTGACATATCCACTCGCATTTACAAATAATTACTCGCATATGCGAGTGTTTTACTCGCATTGTAGAGCCCTGCACACTGGTATTTACCTGAGCAGAATTTAGAATCTAAAACCTTATAGTACTTAGAAATTGTAAATCTATTAAAATTTATGTTAAAGAATAATTTTCAAATCCAATAGATGGTAGTATGATATATATCTTGCATTTATTTATTTTGTGAATAAAATCTAAATGTCCATCTTTTACTTTGTTCATCAAACCTTAATAGGAAGTTGTGCATGAAATAACAATGACTTGATACAGTAATATGCAAATACACAAAACAGAATACCAGTATTATCAATACTTTAATAAAATACTTTTATTTTTTTTCAGGACTTGGAAAATTACATTTTAGAATTAATTCCAACTCTACCACAGGTAAAATAATTATTCACAATTTGCATATTATTAAAGAAATCATTTTCTTCCATACCTGTTCATGTGAGATAGCATCTCATAGCCTTAAAAGCCTTTAACTCAGAAAATAAGTTGAGTGTTTGGGCATGATGTTTAATGTACCAGTCAAGATTATCTCTAACACTCAATTGAGAAAATAATTAGGCACTAATGGATTGTTTTTATGTCCCATCTTTTTAAGAAAAGAGGGGGGTATTAAATTTGAAGTTCTGTCCTCACTTCTTGTCTGGAGTAATTCTCCAAAGCTTTAAAGCATTATTTTAGGAAACTTGATGCAAAGTATCAACATAGAAAGGAGATGTATACGCCATTAACCCAAGCTGGCTTGCTAATTTTCTTTGGAGTTATTGCCATTTGAACTTAAGTGCATATCACAAAACACATCTACTGGCAGGGGATCCTAATTTACTGAATTTGTTTGTTAGTATTGGGGAACATTGACACATTTTATTTTCATATTCATATAGACTTTTAGCAAGATAAAACCTATTGTTACTGTGAGTAAACAGAATTTTCTCCCAAAAGCCTACCAATAATATTATTTCTGTAAATTACAGCTAGATAAAAAACTATAATATGCCTTGAGCTGGGAATGAAACTTGTATATAAAACATATTCTTTTATTTATGAAAATATTGAATTGTAAATATGTTTGTACCAATCTTGTGTATCACTATGCTTCACTGTTACATTAGGCAAATAAAGCTTAATCACAAATATATTGCTTGTTAATCTGTGCATGTAGATGAACTGGAAATTGAAACAAATCTGTAACTAAGAAACGGATCTGTAACTGAGATTGTTTTACAGTTATTTCTCTTCTTTTCATTTCATGTTGTTTGTATTGGTTTTGCTTTCCAATGATATACTATGTACATCCTATGAATTATCTCCCCTTTCCTCGACTTTTCCATATATGTTTGGTATAAATATCAGTTATCTCTGCTTGATTTTTCTCTCGTCTAATATTTATGAACTTGAAATCATATACATTTCTACTACATTACAGTAATACTTCACTTCATCTCCACCATTTGTTCAATCTAATTCTGGCATTTTAAAGAGGTTTGGCAATAAATCAAGGGAGGGTGATAAAGAAAAACAGAACAAATGGATTTTTGGAATTCAAAATAGTGTGACGATAAGCGAGGTGGCAAAGTTATTGAGGGGCATTATAATGAGGTTTTACTGTACATATCAAAATATTCATCCCTTTAAGCATGTTTTACATGTCAATATTTAATGTAATTTCATTTTCATGGTAACTCCCTATTTTATGGATTACATTTATAAATCGATAGAAAGTCTCCTTACTGGAATGACAGACTGCTTTATGGTGATAAAAGAGATAGACAAAAAAAGACAGTAAACCTTTTAAAAAATAATTAAATTTTTGGGGTTGAGTTTTGTTACAGCATTAGCAATACATTAATCTACATATTGCTTTTTCACTAAATTTGAATATAAAATTGTTTTCCAAATATTTGACCACACGGTTTTCTTATTTTACAGTTAAATGGACTAGAGAAATCCTTTTACTCCTTTTATGTATGTACAGCAGTCAGGAAATTCTTTTTCTTCCTGGATCCAATGAGGACAGGGAAGATTAAAATACAAGATATATTAGCATGTAGTTTCTTAGATGATTTATTAGAGGTAAGTGCATATATTGCCCAACACATTCTATTCAACTGTGAATTAAATCTTTGTCTGTTATTTAGGGCAGCATCACTGAAAGTTCTAGTTCATGGATCTTTATTTAACTCACTTGTGCAAAGTGCAGATGCACTTTTATCATACCCCTGCCAAAACTAATGAAAATGTACAATATGTTTAAAGCTTTTTAAATAGTAAAGATTAAGGTCTTATTTACAAGTCTTGTTTTCTCCCAGTTTTATCTTGCATTTCAAAAATGAAGACAATTTAGAACCTGTGGTACCCACATACAGATTTTGTATTGGGAATGATAACTATGTTCAGCTCCTAGTACATTCTACTAGTGTTTATATCCCCATTTATACAAATGGGTATAAATGGGGCATATTTTTTCTGTTCACAATAGTTCGCCTACTCCCCCAACAGAGTTGAAGTTAGTTTTACTAAACTTGGTAAACATTATAACCAGGATATGTCATTGTGAATGCCAGGAAAAGAGGTATCTAAAACTCTGGCAGGGAATTTTACATGCTTAGTGTTTATGAAATATATGTCTTATAAGGCATAGAAGTAGACAGGGAATTGGGGGAAAAAATTGGGAACCCCGTTACCAAAGCTGTTAGTGATAAAATCACCTTTAATATTGGCTGTTCAACTTAACTAGTTTATTGCAACAAAACTGGATTTTGAATTTGACTTTATTATGAATGGCATAATCGTTGATTGTTATTTAGATCTTAAATGATTCTTTACACAAACCAAGAATTTCATGATTTTCTCTCTGTTTTATGGGAAAAAATAAATTTACTGAATGGTTTTAAATATTTTTTTTATTATTTCAGCTTAGAGATGAAGATTTATCCAAAGAAATGCAGGAATCTAATTGGTTTTCTGCTCCTTCAGCACTCAGGGTGTATGGTCAATATCTAAACTTAGATAAAGATCATAATGGCATGCTTAGTAAAGAAGAACTGGCCAGGTATAGTTACTCTTTGGTTACCGGTATTCCCCACCTTCCAAAGAAAGAAAGGGGTATTAAATTTAAACTTTCGCCATTCAGTCCATGAAGACACTTTATTTCTGGAGTAAATTTCCAAAACTATTAGGCACTATTTAAAGAAACTCCATGCAAAGCATCAACATTTGATAGGAGATGTGCAATGTCATTAATCCGAGTTGGTTTGCACATTTTCCTGGAAGTTATGGCCCTTTGAACATAAGTGCAAATCACAAAAAATACGTAATGGCAGGGCTTATTAATGCAATGAATTTACCCATGTATGTATTCACTATCTTTGTCAATGCTCTAACAAATAGTAGTGAAATTTCAAGGATTTAAAACAGTAATATTTTAAGTGAGTTCAAATTTTATAGCCCCAGCTCCTTTATGTACAGAGTCACAATGCTTTGCACCTTTGAGGTTGGAATCCCACTTGGGAATGATCCTTGTGTGAGAAATTATCTTCCTGAAGGTCAGTGGTTTTCTCCTGGTATTGAGGTTTTCTTCATCAAACCTTAAATGACTGCATTGATATAAATATAAATATTGATATAAATGAAGGAATCTTGACTGGGGCACAAATATCCATTTCTCCACTCCACTCCAATACAATTTCTAAATGTAAACCTTTTCCTAGTCCAGAAACTTGATAGAAAGGGAGATAATTTAAGATTTGTATAATTTACAGATATGGAACAGGAACTCTTACAGATGTATTTCTAGACAGAGTATTTCAAGAATGTCTCACATATGAAGGTGAAATGGTAGGTCAATATATTTAGATCCATTGTTCCTTAACTTTTAATATGAAAATACAAAAAAAGTTTCAAAAAATAATTAATAAAACAAAAACAACCCCCAAAATTTCCATCTGAGAATATCTTAGAATATACATCATTGGGTGGTGGTTATACAACATGTGTAATTTGTATTGGTCTAATTAAAGTACAGTAAAACCTAGATTCATCACTATTTGTTCAGTCAAAATTTGGTATTATTCAGAGTTTTGGTAATAAATGAAAAACAAAAAAAAAAAACAAAATTTGGGACTTTGAAAAAGTGTGATAATAAGCCAGGTGGCAAAGTTATCTAGAGACATTATATAAAGAAGGGTATATATTATATCTACACTTTGTTGTTTTCTTCATTATATTATATCATTTCTGCTAGGTTACCACGTAGTTAAACCATTGATTTGATCTTGATGTTGTTATTTAATAAGTAAATATGTATGATATGAGCATCTAAGTCTCAAGTGTTTATGCAAGTATTCTTTTTCAAGAAATTTAAAAAAAAATTGTTTAACTGACAATGGATTGGTTTAATAAAAATTACTTAAAATATTGTGTTTTATGCGATATCAACAGTAATAGAAATAAAACCAGCTTGCCTGTCTGAGACTGGTAACTTTTATGGAAAGACTTATTACTTTTTAAAGCATCAGCCATGCTGAATGCTTTATAGCGATCGTTGGATTTTTTCGTATTTAGCGCCGCTCTCATTTCACCTTGACAGCCAATCAAATCCTTCGTTTCGACTGAAATTATGGGAATTTCCATATACGGTATCCCAGGTATGTATAAACTCTAATCTGAGTGATTGGGTCTCCCGGAAAGTTACGAAAGCAATGTTTTCATCATGATCTGAAATGTATTCATACACGTATTAGTCCGTAATTGTTTTTGCTAGATATATTTTAATTCTTCAATTTTGTATGATAATTTTAAGATAAAAACCATAAAAATCCATTAAATATACGCCCTCGGAAAACCCAACAAAAATGTCGATCTTGTCAGTTCGCGCCGACGTTCTTCTTTTTGACCTACAGTGCTGTACATAGTCGCCGCCATATTGGATTATTTTAATTTACGGAAAGTGACATCGATAAATAAACATAAAGTATGCTCATTAAACAGTTTTTAAGTTAAATAACTTTAAACATGGATCACATTTGATGGTAAATTATATATATTTTTTTAAAATTTATTGTCAATAATATTTCGTGTTTGGGATATCCCGACCTGGTTCATTAATATTCATCATAACGTCACGAGGATTTTCCCGCTTTCATTGGGTATTGTCAGTTTGCCGGTAGCGAAATTAAGGAAAACAAAAAAGTAGAAATCAAAGATTATTCCCAAAAATGTGATACGAAACTGAAAGAAGAAGTTTATTTACAAGTTATTGGCTATGTTAAAATATCGTTTGTGACTCGTGAAGTTGTGTACTCTAGGATATCGATACTGTAGTTCGTATGCAAATTAGCCATGTGTTTGGGGACATGCCTGCATTTAACACGCGATACCCCTGCTCAAATGTATTCACATAGCGTAGTGACTGACCTTTTTAGTCCAGTACACCCTTGCCCCTTTTGAAATGATCATGACACCCTGTCCTTTTCAGTTATCAGTTTAATATAAAAACGACATGCTTTATTCTCGAATCTCTGCTACATACTTCCGATCTTCCGCACACACTCCACTTCTCACCATATGTCTCCGAAGACAGACAATTTCATCATCAATGTTCATTTAAATACCCTTTCCAGTTGTTTATTTTGAATCAACAAAATAAATCGCAAGAAAGAAAACTTGAAGTCAAAATCTAAACAAAACTGAAAAAAACGATGTTTTAAAATTTTCAGATAAAATTTATTTACCTTGTTACAAGTCCTTATTAGATCGTTTTTACAGTGGATATCCGATTTAAAGTTGTTGTCAGTATTTTAATCCATGGTTTTTACAACCTTTAATTTCTTTTCATGAAGCCATATTACTTTATTTCACATAAAATGTGGCCACTGGACATGCAGGAAAACACAAACAAAACTTTTATTGTGCTTTCTTAAGTTCTTCCGATTTCTAGAGCACCGTTGGTGAAGTAGAACAGAAACTAAGGGCGGGGAAAATAGGGTACCAATCTTGTGAACTCAACTCCTCTTACAGTTTTCAACCAAAAACCTTGAAACTTCACAGAATGTTTCTATATATATTGAGGATGTGCACCTGACTTTATGGAAATATTTTAAGATTTTTCCCCCATTTTTCAAGACTGAAACTTAGTCACTTTTTAGCAAGTATTAGAATGGTGGTACCTACTTTGTGAACTCAACTCCTCTTACAGATTTCAACCAAAAACCTTGAAACTTCACAGAATGTTAATATTATATTGAGGATGTGACCTGACTTTATGGAAATATTTCAAGATTTTTTCCCCCATTTTCCAGACTTTAAAACTTAGTCACTTTTTAGCAAGTATTTGAATGGGGTACCTACTTTGTGAACTCAACTCCTCTTACAGTTTTCAACCAAAAGCCTTGAAACTTCACAGCATGTTTATATATATATTGAAGATGTGCACCTGACTTTATGGAAACATTTCAAGATTTTTTCTCCATTTTTCCAGACTTTGAAACTTAGTCACTTTTTAGCAAGTATTAGAATGGGGGTACCTACTTTGTGAACTCAACTCCTCTTACAGTTTCTCTTAAATTCAAAGTAATTTTATTGTAACATTTTAGTTGTCTAAATGATAATCAATTAATTTTCAATTGATCGTATTCAGAAATATTTCCCCCTTTTGTACACAATTCTTGTCAACAAACTTTTTTTGAAAGAGACAGTTGCCTGGACAACTTCTGTAATTGGGAGGTACAGATTATTAGCTTATTGTATCAGGATGGTTTATACCAATTCAGGCTTTTGAAGCTCACTTGGACAATTTATAAATATTCAACAATAATTTTAAATACATTTAAATTATTTCTAAAACAAAGGTTTTATTTTTATTTTATTTTTTTTTCAAATTAATTGTGAATTCAATGAATAAAATGACTTCAACAATGGTTAATCTGTCAATTGCAAGTCAAGGGAAATAGCTGGTCATGGTGAAAGTTTTTTTTGTGATGCTGACACTATGTCGATGATGATGTGGCATGATGATCTGGTGAAGATGATGACAATAATAATGATGATGATGACATTCAGTTCTGCTGCTGCCGATGATGATGTCACCATGATGATGATGATATGACATGAAGAGATATAATGATGATGATGATGATGATGATGTGACATGAGGAGATATGATGATGATGTGACACGAGGAGATTTGATAATGATGTTGATGATGGTGATGACATGAGTTCTGTTGATGCCGATGATGATAATGATTATCGTGATGAAGAAGATGATAGTGATGGTGGTGATGAAAATAAGCTCTGCTGCTATGAATGATGATGGTGATGATGACGATGTGACTTGACGAACTATGATGATGATTATGATGGTGACATGAGTTCTGTTCTACCGATGATGATGATGGTGGCAATGATGACATTCAGTACTGCTGAGCACTGCCGATAGTATGATGATGAAGATGGTGGTGATGATGGTGATGACATTCAGTTCTGCTGCTGTCGATGATGATAATAATTCATGATGATGATGATGATGATGATGACAAAGCCAATGTCTTCATGCTGATGATGATGACATTCAGTACTGCTGCTGCTGATAATGATGATGATTATGTGACACGAAGAGCTATGATGATGATGTGACCATATTAATGATGTAACATGAGGATTTCTGAAAATGATTAATATAATGGTGGTGGTGATTGTCATGGCATGGGTTCTACTGCTGCTGCTAATGACGACGACGATGATGATGATGATGATGATGATGATGATGATGATGATGATGATGATGATGATGATGATGATGATGATATCTTCATGTTGATGATCAAAATGTGATATGAGGAGTGATAATGATGATGATGGTGGTGATTACAGATCCAGTTTGGGTTTTCTTCCAGTCAACTGCATTTTAGTGGAGTTATGCCCCTTTCACTGTGAATTTTATCAAAATGATGGTTTCTCTGGACTTTTTCCGTTACGCTTGAGATATTTCACTCAGATTTGGGGTCGGGTCTTTAGTAGCCTCTCTTGGTTTTTGAAAAATTGAAAATTTATATTTATGCAAATTACTTAGTTTACTCAATTGATAAACATTGTGTGGCATGTCCATTTTGACCATTGTAACATATTTATATGTTAGAACCTAACAACTTGCATAAAAAGCAGACTTGTTGTTAGAAGCTTCCCGATCACAGTATCTATTAATTGCATGATTTTCATTTGTTACTGATTCATTAGACAAATCTCAGTTTCAAGTGCACATTTTTTTTATCAAATTGCTCAGTTTAGCTGATGCTTCAGTACCTTCAGTACTTTGATTTAATGATCTCATATATAGCACAATAAAGATGTCGAAATTATGAGACAAAGTCTGCTTGAAATTTTTCACTTGCTTCCATGGGAAATAACAGTCGCAGACTGATAACTTTTGTGAAAGACTGGTTACTATTCCATTTATCTCTAATATACCATGAAATGTCAAAATTTTCAGACAAGTTGAAATTATTGACTTACTGGTACTTACAACATTGATGTCACACATCAATAAACCATCACACTTTGATTATTTCTATTTATGAGAGCAAATTGTCATTATTCAACCTTTAAATGGATTTTGTTTTATATAGGACTACAAGACCTATTTGGACTTTGTATTGGCATTAGAAAATAGAAGAGAACCACAGGCTTTGAGATACCTGTTTAGAATTCTAGATGTTCAACACCGGGGATATCTGAATGTATTCTCACTCAACTTCTTCTTTAGGGTAAGGATAATGACAATATTGGTATAAAGCTGTACAGTCCAACCTGCCTTAATGGCCATCTATATATAAGGGTCACCTGCTTATAAAGGCCAGTAGAATTGTATCCCATTTGTTCATTATTCATATTATTTGAACCTGTATATAAAGGCCACCTGCCCATAAAGACCACTTTTACTGGCTCCCTTGGGTGGCCTTTATAGACAGGTTTGACTGTATTGTCAATAATGATAAAACAATTATCAGTAACAATTTAAAAAATTGTCACCAAATGATCCTTTGATTTGATTATCTGCAAACAAGGTGTACTGCCCAGCCCAATGGCCAGGCAGTTGAAGCAGCTACCGAACAACACAAAGAAACTACAGCAATCAGTGACACAAAATTGGTTTAAGTCAACCTTTTATTTTCCAATGACCGATTCTGAAAATGTTCTGCTTGTTCAACACATCTAGTGAACTTGATCATAATACAAAATGTATGCAACAAAGTTATCAGATTCATTCTTGTTTGTTTGCAGGCAATTCAAGAACAGATGAAGATACACGGACAGGAACCTGTATCATTTCAAGATGTAAAAGATGAAATATTTGATATGGTTAAACCTAAAGATCCTCTGAAAATAAGACTACAAGATCTCATTACCAGGTATCAGATAATGTTTTATATTATTATACTGAAAATTGGGAAATTTTCTCTTAACTTAATTTTTGCAAGCAGTAACATTTCATATTATTCACATATTTCTGTTTTTGCTTGGTTGGTCGACAATCAGTGCAAATGGCAGTTACTAATATAAATATCAAAAATTCCCAAAAGTTTTATTTTTCATATCTTGTTACCAAATACTTGAGAATAAAGTGACTCATAACTACTGATCATTGATTGGATAATCACATGACCAGGATAGAATTTTCTCACACCTGTGACATGGAAATCCCTTGTTTTTACCCATGTGGGATTTCCTTGTAACAAGGGATTTCCTTGTCTCACCCTAGGGTTGAGACAGATCACACGAACAATCTCCTGCATTAATTCGGTTTCTCTGACTTTAAAATTTGATTCTATTAAAAAATAAAGGGCATTCCGGATGAGACACAATCACATGCGGACGCTAAATTGTTGATGTTGTAATTATTTTATGCAACAACGTCAACAAATTTTGATTATGTAATTTTCAGAAGCAAGGATGGTGGCATGAAAACAGACCACTTCATGCAAATATTTGTTTTAAAATCACAATTTTATATTGCAAATGAGTAAGAAAAAGAATCTTACGCCAGTAACAGTGTAAGACAGAGATATTTCAAACTCGGATAAATATTTTCAATGTCCAGAACTCACTAAAGCTCATTCTGGACAGGAAAATATTCATCCTTGTTCTAGATATCTCTGTCGTGTACTGTTACTGGTGTAAGAATCTATTAATCACATGTCTCAGCAAAATTGCATCAACACTCTAATGTTTTCCTACAATAAGATCTGCCAGGTGAAAAAAAATCAAAGGCTTGGACAAATGTATAATGTGATTTTATATTACACACAGCAAAGATCCTGTCACAGACAAGGATGTTTTTCTTGGCTATTTTTGCTTATGAAATAGGTATTTTGTGATATAGAACAAAGAATCAAAAAAGTTTTCCTGTCACCAGAAATTGAGTTATACTTCTGGAAGGGGGAGGGGAGTAGAAGAGTTATCATGTATCATGTTGGAATCATGTCTGAGCCTTGATATGTTTAAAATCTGCTATAATAATGGTAATATCAAAAGACATAGTTGATCTATTTATTTTTTCAGTGGTAAAGGTGACACAGTGGTCAGTATACTTATAGATCTGAATGACTTCTGGACATATGAAAACCGTGAATACCTAGTCCCAGAATCAAGTGAAGAATCAGAAATATAAAGACGTCTTCCTCAAAACGTATCAGGGAAAATGTGCAACACAGATTAACTAGTAACTATGTAGTGACAAACAACGTACAACAGTGGCAGCTTCCTTGTGGACATTTTTAAAAATTTACTATATCATACAATTAATACACTTAAAAGCAGAGATTCAAAATTATGCTTTGTAAATAAAGGTCTAATACTTTTCGGTAAGGTTCTGCATAAATGTTGAGAAGTCCTATGGTTAGCTGCTTAACATGCCATATATACATGTATAGGAACAAATATTTAATTTTGAAAAAACGTGTCAGACTGAATTTTCCAATATGCATGTGTATTTCAATGTCACAAGTATTTAATTTTTGCAAATTAATTGGCTGGATTTTAAAAATTGAGATGGGAGTATCCTGATAAAATTAAAACCCGAGTCTATCCAACTCCTACAATAAAAAAGTTAAAAATCCTGAAGTGAACTTGAAAATATTCTAGACATTAGAGCTGAATAATTTTGAATCCTTGCTTGAAAGTGTATATGTACCGGTATGTGTAATAAGACATATAATTAAGATTTTGCTTTTATCAAGTTTGCAACTTCTAAATTGTTGACTACCATTATTTATTTACAGATTCACTGTATTTGAAATTTTTCTAAGGTTCTAATCTATTTTCCAGTGGTTTTGTAACAGTATAAAGCAATTTTAAAAAAAGTTATATACCAAAGTTTCATCACCATATATTCATTTCAGGAATGAAAAATAGCCTCACTTCAGGAATTATTGTTGCAATATGTTCAATGTACATTTTTGTATTTGTTTCACAATCGTGTTTGCATATTTGAATGGCCAAATTTGCAGAATAATCAAAATATAGTGTTTCATTATTATATAGTGTGTATTTAGATCACAGTGTAATTAGTATAGGTTCACAGTTTGTAGTTGTGTCTTGAAAGATTTGTGTTTAAACAGAAAACACAAAATGTTGAGTAACTTAAAGTTGAGAGGTTGAATTTTTCTTCAAACTCTTGTACAGAACCTGATTATCCATTCAGGTTGCTTGTTGAGTTAATGATTGTTCAGTGTAACAGGGTCAGAATTTTGGGTATTCAGTACTGGAGGCCTGTTCAATTCAGTACTGGAGGCCTGTTCAATAGCACCTGTGTGCATGATTGCTTTGGTAAACATACCATTCAACAATGATTGTCAACTTGAGCACGGGAGGCTGATAGCAGTCAATGTTACAAGGTGTTCACCTTATATTAAAGATGATGTCCTTAATTCATAAATTGAAGAGATTGTTTTAATAAATTTTGAAACCAGCTGTTGGCATCTTGCATTTCTGTCCAAGTGTAATTACTATTATATTGTTATGAACAGGGAATGAATGAAAGATGTATGCAGATTACTGATACAACTTATTTATTTAGTCCAAATCTAAGGGGAGATAACTGATAAATCATTTTGATGATTTAAATGAGCCAGCTGCAAAGTATTTTTCTTTGTATTTCAATAGAGACACATAGTGCATTTCTGAGCACATTGGAAAGCCGAAGAATAGTTGAGTAGACCTCTTGCTTCAACTTTTGTAAGTTAAAACAAAACTACAAAAATGTATAGAAAAATTGTATTTAGATTTTAGGTATTAAGACACCTTTCTAGTGTTTTAAAATTTCTGAATTCTTTAGAGACCAGGTGATACTGGTATTGTACATATAGGTTTTAAAAAATTGTTTTTGTAGTAACCCCCTTTGTACATTGTTATCGATGTCAGCATCATAATTTTTCTGTTAATGGCATGTGATAAAAGTCTTTTTCAGAAGACTCAAATCGAAGTTCACTAAAGCAGGTTAAATACTAGTACTTTGAATAAAACTTTTTTCTTTTGTAATTTGTATGTATATTAGATTTAAATTGTTTTGATAAAATAGAACAAAACCATGTAGAGCTAGCTATAGATTTGAAAGCCCATTTCGACATTTTTATTTTAAATGAGTATTTTTTTAGGGCATTATTCACATCAGATTCCAAGTCATTTCATGGAATTTATTTCTCTTTCTTTTCATGACAATGATACAATGTATTAAACTCTAACATAGTAAAACAATATTAAAGATACTGAATATGTTATTTTTATTTTATTCAGTTGCAATAACTCTTTATACTAAAATTGGCATTTATCTTGATCTCCTTCATTTTTATGATTTTCAAGGTTCTTAATGAAGTTTTTGGTATTTGAACATCAATTTTAATTTTAGATAAAGCTAGCTTATTGTTTTCTTTTTTGAAGTACGTCTTGCATGTATATTTTTATGAGATTTGGTAATTGTGTGAATTTTAAGAATTATTTGACTCCTGCAATATTTTGATGCCATTATTATGTTTGTTAGTTGCCATTTCAAATTCAAGTTTACCTCAGAGAAATATTGGTGAAAGAATAATATATGGTAAAGTCGTGAATTAGCCACCAAAAATTTGATAATAAAAAGTAAAGCTTAGAGACAATAAAAACCGGTAAAGTTTAGTTGCATTTTAGATAGTTCTGTTTCATTGTACAATAGTACCCTTTCAGAAAAACGGTTAACTTTCGATGGTTTGCTTTCGATAAACAGTTATGTTTCAGACAGAAATCATACGGGCATTTTTAGGGCTGAAGACCAATATCGACCTTGCCATATTGGCTCTTGTCATCAATTTTGAAATGGCCATATGAAGGATTTAGACATTTAGGATTGACAGTATTTATATACCAGTAGGTGTAGGATGAATAGATTTTTTATATTTTGAGTTACCATTCATTTTCTGTCATCTTTATATAAATTAATAAATATTTTTTTAAACATGCATGCACATTTCAAAATCTTATCAGTAAATTATTCATAAGTACATTACAAGTCCACTTCAATGTATATTACTGAGTCAATTTCAAAGTATGATTTGTTGTGCCACAAGATTTTGGTGCAGTCTTCATGATATGTTGTCAGTTTTCCACACCTCTAGATCGGATTGAATAGCTTAGATGTTTTATTAGGGAAGAAATCATATTTTGTATGTGTAACACGCCAACTATTATTGTCAATCATTACCGTGATATTTATAAGTTAACATTTAAATCATACAAACGTCAAAATGCCAAAATCAGATCAGTAGATTATTCCATTACTTGTATGTCACTAGATAGAAGTTTCCGCAGTATTTAAATTTTATACATTGCCATATACACATGCATTAAAATTCATTTTTATCATTCAGAGACTAGTCATGAATGCAACCAGGAAATTCATTTTTATCATTCAGAGACTAGTCATGAATGTAACCAGAATAGCCCACAAACTGTAAACATATTGATTTTAGCAGTGTACCAATTTTAGCAATTTTCGTGGTAGTACAGTACCTCTAATATAAATTCACCACCAAATTAAATACCATCATACTGCACAAAGTGATCCTTGAGATTTTTGCCAATTCAAATCCATGTGAATTAATCCAAACTATAATTTGCACTAAAATTTGTTCATGCTAAAATTAATAATTTACAGTAGATTGTAAGAAGAATAGACAGCTCTTGCCAATTATTTTACTAATGACCAGGAAAAAAAGTTGTAGGCTAAACTAAACCACATATAAGATCTTAAACTTGTGATGTGTATACATTGATGAAATTTTATTGTTATCATTTCCTTTCGTCTCAGTTTATTTCGAACAGTGTGTGAATGTTAAAATCTTAATTTTAATACATTTTGTATTTAATCATATTTTTTTGTATGACAAGTTAAGAATTTTTAGCAAATTCTGCATTTCTGTTTTCATATCAACTGGCAGTGAATTTCAGTGACTTTTCTGATAAATATTTTTTTATATTGATGGAATTTTCATATTCCTTGACAATGTGGTATTACAACAAGTTACATGCACATCATTATACCCCTGCTAAAGAGGAGGATATTAAATTCGAGTTTACATCCCTCCATCCTTCGAAAATTCTCGTCTGTGCTAATTCTCCAAAATTATGAAGCACCATTTCTCGAAACTTGGTGCAAAGCATCAACATAGATAGGAAATGTGCATATCATTAACCTGAATTGGTTTGCTCGTTTTCCTGGGAGTTATGGCCCTTTGAAGAAAGAAAAAAAAGATAATAAAGAAACTGCTAGCGGGGGATCTTAATTTACTGAATTTGCTTGTTCAGTTTGCCTGGAAAAGCTATGACAGTTATACAACCGTAATTATCCTATCTTAACAGTTCAATGCTTAATTAACTATAATATGTATGAAATTATCCAGACTCAGTCAAACTCTTCTCTAACCACCTGCCCATGATAAATATGTTAATTTTGTAAATTTAGCACATTTAATAGCCGTTATTACCACTTACCTAAATATCATTGAACTAATCGTTTGTAATAATTACATCTTAAAAGCAGGAAAACAATTAATCTTAATACTTAAATATATCAATAGAAATTAAAATACATTTATGTTTAAAATTTTTATAACAATCCACAGACATGAATTTAAGTTGATATATTATGATTGCAGTGCAAGTAAACTCAAGTATCCTTGGTGATCTGTATATAGAGGTTGAATGATGATTGTTTACATGTGGCCTATCAAACAATGTGCAGACTTTATGATAGAATTTTAATCAGCGACAAATCCGAAAAGTCAACTTGTCTAAGCATGTAGATCCTTATAAATTCCTCCTTACTCAGATCGTGTAATTGAATTATTCTGATTTTCAAAGAGAGAGAGAAAGAGAGAAAGGTGGGGGGATTCAAATTAAACAATCTCATTTGTAACATGTGTTATAGACCTTATATTTAGAGGTTGCATGAAATTATGCAGGTTTTATCTGCAGGGTTAAAGTCAGTTATAAAGTCACAAGTCAATAAAGGTCAAGACAGTTGATACAAAATGTGACTATTTGAGCATTTCAAGCCTTAAAAAGAGACCAACATTTTGGGGATATTTCTGTTGAATTTGTAATGTTCATAAGAATTTTGTTTTTTGTAAATACCTCTTTATTGTTCTAAAAATAAATATTTATTGACTTGTTTCTTAATTACATATGTACTTGTATGTTTATACATGTAAATATTTATGTATATATACATGTAAATATTTGTCTGAAAGTGTAAAATCGATTTGTGCTATATTTTTTAACCTGTCAATTTCAATATTTATTGGATAACCATGGAAAGTTTTTGAAAAATTTAAGAGTATAAACAATGAAGAGCTACTGGAGTGGCCTTCAATGGATATCTGTCTCAATACTGACTTCTATGTATTTTGCTGCCAATGCCCATTAGTTAAGGTTGGAAACTCATGCTTCAAGGATTGTGGGTTCAACCCAGTTGGGTTGTATGGTTTGCCCTTGAGCAAGACATTTAATTTGAAATTGCTTTAGTCAACTCAGCTGAAAAAATTAATGGTTACCAGCAAATGTGCCATTGTCATTGAAACTGTGATAAGCACTAGCCTAATGAACTTTTGGAGAAAGATATATATCAGCTTGTGTCTGTTCCTGAATGCAGTATGCAGTTTGTTTATTATTTGTAATTTTACTGATTACATGTACTGTTATACATGTAAATATTGTTTAAACTAATAAACTTATAGGGTCATGGTAGGCTTTAATACTTGTACTATATGGATTAAAAGACCATATGAGAGGAAAAACTAATTTGTTATGGCAGTATTAATACAATATTTGTACTTGTTAATTATGTTTTGAATTGGGGCAACAGAGAGTGTTTAATCCATTTCTTCTGCCAACTTTTGTTCAAAACTATTAAACAGATCTTTATGAAACTTTACAGGAACAATCATTGGGTGATGTAGATGAGCCTTGGCTCATAAAAATTGTTTGGAAAACATGGATTCCCAGTTGGGTTTTCGTTTGGAGGATATTTTTGAATTGCCATCCCATTTCAGTTATAACTCATTTCAAATTCATTTTCTCCTTAAATAAGAAGTTTTAAGTTTTTTCATTAATAATAACATGTATAATGAGCAAGTGGGAGGAAATGAAGTTATTCTATCAGTGATTGATATACAATAAAGGAGGACTTTTGTGTATATAAACTTTCTGCTTTTACTGGTGTGCCTTGGATCACTTCTGGCCCAATTCTCCACAAGGAGAGATGGACATAAGTCATAGTAAGTCTTGGATCAGTCATTATTGGGAGAACATGTGATAATGTGTAATCTTACTTGGAGGTGACAGTTATTTATTTACAAAAAAAAACTTGATTTTGTAATTATTTTGAAGTACTAGTGATGTTTGGGATTTATAAAATTTTACTTTATGTATCTTAAAATTTTGAGTGGGTTCATATATGAATTTTTAAGTTTACATCAGGCACCTTATATTAAACCTGTTGACCGGTGATATTTATGACATCTGCTCATTTCATGGGTGTTCTTGAAATCCTCTCTCTCTCTCTGAATTGCTTACTGACTGTCTCGAAATGGTTGAAGTAATCTTGTTTGTGGTCCAAACCCACCACTTCATTGGGACTCATTAGTACCGTTAATATTGGATGACATACAACCATGGTATCATTGGTACTCTGATAAAATGAAATTTAATAAAAGCTTACCTGTGTTCCATTTTAGGTTTAATATGTAACTGACATCTAGATAAAAGTGAGAATTTTGACAGTAATTTGACAGTCATTGAAAAAATATAACTTGTGTGGAAGACTTAACACAATCTTCTATACAAGCTTTGAAGAATTCTGAAAAAGTTGATTATTGGTTTGGTATTCTATTTCTGATACTAACTTGCACATTTACCGTATATACAATCATTGTTATGGGTGTTTTTGGAATATATATTTTATTATATATATATGGGATATTATACATGTATGTTTTAAGGTGTCTGAAAAATTGTTAATAATATATTTATTTTATGGAATTTTCAAAACCAAACCGCTATGCATTCATTGCCTATGTGTGATATGTAAGGATTTTTCGGTGTTGGAAGTGCGATGTAAAAACCAGCAGTATTTTGTATTAATGTATTATCACTGCCTTCATTATCACATCATTACTCATTTGTTTTGTTCTCATCGCCATGGTAACCGTAAAATCACATACAATGTATTATATGTAAGAGTTGACATAAAGCCATTTGTTATGTTCTCATCACCATGGTAACCGTAAAATCACATACAATGTATTATATGTAAGAGTTGACATAAAGCCATTTGTTATGTTCTCATCACCATGGTAACCATAAAATCACATACAATGTATAATATGTAAGAGTTGAAATAAAAGAAAAACTTGTGAATAAGTGTCGTATTGATTTTATTTTATGTGTTTATTAAGTGTTAATATATTACAGTTATTTTTGTGACTATATTTTATCATGTACTACCAGGTCTTAGTAAGACTTATGTAGTAGTACAGTCATCAACACAAAAATATCCAGTAATATAGTAACTACTTATAAACAAGCACCTTGATATAATATGCTGCTAACTATACTAGAATATACTGATATTAACTGGTGACAATATATCTACTAGTAGTATATATACAAAAGTGAAATATGATTCTGATGTTTCAATTTTCTTCAACTAATAACCAAGAAGGCTCAGTTTTCTTGGAAACATTATATAGGCATATTATACAAGCCTGTCAAAATCTTAACACTAAGCTAAGGTAATGGTGAGGGATTGGAAGCTCATCTGGGCCTCTTCTTTAGCTGTATTTATGCAGCTCATCTGGACCTCTTCTTTAGCTGTACTTTGGCAGCTGCTATATTATCTCTTGAAAGTTTTTCTACCAATGGCTATCAATATCTTGGTTATTTGGCAAAGATGGCAAGCTTAAACTCCTTTTCGTTTGCTAAGTGTTCCTCCATTTCATTCACTCTGTGTCAATTTTTTAACAGGTCTGTACTGTACAAAGTTTATTATTTTCCTCTGACTTTAGTTTGTTCTATGCAGACAGTTTTGGGGTGCTTTTGATAAAAACGGAATCCATTGGTTCTAAAACTAGTTCAGTTGTAAAAATACTTCCACATTTGGTAATTTTTTTTAATTTCCACATTTGTTAATAGCGAATTAAAACAGTAAAATGAATTTTGTGGCTACATTATTTTAAAAAAAAAAAAAGCATTTGTCTTGCAAATGTCAGAATGAATTGTCCTGAACCTTCTTGAATTAAAGTTGTTGATGTTGATCTTAAATGCTGAAAGATTTTTTTTGAGTATTATTACATTCTAACACTTTCAGAGTCCCCTACTTTGTACTTGGTTATCAGTTCTTTTATATCATGTTTTAGATTGCTGGTTATGTAGTAACGGCTATATCTTTTGTATGGCTTTCCATCGGGTGCTATCAAAAACTTCTCGAAATTCCAAGCAATGTCACTACGTGTCACCGGTTCCCATATAATGTTTTTAGCATTTGTCATAAAGGCCATTGCTTCATCACTAGGTGTTGGCAGTCGTTCTCGTAGAAACAGAAAAAGTGGGTGTGAATTAGCTCCATTTACTTCTACTTTTTCAAAAATTGGAAACTTAGGCTCAAATCCATTTCCTGGTCGGATATGTTTTAAGGAGTCGAGTATTTCTTGGCCTTTGGCGTTTTCCTAAAACAAACAAGAAAATGAAAGACATTTGTATTACATATCCACAATACTTTCGAGAATGGAATTCAGTGCAGGTTTACGTAGGCCGAACTCTCTACCTTAAGTTAATGATGGCGAGTTGCTTTCTGACATTGCTACCATAGTCATTCGTAAGAATATCAAAAAGTAATTTACCATTGTTAAAGCAAATAGTTCGGCCTAAGGTTTACCTTGAACGGATGCAGCAGCAATATTGAATTTACTTCATACGCCGAGACTATCCTGCTTATCCGTTAGACACTGAAGGATATATACGCACAATCTGCCTTGTCTAAGGCTCAGGAGACAATAGCATGCTTAAGATCAAAATGAAATATAACGTTTCTATTTTACGGAACCGTTTCTATCATACATAAGTACCAAAATCATGTTTGTCATCGATGCCCAAATATGGACAATCAGAACATGTTCAGTGTCCTTTAAAGGCTTCTACACAACCAGTATTGATGAGTAAGTTGATGCTTAATGCATTCTTTGCGCTATCTTTTGTACCGTTCAAAAGACCGTCTGGTCGTGAAATGCTTTTTACGGCCCAAAATACTGACGGAATAACAGATGATGCTGAAGTAGAATTCTTTGTCGAGTCTAAACGACTATAATTATGCATTGTATGGTCCAAACGGCTGGTCGAATAGAAAATACTGCGGGTGGATAATTTTGCTTTTAAAATTCCAAACTTCCAACCGGATAGAAGTAAATGACGAAAAATTAGCACCAACGGCCTAATAGCCGGGCAAAAGTTAATGGTGACTAATTATGCTTTATGCGTTCCAAATGACTGCCCTGGCTGGATAGAAGTCTATGCTTACTTAATAGTTATGCTGCATGTGTGCATTCCAAAACCACTGCTTGGATAGAGGTTAATAATTAATAATTATGCCATGAACGTCCCAAATTAATGATCGGATGGAAGTTATGCTTTTTACGTTCCAAAAGACTGACTGAATAGAAAAGAAGTGCGTAAGTATTCTTTATGCGTTCCAAACGACTGGTTGTTGTGTCGAAGGTTTGTGTACCACCGACACGCTTGACATTTTCCTTTTTAGTACTCGAGGTAAGTGAAATGTATGGCAGTCAGCACTGCTTTCAAGAATAAAAACCGGTCGTGCTTATAATGCTATTAAGGAATATATATGTCACGGGTACAGCTGGCTTTTTGTAAAAACAAATGCCCCACTCACTTATATAAATTAAAAACAAACATACTAGTTAATCCATGTCCAAATCATTATCCAGAAGCAAAGAAAAAAGTTTGAAACTGATAAATTAGTTTAAACATGTGAACTTCCACCAGAGAAGTGGTGCTCCGGAAGGGTAGGCACCTCCTTAACCCCTTCCCGTTCCTACCTGTACCGGTAAGCATATTTTTAGCCTATGCGTCATGGAAAAACTGCGATAATTTGGATATTTCTGCATCGATTTTCTCGCGGGATATCTCATTTGAAACGGCATTACTTACAGAAAACAATGGTATAAATTTAAATTGAAACAGTTTCATTTTCAATAAAAAATCGTCAGTTTAAAACGCCGACAAAGAAATATTTTCTTCAGTTTTCATGAGAGAGCCGTAATTTTACAGATTTAGAAAGATTTTACTCACTTCGTCATTATACAAAAAAATAAGAGACATATATCAAAAATTTGTATATCACGATATTCACAAGAATTTACGGGTTTAAACAATATAATTTTTATCTTAAAAAAATTCATCAGCCGGGTCATAACAACCAAAATTATAGAACGGTGATATTTTCCAAGGTTGAAATTTTAGGATACACGGTCGATAAATGGAAAAAAATTCTTCAGTTGAATTTTTATCATAACTAAAACCTCAAATAGGGAAAACAAAATCAAGTTACAGAAACTTCATCATTTTCTCTTTCATTTGATATAATTTTGAATATGTTTAATCGTCTTAATCACATTTGAATCACCGTGTGAAGTTGCGACCCAGGCGCAATATTTTCAGAAAATATGGGAAAAGATGACCCATTTACGTTATGCAACTTTCTTGACATCCGTCTTGTTGCGCTACTTGAAGATTATCACAATTTAATAAATATTCCATAAATCTTGGAAAAATTCACACCAAAATAAACAAAATTTATTATAGTATCATTTTATGTAAAGAAAATGTCGATCTTCGATCACTTTGAGACAGTTCATTGAAAAGAAAATGAACCATAGTTTCAGTATAGAACTTGCTGGGTACACATCGGTATTTGTCTAAGAAACGGGTACTAGTCGTGTGTCATGGGATGAAAATAAAAATAAATACAACCCAATAACAAAAATAATAAAAGTTCTTAAATAATAACAAGAATATAATGTTGTTTTGATGGCATCAAGTGAAAAAAACGATGGAAACTATGTGCATACCGCCACTGTATGGTCAAAGTATGAGTGTGTCGATCACATGTCTTCTACTACGTCCGTAACATATTTATAAATAAACAAAAAATAGGGGTCAAATATTAGACCGTTGTTTGATAGATTTTGTGTTCACTATTCACGACAATAACATACCAGTCAAACTGTTATATGAAGTCAAAAGTCATCATCAGTTAGAGTAATTTATAAGGTAGGGGAAAAAAATCCCAAAAACACACACATGAATAGGCTTACGGTGTTGCGGTCGAGGTGGTTATGGCGTTAGCCTTCAAACGTATGGAATCTCACTGCTGTGGGTTCGATGGTCCAAACAAGTGCTTCAAAAGAAATTTATCCTTGTATATCTCTAGTGTATGATGAATCGAGAAACACCGTGTTACAAAGAGTATTCACGGTAACAATTAACAAGAGGTATGCAAATTTTATTCATGCATAAAAGTGCAGTACAGGCCTGTCTAAAGTTTAACACTGAGCTAACGAAAAAAGTTGACGCTCGAGATATATTAGAAGATAGCTACTGGACAAGAGACAGATAATAGCCGTGTCGAAAAGCTGTCGAGTTAAGTTGAGTCATGGTGTTTAACGTCCCAGTCAAGAATATTTCACTTATAACATCGAGACGTCGCCAGCTATAGACGAAGGTGCAGATATTTTGCCTGTGCGTTGCGCTGATTATTATTATACAGCAGGGTTCTTTAGCGTGCCAAGCCCACCGTGACACGAGACCTCGTTTATTTTAAGTTCCCATCCGAAAGAACCGCGACTTTCATTTCATAATGCTGAATGTTTGGCGAAAGAACAGTCACTACCCACTTCCAAATCTTGTGTCAGACCCGGCCGGGGATCAAACCAACGACCTCCCACTTACGGAGCGAGCACTCTATCAACTGATGTACCGCAGTGGTTGCGAAAAGCTGTCGAAATGTACATAGCTATCGAGGGTATCAAGACAAATGGTACCCATGTGTTTTCCCATCATGACAACCCGCACCTAACCCCAGACAACTCGTACCCAAGAAGCAAGATAATTAACACATTTTTTTAAATCTTAAACTTAGATATTTTGATACCTTTAAATTAATTTTATGTAATTAGTTTAAACTAATTAGATATTGTTAGAAAACTGTTTTTGTTTTTTTTCTAAATAAATCTTATAACTCTAATTAATAGCAAGACAATAACAAAAAACGGATGTAAATTTCCTTAAATTGTTTTCTTGGGTACGGTTTGTCTCTGTTTGGGTACAGGGTGTCTTGGGTTCTTGTTGTCTCATTATGAGTTCGAGTTGTCCTGCGTGCGAGTTGTATTGGACACGAGTTGTCCAGCAATCGCTAACGAGGGGTCGATTTGAACGGTCGATTCGGCACTGATTCGTTAGCTTAGTGTTAAACTTTCGACAGGCATGTACTGTAAGTTTTACAAATCAACGCGTCTTACAAATACACACATTTCAATGCCCTGTTATTTATATTTTGTAAATAAAATCGCAGTCTTATCAAGTAATTGAGGCGCAGTTTAATTTCAACAGTTTCAAATACAATCCGAAAAAGTTCCATGAAATGGTAAAACGTAAGTCTAGAAGACTACGGATACAAAATATCGGGAGAACTTGCAGTCATTTAGACATTATCACTTTTCGATCGAAAACTGCTTAGACACTCTATGAATAATTGATCTTGAATATACATAAACGATTTCAACTTTGAACGTTTTGACATAAAATATTTAATTATTTCGTTCAATTTTACTATAGTTTGATCTGTATAGAAAGCCTGAAATTAAAATCGCAGAAAGTTTCATGTTGATAATAAATAATTTCCTGACGAGTCAAGATTTTTTTTATTCACAAAAAGTACGAACCCGGTGTGAGGATTTTTTCGATACACAAACCATTTGAAGTACGAACCCGGTGTGAGGATTTTTTGATACATAAATCATCTGAAGTATGAACCTGCTATAACTGGAAAACTTTATAAACTACACGCGGAAAAAACAGTTGCTTTCTCCGGAAATTTGAAATTTCAATCAAAACTACTGGTTCGCGAATTTCTACTTCCAACTTTGAACGAACGTTGTATATTTTAGTACCAAATTGGTCAACGAACGTTGTATATTTTAGTACCAAATTGGTGCGGCTAGATATTTGAACTATCGACTTATTTTTCTAAAAGATACAGGTAAAGTCTACAGAATTTAGAAAATTAAGTTCTAATCTCAAATCACGTAGGAGTGTATGTATGCCCCCAGATCCACCACAGCAGATTATTGTTTTAGTATAGGACCTTCCATATATCAAATTATATAAATACTTAGTATAAGAGGCTCTATACTGAAACAAATGTGTGTATATTAGCTATCCATTAGAGGCGCTTTGCCGTGTAATGATGTAAAGAGCAAAGATGAACAAAATACATATGTACAAACGCATAATATAGTTGATTTCAGATTATCCGCGTGACTTTTGACCCCTAATCACGTGTCCTCTCATGCTATTTTTAGAAACAACAATTACTATTTTATCTGCCTTACCTCTAAAATATCACAATGATACCGTACGCTTGATAATGTGACAATGTAGTTAATTGATTATTCAAATTGCCCATTGATTATTCAATTGTCCACCCGATTTCCCATTCAAACTCAGCAGTTTTTTAACAACAGGACTTTGACCTTTGACCTTCTGGTTGCCATGGGAATCGTATTATTATGTAAGTAGCACCCGGAATTCTTTAATACTCATTCTTGTTGATTATCTACAAGTCATCTGGTATTGTCTTTACTCGTTCATGTAACAAATGACAAATAAGTAGCAAGACAGAGTGATTTTCTCTTAAAGTCGTGATTAAGTTTGACCTTTGACCCAAGGTCACGTGAACTTTTATGCTATTTTTAGACAGACTAATTTCGGCATGAAAGTCTCCTGAAACTCAACCTTCAGTCTCTACATAAGATTATTGCAGTTAATGTTGGTTTTAGTTAACAGGTAACTTTACGTTGATTATAACATCGTTTAAGCATGAAATTTTGTAAAAAGTACACGTGACCTTTGACCTTCTAGTTGCTATGGGCAATGTCTCATTTTCAAAATTTCATTAGTATTATTTTAAGGACTAAATATATTTTAAGAATCAAGAGTCACTTCACCCTATTTGTACAAAGGGTTGACAGAATTGAGATATTTGTTACGAAAAACGCTTATTTTCGGCTAAAAATCGTGATTTATATTGATCTTTGACCCCAGGTCACGTGACCTATTTTCTATTTTTAGAATCGGCAATCATTTTAAAATCTTGCCCGACATATATGCTCTACAATGGTACCACACACCATAGCACTGTCCCTTTTAATCATCTTGTAATTTACATTTATTAAACCGCACCTGAAATCCCATGAAAACCTAGCATTTTATCCAGAACGGGAAAGGGTTAAGCAAGGTACACCCGCCAAATGTGTTTAAAAACACAGGGGCTCGTTACAATTAATAATAACAGCAGATAGTATTTTCCTGACCTACACTATACTATCTGCTGTTATTATTAATTGTAACGAGCCCCTGTGAAAAAAAAACTGAGTGAAAGTAACATAGAACTATGGAACGTAAAATATATTCAGGACAATACATCATACTTCTTAACAATACTGTGATGACGGCATCAGTATAAGGTAAAGCCTTTACAAGTAATCTTCACAAAAATGATCGGTTATATATTTAAATCCTTTAATCTAAGTCGAGAGGAGGATTTTTGCTTGATACTACATTAAAAAAAACCATGTCACCCAAACATATAAAAATGATAATGTCTAATGAAAACTTGCTTTAAGGGTTTTTAAAATTGATTTTTCTTATATTGATTTATGCAACATGTGTTTTAAATGTCAGCCGAGTCATCATGATAAAATCTTTACCTGATTATTTTGTACTCCCTTTTAAACTCCAAAATGTTCATGTTGTTTAAACGTGCATTTTAAATGTATTCCTTATTTGAAAATTAAATAAAGTTTAAGGTTTAAGTATTACCGTATGTGGGAGGTCCGGGTTCGAAACCTGGGTGGGTCTGTTGAAGACAGTAATTGTTCTTTCGCCAAGCACTTAGCAAGCATTAATTTAGTCATCGTGATCAAATCAATAGCTGCTTACTTTTTACTCCCTTTTAAACTCCAATATGTTTTAACGTGCATTTTAAATGTATTTTCTTATTTGAAAATTAAATAAAGTTTAAAAGTTTAAGCATTACCGTATGTAGAAGGTCGGGGTTCGAACCCAGACGGTTCAGATCAAGATATTTTAAAATGGGCAGCGATTGTTCTTTCGCAAAGTACTCAGTATTTTGAAAGTTAAAGTCACGAGGTCCGTCGGAAGAGACCTTAAAAACCTATGTCCCTTGTCACGACATGCCTTGCCCGCTAAAGAACCCTCACATTGCCCTCGTCGCAAAGGTAAAACTTTCTTCCAACAGATGGTGACATCTCGATATGAGTGAAATATTCTTGACTGAGACGTAAAGCCCTATTTAATCAATCTTAACTATTACATGTACCGCAAATAAATGACAAGCTTTAAAAAAATATCTGCATTGCGGCCAGACCCTGTTAACACAATGCGTGCAACACTTAGTAACAATGCCACCAAATTATTCAAGATCAAGAAACATAAAAATATTTATGTAGTATAAAATATTAAAATTAATTACTTACCTGATGGCCAAATTGGTTGCACGGGAACCCCAGAACCACGAGTTTACCTTCAAAAGTTTGGGCCAACTCGTTCATCATGGGGTAATCCCGTGTGGTTGTATCTCAAAGAGATGCAACGTTCATCACCAAGATAACTTTTCCTTCATACTCCTTGAAATCTACTAGTTCCTTTTTAATTAACGTACGTGCAGAAAAATCATAAAATGTCTTAATTTTGAGTGGACTCCTGGCTGCCGCTGGGTTGCCACCTTTGGATTCCATTGCCGCTGTTGTTAACTGGCTTAGGTGTGTTATAGGTATAGCCGTTTTGTAACCAGGTAAGTTGGGTTTCCGAATGATTAGGTTATATATACGATATACATTCATATATAGTATATATGCACCTCGAAGCAATATTCAACACACGACCGACTCTTAATATGATCAGCTCAATGGAACCGATGGTATTGATAATATTGCTTATCGAAGGTATATAAGATATAGTCAAACAACATTGACCTGTCAGCTTGACCTTTTTTAAAGAAAATTCATTATGCGATGGTCCACTCTATACATGGGTAGTGTCATGATTAGCTGTTATTACATGTACAGTGTTCGTGTTTAGCGTTTCTTATTATATAGATGAAATAAAACACCTGTGTTCCCTATACATAAATAAACTCGTCCAAAATAAATATTTGAATTAAAAGGTCAAGCGAACAGGTCAACGTTGTTTGGCTATATAGACCTGCCTGTCTTATTTAGTGTGTGACAAATAGGGGTTGTCTTGTGAATAATATTACATAAAAATCAATCAAACTATTGATAATACAAACTGTGATTTAAAATCAAGATTTAAATTTAATCTTGTTTAAGTAGTAACTGGGAGTTGTAAAAAGCCAATCAAAGATTTGTGAAAGGTGCATCACGCACTTCACTTATTTCATTCATTTCCAATATGCTGTAATTAAAAAAACAACAAAAATGTTTGTAGAGTACGGCCCGTCGAAATTTTAACTACTAGTGCCGCATCGGCAGCTCATCTCAGTTATCTCGACAGCTATCTCTCTGCAGGTTTTTGGACACTTTATTAACTATCCATATCTCGCTTACTTTGCAGTCGAGCTTAGAAAGGATAGGCGTATCAATTGACTTATTTCGCATGCAAAATCATTTACTCGGCAATATATTCGGTCATGCGCCAATAGACCTATACTTTAGCAATTTGCACCGTAAACCTTTACCTTCGTAATGTGCCAACTGTTGTGCTTTGACTAGGGAAATAGCAATTTTAAGACAACGCAAAAGTGGTGGCACCAACATATTGGACTGAAGTTCAATTCAAACTTTAAATCATTCAAAACGTGTCAACAGTTGTGCTTGCATTTTTCTTGACATCCTTTGACAGTTGGGGGTTATAATTTAAAAAAAAAACCCGACAAAGTAGTGGTCCCAAATCATAGTATATTAAAATTCAATTCAAACCTTACAGCATTAATTAAACAATCTTAACCAAAACAAAAGGTAAAAGGTGTCTAGTTGTAATAATACCAAAGTTTTTCGATGGTACAATTGTATTGCACTGGTATAATGAGGAATTATCTTGTATTAAAAAGTGTATAGTAAAGTAGTAAAATGCGTGGGATAGTTATGGCCAAATACTTCGCCAGTCATTTATTATACCCGGTGCACGTCCAAAGTCGAGGTTGATTTTTCCTTGTTCTCGCTTGTATTTGCTATTGCTCGAACATTTACCAAGGCAACATTATTTATCTGTAAACATCAAAAACAAACATACTTATCCATGTCTGAATCACAACCTAGAAGCAAAGTAAAAACTTTGGAACTGACAAGTCAGGTTAGACACGTGAACTTCCACCAGAAAAGTGAGGCTGGGTGTTCCGAAAGTAAGCCCCTCCTGTTTAGGTAGCTACACCCGCCACGTGTTTATTCAAAATTGTTTGAAAGGAACGTGTAACTATGGGAAGTCAAATATATCCAGGGAAATCCTGGACACAGAGACATCAAAGTTATCAACAACACTGCGATGACTTTTTTTAGGTTTTTTTTTTATTTCATTTTTTATTTTTTATACATTTTATTGCATTTCAAAGACTATATTATAGATACATACGGTCTGTATGTGTATGTTGTGAATCCCTGCTGGGCTTTAATACTGTGGGTTGGGAGCTAGGGTGCAAGCTAGTCAAAGCGTTTTTAGAACCCTCGTGACATCATACAGTGACAATTTCGTAATTTGGCGTTACAAATACCATCTACCAAATGGTAAAGGTGTGCACAATAACACCAAAGACCTGTTGGGTGTGTTTCCGGGTTTGTAGGCCTATACATTACTTGAAGATCTCGGGAAAAAAAGTTCCGTTTTTAGTTTAATCCTCGCCTTACCCTTTGGGCTAACTTGAATTTTAATGCAACGTGCAACCAAAATATGCACCAAGCCCCATAATATGGTGTTATGTACCGATTAATCGTTTGTTTTGTGTTTTGTGGTAAATATTTAAAAATGTGAATGATAAATATTTTTATAAAAAATACCATGAATTAATTTTGTGTTTTTCCCACCAATAAGCTTCGCTTCGGGCTTACACATTATTTACTTATTCAACGACATCCGTAATTGATTGGAGTAGCATCCGTGTCTGATTGGAGTGGTATCCGTGTCTAATGACTTAACCCACAAAAAACCAGACTTCATCAATACCCATGACGGATTTGATAGTTGTGTAAATACATTATCGTTATTACTTAATGCACTTTTGCTCCTGGCATTATCATGAAAACCAATCTGCCGATGTAGGTTGGTTTTTTACCCAAAGTTTAAGTAAGTGCATAGGTGAACGAAAATCAATACAATATTAAAGTTGAGTTGAGCTGAGTAATGGTGTTTAACGTCCCAGTCAAGACTATTTCACCTATATCGAGACGTCGCCAGCTATATGTGAAAGTGTAGAAATTGCAAGTGCGTTGCGCTGATGACATTAAACAGCAGAGTTCTTTATCGTGCCAAGCCTACCATGACACAGGACCTCGTTTATTTTAAGTTCCCACTATTTCACTTATATCGACACGTCGCTAGCTATAGGCGAAGGTGCAGAACTTGCCTGTGCGTTCCTCTGATGACATTATACAGCAGGGTTCTTTATCGCACAAAGCCTTTCATGACAGGGAACTCGTTTACCCAAAGTTCCCACTACTAGTATTTCACTTTTATTGAGACGTCGCCAGCTATAGGCGAAGGTGCAGAAAATTTCTTGTGTGTTGCGCTGATGACATAATGCAGCAGGGTTTGTGGGACCCCTTATATGTAGTAACTACCACAAATGTAGTAACTGTCACAAATGTTTCAAAATAGTGTCACATATGTAGTTACATTTGTGGTAAAATTTGTGGTAATCATTACTTGGGTTTTCTAATGGGAAACCTACGGTTGCTGAATGAGGCCATGCAGAAGAAAAAAAAACATTTTTCCACGTGCGCATGTAATAATTTCACGAACTCGCGTAAAAGTTTCACGTGCGCACCTAATAGTTATACGTACCCACGTAATTTAAGCTTTGCGTGCGCATTTGGAAAATATTTTTTCTGCATGGCCTCATTCAGCCACCGTATAGAAACCATCTTCAGATTAATTATGGATGAAACTATTTTTTCTCAAAAATAATTATCTAATGGAGATTTAAAAAAAAAGAAATTATTACTGTACTTTGTAAAATGTGACGAACTAAATATATGTAATGTGTGCTTAAAAGGTTTTTGAAATTGATTTAAACTGAACCACAGGTTCATTAGGATTATTTTGATTAAGATACTGGCGGAGATCCATTATTCTAGCATTAACGGACTTTTGATAATGGACATACACGTTTCTGGTTTTTTTTTTAATAGTTTACCATTTAACAAGCCCTCAATTTATCAAGATGTGTTGCCAATCAGAGAAACTTTTTACACAATCTTTTTTTAATTAATTTTAATTAATGACGATGTAACCCTTGCAACTGAACCAGGATGTATTGACTAGTTAGAGTTAATGGTCAAGTAGTTAAATTTTTCGTCCAAGCAAAGAGAAAAATGTTTGAACTGACATCGAGAAAATTAGTTTTACCTTTGCAGTGCGCCCAGGGCAATCACGGTGCATTGGTGGTTGTTTGGTGTGCTCAGAGCAATCGCGGTGCATTGATGGTTGTTTAGTGCGCTCAGGGCAATCACGGTACATTGATGGTTGTTTAGTGCGGTCAGGGCAATCACGGTGCATTGGTGGTTGTTTGGTGCGCTCAGAGCAATCACGGTGCATTGATGGTTGTTTAGTGCGCTCAGAGCAATCACGGTGCATTGATGGTTGTTTGGTGCGCTCAGGGCAATCACGGTGCATTTATGGTTGTTTAGTGCGCTCAGGGCAATCACGGTGCATTGGTGGTTGTTTGGTGCGCTCAGAGCAATCACGGTGTATTGATGGTTGTTTAGTGCGCTCAGGGCAATAACGGTGCATTGGTGGTTGTTTGGTGTGCTCAAGGCAATCACGGTGCATTGATGGTTGTTTAGTGCGCTCAGGGCAATCACGGTACATTGATGGTTGTTTAGTGCGGTCAGGGCAATCACGGTGCATTGGTGGTTGTTTGGTGCGCTCAGAGCAATCACGGTGCATTGATGGTTGTTTAGTGCGCTCAGGGCAATAACGGTGCATTGATGGTTGTTTAGTGCGCTCAGGGCAATCACGGTGCATTGATAATTGTTTAGTGCGCTCAAGGCAATCACGGTGCATTGATGGTTGTTTAGTGCACTCAGGGCAATCATGGTACATTGATGATTGTTTGGTGAGCTCATGGCAGTCACGGTGCATTGTTGGTTGTTTAGTGCGCTCAGGGCAATCACGGTGCATTGGTGGTTGTTTGGTGTGCTCAGAGCAATCACGGTGCATTGATGGTTGTTTAGTGCGCTCAGGGCAATCACGGTACATTGATGGTTGTTTAGTGCGGTCAGGGCAATCACGGTGCATTGGTGGTTGTTTGGTGCGCTCAGAGCAATCACGGTACATTGATGGTTGTTTAGTGCGCTCAGGGCAATAACGGTGCATTGATGGTTGTTTAGTGCGTTCAGGGCAATCACGGTGCATTGATAATTGTTTAGTGCGCTCAGGGCAATCACGGTGCATTGATGGTTGTTTAGTGCACTCAGGGCAATCATGGTACATTGATGATTGTTTGGTGAGCTCAGGGCAATAACGGTGCATTGATGGTTGTTTAGTGTGCAAAGATTTTTCACTGATACCGTGACTTCGCCAACTATAGGCGAAGAAATAATGTTTTTACCTTTTCAGCGCGGAGCTCGGGACAAGCGCATGCAGTAGTTTCATAGCATGTTACGGCAACCGTGACACTGGGCAATGGTTTTTGGGGTCTCATCGGAAAGACCCGTGTCTTTCATTTTCTAAATGTCTAGTGGTTGACGAATTAACAGTCACTACCTACTTTCAAGTTGATGGTTACACCCGATCGGGGCTCGTACCCTCACCCGACCTTCAGAACGAGCACTCTTCCATGAACTGAGCTATCGTAGTGTACTGATGTAGAGAGATACTGTGAACATAGAGAAAATTGGTAGGCACATCTACGCCAAGCAAGGATTGACCCTGATGACACCAACAAGCATTGCGTCCGAAAAAAAAGTGAAACACTAAAATAAAATGAAAAGTTTTTTTCTGGGACACCCCATCACGATAAGGAAAAAAAATGAAGATTTTGCTTTTGCGTGTGTTTTTGTAATCTACGCTGTACTCAGGTGCTCCTTCTCTTGTCCAAACCATCCATCTCCAGGCTGCATATTCCATATTGTATCAGAAGTCCATTATACCATTTTAATATTTTTAGGAACTTTTGTACATATGCACATTTATCTATACAATTGACAAACCTACATTTTTACTCAGTTTCTGTTTCAAGTAACATTTGCTCACTCGGAACTAAACATATTTTATTCATAGTTTCTAAATTTAAAATAATTTATTGCTGCATTCTTCAATATTGGAATGATGCATTTAAAATACATCTGTTTGATTAGTTCAACGTGTAATTAGATAAATGAACTAACAATTTAAATAGTTTTGTGTACTATTTCTAAGACATGTCAAGTTTAAATCGGGAAGTCACTTTAATATGAACATTGCATGTCTAAACAGGGAATTGTGCATTATAATTATTACATTGTATCATTTTATTGGTCACCATGACATCCTAGATGCACATATAAAGCACACTAGATCTATACATTCCATAGCAAAAGCAAGTAGGTGGGCGCCCTATCACAACGATGTTAGCGTTCCCGGTCGTTGGTTCGTGCCATTGCACATTGAAAATTATACCTCTCGCAGAAAACCAAATGATAAACTTACACCATTTATAAATGAAAATACATAATAAATTCGGCCTAATGATATATATACCTGGTACTAGTGTATATGAAAAAAAAACCCATAACAATTCGTGTTCATCTTATAGCTCACATGATGATGATGATGATGATGGTGATGGTGATGCCTAATGATGATGATCATCATCATGCATGATGATGATGATGCCTGAAGTTGATGATGATGATGATGATGATGATGATGATGATGATGATGATGACGACGATGATGATGATGATGATGATATAAAAGACAAGAAAAAATGTGGATATGGCAATATCTTTGTGACAAAATTTGAAGTCAGTGCCTCTGGTTATACTAAAGAGACTCTCTCTCTCTATCTCTCTCTCTCTCTCTCTCTCTCTCTCTCTCTCTCTCTTTCATAGTTTTAACCATCTCATCATCACATATATATAAAAAGAATATTTATTTTCTCTGACTTCCCCGCATTTATTTGTTCTACCAGCGTACATGGACTCAAGAAGACCATTAGTAATATGATAACTGCATGTATAGGTGAGTTGCGTCCCCTGATTAAGGCTTTTATAGTTGTATCCGCCAGCTCCAGGCTGCATATTCCATATTGTATCAGAAGTCCATTATACTATTTTAGTATTTTGGGATCTTTTGTACATTTCACTCAGTTTTTGTTTCAAGTAACATTTGTTCACTCAGAACTAAACATGTTATTGTTGTGCTCTTCAATATTGGAATGTCTTTGAAATGCATCTGTTTGATGAGTACAACATAAATAATGATGTACTAATATACTAACGTCTAAACTTTAGTCTTGTGTACTATTTATAAGACATGTGGCTAAGTTTATATCAGGAAGTCACTAAAATGAACATCGCATGTCTAATTAAACAGGGAACACGTATTTTAATTATTACAATGTAGCATTTCAAGTTATTGGTCACCATGACATCGTAAATGTACATTTTAAGCACACTAAATCAGCATATTCCATATCAAAAGCAACTAGCTAGACGATAATCGCGATAGATCTAACTATATATAATAACAGCCCATTTTTATATGTCTCTGTTAACACACTGAACCGAATGTTAGCATACCCGTTGATTTGTGCAATCTACATCTCACAGAAAGCCAAATGATAAACTTACACCATTTATAAATAAATACATAATGTATTCGGCCTAAAACATATATATGGAAAAAATCTTGTTCATCTTGATCAGATGATGATGATGATGTCGATGATGGTTTTGAATTTGAGAAATAAATGTTTTTAGGGCTTCGACAAGAAAAAAATGTGGGTATGACAACATCACTGTGACAAAGTTTGAAGTTTAAATGTAAATTTTTTAAAAGTGTAAAATAATAATAATAATAATAATAACTTTTATTGGAAAACTGAAATATACAGTGTCATCCATTACATGATATTAAACATAGAAATCAACAGTACATATAATTGTGACAATCACTCTCCGCAATTTAATGAATTACAAACATTTCTGATTAAGGAAATACCTGATGTCGGTCCATCAGTGCAATACTGGATTAGCTAGTAAAAAATTATCCTTCATTTGTATGTGTTAAATACATGTAAAATGTTTTCATATATACATACACTCATATATACATGTATATATGTGTATATACATATATACCGGTACCTATCCATATTTCTATATAAAGTAAAATTAAAATTATATTATTATATTACTAGTATGATATATTCATTACATCTTAGAACCTGTGTCATGTGTTATCTTTGAATTTAGCACATTTTTGAATGCATTATTTCATAAAAATTCAAAAACAGCACATGACACCTATATTATATTGCATCTGATGAACCGAGTCCATTTAATTAAGTTACTGTTATATGACAATTTTTAACATATTTCAGCCCTGTGTCTTTCCCTCTCTAATATCTAATGCTAGCTTTAAGTATTTTTGTAAAGCTAAACATTCTTTCATATTATTTGGATTTAAAACCCTTTTAATAAACTCTAAAGGAATATTCCAAAAAAATGGAATAATGTAAACAAAAATTAAAAGTAATACAAAACAAAAAATAAAGATAAAATAACTTAATTTTTTATTCAATTGTGTAAATAAATAAATAAAAAAAACAAATAAATAAATAATAAATAAATAAATAAATAAATAAATAAACTCCCGTGAGTCAAGGTTTTGACACGAGTTATAGTTCCTAGGTAGGTGGCGTTGCTAGTAGCAGGTGCTTCCCTGGTAACTAGTGCAACAATAATGGCTTCCATTTCGTGAAAAATGCTGCATCGATTGTAAGTTTTAACTTTGTTGACGTATTAATTTCGCATCAAATTTCTTGTCTTTCACACTGGAATTCTTTATTGCATAATACACACACATCGCTTTGTTGTTTCTCTTGAGGATCGGCAATAACTTCTAATTACACATGAATTATTGATAAAGCAAACCGTCTGCCTTGTGTTTGTTGCGTGATGTGTCAGAAAGCTTGCATGTTCTGTTGATTATTTTCAGGTGAATGTCGAGAAGAAGATTATGGAAGTTTAGTTCCTAGGTGATGGATATACTAACGAGCGTGAATGACAGTAAATTATTAATGAAAGAAAACATATAGACATTTAATGCTAGTGCTACCGAAAAAAATACAGTAGCCAAATTTTGGCAACTGATAGAGTCAGAGGTTAAAACATATTCCTATCAATTTAGTTTATTTGGTTATAGGATTTAATTTTCAAAATGCCAGTCGCACAAACAAGATTAGAGACCCTCCAAATCTGCAAACTTTTACAATGTGTTCGAGAGAAAAACAAAATTCAAATCGAGAAAATGACAGTGAATGGTATTCCGCATATCATCAACTACAATGACCCTAATGAAGGGTTAACAGCTTTAGGTGTAGCCGCTGCAGCCAATGATGATGACATGATAGACTTCCTACTAGAGTTAGGGGCTCATCCTAATGCTGTGGACCTGAAGGGACGGTCAGCAGCTATGAAAGCAGCAGAATATGGACATGTGCAATGTTTGGAGAAACTAGCAAAAGCTGGTGCAGACATGAAACTCACAGATCTTGAAGGGAAAGGTAAATTTTCAATATGTATTAAGTATAATAAAATGTTTAAATATTTAAAAGTAAAAAACTCCTGAAAACAAATTAAAATTTGATACTTGGAATTCCATATTAAAAGAATTATTTATGTTCAAATTGTAGATTGACATGTATATGTTTCACAATTTTAATGTCTGTACATGCATTGCTGTTGCTGTCTGGGTAACTCAGTTGGTAAAGATTCGCCTCTGGTGCAGGAGGTCCTGGATTCAATTCCAGGTCCCACATTTTCTCCCCTCCTGACACTTTTGTCAATACCAACCATATGTAAAGAATGGAACAATCTAGAGGATTAGTGACGAATTCATTCGGAACATCCTCTGGATGTGAAATGATAAAGGCGACAACTTTCCCCTTTTTAGCAGCATATATTTGCACTTTTGGGAAAGTTGAGAAAAAAATTATAGATTTTGCTAAAAATTTCTGAGTTTATGGAGTCTAATGCGCTCCTGTTCAATAACCGTTCATTGTACGAAAAAGTCGTCCATTGACCGAAAAAAGTTTAAGATCTGACGGAAAAGACGATATTTTTATATTTTTTCTATCTTGCACATAAAATCCACAATAACTGTTTAAAGTCGACCCTATCATCAAAATAAATTTAACGTACCGTTTTGAATTCGTACCCATAATAAAGTAACCAATTCTTTACCAAATTATTGGTAGGTTTGGCACTTATCCGTTAGGTCTGTGTTAAACTTTTGAGTGGCAAGTTCTGTGGATGAGCTCTACTAATAGAAATCCTCTAGATTGTTCCATTCTTTCCCGCGAAACCCCTAAAGGTGTCGCCACACTAGTACAGAAAGTAGGTAGACTATTTTCTGACCGTTTGGATCAGGAATGGTTCATTATGTACATGTACATGTATATCAATGGAACCCTTCTTACATATAAAACCTTAACAGCTGATGTTTTGTGTCATGGTAGGTCTGATGCTAAAAAAGAACCTTCACAACTTATATAAAATGATATGCACATTGTAATGATATAAATTTCTCCAAATCCATTTATGGCTGGTGACATCATGATATATATCTATTTGAAATTTTAACAAGGACTAATAACCCAACCTGTCTAACTCATTAACTTTATATAGAAATAATCTGTATTGTTCTTTTTCTTGCAGGTATTTTATTTTACTGTATATCGCCAACAGAACGTCATTCTAGGTGTCTAGAGATAGCTGTTATAGAGGGAGCAGAAGTGAATAATGTCTCTAGAGAAGGTATACCTGTGTTTATGGAGGCTTGCGAGACTGCTGTAGATAATGAGGATACCTGTATAATGTTACTAGAGAAAGGGGCTGACCCAAACTCTAAACAACAGGTTTGTTTATTAAATCAAAAATTTAAAATTTCAACATTATAAAAAAAATTCAGTATACATTTCTTGAACAATATTTTTAACCTAATTTTGCTTTAATTTGGATTTAATCAGAACTTTTTGACTCAAATATTTTAACAAGGCTAAAAGATTAAACAGGGTGTAAAAACTAAATTAAAAAAAGTTGAAGCTCTTTAACAAAATAATTTTTCTCTGTAGCAAAACTTTATTAAATTTCTTATGAATATTTGATTAACTTTTCTTAAGAGGCCAATGTTACTGAAATGTTACATTAAGACCATTTCTATTTAAATTACCTATATACATTGTATTTTATTTTAGCACAGTGTCAGTTCTATATTTGGTTTTAATATTATAATATTTAAATGGTTTCAAAGCTTAATTTATCTGGTTATAACTTGTTTGATCACACTCTTTAGATCACATTTGTATACAATGTATATCTGTATTTCAGAAAACTGGTAAAACAGCATTAATGACAGCAGCTCAGAGTGGAAGTGTCCGAGTTGTAAGAGCAATATTGGAGGGTGGAGGAGATGTGAATGCATTAGATATCAAACATAACCATGCTTCACATTATGCTGCAAGGCGTGGTCACTTCACTGTCTTAGCATGTATGTCTGGATTTAGTGCTCAGTTTGACCAGACAAATTCTGAAGGGAATACTCCGATGCACTATGCAGCTATGGAGGGCCATGGAATGTGTTGTAAATTTTTGTTTCAAAGAGGTAATTTTAGATCTAAATATTACAGGCATTAAATCACAACTTCTCTGTATCATCAACAATGTACATGTAATTGGAATAAATGGTAAAGGCATTCTTCCTGTGTGTGACTTCATACACACTGTCAGAAAATTATCCATCTGTTCTTTATCAAAAGGGGCCATGGTGGCCAAGTGGACTAAAGTGTGTGCTTACAGATCATAGTACCTCTTACCTCCAAGGGTTGAAACCCACTGGGGACAGATCTCAGTGTGAAAAATATGTCAGTTCACTTGCTGAATTTTGTTGGGTTTTTTTTGGGCACTCCAGTTTTCTCCACCATCTATGAACTGATTGGCTCACTATCAGTGTAAGGATCTTGACTGGAGCATAAAACACCATTATACAGATACCCTTGGCCTTGCCGAGTGTCCTTTTCATCAATTAAAAAAAACAATTCAAATTCATTGCAATGTTGACTTTAAAATTCAATGCCCAGCTTTTGTTTTTTGGCCATGCTTTGGCATTAATTGTTAAAGGCAGCAACATGCTCCATAAAACATTTTCTGTTTATTACTTCAATACTCCTTGCACACAAGTATTGTATCTTCATCTCCACGCAACAAAAGTCCTAGAAATAAACATAACTTGAATATTAATTTTTATGGTTTGGAAATGGCATTCATCTGATAATAAATCTGATCATCCGCAGCACTAACCATTAAACCAAAACGCGGACACATAATAATCAAACGAAAGATAATAATGGGATATTAAGTCCCAATACATAATTGATTAGGCAGCCATTTTTATGGTTCTTGGCATAATAAATGTACATATGTATACTGTCTCATATAGCTGATAATGGGGTTTATTATATGGTCTTAGGGAATTATCATAGAAAAATTATATATAAGTAAAAGTAAGATATTATTGACATTATCAATTTACAAAATTTATAGGTAAGCAAAAGTAATTTATTTATTCACAAACAATTAATACCTGGTAATAATAATTATAAAATGAAAAAAATATAATAATAAAATTTAATAAAAATAAAAATTAAATAATTAAATAAAAAAATTAATTAAAACCCCAAAAACATTTACAAATTTACTATATAAGCATAATGTTTGTTGTCTGATGAGAGAAAAAGTTGTAAAGTTGTAAAATATGTGATATCTTTACTGATTTAGAATGGTTATGGGCAATAAATATATGTAATTTTTGCAGTTGATTATTAAGAGCTAGCTAATTTAAAAAAAAAACCCTACATCGACTAAAATGCACAGTGGCATTAAAAGAAAAATAAGAACGTAAAAACACAAATTATGAAAGTGATAATATTTCTTTCAATTACAATTCATTTTAAAATATATTTTTTCAGGATGCAATCCCAAACCAAAGAATAATGAAGGAGAAACAGCAAGGTCTATAGCCAAGGACAAAGAGCACAAGGAGGCGACAAAGGAATGTAGGAAAGCTGAAAAGGGGTTCGGAAAAGTCGGAAAAAATAATGAACCCTGGGCAATAGCTATGTATGATTGGGCAACAGAACGGACTCAAAAATTACTTAATATGTTTAAGAAATATGACCCTGATGAAAAGGGCTCAATTACTAAAGATGTATTCTCAGATTTAGTCACTGGAATGGAAGCACCTGTGGAAGAAGATGAACTTAAAAAAATAGTTATAGCCCATGATAAAGCTAAAAATGGCAGTGTTGACTACAATGATTTTATGACTGGTAAAAAATATGTCAATAAAAATTATTTAATGAGTGCCTTTGAAGGAAAGAAGAAAAAGAAGGGTAAAAAGGGAGGAAAAGGAGGAAAAAAGAAGAAAGGAAAACCTCCAATGCCCATTTGTTTTGCCGAAGATGGACCAAGAATGTACGGAGGTGCTCCACCCGCCATGTTTATCGAGCGACATATACATTTTACAGATACAAATAGATTTGATAGAGATAGACCACCAACACATCCACTTCAAGATGATTCTGCTTGGTATTTAAAACATCCAGAGAAAATGTATATAAATATAAATGATGCAACTAAATTTGGTGATTTTGATTCATTGAAAAACGCTTTCCAGAATGGAACTTCTGTGGACACTCGTGACAAATACTATAAAACTCCTCTGATGATTGCTTGTGCAAATGGGAATTTTGAAATGGCAAAGTTTCTTTTGGATAATGGGTAAATATTGTTTTCTCTTTTCTTTTTTGCTATAGCATAGTCAATCCTGGACAGGACCCCATAAATTGTCAAATTGGCAAGTAAACGCCAAATAAAGATTAGTCCTTTTTTTAATTCTTGTCTGTGCAATCTCTCCAAAACTATGAAGCATTATTTCATGAAATTTGGTGCAAAGCATCAATGTTGATAGGAGATGCTCATATTGTTAACCCAAGATGGTTTGCTCATTTTCCTGGGAGTTATTGCCCTTTGAATATAAGTGCAAATCACAAAAAAAAAAAAAAAAAAAAACAAAACAAAAAAAAAAAAAACCTGCTGGCGGGGGATCCCAATCCACTGAATTTTAACAATTCAAAATTGTCATGGTATGTACATTTAAATTTATTTCAGTGCCCAGATAAATGCTAGAGACAATTTTAAGTGGACACCTTTACATCATGCATGCCATGCTGGTCAGTTAGATGTAGTCAACTATTTGATAGAACAGGGTGCAGAAATAGATGCCATTGCATTAAATGGTGGAACACCACTTACAAGAGCTATAGAGAGTTCAAGAGATGAAGTGGTTAAATTCTTAATTGATAAAGGTGTAAAAGTGCAGACTGAAAACAAGAAAGGTAAAAATTAAATTAAAAAAAAAATAATTTAAAGATGGAATTTTTAAAGAAGTGATAATGTTCAGTTACTACAATGTTTATCTTAGAGAGTAGTAGGGTAACATTAGTTTTACACCCAGTCAAGATTCTTTAACATATCAAGATGAATAGTTCAGGAATGGTTGAGAAAATCAGAATACATGGAGAAAATGACGACATTCTCATGCAAACATGTACATGGTACTTAATGGATATTCCAAAAAGGCATTATCAGTAGTATTATTGTTTAACACATGTAAAATCCAATTTTAAAGACTTCAATACATTATGAACTATAACATGTATAAGAGACTGGTTTGAAAAAAGTTTAACAAAACATGTTTTTATAAGTAATATTTCACAAAATTTGATCCACTACAAATTTACAGGTCATAATCCTATGGATATATCATATGCCTGGGCTGATGTACGAGTTGTGGATACGGTCCAACAGAAATGGGAGAGTCTACCCTCTATGGATAAGAAAGGAAAAGGAGGAAAAGGTGGAAAGGGTAAAGGGGGAGGTAGTAAAACAGCTAGACCTACCTCAGGACCACCTCCTGAGGATAAGGACGGACTTCAGGTGAGATTGACGATAGAGGATAAAATTTATTAAATTCTTCTGCATTGAATTTATAAAATTTATAGTATAAATTGTATAAGTATAGTATAAGTTTTGGATGCAAATACTGAAAACATTCATATTTGAACATTGTATTGATATTGTTATTATTTAAACACAGGCAAATAATATTCAAAAATGATGATATAAGATTCTCAATGATCCAAATGACAAACTTATGGGAAGGGGGGGTATGAGTCAGCTTCACTGAAGATTCTAGTTTCAACTATTGTGTGCATTGTTGACTGTCGAGTCACTTTCAGATGTTACATATGGTTTTCATCTTCACTTATACATTGTATTTATCATGTGTAAAAATTTGTTTTTGATTTTTAAATTAAAATTTAATGATAATAGTACATTTAGGGATCTAAAATGTTATGTCTAATTTATAATTTGTGGCATAACACGATTGACAATGCTTCAAATGAACTATCGTTAAATTTGTTTTAATATCAGTTTAAAAGTTTGAATTCAGAATTGTGATTGGTTGATGTTTTACACAGGTACCCTCACGGGCATCATCAGCTCAGTGATTGGCCCATTTGTAAGTTATTTATAGAACATATCAATAAAATACCGAGTGTTCACGACACAGAGCAGGTTTTTTGTTAGTATTTCACAAATGTATATAGCATTATGTGCTTGCTTTCCTCTTGAATCTGCATTACATTTCAGACATAAATTGTCGGAGAACAAAATTCATTTCAATTTTTAAATTTTTATCTGTATTTTCAGTGAAAATTTTTATTATATTTTAGTAAGTTTTAATTCAATTTTGACAAATCTTTCTAACAATTAGAAACTTTATGCCATTATAAATATAACCATTTTTCTGCAAGAAATTATTTGATGGGAAAGAAATCTAAATAGCAAGTTTGGAGTGCATTGTAGTAATAATTTTTATATAGATTAGCCATGTGAAATAAACGCCTAGGTGGAAGCTCAAAACAAAGCCAAAAGTGATATTTATCATTAAAAATTCTGAAACAGATTATCATTTAAAACTTTTTTTAATATAAATAGCTTACTTACACTTACTGTAAACCAGGTAACTTTAGCAACAGTTTTATTTTGGCGTGTTTTGCAGTCTGATCTTTTTGCTAAAATAAAACTGTCTTAATTTTGAGTATTAAGTATAAATGGCTCTGTATGCACACACAAATTTGGTGCATTAAAATAAACTGTGCTAAAATTACATACAAGCAACTCTGTGTGTTGCACAAAAATTTTGCGTGCTAAAATGAAACTTGGGCAAATTTACGTTGTAAAGTATAGAACATTTTACAGTAGTTGTATGGAAGCTGTTGTCAGGCCTTAAAAAATTGTAAAATTTATAAAATTATTCCAGTGAAAAAGTCATTCAGATCCAGAAATAAAGTTGACATATCTTTCGGCATTTTTGAGATTTTTGGGATAATATTAAACCATTTTCAACTGTTTGCTTCATCTGGGCCATTTATTCAACCTCTGCCATAAGTCTGACCAAAGAATTAATGTACATCAGCCTTTCACATAAAAAATTGACAATTCAAAAAAAAAAATTAAAATTCATTTTCATTATAACAATGATAAATCTATATAAAATTTGGTCAGGCTTTTAAATTCATTGCTGCAAAATTTGGTAAAAAAGTTACACTAAATTGAATAGATTTATTTGGAATTATTGATCATTATCAACTGGTAAATATGAATTTATGAATTTGAAATGCATGAAAATTAAAAGCAGGGATGGATATGAAATAACGTTATAACAAAGCCATGAATAGGAAAAATGTAAGAAGGAGCAGTGCACAGTTAATATATTTTGCAAACCTTTTGAAGTAAAACATTTTACCAATGAAAATTAAAAAAAAAAATCAAATTTGATTTCTTTTTCCAATATGATGTGTGAAATTATTTCCACTACAGTCCATACCTGCTTTTTACTTCTTGAATCTGAAATTAAGCTCTGTATTTTAAAAAAAAAATTTAAGAAAAAAAGATTTTGCAGCATTGAAATTAAAACTTGTAGTGTATTATTACTGGGTACCTGTGTGAAAACATTTTTTTCATCAAGAATAGATATTTACCAAAGCAATTAAGAATGACCTGCTCTGCAGTGGATTCATTAATATGTACCATGTGATGTCCTAAAATGTTTTGGAGAACAATTTTGTTTCCAAATGACTTTCTGGGATTTGAGGTTATAATGTTTTTATTAACAGAATAAACTACCGGTAGGTGTATAGTGCTACAATCTGAATGCTATTTAGAGATCTCCAATCTGGTAGCCAAATGTCATCCCGTACATTGACAACTAATTTCTAAAAATTAAAAAAAATAAAAAGGAATTAATTTTAGCGATTTAAAAAAAAATACATTAAAAGGGACTATTTTTCACAAGTTTTGGACATTTAGCTACTAATAATTTTAAACTTGTGGAAACCTGGGTCTGCCTCATTTGCAGTTTTTCTTCACTGAGAGACTTTACACAGATGGCAAATAAATGGATATCACATGGAACAGAGATGAAATCCATTACAGTTAAATTTCCAAAATTTAAATTTTGAAATACATGTTTTATTTTATTTAAATATCAATTGTCATTATTTACTTTGTAATTCAATTACATAGGACATTCTTAATTCTTAGAAATATCTATTCTTGATTTTGCTAACATACTCTAGTTTTTACCACATATAATGAAATCTAAATCATCTATGTGTACTTTGCATTTATTTAATTTGACATGTATGTTTAGACTATTTTTGTGAAATCCATTTTGTTTATACATAATTATAAGCCTAATTTTTGAACCTATTTATTTGAACCTAATTATTTAAATCAATTCCTTTCCTCTAACTCTAACCCACAGCTTAAATTTGAGATACTTAGAAAATTGAACTGCTAAATATATTAATTTTATTAATGTACCTCATAATTATGAGTCAAGTGAAAAGATTCTGAAAAATGTAACTTACCATCCCCTGTTTTATTGGAGATACTGTTTCTGGGTTTATTGGAGATGTTCAATAAGTTGACATGCCAGACCAATTGCTTATATGTAGACCAACTTACTTAGCATTTCTGGTTTCATTTGAGATGTTCATCTAGTTGGTCTCTTGAAATTTTCAATACATCTTAAGCTCATGCCATAGTGACTAGACACCAAACAAGTTAAGTAGTATTGTAAAATAAAAATAAACAAATACTATGATCTGTAGTTTTATTGGGTATGTTCATCTAGATAGTAACAGAACTTCAAAAATGTTCAAATCTTCAGTATTTACTATGCAAACATGTGTCTATAAATTCGGTTTATCTGGTACTAAAAAGTCTATTCAGTTGAGCTGTTTAGTTGACTGTATAATTCTCTATACAGTAAAACTTGTAACAATGTCCTCGATGATTTTGTCACCTCACTTATTCATGTTATTGCCATAGTAATTTGAAGTTCCTAAGTCTATTTCTTTCATGTTTTTCTTTTTATAAATCTCCCCCATTTTATCTCTAAAAACCCTTTTTAAGGCCGAAACCGACTGAACAAATAGTGGCAATGAATCAATGTTGACTGTTATTAAATGATAAACATTTTTGGTATTTCAGACAATATCAAGTGCACGTGGATCAGGAGAGGACATACCTATGAGACAAAGAAAAGGTTCAATTTTACGTGCTGCATCTGCGTTAGCAGGTGGTATGGATGAGGAAGAAGACATTACATATATACCTTTAAAAGCATGGACAAAACAAAAAACTTCTGGTGAATTAATTCATGAAAAATGTGTTAAACGTGATCGTTTTGGCTGGGAAATTGACTTTGAGGACTTTGAAATGCCATTTAAGAAAAATGTAACCAAAAAAGTTGAAGCAGAAGGATTAGAAGATGATTGATAATTAGTCCTTTTTTTAAAAATGTTCTGGTTATTTTTGATATTTGATTTAGGCCATATCAAATTAATTAGTTGTTCTGTGGACCCAACTGCCTGTAAAATTTAGGATTAAGGAAAAACAAAATTTATTTTCAAATCATGTTCTGTTTGTCAAAAATGTTCCGCATGGCAAGTTTGGCACATTTTTGTTTCAATGCATCATCAGTATATTAGGGGATGATTGCATATGTAAACCATGACAGTGTATGTTGTTTTTCAGCAAATTCCATCACCAGTGTTGTGATATTAAGACCCTGGTTGATTTATTTTTACTATAGTAAATAGCATTTTTCAAAAACAGCATAATCTATGCTTTCGTGAGTTATGTTTTTTTTACATTTTTTTAACATTTTCATGCAATAACAATAACAATAACAATCTGTTTGTACATTATTTCACTCACTGGCATGGTTAAAATTTTGTGCCCTAAAGAAAAAATTGTTTAAGAAAAAAACCTTTTAATTTTCAATCTCTCATTCACCTGTAATTTTAAAAAAAAATCTGTAGAATAAAAATTAATTTGGTGTGGCCTAAAGAGTCTTGTGAGATAATGATCATATATCCTCTTAACCCTTTAAAAATTAATCACAACTTTTCTGTATTACTCAAATCACATGTCATTTGTCACAGCTTTGGTGAAGTGTAATATCATTTCTCATGCTTGAAGGTGTGTCTGATAAATGAAATATTTGTAACCATAGCAACGGTATTCAATTTTTTTTAATTTAAGATTATTTTCTTATGGGGTCAAAGACATATTTTGTGCCAAATTTTGTTACATTAAATTAAGATACAATTGGTAGGTCTACGTAAGACCAAACAAATACAGACAATATAAGTACTATATATGGCATGAAAAATGATGAATAACATGATTTCATGACTGTATGATTCATGAACAAGTCAGAATGGCTGTGTACATGTATAGCTATATTCAAGAAAAACTCTGAAAAATAATTGTGTTTGAGATGAATAATTATATTTTGTATAAATGTTTTAAATTCATTCATGTACATTGTTTGTATATATAACTTATGTATCACATTGCTACATATAAAATCTATTTTTTTTTTACATCCGTCCTTGTTACAGATTATGTAGTGGCATGTAGATGAATATTTTTTAAATCTAGTTATATAATGCCTAAAAGTTAGTGTTAGTGCTAAGCTGACCAACCCTAATTTTTTAAGAAATAAAGATGTTGACAAGCACTGTCAAAGTTGGCATCTTGGCATAATTGCCTACCTATTGACCGTAATTTTTTTAAAAGCACAAGCTGGAACAAATGTTTTTGGTCTAATTTGCTTATGTTAGGATATTTTTAGGCCAAAAACCCCAAGAAAATACATAAATGAAGTAATCAAAACCATTTAATCATAATTTGCACACACTTTTTACTGGTAGTTATGCCATTACATGAGAAGCATTTCTAAACAATAGTAGAAATTAGCCGAACATGTTAATTACCATGGTAATCATGGTAATGAAGGATGTTTAGAGTACTGCAAAAATGCTTAACAAATTTGACCATTGCCTCTGTGGGCTTTAACTGTGATATTTATGTAATTATATGCGCTTTGAAGCATTATTACAAGCAACTGTGATAAAACTACAAAATACATGTAGTATAGTTATGTTTCAATGAGGTGTCTTGTGTTTTACAATTATGAAATTTACCTCCCCTTCTCAGAATATTTTCATTTGTATGTTTTGGATTTAAAATTAAATTTCTTTTTATTTTTAGGCATTTTAAAAATTTATTATTATTATTATTATTATTATATTTTTTTAAAACTGAAATACTTGTTGTTAATGTTGACTTCAGACATGGTATTCCCCATTTCATAAGAGTTGTCTGCCTTGGTCTGAATAATTCATTTTTTATTTTTTTTAAATTGATATGCTGCTGAATGTGGTAAAACTTACTGCAATATGCTGTTGAAGAAAAACCATTGGGGTGGAAATTATCATAGTTGTCTTTAATCTTTGATATATTTTCGAAATCTGCTGATTTCATGTTACAGGGAAATAAGCGTAAATCTTTATCTCAGAATTTATTACATAAAATTTTATATTTTAAATGTGCCTTTTTATTCTATGTTTTGTCTGTTGTGCCAATACATTCTGTTAATTGCCATATGATTGTATGACACAGCTTGTATTTTTGGCTTTTGTTATTCATTTCAATAACTACATTAAAACTGGCATTTTTTGTTGGTAATGGAATTAGAATTTTAACAGCATTAATTTTATTGAAAAATTATTTTTATCTGTAAATCTTATACCAATAATGTAATATTAAGTATTATTAAGGGAAAAAATATTGTCAGTACTTCCATGTGTACCCTCTGCTAAAAATGAATTTTGGCTGAAAAAAAGGCTAAAATAATTTCAATAGAATTTCATCAGTGGTAGAGGGATAAAAAGAAAGTCCTACTGCTTATTTTTATTGATTTCTTTTAAGTGTGCTTAACTTGTATGATCAATGTAGACAAATTATGAATCCTGATGAAAATTAAGATACAAGTATTAAATTGTATGTAAACATTGCATTATCTGTTTCTGTTCAGAGTGCATGCATTTAAATGTCTTAGTTCCATTATACAACTGTATATGTTCTTATTTATAAATATGTTAAGTTGAAATTGTTCTGAGTTATTGTACAGGTTATTCCACAATATTTTGGCAGATTGTTTTTAAACTAGGTACTCTTTTGGATCTTCGCCACTGAATACCATTGTCACCATTTGTGGATCAAACCTGTCTATAAAGGTCACAATGGTAACCAATAGAAGTGGTCTTTATGGACAGGTAGCTCTTATATAAAGGTTAAAAAAACATTAATAAAGAGCCATTGGGGTAAAATTTTACTGTCCTTTAAAATCAGGAGCTCCTAATATAGAGGGGGCTTTATGGCAGGTTTGACTGTAGGTTGAAACCAGCCATTAGTCACAAAAACATGTAAAGACCCATTTGATTACTTCACATAGAAATTAATGCAGATGAACAAAATCCACACTAAGTTCCTCTTTTGATGAGTTGACTTGTTAATTTGCCAAAATACTGTGGAATCCTATACATATGTTTATTGCCTTATTTACTGTTAAGATACTTCATTTTGTTTTACATAAATCAATAAAAACCTATAAACAAGTAAAAAATTTACTTATTTACTAAATTAAAAGTGAAAATTGATTGATTGTTTGATTGAATGGGTTTTATGCCCCAGTCAAGAATATTTTACTTATATCCAGACACCAGCAGCTATAGGTGAAATACTAGAATTATTATTATTATTTTTGTTTTTTTTGATAGATTGATTGAATGTGGTTTCATGTCAAGAATATTTCACTAATATCAAGACATCATCAGCTACAGGTGAAGTAGCAGAAATGTTGTACCTTAGCAATGTGAACGGAGCATGTCAGGCCTACCATGACAAGGAGCATCAGTATTCCGATAGAACCAGTGACTTCATTTATAAATGCCAAGTGTTGGTGAAAGAACAGTCACTACCTACTTTTTAAGTCTTGGTCCGACTAAGCCAGGGTTCAAACCCTTCCCACATACAGAGTGAGAAATCTTCAATCTGAGCTTATGAACTGTGGAAAAATACCCTTGGTTAGAACATTCTGTTATCTCATGTTTTTGAAGTTCTCAGTTATCACAGATTCTCATGGTAACATTATTTCATTAAAAAATACATGGTTTTACACCCAGGCCAAGAGTACTTCAATTAAAAGGAAGTCAGTTCTGGGATGGTGGAGGAAACCAAAGTACCAAGAAGACACCACAGACCTTTGGCTAGTAGTGGAGTGGAATAATTGAGTTTCACTTTAGCCAAGATTCTGGTCAATTAAGGCATGATAGAGGAAACTGGAGTGTACAAGAAAACCAACAACCTTCAGCAACCAAACCTACTTGCACTAAAAACTGTTCTATGCTATAGTCAGTCAGCAACAAATTGGCAGAGTTAATAAACATTTCTATTTCAATGTTAATATATATAAAAAGGTGGATTTAAAATAAATGCATGAAGGCATGAATATATGCATATGAATGCGGTTTTATTACCCGTTTGTGTAGAAGAGACTTGCCCGTGTTTATTAACACTGCCAAAATATCACTGGCCGCCTATATGGCATAACAACAATCTCTATTACAAAATAATAACAAGCTAACACGATACGCTAGGAAAAATTCATAATATATTTATTATTATAACCCTTTATGGGTTAATATGACTGTAAAATTAGTTTTCATATAATTTGTACACAAGCTATAATACACTGTACATCATTTAACTAAAATGACAAAAAAAATTATTTCTTAATAATAAATAAACTTGTATCACATTCGTTTGAAAGACTAACACATCTATACCAGGATTTCTGAAAACAGGATTTTTTATTAACATGCTAATTTTCATTTTAAAAAGCTGATTGGTCAATGAGGTTTGCCGCTGTACTGGGTGATGTCCCTAACATTTGTGCAACACAATTATTTCTATTTGAAATGGAATCATATCAGTTCATGTTTTCCTGTAAAAACGTTATTTGTGATGGAAATGTTTTCCAAGGTGTCCCACACAAATGTTAAGGAGTGCTGACCACATAGTACAGAGGAGAACCCCATTGCTGACAAGTTGAACTTAAATCAGCATTTAACTAGAAACTAACAAAAATTATATTTTATAAGTAAAATTAAACAATAACATGCATTAAGATGACAGCAGTTTTACAAATGTATCAGCAGACATCACCTGGAATTTATGTGTAAAAGCTGTGTTATTCTGGTTAAAGCAGAAACATATACATTTGTATAACATCATACTGGTATATGTCTCTAGTTAAAGTATAAAAAGTTAAGAATAAGAAAATTTATTTTTCTACTAAAAGTCTTATTTACAAGCTAATGTATTTAAACATTTGATGGGTATAAAGTGAATTACTTTATAGGATATGGTTGGACTACAGGCATTTGAATTTTAAAATGTACAATAACTATTTGCCCTTAACAATCAACTCCTCAACCATTACATGGAGTTGATCATTTTTTAGTAAATATTTATTGTACATATTAATATTCAATCTTCTGTGGTTCAGAGAGTCAGCGAGAAAATTTTCAAATTTTCTACTGAGAAAAAAATTTTAAATTGAAGGGAAATCAAACATTAATGATACAAATCTTTTTCTTCAACATATAATTTTGTGCTAATGAAGAAAAGAGTGAAATGTTTTGGAAAATCCTGATAAGTAAAAGTATATGTTAGTTAGATTTTAAAAGGAATTTATGTGTATCCATCCAACACAAAATGGGTGGAGTGGAGTAATGGAGTTTTATGCCTCAGTCAAGATTCTTTCACTTACCATAAATCTATCGAGGTGATTAACTCAAAATGAATATTCATAAGCAAAATGAATATTCATAAGTTATAATTATGGTACAATAAATATCAACAAATTTTTAAATCAATAACAAACATGGTTAAAAATCATCATGAATGTAAAAATAAAATCATCATCGAGTAAAACTTCCTTATACCCAAAAAATACCAACAGAATAAAAACACACTGTGGACGGAATTATAAGATCATAAATATTACAACTGTATGTTGGAATGGACGGCATACATAATAATACATTTAGTATATTAGATTTGACAAGAAAACTGCAAAAATGACATGTTAGACCAAGCACAGAAAGTCCAACATGACACATACATTAAACTGGATGGAAATGATTTAAATAGGTTTTGTAAATGGCAACTTGATATAATACCGGGTAATATATAGGTCAATAAGTCTGTAAAATATAAATATATGCGCATGAAAGGTACTGTAAATTTTGTTTGGTCTTTCGAAATAAAAATTTGAAGTTTCCAAAACTTTACCATACTCATTTACCTGGTATATGATTATAAAGAAGTTTGATCTCCAGATCAAGTATTTAGACTAAGAGCATCATGCAATGTTGCAGTTTTTAAGTTATTATGTTACCATAAACAGAATACAGCAGAAGTATTCCTGAGCCTGTTTGCTCAAAGCACTGTTAGCTTAACCAAAAAGGTTACTGAACTTTTTGCATTAATTAAAACATCAACAAAGTTCACAAAATACAAAATTTTCGCTAACCAGCTGGTTAAGCCAATATGACTTTATACAACTAAACCCAGATCTTATAGACAACTTCAAAACAACTTGAGGTAGGTAAATTACATTGGTGACCAGTTAATAAAGATCGACTGTGCCAGTTTATAGGTATATACCGGTAGGTCATTTACAATCTGATGGCAATATAAACATACAGAGAGTCTATTTTGATATTGATGTATACAGACTCTGTCATCAGATCATGAATGATCTATATTGGTATAATTTTTTCATATTTTGAAATCACTTTGAAGGGTTCGGTACTCACACAGTACTGTTATTTATCAGACAAATTAGTGTTACCGGTACTTATACAACAGTATAACTGTACAAACATACTTCTATATACAGTATATGAAAATATACATACTTAGTTACAAAAACGATTCAAGGATTCAAATTTGGCACAAAATAATAAGAAGCAATTTGTCTCCCTTGATTCTTGGCATTGTATGTACCTTACTAAAATGCTTGCCTTTTCAGGGGTAAAATTAAAACTTAATAAAGACAGTATTCCATACAACTGCAAAGGCAGTTAAACATTGCATATTAGTCTATCAACAGTAAGTTTTATCATCAGTAAATTTTTCCTAAAGAAAAATACAAAATACAGTGATGCCTGTCTATGACGTTTACTAAAAGGAACCAGTAAAAGTGCCCCTTACATAGAGGTTCAAATAACATGAATAAAGAGCAAATCGGATAAAATTTTACTGGCCTTTAAAAGCAGGTGGTCTGTAAGACAGGTTTGACTGTATTCCTTAAAACATATCTTTTAGAGTGGACTTATGGTGTCTTACACCCAAGTCAAGGTTCTTTCATTTATAGTAACACAGTCTGTTATCAGATGGTGGAGGAAACCAGAGTACCCAGGTGAAACAATAACACAGCTTTTTTTTTTCAGATGCAGACCTCACATAGGTTCTTTGTCCAGGTGAGCTAAGAATGTCTGGACAGGATTTACAATAATATTAAAACATAATGGTTCCCTGTCAGCATGCAAATTATTAACAGGACAATAAATAAAAGAATTTTGGAAGGTATGACAGTTCTATGTTGTACTGATCTTAACAAGGTGCATCTATTTACAAAATGTTTACATTTTTAAGAAACAAACTTGTATTTTTAATGACTTGTGACAATTCTGATGGAGTTTATGTACACTGTGAACATTTATTTTACCCTGGACATATTGGTATTGATGAGAATTCTAATAGTTAAGTGCAAATAAGTATTCTAAATATCACACACAAAAACTAGTAAGTCTTAGTGACATAGTTTAGACTGACATTCTTAAAATGTTAGTACTTAACAATTTCAATTTTTAAAAGTATTTTTAGTTTTATATTCATTGTATTCAATTACAAGCCATGTAGTACAGACCTGTCAAAAGTTTAACACTGAGATAATCAAAAAAGTTTAATTCTGCTGTCCAGTGACAAGATATGGATTGCTATATCTTAGTTTTCTGTGGAGTAATGGAGTGTAATGCCCCAGTCAAGATTCTTTCACTTACACAAATCTGTAAAATTAAACTTCACTATTCAGAGTTAAATAAGCAAGTAGGCTAGGTTCATGATAACCCTCAAAAAATAGTCTTGGGACTTGAAATAAATACATTCACATGTACAAATAAAATCTGAAACCACATTCACTAAACTTAAACCTACAAAATGTGTGGAAATGATTTAAAAAAAAATAAAATAAAAATTACAGTACCAGTAATAGCACTAATAAATAAACATGTTTATACACTGTTATCATAGTTCATCTAAAATCATCACAGACTTCTTCTCCAACAATTACACTCATAAATATCTTTAGAGCCCAGTTTACACTGTATATCAAGACATATATGACTTGCCATATGTGATTTTTCTATTTTGTATGACTTGACATACCAAATAAGAACACATTCTTTTTCATCTGACAAATCGTATGTGTGATTACAATGACATAGGTCTCCAATTTACATTGTCTGTTTTGCCATATGCGATCAAGTCATATATATCTGGACACACAGAGTAAACTGGCCTTAACAAGCACTACCCAACACAAACTCACATGACAAAATCACAGACAGAACAAGGAGACTACAATCAACATTAATTATCACAGGCTACTTGGTAACAAAAGTATAGGAAACAATAATAACAAATTTATACTTCTAAGACATAGTTATTATTTGGCATGGAGGTAAATTTAGGTAACTTTTTGCTTTCCTGATAATTGCTCAAATTACGTACACCCATATTAAATTTTCGATAAAAATCCTTTTATAATACATCAAACATTTATTAAAAACAATGTCTTAATACCAAAAACAATAAGGCATGAGATAGTGATAATTCATGATCAATCGATTGTGACCAGATTTTAAGCACTTGATTAAAAGTATTGAATAACTGATGATAGGTTCCCTCTTTGATGGGAAGAAACTATGGTCAAAGAACAAGATATAACAAAAGTACAGTTATAAGAATTCATTTTCTATGTGAATTCATCACCAAAATCTGTTCCTGATAGTTTTACTCTGTGCCTTTTCTTGGTTGTTGAATGATAAAATCATGTAAATATTTAAAACATATTCTGATTAAGTCACCAAATTAACCCACACCAATGTTGTGGTTCAGCTTAGTAGCAAAAATTTCATCTAACGTATGTTTATGAATTTCATCTATGTACCCCTTTAGCCAAACTTGTTTACAACTATTATTTCCACTGGTTATGGAATGGTATACTTTGACATTTTCCAAAAGAGTAATTTACCATCATACCTTAATGTTTGTGCAGAATGATATGGAAAATTACAGAAAACTGTCATTCTTTATGGGAAAACATCACTTAAATTTAAAATACCAATAATTGTTCAGTACAAATGTTATGTGGCATCAAACGGTATGCAAATGAATTCCCATGACATTATTCTGGAAACTGGAAACTGTACTGTAACCTTTTTTCCATTACAAGTTCAAACAATAAAATGTAATCATGAGGTACACAGGTGAATCTCATTGATCTACCAACAAAATTAACGTAACCAAAATTGCTAATCTATAAATAACTGCCAGAAATAAAAAGAACATCAAATTACTGACCTAAGATACTTGTAATGCTAGTGTCATGAATAACAACAGGTGTTGAAAGGGAGACAACCATTGTGGTTCTCTCTTAGTCAAGACTGATAAACAGTACTTTTGATCTCCCTTGAGCAACTTGAATAAATCATTTGTTTCAATTGAAAAACATTTCTTCCATAAAAATATACAAATGTATTAATCACAATTTCATGAAAACATTGGGAAAAATAAATTATGTGTTATCATTTAATTTATGATAAGAAAAATAAAAACTTTCATGCTGAGGCAAATTTAAAACAAAACTTTCCCATGATTCTTTGTTAGTAAAATTTCTTTCCTGTGTGACAAATGAAATTTAGGGTGCTATGAATACAACATGATAGAATTTACCAATCACAATAGAAAAGTACGCATTCCAATCTTCCCTTTAAATTTCTAGTGCCATGACAACACAACCGAGCGGTTTCTATGGCAATTCTGTAATGACGGGCTAATGTCATCATATAATTAGTGGTAATAGAACATCATTTAATTTCAACTTTTATCTTGGTAACATTCATTCTGGTTCTAGTGCCAAGACAACACAACCGAATGGTTTCTATGGCAATGTTGTAAATACACTAATTGCGGACTAAAGTCATCTTTTGATAAGCAGTAACAGAACAAACATATCACATATAACATAATAATGTTTGGACGGATCTGAGCGATTCTGAGCAGTTCTGTAATACTGTTTTAGAGGGTCAGTCTTTATAATTAATGTAGAGACATCTAAAAGCCAGCACCTCTTCTATCTAAGGATGGTAACTGGTATGATCCAAATATGTTCTTACTGGCTTTATTGGTTGCAGCCTGCAAAAAGAAATATAAATATGGTTTAGTTTTATATCTGAAGAACTACACTAGGGTTCAAATGCCAATATTTACAATTAGAATTGACCTTCTTTAGATGAACCTATTTGTTTTTACTGGCATTCAATTGCTCTTGAATAGTGTGGGGTCATGACCTCCGATTACGTAACGTTTAACTATTCGATTACGTCACAGAATGACATCTATTACGTCATGCATTTTTTAATTGGTCAGCATCCAAGTCTACCCCCGACGTAACTTTCCTTATTTGGAACAAGGCTGTTCCGTCAATCCCGTATGTTTGTCGGAATTTTGAATGAAATAAATTATTGTAGCGATGATTTTATATTTCGGACATGCTATCAATATTTTTTATGATTGTAAATATAAGAAATAACATTCTATTTGAGTGTATTCATTCGGTATTATGAATGAGAGTCAGGAATAGCATATTTAACATGAACTGCTTCGCAGTTCATTGAATATGCTATTCCTGACTCTCATTCATAATACCGAATGAATACACTCAAATAGAATGTTATTTCTTAATTATGTTTACTTAATATCTGCAGAAATGCAGAGGAGTTCATGTGCACTTACGCTTTCTTTCAGATCTATAAACTGAAGTAATTGGGGTTCACATGTGTACCTATATTCACTTGCAGATCTATAAAACTCCAGTGTGGTTCATACTCACATAGTTTGCTTTTAAATCTGTGTGAACTACAGTAGGGTTCAGATGCACATGAGTTTACTTTCAGATCTATAGAGCTGTAGTGGGTTAATGTATGCCATGGTAACACTCAAACACATCTGTTGAATAATTATTTCCAATGACCATGGAATGGAGATTGCATGCTGTCATGACTGTACCATGTGATCAACATCACTTAATGTTTGAACAAGATGTTTTTGGAAAATGACACAAATTCTTGCTATAACATCTAAATATGATGCTATATCTAATGAAAATGATTGTTCCACACAAGGGGTTATCAGGTGGTACAGCTGCAAATCCCATTGTTTAACATGTACTGTAAACATATTTTTTTTCTTGGTGTACTAATTTTTGCTTATTTCGCGGTCATGTTTTGCGCGAAAATTAATACCAAGCGAAAATTATATTATGCTTATGTTGTTATAGAACATGTTTAAAAAACGCAAAAATTTAACTGCGCGAATATGCCTAAATTTCATTTACCGCGAAAATAAATACATGCGAAATTAAAAACGTTTACAGTATGTGATGTCTTCAAGGCACTTCGAAATTCATGTACAAGATTTCAAATGACTTGCAGACCATGTACATGTGAAATTAGTTCAATTTTAACATTGAAAGCAATAACACGGTACAATTACCATGGAACAATCATTTTGATAGTTTGTTGGAAATATGTTTCCTCTGTATAGCCATGATAGCAAGTCAAAATGCCGGCAATATACAAGTTATGCCAGATGAAAGTCATCATTGTGTCATAACCATTTAACAATAGTATGAAGTCAGATATCAAATAGAACAGAGTGATACTACACTGGTATATTATCATTTTTATTATATATATTTATATATTTATTTATTGTATAGATAATGGAATATATAATTTAGCAACTGAGTTATACATTGTATATGTCTAATACTATCATATAGTAAAACCTCCATTCAATGCTCTCATTGTATTGAATCCAATTTTGAATTTTAAATAAAGTTTGGTAATAAACCACATGAGACTTATTGCCAATTTATTAAAAACAATGACAAAGCAGATTTTTTGAGACTACAAAAACCTTTGATAAGCCAAATTTAAGGAAGAGCAATATAATGAGGTTTTACTGTAGTTTCAGTTCCAAATAATAATCACTAAACTAGCTATCAATCTTTTTCTTAATATTTAGAGTTTGAGTAATGTTTTTCTACATCATATTTATATTCAACTCAGAGGACTATACTTGTTTTTAGGAGTAAAGTTATCGAGTAATTATACACTCCTGACAACATTTTCAACAAAAGACAAGAGGCTCATGGACCTTCTCGCTCACCTGAGGTCAAGCTCAAATTATCTTACATTAGACAATATGGAATGTGTAGCACTTATATTTTTAAACTAGAAGATTTTTGAAAATTTCCACTATTATTCTCTTTATGGGCCCCAAGGGGTAATAATCCTTTTATTTTTTGCAAATCAGAAAACCATTCATATAGATATCAAATTTGACCCAATAGTTTTGGTGATAATTAAAATGTAAGAAGTTTACAGATGGATGACATGATGAATAGGGAACCATTTCCCTTTAGCAAATGAACTGACATACTTTCTAGCGCTTAAGGATTTCCCTAGAGTCAGATTTGAACCTAAGCAATGAGAGGCACTGTGATCCATAAGCTGATGTTTACAACCAATTGTAGTTGCATTAAATCTCGCCATACGCTGAGCGGGTATACCAAAGTTTGTTACAGAACCATTTCTTAAAATGGTAACCAAGGTGTTGATGGAGCGCCAAAAATTATCAGATTGGATTTTTTGAAAAATTTGTAAAATAAGTAAGGATTGTAAAATAACATGAGATGCTCTTATATAGATTCTGACTACCATACTTATCAAAGGTGATGGGTTTGTTAATTAAAAATATTAATTAATTGAAAAAAAATCCAATTAGGTACATCCATTTCACCGAAGCTTATTTACTTTTGCAGATTAATTTTGTTATCCAACAAAAGCTAACCTAAAAAACATATGAAAACCAAAAACCATATAAAAGCCTGGTAAGTAATAGCACAGGACATTTCTTTTTAATTTACATTTTAATAGCCTACACCTGCACAAATAACATTGACCTGTAACTGACCTTTGACCGTGAATGAACTGCTTGGCCTTCAACTTTTATAACTATTCTATTCCTGTCAAACTGTATCAAATTAAGTCAATGATAATATGTGAGTGCTTCATCTCCATTTTCAAGTACAAACAATGGTAGTGTGTGTGTAAACATTCCATTAAAATAACTAGACTTTTAGAAAACATTGCATGTTATTAATTTTAAGAGTTCAATTTCTAAGTTCTTCCATCTGTAGAAAACAGACATGTCAGCAATCAAAACTTGTCATAGGGACTTTGTAGTTCACCTGCACATCTGTTAGAACAACAAACTTTGACTTTTATCTTTTATAAAGTCAGCCCAGTAAATACTTTTACCAAATATTTTCAATATTTGTCTATACAAAAAGATAAAACTTAAAAACTATAACAATGTAAGGTACAATAAAGCCAATAGTATAATGTCAGGGGTATGATGGTATGATGTACAGAACAGACCTGCCGAAAGTTAAGCTAAGCTAACTATAACATGCTGAACCAGCAGTTCATCTCAGACCCTGGTTAGCCATATTTTGACAACTTTTTGGCAAACTGCTATCTATCTTTCAGCAGCTGTTTTCCCCACTAGCTATCTATCTATATCATGGTGGCTGAGCTTTGACTCCTTTTCCTTTAACTCAGTGTTAAACTTTCAAAAGGTCTGGACTGTAAACTCAACACAAAGTATACTGTACAAAGTGTCAAAGAGATTTAAATCTTTCTGTATCTGAGTATATGTTTGAAATTTAAAAATATATCTGCCATATACAGATGAAAATTGTTTAACTAAATAGTATTTCTATGAACGTTTTTTTTGTACATGCTATATAGTTATACAAAAAGATACTGTAACAAGAAAATATTACAATCGCCTACGTATCCTAAGTAACCTAACTATATGTCATTCATAATCTGATGGTAGTGTTTCTAAACATAGGCAAGTCTGAACAAAATGAAAAGGTAAGAACAGCATGTAACCATATATATATATATACAGTCCAACCTGCCTTAAAGGCCGCCTCTATAAAGGGCCACTTGCTTATAAAAGGCCGGTAGAATGGTATCCAAATTGTTCTTTTAAATATTATTTGAACCTGTATATAAAGGCCACCTGCCCATAAAGGCCACTTTTACAATTTCCCTTGGGTGGCCTTTATAAACAGGTTTGACTATATATACATTACATGCTTTATTTATTGTTACCACCCTGATATTAAAATAGACTTGTAAACATTGCCATCAGATTGTGAACAAACTATATCAACTCTTGCAGTAAAACAATAAACATAAGCCCACTCCCTACATTGACTATTTAACCCAAAAATAATAAACATATACTATACCTGTCTTTGAGGGAATCTTATCTACATATTAAGTTGATAATATTTAATTTATTTCATCTATAAAGGGGATACAACTCTTATGGTCCTAGCTGATCATGAAATGATACTTCTTATTATCTCCCTTGGATAACTAAGTGATAATGAATGGTGTAAAACTGCTTTTTTTTTTATAAAAATTAAATTAAAAAGGAAATACAACTCTTGTAAGCAATGAAATTAAACCCAGCTGAAATGATACTCATTATCACCCTTAGAGAACTTAGTAATAACGGTAAAAAAGAAAATATTCTGAGAAAAGCAATATCAAATATCTACAAACCTTAGGCCTCACATAGTTAAGTTGAACAAGCAAATTCAGTTTATTAGGATCTCCTGCCAGTAGGTATTTTATTTAATTTGCACTTATCTATGTTCACAGGCTTTTAACTGCCAGGAAAATGAGTAAACCAACGCGGGTCAATGATATTTACATCTCCTATCAATGTTGATGCTTTGCATCAGTGCTTTATGGTTTTGGAGAATTACTCCAAACAAGAATTGTCTGGAAAGACGTAAGGACGGATTGATGGAAGTAAGGAAATTCAAATTTAATATCCCCCTCTTTCTTTGAGAGACATGGATAAAAAGTAGACAACTCAAGTAATCTGTCAAAAAGAAATGTTACCACTTATTTTCTGTGGTTGAGGATGTTGGTGACTTACCTTGTGTGGTTTATATGTACTGTTGATACTTGGTAGTAGAGACATGGTGGTAGATGATGAGTTATGTACTGGATTATAATTAGAAAATGAACTACTGTGGAATGATGGGTTTATAGTGCTAGCATGGAGCGGTACTTTAGGTAGGTTAAGTCCTGTATGTGTGCCAAACTGGTGAGTTTCTAATAGTCTTCTATGCCGCCTCTGAAATATACATCATAAAAATAAGAATTAAGATCTTGATTGTGTGGTTTTCAAAACTGAATTTTCTTCTGTTATCTATATCTAACATAAGAAGTAAACAAGTCAACACAGTAAAACTTAGATTTATCACTAATATTTGGCCAGTCAAATTTTGGTGTTATAAAGTGGTTTGGCAATACATCCAGGATGGCTTATCAAGAAAATAGAAATAGAAACTAGAGGCTCCCAGGAGCCTGTATAGCTCACCTAGGTAGAGTTGTTGCAGAATGAAAATCAACAGATTGTCTAATGTTTAAATAAATGCTTGAAATTTATTACACAATATTTATTTCTATCACAAAATTTCAATATTATTTCCTTTCAAAACTAAACCATATTTCAAAATTTTGAGACAATACATCCAAGTATCATCGACTTTTCATGTATAATACCTGAGAAATTTTCCTTATCCAAAAACTGGTCAATGGACCATGAAATTATGGTCAAGGACAAAAGCCATAAGGCAGTCTGACTGATGTACTATCCAAGATCAAGCTATATACCAAATATCATTGACCTACCATTGTAGTATTCGAGATTAAGAGAAACTGACCTAATCCAAAAAGTTCAACATAGTCACTGGAGGGTTAAGTTTAGGTCAAAGACAAAAGTCATATGGCAGACTGACATGTACTCTCCAAGACTAAGACACATACCAAATATCATTGCAATTGGCCAAGTGGTTTCACAGGAGTTGATTTTTAAATGCAGATGTTATTTTAAAATACCAAATGTAAAGACCCAAATGACTATTGTGGCCGAGTTTGGTTCCAATTGACTCAGTAGTTTCAAAGAAAAATATGTATGAACTTATTTTCCCATAGGGTCCAATGTTAAAATATGTTTTTTCACTGACGGCCATCTTGGATTTTGTGTGGCCCTCAAAAACACCAATGTTGTAGGGGGCCACCCAAAGACTATTGTGGCCAAGTTTGGTTCCAATTGGCTTAAGGGGTTTTAGAGAAAAAGATCTTTGATATTGTTCCCATAGGGTCCAATGTTAACCTATGTTTCCCGTTGGCGGCCATCTTGGATCAGGTGCAGACTTAAAAAAACACCGGTTTCAGAAGGTACCATCTAAGGACTACTATGACCAAGTTTGGTTCTAATTGGCTCAGTAGTTTTAGAGAAAAATATCTTTGAACATATTTTCCCATAAGGTCCAATGTTACAATATGTTCTCCACTGGTGGCCATCTTGGATTTGGTGCGGCCCTCAAAAACCCCAATGTTGTAGGGGGCCATTCAAAGACTATTGTGGCCAAGTTTGGTTCCCATTGGCTAAAGGGTTTTAGAGAAAAGATCTTTGATATTGTTCCCATAGGGTCCAATGTTAACCTATGTTCCCCGCTGGCCGCCATCTTGGTTTAGGTACAGAATTAAAAACATAGCACTGTCGTGCTGCTGTACAGCGTAGTTGGGAAAATTGTGTTGTGGCAAGACAGAATATAACCGAAAATTCGGGGGGGGGGGTGGGGGGGGGGGGGGGGGTGGGGGGGGGGGGGGGTGGGGGGTGGGTGTCGTTAATCTATGCATATAGTCCGACGGATGGGGTTTTTTTGGAAAAAGAAACAAATTTTTATGTACCAAACTATGTATTGCTGAATTAAATGGTAGAAAAAATTAATTTCATAAATATATGAAAAAGACAATCGGTAATTAAAATTTAAAAAAGTTGTACCCGATCGTTTTGTCATTTCGGATAGAGAGAAAGTAGAGTTTTGCAGATCCTACCGTCGCTATGAGGGGGTACATTCTAGCGGTTGTATGCATAACTGAATCATTTAGTTGTTTTACCAGTTCCCAATTTTTACTACTGAATAATCTAAAATTTCAATCCCGTTCAATTAAAGGAATCGCAAAATAACTTTCTCTATTTGCTGTTTCTTCAACCGCTTCCTAAATGTACGAGATTGTTGGTGACCTAGTTTAACGATGTAAACAAATCGTGATCACGGAAATGCTTTTTTCAAGAAAACATACTACCACGTGTTTTTGAGGACAGGTGTCGATATTTTGGAATCAGTAAACATTTGTATTATTACACCACATAAATTTTATTTCCTCTGCTTGTGGATGACGTCTGCAGCAGCGCTTATATGAAACCCTGTTCGGAACTGGTAAAACGACTGTATATAAAATTTGCATACAACACTGTACGAATTATCTCCCTTTCACGAAAGTAAAATCTAATCGATAAACATTTTAAAATATGACACAATTGCCTCAACATTAAAATACGTTATCATAACCTACAAAATAAATTTAAATTTCCGTAGATTTCACGAAGAATTAATTAAACAACCTGCCGTTGCTGTTCATTTCTTAAAAGTTATGATTTTACATCGTAGGACGCAAACTTCTCGAACTACTTTTTATTGTAAACATGAGATCAGTTCGCCAAATTGCAGAAATTATTAGATGCATCCCGTCGCAATATTTTACTAGATTTTGAAATGTATTCCGAAAATTTATTCCAAATGTGCATATGTAACCAAATGCATTACCCGTCTCAGAATACATATTTTACGATAAAACAGATATACTTCTTTCACGCTCATTTATCAGGCGCACTATTTCCAGGTGTACTCATATCTTTTAATTTCATAGCAAAGAAGCTCGATATCTTGGAAGAAAGCGATGACAAAGTACAGGTTCACTTTGTTCACGCTGTACAAAAACCACTGTTTTCAGAAGGTACCATCTAAGGACTACTGTGACCAAGTTTGGTTCCAATTGGCTCAGTAGTTTCAGAGAAAAATATCTTTGAACATATTTTCCCATAGGGTCCAATGTTAATCTATGTTACCCGCTGGCGGCCATCTTGGATTAGGTGCGGACATGTCGGACACAATTTTTAAAGTAGACCACCCAAGGACTGTTGTGACAAAGTTTGGTTGCAAATGGCCCAGTGGTTTCTGAGGAGTTGATCTTTAACGACGGACGGACGACGACGACGACGACGGACGCAAAGTGATGGCAAAAGCTCACATGGCCTTTTAGGCCAGGTGAGCTAAAAATGGATTTTGGGATTTCAAAATGGTGTAGCAATAAGCGAGGTGGCAGGGTTATTAATGTGAATCATAAAGATTTTTTTTTTGTAATACAATTACCCAGTAATAAAAATTTTCTGATATTAAAAATAAAATTATCAATTTGCAATTAAACTTGCATGTATTTTAATTTTTTAGCATCATTGAATGTGCATTACATGCTAAGACTTTCTTGAATTGATAATACCGGTAACCACATTGCCTTGGCTACATGGCAAAGGTAAATATTTTTGTCACTTCACCTATAGCTGGTGACATTTTGATATAAAGGAAATATTCTTGACTGGTACATAAAACCCCATTCAACAAACCAATCAATTAGTATACAATGTCCCACCTTTTTCTTATCTTTAAATATATGCGGATGAGTAGGCAGAGATTGAGCTTTAGGTAAACTAGGTATCAGTGTAGTTGATGCCGTCGTCTGTTGCTCTTTCTTGGATTTTTCTGTCTTTTCCGTCCTAGATGTATCTAACTCTATAACATTTGATTCAGACTGGTGTGGGTGAATCATCTCGTTTTTCTTCTCCTGTTCTTCTAATTGTCGAGTTTTGGCTAGCTGAGCTGCTCGTCTGTCAGCATCCCTGAATAAAAAAAAAAATTTTTGTAAATAAGAGGTGCTTCTCCTTCAGGAGCATTTCATTTCACTCTCCTGCTAAAAGTTCACATGTTTTACCTAATTTGTCAGTTTCAAAGTTATTACTTTGCTTTGGGATTGTGATTTGGACATGGATTGGTACGTTTGTTTTTCAACAGCATTCACATATATCATGGCATGAAAATTACTGTACATTCAGAACAGTTTTAATGATGCTATATGTAAACAAAACATAAGAATAAAACCCTAAGTAACAAAAGTTCATGGAGTGGTTTATGGCAGTTCAATGTACATAAATTAGAAAGTTTCAAGTCAGATATTTCTATGCCGACATAATACAGGTGAGTGGATTGGATTCATAGTGTTTTACGTTCAAGTCAAGTATTTTTCCTTATACTGAGATGGTCAGTTCAGGGATATGGTGGAGGAAGCCGAAGTATAGGAGAAAACCACCGATTTTCTAGCAAGCAAACTAATAAACTTCTTCCAGCTAGGATCTTCCAGAGTGGCATTTGAAGCTGAACCTAAGGGGTAAGAGGTTCTGTGATCTGTAAGCATCAAGTCCATTCAGTCACTGAGGCCCCCTGTAGACATACATGTTCAGGTACCACAACACACTAGTCACAAAATAAAATTATAAAAGAAGGGAAAAAACATAAATTGGTCTAACTCACCTGAGATCTTTGAAGTATGAATGACGTAACGCTTGTTTGGCAGACATTCGTTCATCAGGATCATATGTACACATCTGATATATAAGGTCTATTGCATCTGAGGAAGCATGAGCTAACATTTTTTCTATACCAGTTCCTTTCTTTGTAGGAAAATTAAAATTCATTCCTCTAGATCTGCAAGAACAGTAAAAGATTTTTAATCTTTATTGGAAACACAAAATCATTATATACAGACAGAAAAACACCAGTATAGTCATGAAAATGTCCCTTGATAATTTTTTCTAAAAGTTCAGGGTTCAATTCAAAATTTAATGTTTTTTTTTTAGGATATTCTCAAAATTTCCAGAACATAATTACTGAAGAATATGAAATATTAACTCGACTCACAAAGGGGAAAAACAGATTTAACCTGAATTTGTGTAATAAAGTGATGTGTTGACTGGATTTTATCCCACACAGTCATTTTCAGGTTTTTTGTTATCATAAAGCTAATATTGATCTTATTCCTCAAGTTCAATTACTTTTCAATGGCATTATACAACATTCCTTGACTTTGGAAGGCAAAAAAAAAGGGTAAAATACCATGACTTTTCAAGGTCTGTGCGAACCCTGATGTTCACCTTTGTCACATTTTAAGCCCAAAATTCAATTTTCTCTGTTGTTTTTAAATAAATTTCCCTTAATTTATGGGCAAAACCCTTTTAAATGCCAATGTTTGACTAAACAAATGGCAACTGCAAAATTCTGTCTTATTTTACTTCCGAATCATTATCTTTTTTTGTGTTGCCAAAACTAATCCTTGTAACAAGGTTCATCACACATGAACTTTTTGTTATCCTAAATTGCTTTGAAACAAGAGCACAACTTGCAGAAGCAAGATCATCATCATCTTACTTACTTTTTTAATTTATTTAAGACACTAGGATCTGGAGTACCCATTATATCATGGATTTTGGCTATCTGATCAACTTCATTTGAACCAGGAAAGAGAGGATGAAGACTGAAATAGAAAAGAATATTCTTGAATAAAATGTTCTTAAATGAAACTTAAATGAAATGTTCTTAAAATATCAGAAAAGTGTGGCCAAATGGTAAATGCTGCAGATTCATTGACTATGATTTCAGCCTACAGACTCATGGACCATAGTTCTAAACTACACACTCATGTATAACATTGATTCCAGACCACAGACTCATGGACCATAGTCCAGGAAATGGATGCATGGACCATGATTACAGGCTGCAGATTCATGGATCATTTTCCAAGGCAGCAGACTCATGATCCATAGTTCCAGGCTAAAGCCTCAAAAGATAAAATTTTCCAGACTACAGACTCATGGACCATAGTTCAAGGTTATAGACTCATTAACAATGATTTCAGCCAGCAGGCTCATGGACCTTGGGTATAAGCTCGGGACTCATGGACTATAGTTCCAGGTTAGACTCATATACCATATGCTTAGATTACAGACTAATGGACCAAGCTGCAGACTCCTTTACCTTAAATTTAGATTGTGAAATTTAGATGTGGATTTCCAATATTCAGAAATACTGAACTCTCAAGATTTTCTAAAGTCATTTTTTCAGAATGTAACAAAATCAAATAAGTATAGTTTATATATATGAATAAAATACAATATGTCTTATTTATACCTAAGAATTTCAAAGAATACACAGCCTACACTCCACATGTCCATTTTATAGTTATAATATCCATCTGTTAGTAGACATTCTGGTGCTCTATACCTGAAATTATTAACAGAAATCTTCTATAAAGTGAAAGTAAAAAATTCAAGTTGAATATGTTAAAGTGTCAGAATATACATTTGATAAATAAATAGGAAATGCATTTGTTTTAGTGGTAGATCCATAAAGGCAAAATGGTCATTGATAAATATTGATGACACAGCCTAATGGTGAAAATAATTTTAATGAAGATGAGAAATGATTGAGGCTAGACTTCAATTTTGCAGGAACCATAGTAGAGAGTAATGGCGTTTTACACCCCAGTCAAGATTCTTTTACTTATATCAAGGTGTTCAGTTCAAGGATGGTAGAGGAAACTTGAATAAATGGAGAAAACCATCAGCCTTCTGTAAGCAGACTAACAAACTTTCTGACAAAAGAACCTGTCACAAATGGAGTTTGAACCTAGATGTGGAGAGGACACTGTGATCCATAAGCTTTAGACAACTTGGCTACTGAGGCTACTATCTATCTAAGAATTTAGATTCTTAATTTGTATCTTTAAAAATCTTCAATTATCTTTTTTGGTTTATGGTCTATGACTACAGACTAACTTAAGTACTTTTATAACAGATAAGTATGTGTCTTACATTTACCAATTAAACATTTAAGACAATTCAACCAATTAACACCTCTTTGAACATGGCACTTAACCCAATAAATATGATAATACAGGAATTTACAACCCAACCCCACCTTGTTGACATGCTACAACATGACAAATACAGACGGGATATAATAAATTAAGAAAAATACTGTATACTTTAAAATCACATTTTTTTGTAGGGGATTTAATTTGTTATTGCTAATTGTTGAATAGCAAAAATTCATTGTTGGTGACTTTTTTATATTATTAAGGCATATAATTGGATTATTTTTAAAAGACAATTTCATGATATTCCCAGATGCATTACTTTTTCGCAATTTCAAAAACTTGTCATACCATATTACTTTTCCAGCATTTTTTTAATTTTGGCACATTTTATATGTTAATTTTCTCCCAAAGAATTATTTTAAATTACAAAACTAGAAATTTTAACCCCATGAAATTGCATGAATCCTACAGAAAATATTTGTACCATCTGCTGGGTATATAATATAAATAATTTACCATCTTGTGGATATATATTCTGTGTATGGTTGTTTAGAGTAAACACTTCTACATGATCCAAAATCTGCTAATTTAAGTAAATCTTCCTGTAAAAAATCAAATATATAACATTTTAATGTGCACATATGGTAAGACAACTAAATGCTTAGTAAAACCTGTTTCAAGTAAACACATGTTAGACAAATAAAAATACTATTCAATTTAAATTTTGTTGACATTTTGTGACAAGTACTGAAATGGAAAATCAAGATTGATTGGTTAATTCAGTTCTGATTAAACAAATTTAATTTATTCACTGCATCTAACATTTCATTTATCACTTGATAATTACTAGTTATCATTCTACGATTTTTCAGAGCAGACCGTTTTCAAAAACTTTCCTCTAAAATGCCTTAACATCAATATTTTTGCATTCATGCAACATCAAATATAGCACCTTACAGCATTAACAATAGGGTCATTTGACAAAATAAGGGATCTATGGCCCCTTGGCCCATGACTAGAATGAACCCTGCAGGGTTGTCTACAGTGGATCAAGGCACTGATACTCGTGCTTACGTTGTAAAAATGCCTGTCTTGAATACAAGGTTTTGCTCCACTCTGGAGTATTCCATGTGTTAAATCCCCCCCTCTCCATTTTAATAAGTTTTATTGTACCTAGTGCTTCAATATCAGTATTGTATGACAGCATGTTTTGAGATCTGTTACAATGTGGACCAGAGTGCTAGCACTATAAAACTTGCCATCAATGGATGGAAACTTGTGTTAAAAATTGCATGCTGCTTATTTTTTGTGCCACAATAAATCAAACTGTTAAAAAATCAATTAATCAACAAAGTTCCAGATAGGAATGCAGTGACACCAGTGACGAGTTTGCAGATTTGGTATACATGTATATTAAATCTTCTTAACAGTGTGTCTATAATTTTATTGTCTTGTAGATTTCAATGACGAATACTCATGGCAAATCTCATTAGAATCCCTCATGCTGCTTTAAAGTTGTAGAAAGGACAAAGAAATGTGACCTTGACCTTTGACTGAAACTTCCATAAAATGCTCTCAAATTGCAAAACATTCATAGAAAGTTTCATTAAAATTCTTCACAATTTTCAAGTGATGAAGGACATGTTAACAGAATCCAAACACTTGTTTTCTGAATGTTGTGATCTTGACACCCATGCATTGTGCACTGAACATTTTCTAATTATGATAAACATCCATGGCAAGTTTCATTTCTTTCATACATACAATAGTTATGGAGCTGACAGAACTAAAACAGTTTCTTGAAAGACAAACATCCCCTTGTCCCAAACACTGCTGAGAAAGAGAGACAGACACTAAATTTGTTATGTGACAAATCATCTCATGTTGGTTCACATTTGTGTCAAGTTTGAAAAAAAAATCATTTAGACATGGAAGATATGTAGTGGACAAAATATTAGGACAGATGCACAGGGTGATTTCTATATACCCCTTTAACTTCATTTGCAGGGATATTAAAGTGTTAAAGTACAAACAGATGTACAGAGCCATGATATATGTACAGATAAGTTTCTGTAACAGTTTTAATAGTTTTTCATGCAGGACGTAACTTGGACATGAATATATGATGAGACAATTATATAGGAAATATAAAGTGTATTATTAAGTATTAAAAGACATAATGTGTACTATATTAATTTCTTAGAGGCACAGAAATGCCTTCAAATTATATACTAGTACGAATATATATATGCAGTATAGAATGTGTAAATAACACTAAATTACATGTACAACACCAACAGTTTCTAAAAGACAAATAACCAAGTTAGGGTGACCTTTAGCTTTCTTCAAGTCTATATTACAACTTAAAAAAAAATTAAAGAAAAACTATAACTGTCTCTTGAGAGCCTAATACTCCCCACCCCCAACATCTACAAGTGTTTAATGTTTTCCTGCGACCTTGACCTTTCTGATATGACCTTTGTTAAAGGTCAACAAAGGTCATGACACATCTTTGGACCATGAAAATTATTCATATGAAGTTTTATGATCAAAAGCAATTATGAGATATGACCTGAACACGATTTCACATGGACAGACAAAGACAGACGAGCAGACAGAAATGGTGATTTCTATATACCATCCTCGAACTAGTTTGCTGGGATGGGGGGGGGGGGGGGGGGGGGGTACAATAAACATGCAGTAATAGTGTTTAATGCCCCAGTCAAGATTCTTTCACTCGTATTGAGGTGGTCAGTTCTGGAATGGTTGAGCTGGAGTTCCCAGAGTAAACTATCAACCTTCTATAATATAAGCAAACAGACAATCTTCCTCACATAAAAATCTGTACCCGGGCGGGATTTTAACCTAGGTAATGAGAGGTGCTGTAAGAGGCCTTTGTTTTAGACCATTTAGCCACCACCAAGGTCCAAGATATAAATAAGAATAAATATATTTACCGAGATATACAACAGCAACATGCATACTACATCCAGTACTGGTGATGACATCACAGCAAATATTAAGTGCTATTTTAGTTTATTATGTATTACCTTACCTGCTTTTTATTTACCTTAATTAAAATATTTTCTGGTTTAACGTCTCTGTGAAATATACCATTCCTATCAGAAAACAAATACAGAATAAGTCAAAATCAGATTAAAAATCATAAGGGTCTGGTTGCTCTAAGCTCTGTTAGCTTTAAGCTTAACCAAATGGTTAGTGAAATTTCCTGTATCTTGTGTAGAAAGCAACATTTTTTAAAATTTCTGTTCAAAAGTAAATGCATACACTTGATATATGATAGTGATAATTCAAAACTTTTTCAAAATTAAAAACTTTTAATATAATAATAGTTTTGACTTTTTCATCTTCTTGATAATAACAATTGTGTTCATCAATTTAAGTTTTGAACAGAATTTCAGAAATATTGTATATGTACAACTTTTGGCTAACACGCTGATTTAAGCTAACAGGGTTTTGAACAACATGACCTGATAAATATATGAATAAACTGATGGCAATGACGATTAAAAAAAAAACATGTGAAGTAAACTTTCTAAAATTCCTAAATTCGAAATCTTTTAAAAATTTGAAAATTGTATGGAACACTGAAGATTCAAAATGTCTGAAATAGTACTGAACATTAAAATAAAATTAATTGAAAGTTAAGACATATAAATTGTTTGATATATTGAATATTTACAGTGAAGGAGATATTGAACATTTAAAGTGACTGAAATAGAAAATAAGCAAGTTTTTAGCTATAATTGATAATTTTGTAAAAATGATAATATATACTATAAATACCCCTACTGGTGTCAACATTCTGATCTATACAAAAAGTATGAAGTCTAAACAAGCTAAAGCAATAAATTAGGATACTCTGTCAAAGGTATTTTGTGATTTGCTCTTAAGTTTAAAGGTTGGTTGAATGTTGCTTAACGTCGCATCAGCATTAAGTTTAAAGGGCAATAACTTCAAGGAAAAGGAGCAAATCAACATTGGTCAATGATATGCACATCTACTATCAATGTTCATGCTTTGCACCAAGTTTCGTAAAATAGTGCTTTATAGTTTTGGAGAATTACATTAATTAGATCCTAAAGGTCGTCTTTTCTGTCTTACTCTAGGGTAAAGACAAGATATATATATGATGTCATAGTATCACTTCGGTTTAAAATGCAAACTTTGTACTTTTTGAGTAGTTCAATGCAAACTTTATACTTTTTGGTAGCATAAAACAAACTAATACTACTGTAATTTAAGTGTAGGTGTGGTGGGAACCTAAAAGCTGAAATTAAAATGTTTGTGTTGATCACCAGTAGGGGTTTGATCCCATAATCCTACATACAGGCAAACAACATTGACCTGTTTGTTTGACCTTTCATGAGGAATATTCATAAATGATGATCCACCCAATTCATAGGTAGTGTTAGAGTACGCAGTTAATAAACAATGCATATTTCCCATGATAAAGACAAAATAAACACCTGTGTGCCCTATACATTCTTGAACTGGTCCGTAATATGAAAATTGAAGGTCAAACAGACAGGTCAAATTAGTCTGTCGTTACAACCACTACTGACTTATACTAGCTGACTACATACCTATGTATATGATCTAATGATTTACATAGCTGATACAAATACTTTTTAACAGATTTGTCAGGTAAATAGTGACGTTTATCTACAAGAAGAAGATTAAGCGTGCAAGATAATAATCCAAAATGTGCATAAGTTAGGCCTTAAAAAAATTAGTGTTTCTGCTAACCTGGCCAACCCTAAATTTTAATTCCAATCCAAAAAATTTTATAGCAATATTTTAATGATGGAACCCTTAACCCATATGGTCAATTTTAAAAAAAATAATTAAAATTGGCTACAAACTAACCATATTTTTCTAAGAATGTTAGCAGAAACACATATTTTTTTCCTTTGGCCTTATATATAAACTGTGCCCATAGAATGAAAAAGCTGTAACTGTTCTCCATGCTAAACCTTATGTCAATACTGCTAACAATTGGTGTTGTCATATTTTACACATTTCAATGTCATATTTTTACTTCTTTGTTTTTAAATTTAAAGTTTCCATTTCCCTCTTTTTTTCCCCACACATTTCAATGTTATATTTTTCTTTTTTTCTTTTTAAATTTAAAGTTTTCCTTTTTTTTTTTTAAAGTAAACTGAAAGTAAGAAAAATCAATTTAAAATCTTGTCAATTCTTAGTAAAGTTGTGTAATAATATTGAATTTCAGAATGGCAATACTAAGGTATTTATTTTAAATATCCCAGAGTTTACTGAGGGTGTACCAGGTATGTATGCACACTTTGCATTTTCCCTTGATCTGACACGCCCAGCAATTTAAATTCCTGAAAATCAAAGCTTTGTAAAATTGACTATTGAAAAATAATCATTAGATATGATCCACACTACATCATATCAAATTTTAACAATCAAATTCAGTGAAGTAGGACCCCCATCAATAGGTACCTTTTGTGATTTGCACTTATGGTTAAAGGGCCATAACTCCCAGGAAAATGAGCAAATCAACTGGGGTTTATGAAATGTGCATCTCCTATCAATGTTGAGGCTTTGAACCAAGTTTTGTAAAATAGTATTTCATAGTTTTGGAGAATTATTCAGGACAAGAAGTGTCTGGGTGAACAGAACTTTAAATTTAATTTTCCCCTTTTTCTACAAAGATTGGGGGATAATAAGTTTTCCAGTCTGAAATGACAATAACTTCAATTAGGTACTAGCACAAATCTTATCACTAGTAACAAGTTTTAACTGAGATGGAAATAGGATGCCATCTCAAAAGTGTTTCTAAATTAAATCCCAAAATTTAAAACTATATTCCTCTTACTTTTCCATGAATTATTAGATGTAGATTAATTTCCTTTTCAGAGAAAATGAACTAAAACCAGACTGTTTTAGGAAAAATTCAATATTTGGATAAAGGAGATCCGAGGAATTTGACTTATATAGACTTATCAACTGGTAGCAGTGTATATGACAGAAGGTTTAGCTTTGGAAAACAAACTTCTTAAATCTAAAAGTCTTAGAAAAATGTATATAATGGGTATGTAGATTTCTGAGTTCATATGACAATGAGTGAGAATGAAGTATGACTGTCTCAAATTTTACACACAGAAAGAACAATAAGATTATGGTTCAGGGTCTCAGAGACACACTGAAGCTTCAAAACTTATTAACAAGAGTATTACCAAAAAGAACAAGAGGCCCATGGGCCTTATACGCTCACCTGATAACTAATGGCTAGCTGATAGATTTAAAGTAAACGTAAATACTAAACCCCAATGACTTTTTTCTTTAAATCAAAATGATCAATGTATCAATACCTACAACATTCTAATATACATGCCTATGCAAAACGTTTATAGTTTTCAAGATAATTAACAATTTCAGTATTTGTTTTACATATGTGACCTTGACCTTTAAACCCATGACCTTTTTCTATACAATGAAATGATTGTTGTATCGATACCTACAACATTCTAATATACATGCTTATACAAAAAGTTAATAGTTTTCGAGATAATTAACCATTTCGGTATTGTTTTCGCATCTGTGACCTTGACCTTTGAACCCATGACCTTTTTCTATACACCAAAATAATCGTTGTATCAATACCTACAACATTCTAATATACATGCCTATACAAAAAGTTTATAGTTTTCAAGATAATTAACCATTTCGGTATTGTTTCGCATCTGTGACCTTGACCTTTCAATCCATGACCTTTTTCTATACGTTGTATCAATACCTACAACATTCTAATATACATGCCTATACAAAAAGTTTATAGTTTTCGAGATAATTAACCATTTCGGTATTGTTTCACATCTGTGACCTTGACCTTTGAACCAATGACCTTTTCTTATACATCAAAATGATCATTGTATCAATACCTACAACATTCTAATATACATGCCTATACAAAAAGTTTATAGTTTTCAAGATAATCAACCATTTCGGTATTGTTTCACATCTGTGACCTTGACCTTTGAACCCATGACCTTTTTCTATACATCAAAATGATCGTTGTATCAATACCTACAACATTCTAATATACATGCCTATACAAAATGTTTATAGTTTTCGAGATAATTAACCATTTCAGTATTGTTTCACATCTGTGACCTTGACCTTTGAACCCGTGACCTTTTTCTATACATCAAAATGATCGTTGTATCAATACCTACAACATTCTAATATACATGCCTATACAAAAAGTTTATAGTTTTCGAGATAATTAACCATTTCGGTATTGTTTCGTATCTGTGACCTTGACCTTTGAACCCATGACCTTTTTCTATACATCAAAATGATCGTTGTATCAATACCTACAACATTCATATATACATGCCTATACAAAAAGTTTATAGTTTTCGAGATAATAATTATAATCAGAGGTAAAAAAAATTAGGTCACGACCTTCACAATTGACCTTGACCTCATTTTGAAGATACTAACAAGAAGATGTCAAAACTGAAAACCCCATGTCATTATCTGGTCAAATAGTCAAGTTATAACAATTTGAAGCCATTTTACGATTTTTTCAAAATTAAACGCAAAAACGCGTAACCCATTTTTCGACCGAATTTCACGAAATGAACAAACTACAGGCTTAAGACCCTAGAGAAGCCAAATATCACATCAGATTTTTTCTCCCATCATTGGTTTCAGAGAAGAAGATTTTTCAAGATTTTTGCACCCCTAGGTCACTGTGACCTAGTTTTGGTAGCCATGGCAATGCCATGAACAAATCTAAATTGCACAGACCCAGACATGCTTCTGACCAAGTCTCATTGAAATCTGCCAAGTACTTTCAGAGGAGAAGTCGAAAATGTGTGTTAACGACGCACGCACACACGCACGCACGCACGCACGCACGCACGCACGCACGCACGCACACACACACGCACACACACGCAGCACCATACCATAAGCTCACATGACCTTTGGTCAGGTGAGCTAAAAACTGAAAATCAAATGATTTGAAGTTAGTTTAGTTATCATAAATAGAGGTAATGTTATTAAAATACAAATAGCATGTACTTGACACTACCAAGGCCATTCAAGAAACTGACAACAAAATGAATGAAATGAAATATACTTGACACATATACAATGAAATCTGTAAAACTGAATCTGGCATAAATTGGAAACCTGTCTAACACGAACAAAGGGTCCACTCTGGGGGTGTTCAGTTTATATAGGTTCTACTGTATTGAAACAATTTAGGAAAACAGTTACATTTTAGAGTGTTTCATGGCCTAGATATAAAACTTTAACTTCCAGACAAAGTAATGTAACAAGAAAATATAACAGTACTAAATCCTTGTTTTATGTCATATTTTATTTTCAAAACTCGAAATTATATCATACCATACAGGCATGTCAAAAATTTAACACTTAGCTAACAAATAAATGCTGAATCGACAGCGTATCAGGGCCCTTCTTAGTTATATATCAACAGCAGGTGCCATCTATATCTTAGTAGCTTTTCGTCCACTAGCTATCCATATCTCGGCCACTCTGTAGCTGACCTTTGACTCCTTTTCGTTAGCTCAGTGTTAAAATTTTGACAGGCCTGTACTCCCTGAGGGACATAAAATATCGATAACAAAGTTTTCTGACATATACTTACAAGTATACATTTCAGGATTAAACATATATTTAATGGTTCTGTAATTCATTAATATCACAATGTATATGGTATTGGTTTCATACTTGTAAAAGCCTTATTTTACAGTTTTTTATCCTAAATACAGAAATTTTATCTATGTATATTGTTTATTTGCGTGTTTATATAAAGGGGAATATTTTATACATAAAATTTGTTGGCTGACTTGATAAACATGTGTACTAGACATGTACTTGAACAATGAGTTGGAGAGCTAAAGACAATATTTTATTGGAAAACTTTTGAAGGCTTTGTATGGTTTATTTTGTTATATGCAAATTTCAATATCTCTATTTTTTTTTCTAATTTAAATTTTTTTAAATTTCAGAGGTAATTCTTACCCTCTACTTATAAAAGCTTGATTGATTGAATGGGGTTTTACAGCCCAGCCAAAGAATCCTTACTTATATCGAGATGTCACCAGCTAAAGGTGAAGAAATTTTTACCTTTGCAGTGCATACAGGACAATGTGCAGGGAGGGTTCTTTAGCTTTGCCTTCCGTAGCACTGGTTATAGGTTTTTAAAGTCTCTTCATAAGGACCCTGTGACTGCAGAGTGCTTAGCGAAAAAACAATCATTATGTGATATATATATACATGTATATTCAAAGCTTCCCCAAACATGGTCAGGGTTCAACCACTGACCTCCAAGATATAGAATATGCATTCTACCAATTGGGCTGCCATAATGGTATATCAAGTGATGACATGGCATATTCATGTATATAACAACACCGTGTCAATGTCAATAAAAACAGATCCCTGTCGTAACAATGATTTTTTTCTCATCATGCTCAATGCTGTATACCTTAGCAACACTAAACATTCATCTTAAAAAAAACACAAGGAAATTAATACGAGACAATACCCAAATGTCATGCGACACTATCTAAACATTTAATGAATACTTTTTGTGTTAGCAATTTAAGACACAGGTTTTTTCATTATAAACATCATTTTTAAGTAATTGTTGTAAGGCTGATAGATCATTAATATTTAAGTAGGCCTACAATTAACACCACCGATCAATTCAGTTCAATTTTTATATACATTTATTTGTTATACAAATGAATTTAAAAGGGTCTGTGCAATAATATGTCAATTATATTTTTAATTTTTTTTAAATGATTTTTACTATTATTATTATTAATAATGATTAAAAATAATAAAACAAAAATTCACAAAAATTGAGAAATAACTTAATAAAAATAAAGCATCACTGACAAGATTTTTGGATTTTTTAAAAATGTCCCTTAAATAGCAACAACTATACATGTAATTACAACTTGGCAAAATTTAACACTACAGTTTAGGCAAAATTACCAAAGAACAATACAGTAAGGAACATTCATTACTAGACAGACATAACATACTATTAAAGTAAAGTTGTTTTTGTTGAGACTCGCTAGGTTTCCATAAATTTAAAATAATTAGTAGCCAAATTTCCAAAATTTGTGAAAATATAGTCCTTTTAAAGTATTTTTCCACAAATTTGCAAAAATAGGTTACTTTTTTAAAGAAATCCTCAGAAATTAGTAGCCAATGGTGATTTTGGCTACCAGGAATGGAAACATAGGACTTGGGACAGAGAGTTGAGATAGAAAAAATAGTTTTAGAGAGACAGATGTGACCAGTATTATGAGGAGATTTGTTGATGGCTGATTTAGTGCAAGTCATAAGATAAAAAAGTTTTATGTGCTAAAATTATGAATATTCTGTGATGTCAGACATCTTGGAAAGTGTTGAAATACTAAATAGCAATACACAGTGAATATATAACATGCTCCTATGTGCTAGCTGCTAGATACAAAAGTGCTGACATCTTAAGGTAGGATTATCTCCCTTACCTATGCATATGTTCAACAGATTTTAATAGTTGATACATATAATGTTTAATTTTTCTTTCTGGTAAATAATGTCGTTTTCCTACAAACAAAGCTTGGCATATTAAATATGTATAATATATACCCTCTCTCATCAAAAATCTGTATCATAAATTGTAACCTAATTGGACTATATTCATAATTGATTAAAAATGTGGGAGAAAAAGATTAAAGAAAAGGCCAAATAAGGTAATTCTAATTATTTTTAACAATAAATTAGATCAAATTTGCAAGCATTTTATTCAAATTCATGAATATAAAACTTTCATGAATATTTTATATTTATATAACTGACTTGCAATTGCATCCAATCACATGACAATAAATCAAGTTTGTGAATATATTGAAAACAGTTTCTAACAAAAGATTAACTGACACAAATATTTCCCCGATTAACAGTAATTTAAGCAGCCAGTGATAACAGTTCCAACAAATGAAATTAATTTAGCTGTATCTTTTATATAGTATAAAACTAAATTTTCAATGTACAGTCAAACCTGCCTTTAAAGCCACCTCTCTTATAAAGGCCACCTGGTTTTAATAGCCAGTAAAATTTATCTCAATTGCTCTTTATTCATATTATTTGAGCCTGTATATAAGGCCCACCTTCCTACAAAGACCACTTTTAATTTTTCTATTGGGTGGTCATTGTAGAGAGGTTTGACTATATGGGACCTTGTCCCGCCATCAGACTTAGCCTACACTTGTTAATTTTGGAGAAGATTTTTAAATTTCAAATTCAATTGTGAAAACCAAATAAAACACAAAAGTTATAACAATTAAAAACAGAAAATCTAAAAGAACTTTTCCTGTCTTTTTAAAAATCAATTTTTTTCTACACAAGATTTTAAAGAACTTACTTACATTGGTAAGTAATACAGTCCAATGAACTACTTCAAAAGTGATTATAAATATTTCAGCTTCATTTCTGGGTACTTAAAGGTATGAAAATCAATGTTTTATATAAGTAGCTTACATTAATGCTCTGTTGATGAAGCAAATAATTATTGAAAGTGATAATCCACCATATTTACTCGGGATGAAATTTAGAAAAAGTAATTGTCATGTGGATCAATGTGTTATAAAATAATAGTGTATGTTGTGTGGAAATAACAAAGCCTATTTCTGAGCTTATGATAACCATTATGGGAAACATTTCAGAATTTTTCCAGCGCTTCGTTTGGGCTGCTGGCATGTTGTTTAAATGTTTTAGTAGTATCATCTTTGTTTGGTATGTGTAAGTGTGTGTATTTTGGGGGGAGTTAAATAATGGCGTTTTACACCCCTGTCAAGTTTCTTTCACTTATATAGAGGCAGCTGGGTCTGGGATGGCAGAGGAAACTGGAGTGCCCAGATTAAACCCACAGACCTTCAACAAACTTTCTCGAACTTAGATTTCCCCAGAGTGTGATTTGTATCTAGGCAGTGAGACACATTATGACCCATAAGCTGTCAGTTTAGCCCATTCAGCCACTGAGGCCAGGACTGAAGGTGGCGTTAAAGGTGAGAGGGGTGTCATTTGAAAGGATGTTCCATCTTAGTAACATCTATTATGAGTAATTACCTAGATCACTAACATTGGTAACATCCTTGTACACATTAGCCTTTTTAATTCATTTCTAACTATGAGTCAGTTAGGTGTATGTTTTATGTTGTTTTTTTTTATTTAAATGTGATAACTATTTGCTGTTGGTTACAAATAAATTAATCAGTGCACTTCATGGCAAGATACATTTCATTGCACCGAAATTTGGACTTTATAGAAAGTAAATAAGGGGTGAAGTTTAAATGGTTAGTCATAAATTCAAAATTTGTAATTATATAATTTTCCAACTTTTCAGCAATACAATTTTAAACAAAATATTTAAAGAGACCCCATACAGAAAGTATTGCCCTATATTCTTAAAGCATGGCACAAGTATTCTTATCAATCATAAATGGAATAACATGTTAAGTTCAAAATACTTAAGAAACTGAGGCCATGGAATTATGTTGCCAAGTAAATTCACTGTAGGTGTTAAGTTGATATATGTTAAACAATGTTTAGTTTTAAAGTGACATGTAATGTAAAATAAATATTAAATATTGAAGACATGACCAAAATGTCTCATATTTAAAAAGATGGTTCCAGTAACTTCGAAAACATAAGTATTTTACCTCTTAAAATAACATAATCTTGATTTTAAACACATTCACTACCTGGTTTTGTAAGGCCAAGCCAAACAAGTTGTGTTTCTAGTAACCCCCTACCCAGTGATTGGGAAGGGGATTTTCATAATGGGCCATTTTGTAGTTTTTCATAGATTTAAAAGGTTTTATTAATTGTACTGTATTTATATAGGCCTACCTCCCACCCCCACCCCCAGCTTTCAACAATCTGTAACACTGTTAAAACAGTTATTAATGCTCCATAAACGAAAAAATAATAAAGAAAATAAAATTTTATGGATAAATGGGCCCTCTTTATTATTTTTTTTATAAATAATATTACCAGAAAATTGAAATTTATTTGTTTTGAAAATAAAATTTTATGGGTAAATGGGGCTTCTTTATTTTTCTTATAAATATAATATTATCAGAAAATTGAAATTCATTTGTTTTGAAAATAAAATTTTATGGGTAAATGGACCTTCTTTATTTTTTTATAAATAATATCACCAGAAAATTGAAATTTATTTATTTTGGCCTAATATGCCATTAAAATACCTAGTTGTATTAAAAAGACACTAATAGTAATGTAAGTATACAAACAAAGCTATCGGTCCTCACCTTTTATGAGTTCATATATATTCATATCCATTAACTCACACACTAACACCAGAGTACCAGACTTTTTGTCACTGAAAAATAAATCAACATGCCATTTATGAGCAAATAAAAAGGTAAAACGGTAATGTAGGCTAACTATTTCACATTAATTTTTTATTTTAATTGGATGTCATGTAATCATTAAAAGCTATAATAATTACAGCGAGCGGAGTAAGGTTATGGAGTTTTACACCCCAGTAAAGATTGTTTCAGAGTTTCCAGAGAAGACCAAGAACTGGAAAACTTTCTCATGCTAGAATCTGTCTGAGTGGGAATTTGGACTAAGATGGTGAGAGGCACTTGTTCTGTAAGGGTGTGCTTTAGACCACTCTGTCACCTAGTAAATGTAAATCTAATAATATAACCACAAAATAAAGTTCCTGTAGTCTTATTGTAAATATATTCAATTTTGTGTGTATTATTTTCAAGGCATATGAAATTAAGACATATTTGAATAGTTAAATATTAGCGTTTTTTTACTTTACACAATAAGCATTATATAATTTTCACTCTGTATTAATTATTGCGCAAAACAATCGACCACAAAATAAGCAAAGACTAGTACACCACAAAAAATGTATGTATATTTACAGTATTTACCATCTTTGTATGGAGTAAAATAATGAGTTTAATGTCCCAGTCAAGATTATTTCATTTTATCAAGATGTAAGTTCTAGAAAGGTGGAGGAAACCAGAGTGTCTGGAGAAAACCTCCAATCATTGGCAAGGGAACTGACAAACTATCTTACTTTAGGATCTGCACAAGTGGGAATCAAACCTAAAAAGTGAGAGGCGCTGTTTTCCACAAACTGTTGCATTAGAACATTCAGCTTAATGAGGTCCCCCTTCAAATTGATAAGATAACAATTATTTCAAAATGGGCAGTTGAGTCTGTATCAGTTTTTGAACAGGTTCTGGAAATTGAAAGTGTATTTGAAAATTGCAAATCCCAAAAGACCCATGACAAGTCCCTACATTTTTACATAAAACTATAGTAAAACCTTGATTCAATTCTGCTATTTGTCAAATTGTTGGCCTTATAAAGGTGATAAATCAAGGGAAGCTTTTAAAGAAAAACATACAAGAAATTGTTTTTAAGAAGTTGAAAATAGTGTGGTGATAAGCAAGATGGCAAAATAACAGATATGCATTGGAACTAAAACAAGGTTTTACTGTACAGTGCATTAGAAGCTTCAAATGTCTATCCTAAAATAGTGTACTTAAAAATTTCTCTCAACCAGAGAATTTATCTGTAAGTTTTTGTAGCAATAATAGAGGTGGTAAAGTAACAGATAGGCAAACAAGGTTTTACTGTACAGTGCATTAGTTAAAAACTTCAAAAGTCTATATATCCTAAATCAACGTAAAATTAACAGTGCACTTTTCTCTAAACAAGAACCTTTATCTATTAGCTTTTGTTTCTCTGTAAATGTTTATGGGGGACACCCAGCATTGGTGTACATAAATATTTAAATTTTTGTTTACTTATGTCGGCATTGTGATATTAGAGAGTTAATCCTGTAATCTATCAAGTGTTTATCTATTTATATACAAACTATTTAAATCAACAAGTTAGATAGATCACATTCTTTAGGTAAAGCAAACTTTTTATCAAATGAATATCATATGTGTACTATACACAAAGCCTTTATGTTGTTGAAATGAAAGCAATTTCACATGCATGAAGTAAATTTCTGAAGATTAGTGTTGATGCACCAATATTTGACTATTTGAAGTGCATTGGACTTGATTTTAGTGCAGTTGAGTAATGGAGTTTATAAATGTCCCAGTCAAGATTCTTTTACTTATATCAAGGCAGTCAGTTCAGGGATGGTGGAGAAAACTTGAATGCCAAGAGAAAACTGCCAACTTCTGGTAAACTTTTTGAACTAGGATTTATCTTGAGTAGGACTCAGATTTAGGCAATAAGATGTTCAGTAATTCGTAAGCAGACACTTTGGGCCACTGCATGTTGTTGAACTGAAAAAGTTTTCAAATTCATGAAGTAGCTTCTGAAGATTATATAGTATTCACTATTGATGCAAGAATTTTTGAATACTTGACACGTATTATTGGACTTGGTTTGAGTTTTCAGTGTTCAAAATTAAGGATTAGGGTCACACAACTAATTGACTGATTGAATGTCTCTGTCCAAAATATTTAACTTATATTGAGACATCACCAGCTATAGGGTTCTTCCACATTCCACTTTTGCCACGACATGGGGCATTGGTTTTTAAGGTTTCTTTTGAAAGACTCCCTGACCTAATTTCTTAATATCCACTACACATTTACAAGTTTTGGTCAGACAGTGGCATGGGTTCAAACCCCAACCTCCCACATATGAATCAAGCACTCTACCAACTGGGTCACCATTGTGGTAGGAAAATTTTAAAATTCATTGTATCTATAAATCAAAATATATATATATACCGGTATGTCAATCGTACAACACAAGGGACAAATAATTGATTATAATGTGATCCCTTCATCCTCAAGTTCAGATAAATCTGAGAAGTTTTATCCATGTGAGATTATTTTGTCTAGCTCTTGAATGATTGATTAAATGAATAAGGTTAAAATACAAGGAAGACATGTGTCTTGACTCTTGAGTGATAAAAGACATGGGTCTTGATTTAAGGGTTGAAGAAGGTTTGAGCCAAAGTCAGACTGTGAGCTTTGCCTTTAAACAAGACACTCAAGTTCACAGTTAAGGAAATAGACCTATGCATGTGAGTGGTACAGATTGATTAAATGTGGTGTTATGTCCCAGTTAAGAATATTCCACTTATATTGAGACATTACCAACTGCAGTTATTTTTACCTTTGCAGTGTTCCCAGGGCAATATGCATGGAGGCCTGGGGTTCCCTAAAAAGTAATGACAGAAGAGACACTGGGCATTCATTTTTAAGGTTTCATGAGTGGTACAGAAATTGCATGATAATGAATAAAGTGAGTGCAAGTTCATTTAATACAACACAATTTAACTATTTATTTATTGATAAAATCACCAGAGCCATGTTGAACAAAACTTAGTTAGGTTTGATCATTCATTTATCAGTAAGTAGCACAACAGTATTACAGTACATGTATATTATTTGCTAATTATGATTTAATTAATTCTAACCAGTCAAGCTTTGTGTATCTGGATCCAGTCGCTTTATTAGATAGGCCCCTTATTAAATCATTCTGACTTGTGTTGTTGTTATTATTTGTTTATATAATGTATCTTGGGATGTCATTATGATAAGCAATGTAATAATAAGAAACAGTTCTTGTAAGACCTAGAACTAATGACGGTAATCGCAACACCTGCCAAAAACAAAAATTTTACCAGAGTATTGGGGAGGGAAGTGGGGAAAATGGAGTTTTACAACCCTGTAAACCAAAGATATGATTATAATGCTGATGGTGTTTAGATAAAAAAACAAACATTATGGTCCATGTTCAAATCACAATCCAAATTTATAACAATTAACCGGCAAATTTAGTTTTATAACAAGTGAACTTTCACAAGGTAACAGAAGCTTGGTGTTAAGGAAGGGTAAGCACCTGTTTAGCTAGCTACATCTAGCACATGAGAAATCAAACTTAAGAATGGAGGAACTATGGGGTGTCAAATATAACTGGGATACAACATGTAATTTTGGATAATTGACATCAAAGAACTGACATTCTTGTAAAGATCTAGGACAGTGAGAAACTCAACAAATGTAAAGGTCACATGTAAAGGTTACAATACTGTATGGTGCAATATGTTTCTTATTAGCACCTGACACCATTCATTAACAGACAAATATAAACAACTAGTAATCAGCTGGCTAATTATATATGCCAGTGTTATTTGTGATCAATACCCTATGATGATTGTGGTGAATAGGATAGAGAAAACTATCTAATTTTGGAAAGCAAACTGACAACTGTCTTCCAGTCATGCTAGGATCTGCCTCCAGTGGGATTTGAACCTAGGCAGTGAGAGGGGCAATTTGCCTTCTATAGCTTTGCAGATAAATGTGATGGAAAAATTAATTATTGGATATGATTTCTAATTTGAATATATAGTTCAAAAACAATTAAAAAAACTCATGAGTTAGAGGTGTACAAACTTAAGGAAGTTGTTTAAGGACCAACTTAAGGAAGTTGTTTAGGACAAACTTAAAACAGGTTGCTTAAAATAACTTAAAACAGGTTGCTTTAATCTAACTTAAGCAAGTTGTTTAAGACTTAATTAAGTTGTTCATAACTTAATCAAGTTGCTTAAAACTACCTTAAACAGGTTGCTTAAAATGAACTTAAACAGGTTGCTTAAAATGAACTTAAGCAAGTTGTTTAAGACTTAATTAGGTTGTTCACAACTTAATTAGGTTGCTTAAAACTACCTTAAACAGGTTGCTTAAAATGAACTTAAACAGGTTGTTTAAGACTTAATTAGGTTGTTCACAACTTAATTAGGTTGTTCACAACTAACTTAAGCAGGTTGTTTAAAACATTATAAGACTGGACACCAAAGGATAAACTATCTAAGCTAAGCTATCTAAGTTATACTTACAAAATGACTTCCTGTAGTTCCAGGATATTGGCATGTGGACTTAATCTCCTCATGGCTTGAATCTCTCGAAGATTATTTACTTGTTCTAAACTGAAAGTATAATAAAAGGAAGAAAATGAGATACATGGTATTTTATTTCATATTAAAGACATATCATATCATATCATTTGATATCATACTTCATAGCAAAAAATTATTTCAATAAAAGTTCAATGGATAAAATACTGGTACAACATCATTCACCAAAAGTGGTAAACAATGGTAACAGAGGCAAATGATAAGACCAATCATGGGAAAATCATTGATTACAGAACAGTCAAACCTGTCTGTAAAGGCCACTCAAGGAAAATAGTAAAAGTGGCCTTTATGGACAGGTGGCTTTTATATACAGGTTCAAATAATAATGGATAAAGGAACAAATTGGACACAATTCCACTAGCCTTTATAACCAGGTGGCCTTTATATAGAGGTGGCTTTTAAGGCAAGTTGGACTGTATAGGCATTAATTTTTTTTCAATCATAGAGAGGTTTTACATAGATATGTAGGCTATGGTTTATATTCATTGTTATATTGTTCCATTATAATTGCAGGCTTGATATGCCTAATGTTTGGACATATGAACCACCATTTTGTGTGATTGCTTTTTGTAGTTTTTTTGTGTTCTTTTGTATTAACACCACCATAGCACCTTTTTGCCATCACACTGTGTTTGCCAATAATTGAATTGGCCAACTATAAATTGATTATCTAAATCCTTATGCGTTTAAAATTTATTTTTAATGGGATTCACCTCTGTACCACGTGATCAAAACCTCTAAACGTTTGTTCGCAACATTTTTGAAAACATCAACGTCACAGAATCCTGAAATGACATTGTTTACGCGGGAAAACATCATCTCACGCCATTCTATTTCCATTAGAAATAAGTGTTCCGCATAAACGTTAGAAGGTTTCACGTGGTACAGCAGCGAACTCCATTGCTGCTGATAATCCTTTCATTACTAAGTACAGGATACCATTTGCCTGACACTATGCATCTTGTGTCTATCCAAATTTACCGTGATTTACTTTTCTTTCGCGAGATATTTATTTCCGCGTAAATTAGAGACTCATCCCATTCGCAAATTTAAATATCACACAAATATTTCCAGCAAACAGATATTTCTATGTTGACATACATAAATATTATGTTGTATTCAATAAGATTGCAAATATTCGCGAAGAAGGCCAAGATGGTCTTGATGAGAAATTTTCTACTCATGAAAAATAAGTGATCTACAGTGACTGAAATTTTATATTATAACAATAGTGTTTTATTGTTTCTTATTATTTTCTGTTTTCATGTACTTCATTTGTGGTTCAAACAAAGTGGAGTACATATAGTGTTTAACACCATTTCTTTTGCCAACATTTTGCCTGTCATTACATCCTTGTAAAATATTTAACAGATCTTTATGAAACTTCAAAGGAACAATCTTTGGGGGAAGTAGAAGTAACTGTCATATTTTGACCATGCACATAGCTAGAGATTTCCCAGATTGGGTTTGTTTTGGGGACACTTTTGAAAAGGAATCCAAAATCAGTCAGAACTTATTTAAAAGAAATTTCCTGTATTTACATTTAAACTTGCACTTAATACAAGCCGCAGGTCATAAAATAGAATATGTGTTACTGGTATCAATTTGAATCATACAATGTCAGACAATTATGATTGCAGTTTTTAAAGTCACATAATCACAGGCAAGAATGAGTTTGGATTGATTAATTCTAAAATGGGTTAAGTTTTTTTGTGGGTTGATTACCATTATCAGTATAGATTGATATTACTGTAATTATCAGAGTTTATCTGGGAGATATGAAATACTGCTAAATCATTCACACAATCTGGTGATTACTTTTAGATTGATCATTTAAGCAACATGAGCAGTCAAAAAAAAAAAAGAAAGAAAAGGAAACAAACAAACAACTGTCTTCTTCCTCAAAAACTTATAATATATGAATTACCGACATAAACATTTTCTGTACTTTTAAACAAGAATATAAGAATCCATTATGAGTATCCATGTAGGATAGGGAAATCTCACCCGAGGGGTTGAACATTTCAGTCAGAGACGAGGCTTGCCGAAATGTTCAACCCCGAGGGTGAGATTTCCCTATCCTACATGGATCAACTCATAATGGATTATTTTTCTTCCATTTTAGTGCCATTATTTGGCTTCAGGTACGATGAACATAGACATCGACGCCATGTTTGTAAAATCTAACTTTGTAATTCGACATTTTACTTTAAAATAAATATGACCATTGGATAGATCGTACCGGATTTTGGTTTATACAAAATGTATAAACTACAAAACAAAGTGGTTCATTAAATAATCCAATATTTATCATTTGAAACGCATTCAAAATTTCTAAATTGTGAAGAATTTGATGTCATTTTCCCGCAAGAAGACGTCATGTTCTCCATATGATGACGTCATGTAATTGTCTTTTGATTGTGACGTCACTAAAGGTCACGTGGTCATGTGAGATACACATAACTCACATAGGGAAAAACCCTATCTTACATAAGCAGATATGGAAGAAAAGTAATTGGATTATTAAATGAACCACATTGTGTGGTGTTCAATCTAGAATTTTTTAGAAAGGCCTATTTTCAAAGACTTTTCAAGGCCTTAACCATGTTAACAATGGGGTCATTTGGGGTTAATTTGGCAAAATAAGGTAGCAATTTCCCTTTCTAGTATTAACACTGATGGATTGTTATAAATTTTGTTTCAGGAATCACCATCATGAAATGAAAGTGGACATTTAGAGTATATGTGATGCTTTAATGGTAATCATTGTAGAACTTCCTTTTGTCCCCTTCCAAAAAATTAATTTCTATACATGTACAGTTTCACATAAAAGCTCAAAAAGGCTTGATTGTGTTACTTTAAGGCCTTTTCAGTTGAAATTAATATTTTAGTGGAGGGTACAAATGAAAGTCCTTGGTCCTAATGATGATGACAAAGGAGAGGGCTCTCTCACCTGTTTGTGAATGTGGCTGGAATCCTAAATGCAAATGGTGAAAATAAGCAAAATAATGGGCAAAAATGTGAAAAGGGAAACTAAGCATTCAATGTATACAAAACTTCTAAGTACTGTATTAAAGATGAAATTTCCAAAACTGTTAAAACTGGCAAAGTGAAAAAAAACAACCAATAAGATTTTAAATATGAGATCCAAAACGACTAAGCAAGACTGCAAGAGTCCTGAAGTGAAAAAATAGTCTAACAATTGTGCTTTTTGAACAGTTTATCATTTATGTGACACAGGAAGTTCTGACATGGATATTTATAAATGACATTTGAATACATCTGTCAAAACAGCAGTTTTTACATCACATTTTACTATTTATATCTGTGCAGACATCCTTACATTAAGTCAAGTATGTTTAAATAAAATTTAATTCTAGATTTTATAAGATAAAATTCATCTTTTACCACTGGGATTGTAACCATTCATATAAATTATTTCAAATAAGATAAAATTCCTTGACAAACATTGATATATTATTGATATTTTTGACAGTTGGGGGTCTGATAATAGAGTAATTTTTAATACCTTGATGGGGGTCGAACTTAATATTTATGAATATATTAAAATATTGGACCCTGGTATAAATTTTTAAGTGCCATATAACTCCAGATTTTTGTGGATTTCAATTGATAATTTCATACAAATTTTGCAGACACATAATCATTCACTGGTAAATAATACTAATAATTTTGCTCATTTAAGTTATTAAAGCAGTTTTATGCCGAATTAAACTCTTGAATGAAAATCTTGATTAAAAACAGGCTGTTAAAGATTGTATTTTTAATTTTTTTTCAGAAGCAATAGATAATAAGCATTAAATTATTTACCATCACAAAAGTTACTGATATCTGTTTTACAGACGAAGAAAGTACTCATATACCAAATAATATTTCATTATATAAAACTGGTTGATAAAAAGGAAGGATAAGTTCAAAATTAGGAGAGTAAACCTATTTTTAGTTACCCAGATCAAATGACTTGTCAGTTAGCGCTAATTGGGGTTTGCCAGCCTACCAAATGATCAAAACCCCTTTAACTTATGAGCAAAACGTTTAAAATATTACGAGAATAACATTTTTTTCACAGAAAATGTCGACTAACGTAATTCAGTATCCAATGGAAATCATTTTTTCTGCAAAAACTTTAAAGGGCATCATATGGTACAATGGGAAATTCCATTCTGGTTTCAGCAGTATGAAATAACCAAACGTACAAGTACATGTACCTATCTTGGATAGGACACCAGTCATGACCAGTTGGTGTTGGGTTTGAAACCCTGGCTTGGTGTAATTGAAAATGGGAAGTGACTGTTCTTTCATCAACACCATGAACACTCAGAATTAAAATATGAAAATCATAGTGTCCTTTCTTAACAACCAATGCCCAATGTCATGGTAAGAATGGCATACTAAAGAACCTTTCCTGCACAGTGCCCTGAGTATACTGCAAAGGTCAAAATTTTTGCCATCCTTGTGACGTCTTGATATAAGTGAAATATTCTTAATTGGGTGTAAAATCCTGATTAATAGATAAATAAATCAATCAATAAATCAACTGTAAACAACTGTAAAAATTAATCCAACGAATACTCTTATATCTAGGGTATATTTGCTCTACAGCTTCCATAATACTCAGTGACAAAAGTAAACAGAAGACCCAGGTGGTATTCAAACCCCAATCCCCATATACTTAGCGAGCACTCTACTAAATGAGCTACCTACTGTAATCACAGTAAAGAACAAATTAAATCAAATCAAATTTTATTAATATCAAAACCAGTGGAGGTGGTATGTATATATGTACATATATAAAAAGGATGTGAATACTCTGATTTCTGAATAATTTAGTAGTCAATGGCACATAATTATTAATTACATTACTTGAATGGGAACCTAGCCAAATCTAATTTGACTGAAATTAATCCATCTTCTAAAAGGCTAGGATTGTGAAGACATGCAATATTTAATTAATTTCATAGTGAGAAAACTAATGATTCTTAACAACCAAACATTCTGAGTAATCTTTGAAATAAATTAAGTTTTAAATAACAAATATTGATCAAGGAGAGGTGTCTTATGTAACTTAGAACTAACATGCAATCTAAAGGCCTACATATACTTGTGGTGGGTTGAAATCATATTTTAAGCCCTAGTTAAATTAATGTTGTCAGTGTTGGGATGGTTGAGGAAAATGGAATATCCAGAAGAAAACCGCAGACCTTCAACAGAACTTAAGGATCTTACAAATTTTAAATCCTATTACTTCATTTATATAGATATGTTCAGAGTCAAAATCTAACCTAGGAAGTACAAGCACCAACATCTAGAGACCTGTAGCCAAACCACCAATTTAGAATGGAGTTGCCCTGTCTCTTGTTGAACTTCCATTCTCTACATATAATATATATGGGTAGTCTATACTAGTCTGACTCTGACCAAACTGGATCAGAATTTCGGGAAAACATACCAATAATTTAGGGTAGAATCCTAAGAGCTGCAAGTTAGGAATGGTGATAAAGAAAGATGAATGATGAAATCTGGTCTTATCTTATCTTGCTCAGTTTGTTTCAATCACTTCTAGTTGTAAATGTCCTCTTTAGTGGCTACAGGTAGCCTACTGTTTTTAACTCTATAGAGGTATTTTTAACATGCAGTGAGACATGGGGCCTCATTTTTTAGTCTCATTCGAAAGAGCTGACTCTAGTACTGAGCTTTTTACAGTTCTAGTATTGGCAGAAGATGCGAATCATTTCAGAAAGTTTTCTGAGTGAGGTTCCAACCCACAACCCTTGACTTCAAAAGCCAGTAACAATGCCACTTGGTCATGTCTGCCCATATGTTTTATTTTATTTTAAAAATAATCCAAATGAACTACATTTGTAGTTAACATTGTCCTGACTGATTGGCCATCCATAATTATAAAACATCTAGAATTTTAAAACATGTGATATCATGTAAAAGGAGTTTAGTGGAAACATATTAACCACATGGGATTTATTCTGTATTGCTTGTACACAAACTATTCTAATCTTTAACATATAGAATTATACAGTACTATGAATGAACTGAATGATGCACACCCCCTGCCCAATTTATCTCGATATCAGATACATGTATGTTTTTGGACTTCCATAATCGTTTCCATTTTAACTTGAACCATTTAACATTTAATTAAAAATTGTTAAGAAAGTTAATTTCACATTTTGAGTGAGAAATTTTTAATTTTAAAGTCTATCTTTATGTTGGAAGTTCTATAGAATCTATTGATAAATAATTTTGAAAATACATGCAAATTTGAATGCCCCAGTTTAAAATTTAACTGTAAGGTTAAAAAGCCAGTTCAAATTTTTTGAACTATGGGTATATATCATGTATTGAAATCAGTTCGCTTGAATGTTTGCACCCTTGTTAATATCTGAACTTTAGTTAGAGGCACCTATCTTATGTAAAAATCTCAATGTATATATATACACATATTTTGTTATGAATAAATATCTGTTCTGAATGAACCTGTCTTTATATATATATTTCCATTTTTGTATCTTAAATTCTGTAAATATATTATAAATTCTGTCATTTATTTATTGCCGTTTAAAAAGAGTCAGTCTAATAAATTGATATCTAAAGATGTAACATAAGACATTCATATTGTATAAATCTGTTAATGGAGCAAAACTTTATGAACTGCCATAGACGCAGTTTTAATTAAATCAGGTTATTAGACACTCAAATTATAATGTGTGCTGTTTAGGTAGGGGTGATGATATGGATCTACCAACATTTGAATTCATTTTTGTATCTAGATCTAGTGGATCATTGCATATTTTATTCCATTTCCAAAACATTACATCATAATTATTGTCTTGCGCCTTTGAATTGGACCTTCAAACATGTCATGATAGACGATGTGACATCATGAAAAACCTTTACTGCTCAATACCAAAAATCTGCTACTTTGTCTGTAGCTGGTAACACCTTGATATAAGTTAAACAATTTTGATAAAAAGCATTTTGTAACTTTAAATAAACAAAATAACACAATGTGTATTATAACCACATTTTCACAAAATTGATAGATTTATTTACTTTAGAAAAAATTTTAAAAAAAAACAAATAAAATGTCCATTTATGATTTAATTGGCAACCAGTATCTAAACCAAATATTTTGTGGTTATTGCCGGTGATTGGTTATTGCTCGTTTTCAGATTACAGCGATCATACCATAATTATCACCCATAAGATTAATAATCAATCATCACAGACATTGCAAAAAGTTTCAAGATTGCTGTCATGTCCATTTCCATTCTGTTTCTTCCTCCTTAAACAACATGGTGGACTGTGACTGTGATCGGATACTTTATCAGTGTGGATACTTTATCAGTATCCAGAGTGGATACTTTATCAGTATCCAGAGACCACCAGATCTATAGTTTAGGAAGAGTTTTTAGAGGTTATACCAGTAAATAAAGTCATGTAATGAAACAGAATAAATAAAGTCATGTAATGAAACAGAATTTAGATATAAACGTAAAATAAACTACATTTACTTATTATATTGTTAGCTTTATCTGTTACTGATGCACAATTATAAAGTTTAATATAAAAATGTATTTCCGATCATTAATTGAGTAATTGATGTATCTCGGCCACGCCCACAATGTTCCAACACAGGCCACCATTATGGTACCAAAGCAGCGTCACTAATGACGTTCTAGTGTCAGTGACGTCATTAAACCGCACAATTCAGACTGAGTTTTCATTCTTTTTGCCTGTAATTCAAGCATGTCGACCCTTTGTCGGAACAAAATTTGTGTGGCCGGCGATACGTCAATTAATCCATGTGTCTCTTAGATTAATGATTGTTAATTTTTATTTGATTGGATATCACTAAATAGAAAGAGAGAGGTCTTCCGTGTCATTAGTCAATAACCAACAAGAAATCTGTGAGCTACTGCTCACTTAGTATACCCCAAATCTAAACATTTGAAATCGGCACATGCGGCATGGGACCTGAATACTGAACTCGCATGCAAAATTTCAGGTGGCTGTGTTTAGTAGTTGCTGAGAAAACTGTTACGAAAACTTTTGTTTTGGACAGATGGACAGAAGGATAGAGGTAAACCCGTATATCTCCCTCTTCTTCGAAGCGGGGTATAAAAAGTGTAACCTTGGACATTGATGATAGTGCTCATGTCAGGGTCTGAGTGGTACAAATTTTAAGATTCTCCTTTGACCATTAAAAGGAATAACTGCTTCAAAATAAGTTTTGATGTTGCTGCCTATATACACTTAACTTATTACCTCTTGCCAAAAAAAAACTTTATTTATTTAATTCAGTGTTCAAAGTAAAATTTTAAGCCATGAAATTTGATGCACCCTTTCTGAAATTTAAGCTGATAATCTTAAATACCAGTATACATGTATTTATTTAGAAAATCTGCAATAATGCATGAATTCTGGCAAAACTTCAAAACTGAAATTATAATTTACACATAACAGGTAAGAAAAGGCCATCTTATTCTAAATCAAGAAAGAATTAAGTTTAACTTTTTTTATTCAAATCTTAACCATGCTATTTTTGGCAGCCATAATTGCCATTGGGTATTAATTCTGACCAAGATTCGCTTTGGCAATTTAGAAATGGTATCAAAATATGAAAAAGGGGTTTGGACAATTAAGATAACTCAATTTATGATTTTAAGTTGGTATGTACATAGATTCATGCTTTGTATACTACCATAGCGTAATGTACATGTATATACCTATACCGGTGCACTTTGTCTCCGCAAATTAGATTTCATCTCGGTGAATAAAATTATTCATCTCCGCAAATAAAAATATAACATCTCCACAAGTAAAAATTTTCCTCCCCATGAGCAGGTATATTTCAACACTGGGGCTAATAATTAATATACTTTTTGTACCTCTACCATTAGCTAGGTATAATACCTGTTGACCCCTCCTGCTCACCACAGGCCCTTACATGCTTTCTCTGTGCTGCAACTATATACCACATCACCATTTTTTAGAACAATAATTTTTCTGTATGTAAAATTCTGATATATTATACATTTATTTCCATGAATGGTTCCAGGGTGTATCAGATCCATCTTGTTTGCTCCAATATGTGACTAAGACTACTCTAAACTGCAAATCAAGTGAGTGAGATTTGTTTTCGTATCTGAGGTTTTATACCTTCACATATACATATTTTCCATTTACCTGGTAAACAGGTAATTTGCGGATATGAAGTATGATTTATTTAATATTGCTTGCGGAGATGAAGTATCATAATTTTTTAAAATTTGTGGAGCTGCAATGCAGCCATCTATACACCACACCTTGACTTACCTGTCATAAGTTTGTTTCATCTTTTTGCAGGCCCAATATGAGCCATCTTTGACATGTTGACATTTTAATACTTCTGAAAAGGTGCCTTCACCCTTTTTCCCTAGGATTCGATATTCTAAAATAGAAATTTTAATTGAAGTAAGTTATTGCAGCAATTTGTGTACATAAAATGAAATAACACATCAGAAATGTAGCACTTAACAACTAATAGCTGCTTGTAATTCATGGACTGAATACAGAATACATGTACCGGTAGATGCATATTGCTGTATGCGGAATCACGTATTATTCAGCTATCCATGATGTAATGAATTTGATTAGCAGTAATCTCCAGTGATTTGTTTTACTTAAATTACCAACGAATAAAAGTAGTTTTCCCATAGGACAAAATGACTAAAATTTCCCAATTTGACCACTAAAATTCCCAAAACAATAGTGATAAGCTAGCAAACTAAATCCTTACCCACAATATGACATTTTTTTTGCGATGAGGATCACACTTATATTGCCATGTTGCGTGTGAAATAAATTAATTTCTGTAAATATTTCTGGTCTTGTTTCATACTTGATCATGCTAATGGTGATTTTTATAAGGCTAAAACCACAACCATCATAACCTAAAAGCAGCTCACTCTGGGTTCAACCTGATACATGTTTAAGGTTCCACATGTCAAAAAAGGTCTTTACCTCAATTTAACCATTCCTGTGTCTTATGGAGTTGAGTTGAGTAATGGTATTTAATGTCCTAGTCAAGAATATTTCACTTATATTCAGACATCACCAGCTATAGGCAAAGGTGCAGAAAATTTGCCTGTGCATTGCACTGATGGCATTATACAACAAGGTTCTTTATCATGTTATGCATACTGTGACATGGGACCTCATTTATTTTAAGTTCCCATCCTAAAGAACTAAGACTTTCATTTCTTAATGCAAAGGACTTAGCGAAAGAACAGTAACTACCTACTTTCAAGTCTTTCAGGTCAGACCTGGTCAGGGTTAGAACCCACAACCTCCCACTTAGGCAGCAGGTACTCTACTAATTCAGCTACTGCAGTTGTTCATTGTGTCGTATCATGGGTTTAATGAATTAATTCAAGAACAATATGAAGTTTAAAGTTAAAAGACACTACTTTTATCTACATGAGTGTATCATTCAAATGTTTATTAATAAATATATTCAGAATTGTAAATGTTTTCCACAGCTCTCCTGAAAGAAATTCCAGTCTTTTCCAGGACACAATGTTAAGATATTATATATAGTGCTGTTTTTATAGGATTGTGTATGATTGATTACATTTCAATCAAGTTTGATAAAATGTCCTTCCATTCATATATTGAAATTGCCTTCATTTTATTTAATGTACCAGTATATAGTCAATTTTAAAAGTTCATCTGAGCACATGGAGATGTATAATGTAAATATTTTAACTTTTAAATAAATTTTAACATTTTCATTTGACACTGCCATCAATGATTAAAGCTAGGGTGATTCAGGTCAAGTCATGAGTACATCTATGTCACTTATATTGAGGCTTCCTGGATGAAGTAAAAAAATATGATGACATTTTTTGTAGAACTTATTGTAGACTAGTTCTTCAGTGATGTAACGACCGTCATCTTTTAATAAGATCTCAAACAAAAGACTTGTATCTGATCTTAAGCTTCCACGTTTATAAAATTCTGTAAACGTTTATACAGCGGCTATTAAACTAAACAGTCCGTTTACATGAAACATTGCACAATACTGTAACAAACCAGTATCTCCAAAATACCAGATTTTACTGTACATACAACTTCTAAAATTGAATAGATCAACTTGATTCTGTTGTTAATAGAGTAAGATAATCAGATCTTGTCTGAATGTATATTTTAATACTACATTCTAAAGCATCACTTGAAAAATGAAATTTGATCTCATGACATCAAAGTACTGTACTTCTACACAGTGACTTTTTGCATTTTTTAGCCAAATGACATGTACCATGTTAAAACATAACGTAACAATGTCATCATAATTATTAATAACACCATGTGACCATTTACATTTTTACAGATTTTGTAAGTGTTTACTAGCCAAACCCAAAACGTAAACATGTACATGTGTATATTAATCTGAAAACCTGAATCAAGACCATTTTACTCATACTGAAGCAGTGTTCATTCTAAGATTTTTCAGATGGGGCCATTTTTTATAAAAAAAAATTATTGAAAACATAATAACATCAATAGTTTTGCATCCATCTTATGTTTGATATGACCCACTAAGCCCTTTACAATGGGACCATTTGACAACATAAAATATCAACAGCAACATGGCATCCTTTCAAAATTAACACTGTTGAGGCAGTTTGAGATAGTGGAGGAAACCCAAGTACAAGGGGAAACTTTAATGTAAGCAAACTAGTGTCTGACTAAGTGCGATTTGAGCCCAAGTAATGAGATGTACTTCCATTAACCAAAAGACTTGTAGATGACAGGATGAATAAATGAGGTTTGGGTCCAAATCAAGATTAATTTCACTAAATGAAATGTCACCAGCCAAAGGTGAAGTTTTATAAATTTATTTCTTTCATTCCTATCACATTTAAAGAAGTCCTTAATTTTAAAAGTAATACATGTAATACAAATATTAATACTTATTGTTTCATAAATATCATGTTTAAATCCTGTAAAAGGTTTGAGACACAAAATTGATAAATTATTGGAGAAATCAACTAAGAAGCAATTACAAGTATTCAATATCTTGGCTTGAACATGGCACATGACAAATTTAAATTTTAATTGTTATACCTTAAATTCTCCTTGGTTATAAAATTACCGTAAGAATGGAAATTTAATTTTTTATCAGTATCAATGTGTTTAAATTAAAGGACCTACAATGGGATATTACAAGAAAAATTGATGTAAAGGTGGGGCTTCAATGATATACGATTTGATGGTATATCATAGTTAATTTTAAGATGATTCGGTTCACGTATGACAAAGTTAATCACAGTACACTAATCTTGAATTTACCATTTGTTTTTCATCTGAGTTTAATTTATTTGTATGCTGATATTAGGTAAACTTGGAGACACTATACAACCACACCACCACCACCCTAACCAGCACAAATCACATTGTACTAGTATCAGGCCCTATCTTAAGACGAAATTCATTATGAAAATTTTGCCTGTAAAAGCATTGACAACCACAACCCCTTTAAGTCTAGCTTTATATTTGACTCAAAGAAAAATTTATCTATTTTTATTACAAAAAATATGCATATATATATGTCATTTTGTAAAAATTATGTTTCCATATGTATCAAAGTACAAGTAATATTTATTCCAATCTTTAATGGCATTGATTTGAATAGATGAGGAACTATACTAATATCAAGTTTATCTGTGAAAAGTTTTTCATATAAAAGTGCCAGAATATTGGTTGGTTGTAATTTAACGTTGTTTAACATCACATCAGCATTTTTTCTGCTATTCTGGGTATTTGTGACAACAGCAATTAAGCCTAGTAAAATCACCCTCTCAGGGTGACTTTTAGGTGCTGGGTTAGTACTTACTCCAGACAAGTACATCAGTCATCAAGTCACATAATGACATATACATTTGCGATGACATGCACCAGGTAATCAGTCAAAATTTTGTCCTCTTTAAATACAGAACTCCAGGTGAGGAACATTTTATCAAATTAAAAATGTTGTGTGATGACCCATTGTGTTTAAGGCCCATGACCTCCTGCTCTGGAGATGGACGCTTTACCACTGTACCAGGTACCAGAAGACGAGGTTCAAGGAATCTTTCCCAGAGATCATCATTTAGATTGCCATGCGTAGGCACTACTTTTACAACAGGTTAAGTACACAGCCTTAATATGGGTATACTATTAAAACACCCAGATGGCCTTTCCTGAATACCTCTGACAGAGGCAATAACCCTTAACCCATCATGGCCCATGGAGAAAATCAATGGGGGTTTTGCCCTACTTGTTAAAACAGGGTGATGTCAATAAGGTGTGTATTACAAGGCCTTGTTGGTTAAGGGTGACCATTCAAGGGTCAGATGGATATTTTATATTGTTTTGTAGACAGCGATTTTATAGCTTCGGAGATTTTTCTTGGATAACTGGCTAACCCCCCCCCTCCCCATCTGAAAATCATCTGTCAACTAACTTCACTTTGCAATAGTATGTTCATCCAGAAAGAATGTCATCCACAATCGAAACACATAAACTGTAGTCCTCCACTGTGATGTATTAATCACTTCAGCAGACAACATAACGGTAAAATCATAATTTTACTATATACACACAGTCGACTTAGTCGAGATATCCACAACACACTAAAAGACTTCGGAATGCATCCATGATTCCGGAACTACTTTAGGGTTCTTAAGGGGCATTTTCAATTTTTAATTCTGGATTCACGTCCAATCTTTCTGGACACAAGAGACAAATAATTGATGAAAAATAATTATAATCATATTGAAGCAAGTATAGAAATTTTTTAAATATTGGTAACTTTAACGGTGAAAAAAGAATAATTTTCATTGATATAAGAGATCCTTCTTTTTTTCGAAGTGCCCCTCAGAGGTCAACATGTATTTAGGGTATTTAAATGCTAATTCTAGTATTTTATTATCATCAGAAAAATTTAAAGATATAAAATTGGCTTTCGTTGATGATTACAATATCTTATTAGCGAAAATCAATGGTAATACGCCTGATCTAAAACGCAATGAAGAACTATATCTTCCGGCGGATTAAAAAATACTTCCGTGCCTCATTACTATTTCAATAAATGGAGATTGGCGTAAGAGTCACTATGGTGATTATAAACAATTTTTAGAACAGGGTTTATTTACCAATTTTTTATCAGTTGTAGGCCATGTATCTTTTTTCTTGCAACTTTTGATTTCTGGCTAGGTCTAGATAGATCTATTTGTGGAGAAATATATCTATTAATGGATCTTGTTTACTGTAGATCTATACATTGGGAATATAAATAAATAAATAAATACATAAATAATAATAATATATAGAATAAAATAAATTATAACACGAAGTAATTAAATAAATAAACATTAAATTAAACTAAACATTATATTTAATAAAATAAAATAAAATAAAATAAAATAAAATAAAATAAAATAAAATAAAATAAAATAAAATAATGAATGAATGAATGAATGAATAAATAAATAAATAAATAAATAAATAAATAAATAAATAAATAATAGTGTCCGGTTATCAGGTTTGTTTTAGTTGTATCGTGTTTTACATATGTAATTAATATAGACTATTTGTCATTGAATTAAATACACCGTTCAGCCAATTTATATGAATGAAATATTTACTGACATATGTATTATTACTACAATATTACAGATGTATTACAATATGTTATGGGAATTCATGGAGAATACATCACTAGAGAATTGGTTATTATCCCCACAACAAACATTCTATCTTGATAGCTAATCTAATTATTTGATATGTATCGACTGATCACGGTAATAATCTACCTGATACAGATCGTCTTCCTAACATGGCTCCTATGTATATCTTTAATTTACTTAGCAAATTATGGAAAACAAGGGAATTACTTTGATATGTCCTATTGGTTTGATGGTTTTGATTTTATTATGATCTGAATAATTAATCCTGAATTTATAGTTGACCGCAATGTCCGCTATATAGTTAAATCAACCAATACACAACGTGTCTCACAAAATGATGAAAATTATAATGTAGCCCAAGAAGGTGTATCAGGAAAGGAACAAAACTGTTGGGAAGAACCGGGGTCGAATCCAAGACCTCCCGCCCTATATAGGCGAATAATCTACCACATTGAGCTACCCAGACCACAACATTCCATGGAAAATCTCATCCATTCCCTCGGATTGTGGTTATAATTGCCAGGCCACACTGAGCCACTACAAATTGTATCAAGGAGAAAATGCAAGGTGGGATCGGGGTTTGATCCCGGGACCTTTTCGACTACACTATACTATAGGCAATTGCCCTACCAACAAAGACCGCTACATAAGTAAGTAAGTAAGTAAGTAAGAACAAAAGTACTAATCCATATCAAAACCCAAATCCCTAGACAAAGTAAACACTTTGAACTTTGAAAATGGCAAATTAGGTTAAACATGTCTATGTAAGCAAGCTTGGCTTTTTTGCTTTTGAAAAATGAAAAGTACACGTTTTTCAGCTACTAATTGGTTTGTTCTATTTCAGTGTAAATAACCATCAGTTAACTGTTTTATGGAATTTTTCTCTTGAATTTAGCCTGATAACGAAAAATGTCTATAAAGAGTGAAATGAACTAAATCTGCGTTGTCTTGTTTGACTGTTTTTGTCAATTACGTGAGTTGTGTCTGTTCTCGGATGCGTTTGCGTTTGCCAAGGAACAGGTGCTTATGTTTTTCAGTTAAAATCACTATATGCTATTTGATATATATAAGTGAATCTAAAAAGTGTCGTGTAGCATTTTTGAGCATTTGTTTTAGAAATTAAAAAGAAAAACCCACACGACAATAGTGGTGGTATAAGGACTTGGAAATAGCATACATCAATTCTACTTGTGCCTGTGCCATCTAGCCAGAACCCAGACGGCGCATGTACAACTAGAATTGATGTATTATGCAAAAATAAGCAAAAGGGATAATTATCGCTATATCCAAAATTATCCTGGATATATTTGACGTCCAATAATACAATGGTCCTTTCGTTCTCACGTGGCTGAACATTGTAACTAAGCTAAACTGGAAAAGCTTATCCTACCGGAGCACCAGTTCTCACTTCCTTGGCGGAAGTTCACATGTTTAATTTGACTTGCCAGTTTCAAAGTTTTTACTTTGCTTTGCATGGGATTGTGATTTGGATATGGATCAGTATATTAATTTTGTTTTTTATTTTATCTAACCCGACCTTTTATCATCAGACATAAAAATACAGTAAAACCTGCTATAGCGATCCCCTCTATATAGAGACCATTTGTCCATTAAGACCCGTTATTAAGGTCCCCTTTTCACATTTTAACCAAACAGACCCTCGATATAATAGAACTTCTGCCCATTAAGACCAGTGTTTAAAGTCCATTTTGCTTCTTCCATAGAACTTTTTAATAAAAACCAATAGTTTATGAAGTCCACATTTTTTATGTCTTGAGTGGCCTTTTGTAGTTTTACCGTATTTAGAATCAGGAGGACACTTGTACTAGCACTTAATTTATACATGTCCCAGCAAAAACACACCCTGCTTTTTTTAATTACACTTTTGAGATATATTCACACATCAAGCCGTCACACCTCACGTTATGCGGGAGGCAAGGTTTGGTGTTGAAATTACTAGAACTATAGAAATCGAACACACAAACAGCCATGTTAACACATTTATACGCGCCTTTTAAAATGGGTTAAAATCCCAAAGATTAGTTCTTATGAAATTTCACGAAATGGAGGTAGCACCTTAGATCGAAAATCGACAAACATCTTAAGTTCAAAAGACCAATTTGGTCTAATTAACACCATTTCCATTTCGCGTGTTAAAAACGTGGATGGGGACTTATTTGGAGTGGAAGTCACATGTAAACAACATATAACATGAGTTTGCAAGCACTGGTACAGGATCCAATTATTGGCCAAACATGTTAGGATACAAGTGTTGGCGTGTTGAAATACAAGTGGCTAAACACCTACTAAGCAAGTTTATCATTAGGTAATAATGTGTTGTTTTAACAAGAGTAGTTCAATTTTAAAAAAATCGAGGGTTTGCAAATAAAATCCAGTTTTGTTCCGTTTCTTTTATTTAAAGCAAAGAGAAATGGTTGTTCAAAGAACACAATCCAGACAGAAACTGTCTACTGTGATAATCAGAACATCCAAAGCATCGAAATCAGAAGCAAGACAAAAAGATAAACACACACCAGCAGACTAATTATAATAACTATAGAATAATGGGGTTCGCCGTAGTACCACGTGACACCCTCTAATGTTTGTGCGAAACACTTATTTCCAATGGATATGTAATCGCATAAAATGACGTTTCCCGTAAACAACGACGTCATGCCGGGAATTTGTGACGTTGACGTTTTCCAACACGTTCCGCGCAAACGTTAAGTGGTATGGATCACGTGGTACAGGGGCGAATCCCATTGTAACCCCTCATTTTCTCATTCCCGATTTTGGACGGCCACGTGGATATAATAATAGAATGGTATCTATGGGGTGTGGTATATGAGACGTGGAAAATTGTTGTCAAATTTCTGAAAAAGTGGGGATAACGTTGGAAAAAACATTAAAACAATAAATTAAAAAAAAACAGAAACTTCACAATTACAAAATACAGTCTCTACAAAGAAAGTGACGGTAAGAAAAATGTCAACTTTCTGAAATATAGGTAAGAACAACCTCAGAGAAATGTTAAAACTGACAATAGAAACGTGACAATAACAAAATATAATATCAACAGACTAAGAATACAATAAGAAAAGTGTCAACGTTCTGAAATGGAAGAACGGTGTTGGAGAAATGTGAAAACTGACAATAGAAACCCGAATATGACAAATTGAGTCTCCACAAAAATGTGACAATAAAAAAGTGTCAACTTTCTTAAATGGTAAGAATAGCGTTGGAGAAATGTGAAAACTGACCATAGAAACGTGGCAATAAAAAAAAAGATGTATCTGTTCCTTCAACAAGGAATGAAACTTGATGGCTGATGTTAGCCACCGTATGTATGTATCGACAATCGCATGTATGCACACTTACTCTCAACAGGTAAAACACGTGTTTAACAATTGTACACGCAACCAATGCACAAAACAACAAGACCATTAAAGTACAAATAAAAGGAGTATATATCCATGTTAACAAGTCCAGTCATGGTAAAAGTCCTTGTTTTGAACTGACCATCTACATGTATACAGATGCAGCACAGAAACAGTGGGTAATAATGAAACATATGACACCTAATCAAAAACAAACATATCAACCCGTGTCCAAACCACAATCACAAAGCAAGGTAAAAACTTTGAAAACTGGCAAATTAGTTAAACACGTGAACTTTCACCAAGTAAGTGAGGCCAGGTGCTCCGGCAGAAGTGTTAGCACCTCCTGTTCAGATTAGCAAAGATAAACTAAGAGAAAGAATGAACTGATGTATCAAGAAATGAGCTTGGCAGTACCCGTTACAAAATATCAATCAATACCTAATAATCATCTAAAGTTTGATTGGAGATGTCCATCTAGTCAGTGATGACGGAGTCTTCACTATGGCAAAACTCGTGAGTACCCTTCACCACAGCCCTTAAAGGTGTTGCATAAACAACTAAATAATAATGAATTATTGGCAAGACAGGAACTAAGATGTAATTGCAATCATAGGCTGTATGTGCCCTACAGTTGACTGTAAATTGACTGCGGGATAACTCGCAAAAGGTATCGTATAAATGGCGCGAATAAAGATTAGATGAAGCTTTGGATTTTCAAATGATTTGATTTGGGAAAGTTAGACATCAGTGTCGATAACCCAGAAGTGTGTCTGAAGGATAGAAACAAGAAAAGAAGATGAAATTATAATCAACCAACAAGAAAAATAGACATTCAGAAGGCTAGAAAACTCGGTAGGCATTAAATACAAAAAAACAGGTTGGTTAGGGATTTCACAAAATACTTAATTTGATGTTAGGGCCACGTTCATTTACAGTATGTTGTACAGTTAGTTTGCGCTTGTTCCTGAATACATTGCACAGTTTGCTTTCTTACTCTACTGATTAATACATACTGTTTAATCTTAACTCAAATACTTAGACAAAACCAATGATCACCATTTTTGTCATTTTATTGTTTGATCCCTGGCTAAAACCGCGAGATTTAAAATCAGTGCTTGATGTGCTTCATATAATTTCGTATTTCATCCGTTTGTTGTGTGGTATTGTGTTTTCCATTGTCATGTGTACGCGAACGTGTTTCCTTTGTTTAGTCAAGATGACCATAAAAATAAGCATGACAGAGTTGTAGATCATGAACTTTATACTCGCTATACAAGGCACACTGCTTAAGGAAATAAAGAAATATTGTTTTAGAAATTAATAAAAATAGTTGAAACACTAAGTATCCAAGTGATTCCATAACAAAACATTTACCTCCTAAAGTGTTGAAGTTGTCTTTTATTTTTTCCTTTATTTTTTCTTTCTTCCTCCCGCTTTTCTTGACCGGCTTTTCATCGTCTGCAACGGTCGCCGCCTCATCACTAGAATCAGACGATATATCCATAATGACCAAATAACGGTCAGATTTTTAAAAAATTAATTAATTTTTTGTTTAAATTTCACCACAGCCATCTTTGTATTTGGTCTGCCATGTTTGTGCCGAGAGTTGATCTATAAATCCCTAACATTAATCGCATATATGTTTTAATTCCTAAAGCCATTTAATCGCTTAATTTAATCATATGTTAAAGAACCTTCTCTATAAATTTATACTTTATTGTTCGGAATATTACGGAAAATAAAAGACCATTAAATTAAAACATGAACTCTAGGTTGATAGGGACTAGCTAGTAATGTTTCCTTATTATTTATTTATTTATTTATTTATTTAAAATAAATTTATTTATTTATTTATTTAAAATAAATTTATTTATTTATTTATTTATTTATTTAAAATAAATTTATTTATTTATTTATTTATTTATTTTCTTGCAGGAATCTGAAAAAATTGAGTTCCAGTTTACAACAAAATATACTGTTTGATTATGTGATTTTGACTTGAAGATCTTAACTTGAACGCCAGTGTTTCATGTTCCCGGATAATTGTTTTTATTTCTCATTTGAGAGAGAGAGAGAGAGAGAGAGAGAGAGAGAGAGAGAGAGAGAGCTTGATGGTAAAAGTGATGTAACTTATCAAGATACATGCACTCTAAAGTACAATTAGTCTGGTATTTGGGACCGGTCACTTGTGGATTAAAGTGGATTATCGTTAATAAGTGTATAACCCAATTTCTCAAAGTTCTTTAATGCGGTCAACAAGATCAAATTCCAGGATTACAATTGCTACTTAAATATTCAATTTAATATCACGAAGAAAAAATATTGTAATTATCTAACATTCAATGATCCATTCCGATAATTAGCTAATTAATCGGGTTTGGGACCACTCATTGTAAAAATGGCGATGTACAAATTATTTTAGCCACAACTCGATTTTATGTTAAATCAGTTATTAGCATATTTTTGTGCGATACTTTTGATTTTATTGTGTATAGCCTAACAGACAATGCCTCGTTTGCCTTTCCAGACAGGGTACCATACAGGGGAGACAGCAGTATCTCGTATTTTAATGACTTATGTATAACCCGGTCGAGGGTTCGAGCTTCGAACCCAAGACCTACCGCTCTCCATGCTGCCGGACACTACCATTGAGTCAACGATGCTGTCATAACATATTTATGGAGTTCTGATAATGTTTTCATGACTTGCATCATTATTTGAAGATTTAATATATTTTATATAACTGTAAGGGCGCCGAGTTTTTTTCTTCTTCTTTTTTTGTTGTTGATTTGTCAACAAAATTTTTAATCATCTTCTACATCTTATATGGTTTTAAAACCATCTATAGAATGCTAGATGATAAATATATAAAGTACCATAATCATGTTAACGTCGTTTTTCCACTTTTAGCACGATACGAAACCGCATTTAAGGTCTTCCTAACTAGAAAATTGACTGAATGAGAAAAGCAATCTGAGAAGGACAACTCTTATTAACCTGTACAATCGACTTTTCTGATTTCTTATTGTATTATACACAACGCCTTTTACCTCCTACGTTTGACTCCCACTCGGTGAGATCTTTTGCCGGCGGTTTTCTGCGACCACTCCGGTTTCCGCCACCATCCCTGGACTGAATGACCAATGTTGTTGATGCTGCTGCTGATCATGATGACGACAATATTATTTTATTTGATGCTAAAAAACTGAATATGATTTACTCGGAAAAAATCTTCACTACAAACACGATTTTTCAACAATAGCTCAAATGACAAATAATCTCGCTATTAAAATCACTTGAATACTATTTTAGTCGTTTATGTGTCTGGAATTGAAGTTCGCTAAATGTCACACATTCCAAGAAACTGCATTAATCACAAATGTCACCATTTCCCCCATGATTTTTGATCGGTTAAATTGCTTAATTTTTTACACCATGTATACGCTTACTTACCTACTTAGTCCTCTTCGTGCCTGGAGCACATAAGGCCTTTACCGAGGACCAAATTCTAAAATCCTCGGTTTTGCTTTCTGTAGCGGTTGTATTTTTTTACATGTTAGGGTTGCTAACCCTAAGCATAACCCCCTGGACTCGGAGGACCAGTGGTTTTCTGTTGGGGTTTTCCTTCCCTTAGTCACAGGGTCCGGTTATTTAAAGGCGCCGGAGGCTAGCCTTTCGCCACTGTCACTCAGCTGCCGAAGCATTTCCAGGGTCACCAAAACGAGAAGGTGTGACAAGTGACTTGCTGGCAGAACCTATTTGAGACGGTAGGCATTAACTCGTGGTTTTTGTTAGTGTATGTCCGTGACCAGAGAGACACCCCTCGAGACCCTCACCAGCATTTGACCCTTATGTTTACGCTTATTTCTATTTTTTGTGCGTGTTATGTTTTAGAATTGTTATGACTTGACCAATTATTGTAATTATGTGTTAATAAAATGAGAGAGAGAGAGAGAGAGAGAGTGTGTGTGTGTGTGTGTGTGTGTGTGTGTGTGTGTGTGGATAAAATATGCAGGCTTTATTAATATGCGATTTCATGATATTATTTTTTGCCAATAAATGTACTTGAGTTAGAACAATAAAAACTATTTTAGACATAACAATTCTTGCAAAATAAAAAAAAATTACATGTATATAAAATTCAGACATTTCCATTTAACCATGAAAAAAACTTTAACATTTTAGTATATTATCTAGAAATGTTTTGTTTAATCATAATTTATATTAAGCTATAAAATGGTTATAGTGTGATTAATCGTTACTGTTACCGTATTTTGTAATGCTATGTACACGTCACGTCCACCAGTGTCAAGATTTATGTGCTAAGGAAATGTGGGTTTTTTTTAAAATCTGTTATAATTTTAAATCAATCTAATTCTTAAATTTTAATTTCTCCTTCCAATTTGTTGACAATGCTCTTTGAAAAAAGCGCTTGTACGTGTGACAAAAAGGAGGATCCATGCTTTCCGTCATAATATTTCGCAGTCAGTTTTTAAACATTTGATTTATGCGTTGTAACACTGTTTTTGACAAGACACTACCAAATGTTACGGTTTTGGTCTTAATTGTTATCGCTAATTTTTTTTACTTTTTAAGACAATGACATGAGGGATTCTTATTCTATTTTTCAAATAAGACCAATTTCATTTTTTTTTCAAAAATTAAAAAGGTCAAAAACACACCACACTGAGATTTTTCATTTCATCTGATAATGCCAATCCATTTCACATGCAGAGAGAATCCAAAAGGGAAAATGAGGAGGTAAAATAGTTAAATATGTTTCTTAAATTAACACATTCTAAAATGGCTAACAAATAAAAATATACCATTTACAGTTGCAAAATAAATCCTAACAGGGGTTAAAATATTTTTTTTGTATAAGTTCACATTTTGGAATATAAAATCATTATAAAATTTAGCCCCCATAGGGAGCCCCATAAAATTTTGTTTTTTAAAATGTGTCACGATGCAAAGTTTTGAAAGTTTTGGATTTGAACACGTGCACGCGCTGAACACCTGTACACCTGGTACACACCCATCTCGATTTCCTGACTTGATTGACAAATCAGCAGCAATGTCAATTTCACCATTTCGAAATCTTCGTTGGTCATTTGCACAAAAAATGATTAAATTTAACGAATCGTTTAGACTTAAATTTAACCAATGGTTATCTTTTGCTTAAGACTTGGTAAGTTTTGACTACTGGTTAAAATGACTTGATTTTTATCCAAATTTTGAAACATGATTAAGAATTTATTCATTAATTATAAAAGTAATACAGGATGGCCTTTTACTCGAATATTCTGCAGACATACGCCATTTTTTGTTACCAATAAAGAACATCGCAGAAGATATATCCTCGACCGTCCGTGATTCGAGACTCTAATAGACACGGGGGTAATCCTGATACACCGTATTTCATTTACGTCGGAGTATTCCGTCGGTTTTCATTTACGTCCGAGTAAAATGATACATTTTTGGTCGTTACGCTTTACGTTAAAGAGCAAAGAACACGGTTTTTCATATAACTTCACAAAAACGAAACTTTAAAAGAAAGCAAAAGTTTATTCGCATTATATTTGATGGTACTTAACTGCCTCATATAAAATCTTGCAAGAAATAGTCATATTTTTCACGTTCCTGTAACATTTCCATTTTTGGCCGGTCCCTTTGTTTAGCAGCTGATTTTAATAAAGCGGGTTTGGATTCAAATGATGTTTCTACTCAAAATTATCAAGAAATGTCTATACTTTCATAAACTTGCGAAGACAGAAGCTTTACTCTGCTTTTAAGCGAAATTTAATGTTTCGTTTAAGCTGAGTAGCATAAATGTTACGCTTTCCGACCAGCTGTGTTATGCTTTACGTGAAGACATGTTACGCTTTCCGTTTAATATGATTCGAAATTGACAGAGCACACGCTTCATGATAACTTATGAACAAACGTCTTTATCGATTAAATCTTAACTGGTTGTTTCAGAAGTGATTCAGAAAGCATTGCAGGACATGATTTTATTTTTGAAAGAAAACAGAACCATACAGTTCGTAACTTGAACCAATAAAGAAAAAACAACATACAATGTACATGCTATTATCCCAAAAGGAAACACTTGCGAAGGTGTAAACCGACTTATAGATAGTTAAGCCAATTACATAAACTATACTCCACGTCTAAATCACGTACAAAAATTTATGATTATCTGGTAGACGCAGTAGTAAGTGGTAATTTTTGTTCAAATTTGACTTGGTCGTGCTTTGTACGGGGTTGCAGTCGGCGGCTGTTACACTACTGAAGCACCTGAGTACGGCTAACCACGTCTAGCCATGTATAAGGCTAAAATGGTTTTGAACGTGTTCGAACGCGGGGCAAGTAACCAAGTGCGTCTGTAGCACTGCCGATCAAGAGTTGAGCGCGGACGTAAAACGGGCACTCCACTGCCCAATCACGGATAACAGCGGTTCGGCGTCGTCGGAAGCTTGGCTTGCGGCGCATATAAAAGCGCTCCGCGCACGGCTGGTCTTCACAATTGCCGATCCAGATCTTCTGCAGTCCATATCTCCACGCAATTTTCTATTTCATCATGCCAAGGAAGAAGGGTTACGTTGCCAAGAAGAGGCCGTGGAAAACCAAGACCAAAGGCCCTAGCTGAGGATTAGGCTCCCCACGACCCCCAGACCCATTTGACTGTGCACGTCCCTGTTAGCGTAGAGTTTCATCATGCAAGTCTTGAGCCCGAAGGCATCGTCACCAACCAGGAAGTAGGGTATATCCTGTGTGTCACCTGGCAGAGAATCTTGCTGTTGGAACCCGGCGATGTCATTGTTCTGTAGACCCTCCTTGACCTAACTTTCATTGTAGACGTGGTCATCAGCCCTTGCCGCTTTCGTCTATCCACAGGAACAGTCTGAAGACAGAAATGCCAGGAGGATAAAACTGAAGAGACCTTTATAGTTGAAGAAGTCGGACCCAGCGTTGGAAAGAGCTTTAAACGCAATATGCTTCCCATCTATAATCCCAATGACATGTAGAAAATTCTACCTGGGGTACCAATCATCAGCTTCCTGGCGCCACTAGACCTCAGTGTCTGGCGGGGAGAGCATCTTATGAGCATACTCGTGGACGATTGCCTCACAGACTTCACGCACCACTAGACTTATGGTGTTGTGGGGGGCCCATCAGGCATATTGCATCTCACGGTACTTGGAGCCAGAAGCAAGATGCCTCAGGCGATAGCAACCTTCAGGCCTTGTTCAAGGGGAGCTCTCCAGTTGGTAGTCTCGTTGTAAGTGCTGGTGTTAGTCTCTGCAAAATTGCATCGTACATCGCAGAATGCATCCTCATAAAGGCAGTGATCAGTCGTTTGAGACATCGTTTAACGGGTTAAGGTAGTGCTTTGTACGCGGAAAAATCCATTTCTTAGTGATAAGCCGCTAATCACTTGCTATACCAATGTGTAACATACGTTCGATGACCGCGCTTTGGCCGTGACAGACCGCTAAGCTTTCGCGTCTTACCAAGTTTTAATCACTGCCGGAACGCTGATTATCACCTGCGTTTTACGTATGTTTCACGTCTTTACCACGTGTCACCCGTGGTTGTCCGCGGACTAAAGTTTTGAGCAGTTCAAAACTTTTTGCCGCGTCCGACGCCGTTCGGATTTTTCTCCGCCTCCTGTCACGTCTATAAATCGACTGGAGCTCGTCTTAAACTCCACATCAACGCGAACAATATCGTCTGCTTAACGGGAGACCACTTTTTGACGGGTTATGGCTGTGATGAGCCGTAAAGCGCTGTGTGACCGGGCCTTGAAAAGGATCAAATGTAGTTCATTTATTTTTTTTCATTTTACCTTTTTCATATAGGAATGTAGTTGAGTTGGGTAATTTTTTTACGCCCCAGTCAAGTGAAATTGTATTTTAGGAGTGGCCGAGTGGTCTAAAGCGTGGGCTTCTGGATCATAGTGCCTCTCATCGCCTTGGTGCGAGTCTCACTCGGACAGTTTTAGAAAGTTTGACAGTTCATTTGCCGAAGGTCGGCGGATTCTCTGGGTACACTTGTTTCATCACCATCTATGAATTGACCGTCTCGATATCTGTGGAAGAATCTTGACTGGGGCTTAAAACACCATTACCCAACTCAAATATATTCTTAGATCAAAAAGTTAAACATTAAAACAATAGCTAGATGTACCTTAACGCTCACCTGATTATATACAATGGATCAGTGACCGTCCCAACACAATTACAGGTTGGTTGAGATAAAATGTAGAAAGTCTGTTTTATATAGATTAGTTAAGTTATAACAATTGTATCCATTTCAGTATTCTTTTTATATCTGTAACCTAGACCCTAACCCTCTTTATTCGTCCTATATCTGTAACCTTTGACCCTGAACTGAAGACCTTGATCTATATGATCAGCATGTCAATACCTACAATATTCTAACATACATGCCTATACAACAAGTTAATAGTCAGTGCAGATAATTAACAATTTTGGTTTACTTGTACATGTTTGAATTTGACTTTTGAACCCATGTCCTTGATCTACATCTATGTATAAAAATGATCGTCATGTAAATACCTACAATAAACTGAAAATCCCATGCGTTATCACCAGAAATGTTTAAAAAATTAACAATTTGAACCAAAGGTCACAAACTTGGACATGGCCTGCAGCTTTGATCTGACATTAATTCGAAGAAAATAGCAAGACAAGATCAACAGTGAATTCTCCATACAGTAAACCTTTGTTGAGTTTTAAAAATTATGAACTTTAAGCAAAACACACGTTACCTATTTTCGTCCAGTTTTCATGAAAAAAACACAATTTTCATGTTCCCAGTTATCCTGAATCCAAATATCACATCGAAATTTGCTTGCACTTTTTGGTTTCAGAGAAAAAGATTTTTTGTTTTTTTGCTATATGTAGTAACAGCAGCCATCTTCTTAGACGTGACCAAATCCCGAAAAAAATGTAAATGCCTGTTACCAAGGCATATAATCACAAAGTTTCAAATAGTTTTAGAAGAGATAATCAAAATGTGAAGTTTACGACCGACGCACGACACACGACGGACGGTGATAGATTGCAATAACTCAACTGAGCCCATGGACCAGGTGAAACCATATATATAAACTACATTTTTCCTTTTCAAAATGGTATTTGACACGAACAGTTTAACTTGCCTTAAGTCTGTCTCACACAGAACACGTTGGGCACACGGTTCCAATACGGTATACTCGGTTATACACGGGTTGACTGGTACGAGTATTGAGCTCCAACCGTGCATGGGGATGAGTTGGTACGATTTAGACTCGAATGTAGCACGAGTATATACGAACAAAGCACGGATATACTCGGTCGGTCAAGCAAGGTTTGTCACGGTTTGAACACGATTTGCAAACGATTTTCATACGATTGTTGTACGGTTCCAAGTACGGTCTAGTACGGTCTGTTACGGCCTAGTACGAGTAAACACGACTTTTACTCGATTAACTGGGCATTTACAGGGTTTACATACGGTCCCACCGACTTTTGTTGGAGTTATGCTCGAATTATCACACATTCGTGTATGTTTTGATGTTCTTTGCTTCTTTATACACAGTTACATTTGCTAGATATCGTGTTTGGAAAGTGTAATAGCACTTTTTGAGCTCAAAGTGGTTTTGATAAGAGTACAGCTTCCTAACTGGTGACTTAATTTTTGGACCAAGGGACAAAATCGTTATTTCTTCAAAGGGAAAAATGAATAATAAGATGTACCTTTATAAGGGAGCAAATGTTATTTCAAAGAAAATATCTAAGAAAAATAACCACTGCTCGCTTATAAAGGTACATCTTATTTTTTCTATGGGAACCTTTAATTTTATTTTTGCAAAGTGATAATAATAAAATATTTAATAAGCAGTGCATTTATGTATATGTCTGTACGGTCTCACACGGTCTTGTACGATCGCTAATACGATCATACTCGGTCTCGTACGGTCTCACACGGTCTTGTACGATCGCTAATACGATCATACACGGACATGGCACCCGTGCCAGTTTTTAAAAGTTTTAAAAATCATACACGGCTTTCACGGATACACTCGAATGGCCCGAGTGTAAGTCGGATAAGGCCACGGTTGGTTCGGTTGTATGTACGGTTTACACGGGTGGCCAACCGTATAAGCCGTGTGTTCTGTGAGAGACAGGCTTTACAGACTACCTTTATATGAAGGCCACTTGTTTTTAAAAGTTAATACTAATGTATCTCAATTGCTCTTTATTCATGCCATTCGAAACTTGTATAAGGGCCACCTACCCATAAACCCACTTTTACGTGTTCCCTTGAGTAGCCTTTATCAGCAGGATTGACTGTAGTTTTATTTGTGTAATTAGTATAACTATCTCTAAGTCGGTTTACCCTTTCGCAAGTGTTTCCTTTTCGGAGAATAGCATGTGCATTGTATGTTGTTGTTTTTTTTCTTGATTGGTTCAAGTTACGAACTGTATGGTTCTGTTTTCTTTCAAAAATAAAATCATGTTCTGCAATGCTTTCTGAATCACTTCTGAAACAACCAGTGAAGATTTAATCGATAAAGACGTTTGTTTAAAGTTATAATGAAAAGTGTGCTCTGTCAATTTCGAATCACATTAAACGGAAAGCGTAACATGCCTTCACGTAAAGCATAACACAGCTGGTCGGAAAGCGTAACATTTATGCTACTCAGCTTAAACGAAACATTAAATTTCGCTTAAAAGCAGAGTAAAGCTTCTGTCTTCGCAAGTTTATGAAAGTATAGACATTTCTTGATAATTTTGAGTAAAACATCATTTGAATCCAAACCCGCTTTATTAAAATCAGCTGCTAAACAAAGGGACCGGCCAAAAATGGAAATGTTACAGGAACGTGAAAAATATGACTATTTCTTGCAAGATTTTATATGAGGCAGTTAAGTACCATCAAATATAATGCGAATAAACTTTTGCTTTCTTTTAAAGTTTCGTTTTTGTGAAGTTATATGAAAAACCGTGTTCTTTGCTCTTTAACGTAAAGCGTAACGACCAAAAATGTATCATTTTACTCGGACGTAAATGAAAACCGACGGAATACTCCGACGTAAATGAAATACGGTGTATCAGGATTACCCCCGTGATAGAAAACGAACTAAATTTTCTAACGCAACAAGAATTTGAGAGCTGAAAAATAGACAACAGATTTTTCTGGATAGTTTCACAGTAAATACCTAAATTTTGTCTTTAATGCATGAAATCGTCACTGCAGAGACAATACTCGCGTATAATAACTGAAAACAAAAATGGCCTCGAATCTTGGGACGCTCTCGATTTTAGGACGGTCGACGATATATTTGGGCATAATGTGATAGATATAATTAATAAAAAAGAAACATACTAATCCATGTCCGAATCACAATCCAGAAGAAAAATAAAATTTTTGAGACTAACACGTGAACTTCCACCAGGGAAATGAGACCGGGTGCCCCGGAAGGGTAAATACCTCCTGTTTAGTTTGTTACACCTCATAGGCGTAGGAGCAGGGGGGGGGGGGCAGGGGGCCGCCCCCCCCCAATGTCAGAGAAGGAGGGGCCAGGCCCCCGCAATATTTTGTGTGAAATTTTGTATTATAGTTTATGTTTATAGTGTAAGTGCTAAAAAAAAAAACAAGAGCTTTACCAGGAAATGTCCATCTGGTAACCAATCAATTATCAATTTCATCATTATACTTGTAAAAGGGCGTCTTGAAATTCACCCTTAGAAACGGCTCACAGCATCTCCAATGGCAGGGGCGGATCCAGGATTTTTTGAAAGGGGGGTTTGAGAATTATATCAATGCTAAGTGCGAGCGCCGAAGGCGAGAGCTTCCAGAGACGAGGGTTCAGAAATACAGAAATGTGTTGTTATATTACCATATGGGGGTCACATCAGTCAATAGCTCTCTCTCTCTCTCTCAGTGGCGGATTCAGCGGGAGGCGTAAGCCCCCCTTTATGTCGCTAATATTGCACCAGAATGCAGGATTTTTGCGCCATTTTTCATTTTTTCAAAATTTTACGGGGGGGGGGGGGGGGGGGGATGCCCCCGGACCCCCTAGAAGGCTCTACACCCCCATTCCTAAAATTCTGGATCCGCCTCTGTCTGTCTGTCTCTCTTTTTTTCATTGGACTTAATTATGTCATGCAGTTATTTGAACAATTTTTGTCTTAATATTTCACTGCTTTTCAGTCTCTCATTCAGAACGCTGCAAAAATTTCCGGGGTACCCCATATCCATCTCATTGGAGATTACGGAACTTATGTCATACGGTTATTTTATATAATCTTGCCTTGATACCACAGTATTTTAACCTATCAAAACGCTGCAAAATACATTGGAAATGCGTCTAGACAGGACTTAGTTTTGAAAATTTTCCTGCGGCACGACAGACAAAGCTTCGGTTTGCCCCCCCCCCCCCCCCCCAATATTAAAAACCCTCCTACGCCTATGCACCTCCACGTTTGTAACCAATATTGAGTGAAAGGAACATGGGACTATGGACATCGAATATATCCAGGGCAATCCTGGAAACAGAGACATCAAACTTATCAACAATACTGTGATGACGACCATAAAACTTTTTGGAGCCCTTGCAATATGGCAAATTAGTATCCAATGGTTTCATTCAAGGAATATATCACATTCCAAATTCAGGAATTACGTCATATTGTATTGGTATCCAGTATCAACGACTCGATCACTCATTACTGAACTACCGATATAGGAGTATTAGACAGAAACCAAACAGATCAAGTACTGTGTCATAATGTATTAATATCAAGTGAACTTCAAGAACTACATCAGAGTTTTTTTGCATGCAGTGAATTTCAAATACTACGCCAAAATACTTGCAACAAGAGTTTTCTGCGTAAACAAGATCCCCCGCAAAGAGGTAACTCCGTAAAATTTATCGTAAAAACAATCTAATTATTCGGGACTTCAACCGATTTTTCCGGATTTTGTCTGATTTTTCTGGATTTTGTTTAAAAAATTCGGATTTTTAGATTATTATTCCGGATTTGGATCTAACATTCCGGATTTTCGCTAGCTCTTCCAGAATTTCGCATTTATTCCGGTAAAACTCCCTTCTAGTGATAACATGGACACCCAGAGTAAAGTGGACTATCTGAAACAGGTAAGCGGTATACACAATTACACCTTCCATTTGTCTATAAAGTTTCATCAATATCTGATGGACAGTGTCGGAGATTTGTGCAGAAAAAGTGTGACACACGGATAGACGGATGGACGGACGGAATGCTTACTATACCCCTTCGCCGATTACTCGGCGGGAGTTTAAAAGAAAAATAACATTATTCATATAATTCAGAGTAATTTTATTTTGTTTGATACGAAGACAATTAAAACTTTATACTGACAATTGCTTGAAAAGATATCATGCATTCTAAAACATATGATATACGTAAAATTCAAACGCTGGCGTATATTATCCAAGCATGGCCTTTCCACAGTTCTATGTGGATCCGGTTTTCCAGAAAAAACTGAATTGCTAAATCACTCGTTAATAAGCAGGGTTAAATCTAACACAATATTAGACAGTCCGGTTTCTGTGGTTAAAGGTCTTGGAGACTTTTAGCCTACAATCTGACATTATATATATCAGATACAGAAGTAACCGATAAAACTAAAGATGGCTGTTATTAAAATATGTTTTAACAGTTTGTACAAATGTTTAAAAATAATTAAGCATTTACTCAATTTAGTTTTTTCTCAAAATTCGGATCCATTTTGAATAACTGAAAATGTATAAAATCCGGCTGCAAAAAGCAAAAAATTAACAGTAACGATAGGATACAAACAACAAATCACTATTATGTACATACAAATGACCTATATATAAAAGACACTTTCTGGAATTTTCGGGATTTTGTCACGCCTATGCACGAATTTTTATATTTTCTTCCATTGTATAAATACAACAATCTGCATAGAACACATGGGGAAAGATCATAATGGATATCAATTACTGTAGTAATGTTTTCAAAATTGTGAGTCTTAACTAAAGGATATGCATGTGTATAAGATTTTTTCTATGTTGAAGTGGTAACAGCAAACACGTATTTTTCTAAAACACATGTAAATTTTTTACGAGAAAAAGAAATATTGGCGTTGAATTACTGAATTAAACACGGACACATAAAGAGAGATAAACGAAACAAAAGGTTTTTGTATATTCTTTATACGCATGAAACTCTCGACGAAAGGTATTTTTCTAAAATAAATGATTTTTACGAGAAAAACAAATATTCCTAAAGTAAAGTAACTTACATAGCGCATATGCACCAACGGTGACCAGATGTTACCGATGAACTTAAATTGTGTCACCATAAAAAACAAGCAGTGTCCAGCTAAAATTCCACAAGTGTCTTTTAATATAGAGGGTCAGTGTATAAAAACCAGAATGACGTCATAATTTGTCCAGTATATACAGTGGTTGGGGGTATGGTAGACATATTCTTACAAAGCCTCGTTTTCATTAAAACTCTGAATAATTGGTTACTACCGCCTTAAAAGACAATAACATAAAAAAACCTCTTCACGCACATTTACATAAAATTCTTTAAAATATCTTTTTTGCATTATTTAAAGTTTATAATAATCCTTTATAAATATTGGAAAAATCATATTGAAAGACGAAATTTAATTTCGCTTTTTTTCTAATACTTTTTATTAATAATAAAGCTCTGTCAATTATTCTTAACAGACCACGTGACCTAAGGACGGAAACATATCTCGAAAACACAACGTTTTTAACGTGTTATTTATATATTAACAACTTCCATATTGCAATCTTTCCCCTAAAAATCAGTCACCTTTACATATAAAAGGCGAAAACATCATACATTATGTATTTTACAAATAAACTAAATAAAAATTACAAAGAATCTTTAACTCATGGCGAAACAATAGGGAGTCAATGGGCTTCATGAATACGTAGCATCCGGTGATGCTTACGTCGATATAACACTCAGACTTGTTTGTTTTTCCGAGTTCCAAAATGCACCATAGTGCGGGAAATGTCAAGAAAACGAACGGGAATCGATAGCCAATGGGATAACAAGTACCTCAGCTATCCACACAAGTGCTATGGAGATTGTACGGGAAATATCAAGAAAACGGGAATCAATAGGCCTAACAAACGGAAATAATAGTTTCACAGAGATCTGCACAACTATGGGAAATGTCTAGTAAACGGGAATCAATAGGACTAACCAACGGAGATAATAGTTTCATAGAGATCTGCACAGCTATGGGAAAGAATCAAATAGGCCTAAGCAACGGAAATACTAGTTTCACAGAGATCCACACAGGTGTTATATGAAAAATACAGTACAATGAGTAAACAAAATTGTTTGTTTTCACATCCTTCTGAAACACATAATCATGGAAGTTCATGTTACATCAGAAAAATATCTATCTTAGTAAATGCTTACTCTTCGGTTCAAATATGCCCTAGTATACATGTAAATACAAAAATACATGATTTTGTGAAAATTAATAAACTGTATTCGGAATTTGGTTACTCAAAATTTTGATGAATAATATATAATTTCAATTAGCGGAAACATTTTTAAAATTTTGGCACACCCATGAAGACAAACTTTGTCTCTTTACTTCTTGAACAATTCCAAACGCAAAAGTTTTGAAAGATATATGTAAAGAAAACAAAAAATTCAAATTTCATATGCAATGGGTTATTTGCACTGAGTTTAGGAAGTCCGAAATTTGATGAATGTGATATTGGATTTGGTGCCTTTCAAACGAGGTTGTACCAAAGGGGGCTGAACCAGTGTATCGGGTACGTTTAAATTTTTTTTTGCACACAAAGTTAATGAACACAGACGTTTTAATTTCCAAAATCAATAAACGGAACTTAAAAAAATCATTTAAACAACATTGCATCATGTATGAAATAATAATTGCTAAAATTCCATATATATATTACTAGTATAATCTGCTATAGCATTCATCTCTATATAAAGACCACTTTTCCATAAAGACATGTGGTTTAAGGTTCTTTTACTCCATATTGCACCTAAAAAGAACCTTGATGTAAAGGCCACTGTCTATAACATCCATAGTTCTTGGGTCCAATGGGTGATCTTTTTATACAGGCTTAACTATATAACACGTTATCTTTCATGAATTGAACATCAGCTCAGTAAACACAAAAATTCAACTCTGTCAACCCATTCGATTTCATCGAATCATGTCAAGAATCTAACATGCCCTATAACTACTGTCACTACACAGGCTTTTGAAGCTGTTCTGTTTAACTGAATACCAATTTATTATTATCAAATAAATGCATTAATTTTTTTGCCAGAAAAATGTATTATCACTAGCTCCGGTCGTTTTCACGAATAAATTTATTCTGGGAATTACAGATTCAATCAGTGCATTCATGGTAAAAACATGTAATGTGCGATTTCATATTTCAATGTAATCGACAACAAATTCACGAAAAACGAAATTCTGCTAAAATGACCGGATTAAAGTTTCACATACACAGATACCGCGTTTCTACAGGCTACAGAATTCATTTTTATATTAAAAAGCAAAATGAAAATAATAAAACAAAAACCAATGTAATTTATATCCAAAAAAAGGAAAAAATTAAGGCAGTGAATTGGTTCAATTGTATCACCTATTATTTTGCAAAAGGTGTCCAAAAAGCACTCGCAGAAAATATACGGCATGAATGACTCCTGGTATATTAGTGTTAGATATGTTGAGCAAATGAGATCTTTACATGAAGAAAAAAAAAAAAAAAAAAAAAAAAAAAAAAAAATCCCCTAATGAAAACATTATGTATCACCAGAATTAAAGTCCTTAGGTAAACATGGAAAAGTGACTTTGAACATATATATAATAATATACTACAAACATGGTAAATGATTGATTGTAAATGATGACCGTTAAATAATTTTACGTCATTTCTGACAAAATAAGGTACAAACTATATATCTACGTCACATGTATGTCTACTGAAAGTTTAGTATTGCTAAGGCAAGTTTATAGTGCTGTTACACTTTAATAATATTATGCTGTACATATAATTCTATATCAACATCGAGCATGTAAATTATAGAAGTGAACACTTTAAATAGCTTTTCAATCCAGTCGGACCGGAAACCAAGTTAAACATCATTAATGAATTAAAAACCGAGCAAAAAAAACACAGTATATAATGTCAAATGTATGAAAGCTAGGAACAAATTTTCCCATCCAGTCGGACTGGAAACACTTACCAAATTCATCATCATTTATTAATTAAAAACGAAGCATGAAAAAACACTATATATAGTGTTCCAGCTAAGAATTCATATCCACTTTATCATATAGTTTCATCTAGTTGGACCAGACATCATTAATTTATTAATAATTAACAATGTAGCATGAAAAACATTATATAAGTTGCCCATCTAAGTAAGCAAAAACACTTTACAAAATGTTTTAATCCAGTCGGAACAGAAAAGAATGACCAAATTTATCTTAATTAATTAATGACTAAAAATGAAAAACGATGTATATTGTGTTCCAGCTAAAAAAGCTAGAATAATTTATCAAATGTTCCCATCCAGTCGAAACAGAAGAAAAACTTTCAAATCAAACATCGTTAACTAATTAATAACAACACAGCATGAAAAAGGAGGAAGATTCAAACCAGTTGGAACGGAAAATCTGACCAAATTCATCATCATTAATTAATTAATAACTGACTGAACATAAATATACTGTATATAGTGTTCCGTGTAAGAAAGCTAAAACACTTTATCAAATGTTTCCATCCAGCCGAAACAGAAAAACTTACCAATTAATTAAAACGTTAATTGACAATCTAACATAAAACATTGTATATAGTGTTCCATCCAAGAAAGCTAGAAGCACTTTATCAAAGGTTTCCATCTGGTCGGAACGGAAAAACATACCCAGTTCAACAGCATTATTTACTTAATTAACCAAACATGAAAAAACCCATTGTATATTGTGTTCCATCCACGAAAGTCAGATCTACTTTATTAAATGTTTTCATTTAGTCGGAACAGAAATTATTACAAAATTCATTATTTAATTAGTTAAAAACTGAAAATGAAAAAACAAGTATACTGTGTCCCATCCAAGAAAGCTACAAACACTTTATCAAATATTTCCATCCAGTCCGACTAGAAACACATACCGAATTCGTCGTCTTTAATTAATTAATAATCGAACAAAAAACAATGAATAAAGTGTTTCATCCAACTAAAAAGATCCACTTTATAAAATGTTCCATCTAGTCCGACCAGAAACACTTACCCAATTCATAATTAATTATATTAATTAACAACCGAGCATGAAAAACATTGTAAATGCATATAGTGTTCCATCCAAGAAAAAAACAAGAAGCACTTTATCAAATGTTTTTACCAAGTTTGGTACAGAAAACCCTATCAATCTCTTAATTTATTAATTAATTAATAAATCAACAACGGAGCATGAAAAAACATTGTATATAGTGTTCTTTCCAACAAAGTTAGAACCACTTTATCATATGTAGCAGCGTTAATATAACGCGACCGGATTTGTTTTACATAAAAAGTTTCACTTAAAGGGACATTCCCAAAACCAATATACACAAAGTTGTGAAGACAAAAGTCGTGTCTCATTGCGTTCATGTCAGATGATGGACCTTTGACATTCAGAAAATTCAAAAAATTATAATATGACTGACCTCTTAACGTATTTTACTTAAGGAAGCTGGAATATGATGTTATGTTTTAAGTACGAAAAATACCACTGCTCAAACAAACCTTTAACTGGCCTTGACAAAAAATTCGACAATATGACTAACAATATGCGTAAATTCAGACCTTAAACTTTCAAAATGAGGCCAAACAAAACAATATTATAATGTGGGAAAATTCTTCAATCCCAGCTGTACAAAAGACGATAAAATGCGTAACATCAATGAAATTAAGTCACAATTGTTCTAGTCTGTACTTAGTCACTTGGACATTTTTTCCAATTTTTTGGCGGCAGTTTTGGTGGAATTTTGTGAACTGGCAGTAAACATGCATGACATCAACAACAAAACCCATCTAATATTTAACAGGGCTCTCACGAATTATAATTAGGCAATGAAAGACTTTAATTTTGGTAATACTATATAAAACAAAAAAATCTTATACGAAATTAAACAAAGTCTACATCTAGATCACAGGTTGTGTATCGCTGCACGGGAAATGATTAGGATTTTGCTGTGTAAGAGCATTCAGTTTTGTCTCTAAATAAGCAACACGCTCTTTTAGATAATGATTTTCATACTCCAAATGAAGCGCGCGTTTGTAGAAATTACGCTCCTTTTCCTTTTTTGCCTCCCTTGAACGCCTTGCTGAATCGTTGTTTTTCTTCCTCTTTTCCCAGTACCCTGTATCTTTCAAATCAGTCGGTACAGTGGACTTTTTGCGCTTACAGATAATCTTGCGAGGCTTATAGCCGGCTATCGTGACTCCGCTATTAATCATATGATCAACGTCTATGCTGTTGGAAGGAGGAGCTACGTTTCCCCCTCCTCCAGATCCTCCTCCAGAACAGTCCGGCCAATTTTCATCATGGCCGTTGGTTTTTACATCCGGTTCAGTTTTTATAAAATTGCCCATGCTCGTATTAGGAACATTTATACACGGACTTGGAGAATCATCTGAATTTGTATCTTTAGACGTGAAAGACTTTGGTGAATACGCTTCATCCAGTGGCGAACTTTGAGTGCCGCTCATTTTCTCGTAAAACTCAATTGCTGCATTATGGGTCCTTGCACAAGGACTCCATTTAAAATCGGTTGTCTCTGTTTTGAGAGAAATGTTAAAATCAGGATATTTTTCATTGGAATAAGTGCCATATTTATGTCGTAGCTGGTCTTGCGGTGATTTGTACAGACCATCACAGTTCATCTGACCACATCCGTTATTAATATTGCCATTTGTCATGTGATCAAATCTGCTGCTGTTAGTCGGCACAAAATGTTGATAAGTTTGTGACAGATCTGTCGTCTGGGGCTGCCGTGGCGGTAAATTTGTTGTTGGATTATGTAGCTGCCATCCGTCAATATTAGGCGGAAAATGTTCATTTCTATCCAATTTTGTAGAATTAGGTGAAGTGGTAGAGTTGGAAGCGTCATCCCAAGGGAAAGGATCGCTGCACTCGCCATCCATCAGCAAAGCGCCCGCCATCAGCTTTGAGATACTTGCATCCTCAAACTGTGTAGGTGACGCCATTGCTGAAATAAAAAGAATGAAAATATTAGTAAAATCTTTTCAAAACAAAGTATGGTCAATACAAAGCATATTAATATCCAATTGCAAATAATCTTAAACTGACAATGCTATTCACAAATTCAAAGAAATTTCAGTAATGATAACATACTAGCATTACAAATGTGAATTGGTGAGTCTAAGGAAATATTGTACTATCCACATGGATAATATATAATAAAAAACTGTTAAGGAAAACATGTATTTGGTGCTAACAACGCAACAATGAACACGATCCAATGAAAACAAATAACTGACACATCTAACGGAAAATGAACATGGCGCCATCTAATCAATATTTTGTAAATTAAAAACTGCAAAATTAAATCTGCTAGTATATAAGTCTGCATACTGTTAGCAAAACAAACTATTTTTTTACACAAACGAAGTGCACTATTTGGTTCTTCCTGATTACATCAATACATCTTTTGGATGTCTTATTTTATTTTTTATTTTTATTAATATCCTTATTTTAAGCGAAAATGTGAACTAATTTTGAAACATTGATTTAACACATTATTAATTTTTACAAATCACATTTATTATTTGATTTAAATCATTAAAATTATCCACAGGTAAAATATATTAGCGTATTTAGATGACATATTAGTGTTTTTATTACTTTTTAAACAGCATTATTATACTCCAATACAATGAAACGTTATACCATTGCATAATGGAAAAGGGTCAGTCATCCAGATTACTTAAAAGTGTTTTGTATCATCTGGCCTATGTCATAATTTGAATTTGTGTATTTCTTAAATATATTCTCTGTATTGTATCTGCATTTATGAGAAATGTTCTAGAATAGCTCATTATCATTATCCATTTTTTCCAAATTAAATTCGACCAATTTTGTTTCAATCATTTTTATTTGTCCGACCTTTCCTCTTATTTTCGAATGAAAGAACTGTTAAAGGATAAAATGAAAAGACCCTCAACCATCTTATTCAATCAGTATGTTGTTTATTTAAAATAAAAGATACGCATTGATTCTTTGAACCAACGTCCAAGTTGGTATATGTCATTCACAAACAATAAAATAAAATATTTACAATAAATAAAAAGAATATATCACTTTTTGACATCAGGCATAGGGATATATCATATAAATTATAATATATTTAGTCCAAAACAAGGCTTAACAAGTTCTGGACCAAATATATATTAGAACGAGGGTCGTGATTTTCTTATCTAGTATCAAACGTTGTCAGATTTCATTAATATATCTTTGCAAGACAAGGGAGCGGTTAAACTAAGCTGCACAGGGTGTATGTGACCACCTTTTCTATATGGGATGCAAGAATAATTACATATTAAACCAGTTTAAATTTTACAGCACTAAACGAACGTTTCGAAATACAATTCCTCATTAAAAGTGCTTGGACCAAAATTATTAAACCAAAATTATTTTCAAGATGTTAAACAGATACCCAAAAAGGACCAAAATAATTTACCAAATTTAGCTAAGGAAATGCTTTGCATGAGGGAGTATACCTGTTGGTTGATGTACGGCACAAATGTTCATGTAAGCGTCTTACATAGCAGTTTTTAATATAAATATAGAGTGAGTGAAAGATGTACCACAAACGTTAAAATTAAGATCTTATAACGGATCATACTAGCCTATTGTTTACATTTTGTTAAAATTTTATATACATGTAGTGAAATCACAAAATGTATTCACAATAAAAAGGATTTATTAAATACATTTACAATTAAAATGATTTATTAAATGAATTTTTATCCAGGTAATACAATACAATTTGAGTAAAAGCTATAAATGTCGAGATAGTTGTAAGGTAATAGTTTCTAAACTCTAGATGTATGGATAATATTACAGTTTTCTTTAGGATTTTATAACAACAAAATGTAATATTATATGTAACAGTTGGGAAACGATGAACCATATGACGTACATTTATTCGACAAAGACATGTAAATAACCTATAAAAGATGACATTGATCATCTTTAAACTAGTGACAACAAGGAACTTCGAAAAACCCAAAATGTTACGAATTATAGTACATGTACATGTTGAACTTTGTGAACACAGGGCACACTGTAAAAGTATTTAATTTCGCGTGTATTTATTTTAATAAGCATACTATAATTTTCGTTTGGTATTAATTGTGTGCAAAGCAAACGGCCTTGAAGTAAGCGAAAATTAGTACACCGCGAAAATAAATACTTTTACAGTAGTTTGCAACACATCCTCGTCATACATTCTTTACATGTGTTGGAAGTTTTAACAAAATGCACACAACATACTAATAATTAATTATTATCCGTTAAAATATTATTTTTTCAACATTTGTCCACGTTGCATTCACCTATAGTTAAAATAAAACTGCTATACTGCTACGACACTTGTAATTGCATCGCGGATAGATAAAATAGGAAAATTTTTCTGCGGACAAATTCCTTGTTAAAATCTCAAGCTTGTCACAGTAAATACACATAGCTACATATCACATGTTTTGCTCAAAGCCTTATTGAAGAGGAATTGTATTCCAAAACGGCCGTCTAGTGCTGTAAAATTAAGACTGGTATAATATGTAATAAGATCTAATGTAAATCTATTACGCCATGGATGTAATCTCGACAAAATACACAACAGAAAGTTATACTATACTTTATCACTATTGCGCCGGATAAACAGTATAAATTATTCAATCACTGACCATTGAGTTCAAGAAAGCATTCGCGCCGGTTAACGAAACAGTATGTTCTTGTAAGACAGGATCCCGAGGGCTTGGAATCAAACGCGAAAATAGTTTTGTTAATTTACTTGACTTTTTAAAAAGATTTTTAGTCTAATTATTTAGTAAATTAGTTGAAGTCTTTTATGCTTGATCATATGTTGTTTGTTCTTTAACCTTCAGCTTAGCATCTTAGATAAGACAGGGTATAGTGGGAGTTTTAAATATAATAAGCTAAATGGTGCAAAGAGTATTTTCATAAACGTTTGTTTAACGGTTATATACTTAAATATTCTTCGTGTGATTCATCTGTAACTGTTAAATTAAAATTTGAACAAATGGACACAGGAAAACAACTTACAAGATAGCAAATCTAGAGTCTCTACTTACTTGTTTAAGTAAAAAATTATTTACAATATTAGTTATAATAATCTCAATTTATCTTCGAACAAAGTAATCAATTTATCAACAAATAAAAAAAACCAACCGAATCTGTTACATCAACAATTTTTTAAATCTTTTTATCGAATTAAAAAAAACTAACACAATGTACACCACATATTTTTAATGAATACTTTTTATTGACGGTATACAAAAAATTACACATAATTATTTCTGGATAAACTAAAAATTTAGTTAAATGCTCATATTAAAATGTTCATATGCTGTGGGGTTGTTATTTCAACATGAATTGGTATGTTCGTCTGCCTAAATTGTTCCAAAGATTTAAAATGACATTACATTAAATTCATTGAAAAAAAAATAGATTTGAAAAATTCATATAAAATAAAGATGTACGTGTAATACAAATTGAAAAAATTAGGTAAATCAAAATTTAAAAAAATGGTATTATAATGATATTATGTAATATTACAGCACTAGGTCGTTTCGTCAGTAGTGCTTGGACCATAATTATGAAATCAAAATTGTTATTAAGATGTTGAAAAGATACCCCAAGGACCAAATTAGTTATAAATGATTTTTCCCACGACACTTATTAAGTATATAATCCAGATGTGAAATAAAATTATATCATACAATTAATTAAAACCGTAACAAAATAAATAAATTAATAGACAAAAACTTGTAATTACTTTTCTGTGTTGGTATTATTTGAATTAAAGAGAAAGGTGTTGATGTCTGTTAAGATGATAAGGACTTTTGTGTGTAACATTTTGCACATCATGTGACATTATATAACAATTCATTACCAAATGTTATGACCAATACAGTTTTGAAAGAAAACAAATACTGAAGAAAAACAGTTAAATGCAGTTAATCTTTGTGATATATATAGACACATTTTTAACAATTAAAATATCAAGAATAAATCACTAAAATAATATTTTTAAAATAATCAAATACATTATTTAGCACAATTTTTAATGCGTACACAAATTTGTGAAACCAAACTTTTTCAAGGGTTAAAAAAATATCCCAAGGAGCAGATATATTTTACCCAATATAGCCAAGAAAATACTTTGCATGAGGGAGTATACCTTAGTTTTTTCTTAAATTGAAAATAAAACAGGTTTATCCTATCAAATAAGTATCAATGAATGCAAAATTGTTGACGGACTAAAACCCCTGATACTAATAATTAAATTATTTAAATCACAAACAACAGACCAAAAACAAATTGAATACTAATAATCGATCTTTTCTTTTATCTAAAAGGGTGTATTAAATGGTAATTAAATATATCAATCTTCTAAAAAATGTTCAAAATTCCGGAGGATTGATTAATCAGAATACGCTCGTATTTTAATATACCTTCAAGCTGTGCAAGAATTGCATACTGCAATAAAAAATACCAAAAAATCGAAAAAAATTAAACGAGTTAAAAACAGTTCACAGAAAAACTCATATTTAAATCAGTGATTAATAATCGATGATTCGAACAGATACATAGATTGTTGTTATAATTTGTAGTAACTAGAACATAAATATAACTTCTCTTTCTTTGACAGCGAGCACTGTTTTTTTTATGTATTTATTTATTTTTTTTGCTGGTTTGATAATACCACTGTTTCCATATTTAAGAATTTTTAATGTTCGGAATATAACACATGCTAATGCATATCAAAATGCTCTTGGATGTAAAAAGTTACTATGCAAGTGAGTGCTTTAACTAAAACTTCAAACCTTCAAAGAATCATCTATTTTAGAACAAATTTGACAATTTTTCAAAATACAAAATTCAATTTCCTTTAAACTTAAAAAATATTAAGCTATTATAAACATTAAAAAAACAGAAAAACCGAGAGAAATTTGATGCATTTCAATAATTCAAAATATTATTCAACTTATAAATATTTTATAATAAAAATCCACGAAATTGAATATAAAAGTAAAATTATATCAAGTTGAATAATGCTTAATGCTTAATGTTATTCCATTGCATATCTCTATTATTTTTTTAAAATAAACAACAATAAGTTTAACTACGAACTTTAAAACAGAAGAACAAAATTAGAAACTGGAAAAACATAAATTATTCATTACAAAACAAAATGAATAACGGATGAAAAAATAAAGGCAAAAACAATCATCGGTCAATAATAAGATCATTTCTATTGTGACTAAAGGTGCGTTACTTAAAGTTTTTTTCTTATGTTATCCTAATACTGTAAACGTGATTATTTTCGCGGTTAACTAAATTTCGATATTTTTATGGTCGTTTGTTTTGCGCGAAAATTAATGACATGCAAAATTTTATTCTGCTTATTGTGTTATAGAGCATATTTCAAAAACGCCAAAATTTAGCTACGCGGTTATGTCTTAATTTCCTATGCCGCGAAAATAAATACGCGCGAAATTAAATGTTTACAGTATCGAATTTAATTAATTTCAACTTTCGGAGCCATGCACATAAAAATCATCTAGCAATTTCAGTCATATTAAATCCGTGAACTTCAAAGTTTAAGTATCCCCTAGTTAAAGAGTGAAAGTTAATTGTTATCTTATATTTGAAAATGAAGTATTTTGAAATATTCAGCTCATTAATTTTTGAAATATTCAGCTCATTAATTTTTTAAATATGTCATGTTTTTCGGAAATGTATAAATTTACCATTTATTTCACGGAATTTAACATTTTTGAATAACTGCAAAGTACAAGTTTATCAAACATTTTTAAAACTTTCATTATAACATTCGATACTTATGACGCTAATAAGTTAATGAAATCAAACGCTTTGCAAAATGCAATAATTTTTTTAGTTATCTAATAAATACTAGTAACAAAAAATAAATAAATAAAATACGACATTATTTTTGAAGTAGTTAATCGCAATCGCTAGTATTGTAAACCGCTGACTTGGTTTCCGAAAAATTCTTTTCTCGCATGATTGTAAATCAGCATCATTTAATTAAAAGAATTGTAAATATCTCAAAAGTTTTTGGTATAATCTTATTAATTAAATAATAAATGTTTTATAACTAAATATGTTTTTGCAGCTCTATACGGTCGTTTTTAGAATAAAATTCTTCATCAGTTATGCCCCGAACAAAATTGTGGAAATCAAAATATTTAGGATGTTGAAAGAGAAATGTACATGTATATAGGACCATTTTTAACCAATTCAACGAAAGGCAATACAATTGTACTTTGAACGATTAAAATGACTTAGTTTTTAAGAAGTTTCCATTTGATTTGTTTTTGTTTGTTTAACTATTGAAGACAGTTCTAAAACCTTAAGATAAAAATTAACACATACCACCGGCAAAATCATTCCAGCGCTCCTGAACCAGTCGCATTTTAAATCCGACTAGAGTATCATATCCTCCAGTATCATGTAAAGGTTTAGAATTGAGTTTTTAATTTAACAAAGAATGCATTTTTCAAATTGAAAAAAAATATATTGAAGTGAAACCTCTTAATTTTGATTGTATTTGATAAAGGTGTATAAAACAGCTGTTTGGCATATAAACCTGTACGATGTACCATAAGTTGTGTTTGATTAATGGACATTTTTGAACAACTATATAATCATACTCCTAGTTAGTTGATCATATTTGTATCATCATTTGATACAAATTTCTAACAGATATCAAATTAAGTTTACCTGACAAAATACGATATTTTAAATCATAAATCACTGAGGAAACATCTTTTGGTGGATAACACCTTGATATGAATTATCCGTGATATAAATATTGAAACAAGGCTAATATGTAAATTTCTTGTTTCAATAGAGATGTTCGGAAGCGGAGCAAGGATTTCAGTTAAGGAGCGTACAAGGTGAAAATCGAAGACCCGTACCTTCTTAACATATCCAAAAATTAGCACGTTTAAAAGAGAGATAACGACAGAAATAAAACTGAACATGTTGCAATACACTTTCATTTTGTAAATGCAGCATAATTTCTTATATGATCATTTTATGTATTTACTTTTTCTTTTGCAGCTACTATTGCAGCTACTATATACTTGGTGTATTTATTTCACAGCAGATTTTAATACAACGAAACAAGCTGCTTACAAATAAATTGTTAATTCTGGGATTTTGCACTGGTCATAACACTGTCCTTTATTATGTTGTAAATAATTACATCATACAGCAAGTCTATGCTAATTTTCAATATTGTTGATAAATATGATTTCTCTATATCTAAAATTAATTTAGAAGATTAAATACATGACAGTTACCGTTGGGTCGTGATTATGTGACCACTTTATGTGCCCTTTGAAGAATTTCCATTTCTTTTATCTGTTGTTGAATTGAAAATTATAAAACACATCATGGGGGACATTAGACATTTTGTGACCGGTTAGGTTGACGCATTTACTTTCATTTGTTGTCATATTAAAAATTACACGTGACGGGCGGCATTGGACATTGTTTGACTGTTGGGTTGAAGCATTTATATGATCTTATATAAAAACAAAAATATGCAAAATACATGACAAGTGACATTAAACATTACTAGGCCAGTGACTTGAATTGTCCAAAAGTGTAGTACGCTGACCATACACAGTGATATACTTGTATTGCAAGACATGCCACAAGTTTTATAAACAAAACTTTTCTGATCAAAATTAACAAAAAAAAAAAAAAAAAAAAAAAATGAAAAATACTCATTGCCTTTGAAAGTAATAAAAAAATCATCTTTTAAAATTATAAAAACGGCAATATCAGATGTCTCACAAAATAAAGTTTATTAATTGATTAAATTTGTTTTATTTTTTAGAAAATACGAAACGACATAATATTTTAACCACATGTTTTGTAACACATTTTGTTAATGGATTTCTGGTATACAACATTGATGCTCTTATATGATTCACATAATCAAATAATGTTGAATCTCGACAACTGTGCACATTTCTGCAGCACGTATGTACATGTGAACCAGATAAATCATTCATAAAAACAGAGTCGGTCATTCACCTTATATTATGGTTAAAAAGGTGAAAAACATCAAAAATGAAAAACATTAATTATATTCTTTGTAAAATATGTGCAAAAACACATCATTTTTAAAACAACAGCTTTTCTTTAGGTATTCTTGATTCAACGACCTTTGTTAAAATTACATATTATACCATTTTTAATTTTACAGCACTAGACAGCCGTTTCGGAACCAGTAGTGCTTGGACCAAAATTGTTCAAATTGAAATCAAAATTGTTTTCAAGATGTTGAAAAGATACACAAAGGACAAAAATATATTTTACCAAATTTAGCAAAAAGAGAATAAATTTAAAGAACACTTAACATTTAACACTTTTCAATAAATGTATTAACTACTTGTGGTAGCATTCGTAGTCTTATTGAATTTACTGTTAGTAAAAATCTGAAAATCCTAAAAAAAACTATGGTTTATTCCCTTATGCAAAGTATTTTCTTAGCTAAATTTAGTTAATGTTGGATACTTTTCCAACACTTTTTGAATATTTTATCAACCCCTTGGACAATAAATTTGGTTTCACATTTTTGGTCAAAGCTCATCTGATGAAGAATTCCGAGACGATCGTCTAGTGCTGTAAAATTAACACTGATATAATATTCAATTAATTGCTACTTTTGTCTGCTGAGTACTCCAATTTTACGTTTTTAAAATGATTAATGGTATATTATATAACCATGTCAGGAGATAAAACAGACATTGAAACATGAATTTACATTTCTTAATTTTCTTTATATTAAGATGACCAGTATTTTAAAAGTGTATCTTTATTTTTATAAATCATAATCAAATAAACTTGTTTATGTTGAAATCACAATCCAAAAAAATAATGAGCAAGAAAAAAACCATCAAAACTTAAATTTAGTAAAACAATGTAAAATTTGTAAAATACAGCACATGTCAATAAATTCATAGACAAAACACTGAATATCAGAATTACATATCATACCAGTTTTAATTTTACAACACTGAATGGCCGTTTCGGAACACAATTCCTCATCAGTAGTACTTGGGACCAAAACCATGAAACCAAAACTTTTTTCCAAGATGTTGAAAAGATACCCAAAGGACCAACATATATTTTCCAAATTTAGCTCAGGAAATACTTTGCATGAAGGGGTATATCTTAGTTTTTGAGGAATTTCAAATTTAACTAGCAGCAATACAATAGTATATTTTTGACAATAGTACACAATGAAAAAGTAAAAAAGGATATCATTTTTTTCTCACTTCAACATCTTAAAAATATTGGGATTTCCACAATATGGGACCGAGCACTACTAATGAAAAATAATTTTCCGAAACTGCCGTCTAGTGTTGCAAAATTTAAAGCATGTTTAGTAATATGTAGAACCATTTAGTGGGAAAGCATACAATTAACCAAGAAGGCAAACATATTATTGTCAGATAAACATTGTTCATCAAAATCTTCAAATTCCTAAAATATGGTTATGCTTAATTTTTCAAAGTATGTAAATACTTTGGTAAAATACATTTTGTCCGTTCTATTTTTCTCAATTCGACATATTTGGATTTTCACAATTTTGATCCGAGCAATACTGACAAGGAATTTTATTCCTTAACAATCGTCTATTGCTGCAAAATTGAAACGGGTTTCAACAAACACGCACCCTTTAGAGAGGTGTTAATGTTTCTTAAATGCCAAATATGTAGAGTATGCAAACGTTCATTTTATGACAACAAAAATATCAAGAGCAATAAAAACAATTCAACTGTTTTTCGCGACAACGGTTATATAAATACACACATCTAAATTTGAAATTTAAAAAGAAAAAAATTGTCAAAATACATCTAAAAAGACATTATACTATTCATTACTGAAACTAGACAAAAGTTTAAAACTCTAGAACAAGAATATTGATAATATTATGAACACAAGATAAACATTGAAAGGTTTTCAGAGAACACGCATTTGCAATATATATATAAATAGCTTCCTCAGTACCCACTGTCCTTCCAAATTAGAAAAAATAACAAACATTTTGGTTGTGGACGGGAATTCGCTATAATGACATATTCAGTATCGAGCTTATTTTAGTAAATAAAACACGTTTAAAATTAAAAAAGCATTATTTTCTCAAAAAACAAATAAATATGAATAGAACAAAAACAGTAAAATTGTTTTTCGCCTTAACAATTATAAATAAAATAATGATAGGATTGTTATTTTAAAAATATAAAATTTTCATATAAAACAAATCGCTATAAAACTATGATTTGTAAGATACATTTTAGTTGTCTTAAACTTATGGTCAAATGTATATTGGTTATGCTCAATCAAATCTGACACACATCGAGGGGAAGCAAACTTAATGGTACATTAATGATTAACAAAATATCTGTTTATCTTTTTTTGTTTGCATGGACGCGGGCAGTCTTACAAATGCGATTTTCCAAAAACATGATACATGGGAGTTAACTCTTACGTAATTTTTGATAACATAATTATTTAGTGCCATATATTTTTAAAGTTACAGCAAGGGGTTTAATTAAAACTATCAATTGTTGTTCTAGATAAATGAATAAAGTTATCACAAAAACTCTTACGGTCAGAAAAAGCAGATATATGTATTTATTTATTTTACTAGTATTTATTTTCTATTTACTTGTTTATTTTATTTATTTGCTTTCAGATACAGTTAATATAATTTTTAGAATACAAAGACATTATTCGCTGTTCAGATCAAAAAGCAACCGAAATACGCCCAAAAGTATCTGTCCATAAAAAATGTCAATGCATGTGAGAGTTATAATTTTAATTAATAAAAAACAAAATTTACTCCACAAGATAAAATAGATTAGATTTATTGACAACAAAGACTTAACATCCATACACATAAACCAATACTAATACTAAGGTCACTTAAAAAGAGTCCAATGTCAAAACATAGAAGTAACAATAACACAATATTAATAGAATAACTGCTTGTAGTGCAATATCGGGGAAAATATTGACCAGAATTATTTTGTATTTGGTCAAAATGAAGCACAATCATACCTATCTTTTTTACAAATCACAATCCCAAAAGCTAAGTATGGTACGTTAAGTTAAACAGGTGAAACTCCACTAAGAAAGTAAGACCGGTTGGTCCAGAAGGGTAAGCAACCCCGTTCAACTAGCTATATACACCACGTGAGAAATCAAATTGAGAAAGAAAGGAACATGGAACAATGAGACATATCACATCTTGGATACAGAGACATCATACTTATATTTACAGAAAGCCAGGTAAGCAATGTACTGATGTATTATGTTTTCTGTTTATTTAAAATATATTGGTTATTGCAATCAGTGATCTTAATTTGCCGTATAAAAGTTTTGTTTGTGACTCAGACATTCGCCAGTAACAAGATGACAAAATGTGGCAAAGAAAGAGATGCATCAATGCAAGCCTAAGGCGTAGAGTATGGAAATACATGGATTCAGCCTAAGTATAGCATACTTAAAACTTTATGAGCTATAGTATACACACAAGTCTAAAGAGTACAAAACTTCTTTGGATGACTATCATATTAGCTTATAGCTCAAAACCATATCATGAATATATTATTGGCAATAACCAAAATCACTAACATTCCTTGTGTAATATGTTCATACTTGCATAAGCATACCCAGTATGTAAATGCATCTTGAGTATTACAGAAAGTATATCCCACCACAAGTAACTACTAATATATACACATTTTAACAAAAGTAGATATAAAGCACAAGAAAAGATACCGTATGGCAACTATACTAATTATTGCTATAACCCCCATTCAATTTGGAACATTAGACTGTTGTCCTCATCAGTAGAGGTAGTACCAAGACTGGAAAACCAAATATTTTTAATATGTTGAAATGAGAAAAATAGAAGGACAAAATCTCTTTACCTAATCCATCTAAGGCTAATAGTATATGTTGTAGCAGCAGCAGCAGCAGCAGAAACTGTATGACATATTAGAGTAATGGTAAACGATACAGTAGCAGCAGTCACAGAAGAAGAAACAGTATGGCAAATAGACTAATAGAATATGCTTCAATACTAACAGCAGAAGAAAAAGTATTACAAAATAATAAACGAGAACAAATGAGTAATTGTTACAGCATCAACAAGATTGTACATGATTTAACTAAACATATATAGGAATACATTCTACATTCTACCACTTAGACTATAACCTGGAGAAAAAAAACACAAAAACGAACTTTTAAAAAAATCAAAAAGGAGTGAAGAGTGCTGTAATGGTGCTTTACAACAAAATCAAGTTCTTTCAATTATATCAAGGAATCGGTTCTATAATGATGGCGGAAACTGGGATACCAAGAGAAAAAGACAAGCACCTTAAATGAGAAGAATCGTTATTTTATTAATACAGACAATTTACAAATTCATCTGTAAACTTGCTTTACAATAAAATGAATTAATTTTCAGTCAAAGTTGAATTATGAAAGATACTGATCTTCCTCTTCTTCAATAAAACTATTTTTGAGAAAATTTACTATAGTTACAAAATATGAATACTTCGATAATTCTGTGTGTAACAAGGATAAATACACTTTTAAGAAATAACAATTTTTATATTATTCAATTTTGAATGTTATCATTCAATACATTAAAAATGGTATTATTGTCATACAACATTTTTTCAATGAAAGTTTAAAAAGGTATATGACAATTATATTAAATTCTGCAGATATGGTCACATTTATTGTTATTTATCCTAATAAGCAATAAGCTGTCTGTAGTAGCCATGGTACATATTAAAACACCTATTGAAACTGAACATTATTTTAACATCTACATGTGGAAGAGTGTCAGCCAAGGAGTGCACTTTTGATGATAACAATTCTTAATATAGAAACAGATATGTACATTTATAATGTAAAAGCTTGAAATATAAGGTTTATCTCACCTAGCATTACAACTGGGTCCAACATTGAAAAAGAGACAAAAATGTGTTCATAAAATGAGTAAAATTGTACATTTATTTACATGTATACATGGTTCTAAAGCATGTCTCTAGTAGCTAGTTCTTGTGGTGCCGATTTAATTACTTTAATTTGTAAAATTGTTTAATTGTTGGTAAAATACATTCAGATTATGTTAAGCAAGTATTGGTTTTAATCTTTTTCATAGAAAACAGATTTTGTGCTACAATGATAATTACTTATTCCATTGAGTGAGAGAGAGATATTGAAGAGTCAATTACTAGTACATTAAGACAAAGTAAATGTCTCGAAGAAAAATTTTAACTCAGGTTCTGGAGTATAAAAATCATCGTGTCATTCAAATTACAATTGTCAAAATCTTCAAATAATATATGATGATGTTGAGAAGGCTCAGACAACAGTGAGATAAAAAAATCTACTTAAAATATTTATATATTCAGACAGAACAAATTGGGTACTAATTGTATTTGAGAACAATGATTCTGGCTTTATTTTACATCATTCTGAATTCGATTCAAAAGCTTCTAAAATGTTGTAGGTGTATTCTATCAAGATTTGAAGCGTCATATATATTGTCTTATACCACTTTTGTAATGTATCTTATGATTAAATTAAAAGGTGGTAAATGACAGAATAATTGCAAATTCAGTCCATAAATGTTGTAAATATACCGAGATTTGAAGCATTCTGAACTTGGTCTAGAATGTTCAAAAACGTTATACATATACACTATGTAGATTTAAAGACACTGATTCTGGCTATCTGAACTCAGTCCAGAATTTTCCAAAATGGTATACAAGTACACTATGTAGATTTGAGGATACTGATTCTGGCTATCTGAACTCGATCCAAAGGGATCCAAAACGTTTTGTATATGTTAATTATCAAGATTTGAGGCTATTATATCAAAGATATCTATCTCGATCCAAAGGGTTCCGAAATGCTGTACATGTACAGTATCCAGATTTGAAGACAATAATTCTGGCTATCTATCTGAACTGAGTCCAGAATATTCCAAAATGGTATACATGTACACTATATAGATTTGAAGACAGTGGTTCTGCCTAATGATTCAACAGGTTCCATAATACATAACATGTAGTATACTCTCGAGATAAAGCACCCCCTTCAATAATAAAATACAAGTCAGTCATTCAATACAGCACATTTTGAAAAATATTTAAACATAACTAAACTTTTGGTTATAACAATTCTCAATTCTCAATATAGAAAGAGATGTGTAACAGGTAAGAGCTTGAAATGTAAATGTAAGGTGTATTTTAGCTGGACTTATAACTGGACCAACTTTACAAAAAAGAGAGAAAATGTGTTCATAACATAGATTATGAGGACATAGGTGTCTAAAGCATTCTCTAGTTAGCCAGTCCCTGTGGTGTCAAATACTTTGTGTCTTCTTTCATATGTTAGTATAACCATTCAGATAATAGTACAAATCGCTTTATGGTAATGTTTAATACTTTCTTCCAAACTCACCACAATATGCTTATCAGACTTTGTGCCACAAGGATTATTTGTTGTTTTGGTTCAGAGAGAGAGAGAGAGAGAGAGAGAGAGAGAGAGAGAGAGAGACGGACAAGCAATTAAGATTCATTCACATTAAGATATGAATAAGATTCACTCACATTAAGATGTGTGTGTGTATGTGTGTTGTGTGTGTGTGTGTGTGTGAGAGAGAGAGAGAGAGAGAGGGGGTTGGGTGTAATTGGTCACATTACGATCATGTAATTTGTAAATTACTTAATTCTGGAAGAAAATCCCCACATCCAACAAATCATATTCTAGATTATAAGAACCATCACACACCGTCCAACAACAGTTGGTCATAATGTACAAATACTAGATGATGAGGTTTAGAAGGCTCAGACTATAGTGAGATTCAAATCAACTGAAAATATTCATATTAAATTCGGACAGAACAAACTGAGTACCAGTATTATTTGAAGACAATGATTCTGGCTGAATTGGTACAAAAGGTTAAAAAAATGTTGCACGTGTATACTATCAAGATTTGAAGCTATGTCACATGCAGAGTTTCACATGAACTCGGTACAAAAGGTTTCAAAATAGTGTACATGTATACTGTCAAGATTTGAAGCTATGCCACAAGCAGAATTCTAAATGAACTCGGTACAAAAGGTTCCAAAATATTGCATATGTATACTGTCAAGATTTGAAGCTATGCCACATGCAGAATTCTAAATGAAGCTATGCCACATGCAGAATTCTAAATGAACTCGGTACAAAAGGTTCCAAAATATTGCATATGTATACTGTCAAGATTTGAAGCTATGCCACATGCAGAATTCTAAATGAACTCGGTACAAAAGGTTCCAAAATATTGTACATGTATACTGTCAAGATTTGAAGTTATGCCACATGCAGAATTCTAAATGAACTCAGTACAAAAGGTTCCAAAATATTGTACATGTATACTGTCAAGATTTGAAGTTATGCCACATGCAGAATTCTTAATGAACTCAGTACAAAAGGTTCCAAAATATTGAACATGTATACTGTCAAGATTTGAAGTTATGCCATATGCAGAATTCTAAATGAACTCGGTACAAAAGGTTCCAAAATATTGCATATGTATACTATCAAGATTTGAAGTTATATGTCAAAAAAATCTGATTTCGTACCTGAATGATCCAAAATTATATACAAGCACGCTATCAAATTTTGAAGCTATGATATCAAAGTATTCTGAACTAGACACAAAAGGTTCCAAAATATTATACACGTATTCTATTGAAATAAAGCATCCATCCTTAAACATTAGAATACATGCCAGGCTTTCAGTGCAGCACATACTTTGGTAACTTTTTCAACATAACAAAAGCTTAAACTTTATGTCTTATCTAAAAATGGAGCCTATTCCAAACATAAGATAGCCGAGGTGACTTTGCAACACACACACACACACACACACGAGAGAGAGAGAGAGAGAGAGAGAGAGAGAGAGAGAGAGAGGTTGATTCACAACAGATAAACACTTCAAAATATATAATTATAACATAGAGTGTAAACATTTTAACCTATCATTGCAAACAGCATCTATGAAAAACGGGATGCCGGGTCTACTAATTAATCATGATTCAATCTACAAATTGGGTAATTCTGAAAAACGTTGCTTGGATCTGCATATCACGGATTTGTTCAATGTTACACAACAATTTTATGGTGCATTCCAGTAAAAGTATAGCTCAGACCCGGGTGATGATAATTTTGTTTCAAATAATTACGCGACATTTGGTAAAATTTCTTAATTTCTGAAACATTGCTTGAATTCATATCATAATTATGATAAATATGTCTATTGGTAAATGAAGTTTTGAAGAAAGTCCTGCTAAATAAGTACGTTAAGGCATTTTCCTTATTTTTAGATATTTAAATCCTTCACATTTTGCGTAAAACAATTTTCATAATTTTATTTTCTAAAATTTAAGCTTGAATTTTTAAATAATTATTTGTAATTTTGTATATTTTCATTTGTATCATGTCATAGGACCAATAAAATACAGACATATTTTAGGTCTAGACAGGCATTTGACTGATGGATATACTTTCATTCACTTTTTTATATTTTTTCAATAATTGAATTGCCGATTTTTTGCCGTTTTTTATGTATAATTGTCCGTTTAAATTGTAAATAAAACCTTAAATTGACAGCAATATCTATAAAAAAAAATATACAAATATTGTTTAACAAATTCTTCACCTGACTTGACGACTTTTTATCTCTTTTGTACCAAATTACATATTTAAAAACTCCAATAGAAGTTCCCTGTAGTCGCCCATTGCACCCGTTGTTAAAGGGTAGCCACTGTCCCGGAATCCATGACCTTTTCACAACCTGAAGTAATGGACAGTCAAAACGCTGGAGTTGCCTCCCTTTAATGTCTCTCTTCTAATATTCTGCACTTTCAGATAAAAATGTGACAATAAAATATTTTTCATGACTAAAAGACGTTATTAATATGTATTGAACCTAAGAATTTATGAAATTATGCATAATTATTTTTTATTTTAAGTGGTGAAACTTTATCTTCAGTGCGGACAATAAATTCGGAACTCTTTTGTGTTGGAGATTTGATTTGTGTAAAAATGGCTGACGAAGAAGCCGGCAAACTTGAAATTTCAAAAGATGTATGTTTTCTTGTGAATTTGTCATTTAAACTATCCTCATACTTAATGTATATACCCATTTAAAGATAGTTTATCGTATTTTGTCAAGCGCAGGTTTATTTTCTGTTCTAAGCATATACATAATCAAATCGAAACGTGGATTTTTCCACCTGTCAACTTGTCCTTTGTTTGGTTGTTTGCTCGGATTGAAAAAAATGACCGCGGTCACCAAGAATTGATGAGTAATCTTGGATTGAGATTTTATGGAAAGTTTGACGCTCATATTTAAGATGCGTTTGAGACCAATTTTTAGCTGTGTAGCAGTATAGGTGGCTCATAATTTTGTTGGAGCACTCGACTATGCAAAGATACTGGATGAAATCCCAGGTTCGACTTGGTTTGACTTCACATTTGTTTCTATGGCCTGTAGTCCCTTTGGTAGTCGTTATGGACCTAGCAACTGTGTAGATGTACTTCCGTTAAGAGAAAATCTGATGACTGACGTGTGGTTGATCATTGTCTACTTGTGTCACATTATTTTTCTACTTTTAATCTGTAATATGAAAATAGGCATTGCCTATCCCGGGAAATGTCCAAATTTATTATCGGGTTATTGTGCACACACACACACACACACACACACACACACACACACCCAAAAAAGGGATGGCACACATTGTTTTGTCTCACCAAATACTAGTTAGAGTTAAAATTACCCATTAGGCCCATCAGGCCGGAGCTTATCCCGGTTTCGGTGGCGTTAAGCGACTGAGAGTACAAGACTCTACCCTGAATGGGACGCCGGTCCATCGCAGGGTTAACCCCCAGCATTTTGCTGGTACTCATTTATTTTCAGCTGAGTGAACTGGAACAACGTGAAATTAAGTGTCTTGCTCAAGGACACAACACATCGCCCGGTCCAGGGATCGAACACACGACCTTCGAATCATGAGTCCAACGCCTTAACCACTAGGCCACGCGCTTCCACACCAAATACTAGTGGGAATGACTATACATGTAATTAACTACCGCCGAGTTCTTTCAATCATGTTCTGTCACACAGAACTGAGTTTTGGTATGATCTTTCCAGGGACACAAAAGGCTATTCAATTACCCAATATAGTGAATATACTAATCCATACCACGACAACATTCTCACGTTGTAATTATGTCTTCTCATCTTAAATCACCGTTTACCATACCATGTGAATAATTTAATATACTGATTTATGATTGCATAAATGACTACTCCTGTTTCTTAAAACAAGATGTGTATCATATCGCAGTTCAAGATTGCCCCATTCAATTAATGAAGCAGTTATACCAATGAAAAACAAACATACTTATCCATGTCCAAATCACAATCCGGGAGTAAAGTAAAAAAAACTTTGAAACTGACAAGTTAGGTTAAACACGCGAACTTCCACCAGGGAAGTGAGACCGAGTTTTCTGGAAGGGTTAGCACCTTCTGTTAGCTAGCTACACCGGTATAGCATCCTCTTGGAGAGTGGAAGGTTTTTGGTTCCAACCTGACTTGTGTTATACATGACAATACTTCAAAATTTGAGTTACTGCTTCCTCATTTTGCAAGCCACATTTGGCCGAAAGGATAGATTATCGACTGGTTATAGAATTATATTAATTGGGAGTGGAATGCATGTCTGTGACTCTGTTAGGCAGCACCTTTAACCCACAACCCGATATTAATACAGTGGTATGAGGGTAAGCTCCTCTTGCACCTTCAACATTCACAGGCATATAGTACCATGATGAGAATTTTCTAAAGCACAGACCATTGCAATTGACAAATGATATGATTAAAACTTGACAGGCTTGTACCGAAATAATGTTAATTTTAGCCCAGCCCCTTTAAGTTTCACTGCATGAAGAGCCCCAGCCCCGGAGAGTTGAAAATTCTTTTTCACTTATATCGAGATGGTTAATTCTAGGATGGTGGGTTGGAGTTTTATTTTTTTACCCCAGTCAAGATTATTCATCATTCACCTAAATTGAAATGAAACATTCTGGGATGATATACTACAAAGATGGTGCTTTAAGATTTATATTGAAATGGTCGCTTATGTGGATGATGGAGTGGAAATTGGCATTTATTCACTTATACCAACTTTTTTTCGAGAGCCAAGTCTAGGATATTGAAGAAGGTAATGTTGATTTTACCCTAGTTAAAATTTTTATATTCATTCCGAGAACTAAATTATTGGAATCCCCTGCCAGCATCGGTAGTCCAGTCGCCATCCCTGGAGGTTTTCAAGGATTCAATTCAGACCTTACCTAAGTGGATCACAACTACAGTCAGTCGCTAAACTCAACATGAATGTTTTATTATTGTTATTTTTATCACAACTTTTTGGGACAGCGGTCCATCTCATTGCACAACATGTACAGTTTCCTCATCAGTTATGTCCAAGTTAGATTTTTGATGAGTGCAGTCATTGTAGTTGAAGTCAGTTCTAGTCAGCACCTGGTCCAGCCCGATCAGCTGATCATGATATCCACGTCACATGTAAACAAACAAGAGGATTTGTCAATATTTACATTAAATTCGGAATCAATTCAATAAATTTTATCTGTATTTTCATAAAAATGATTATTGGGACGAACTGTTAATTAATTCTTTTGAAAAACGCATTTTATTATTTTTCTTAAAAATCGATCGTTTGTGAAAACGTCTTTCCCGTCCTGACGAACGCCATTTTTGTTTACACTGCATTCAGCGAGGGTTACAGATGCACTCAAAATTTTGATTCAATTAGGAAATTATATGTGAAAAAGAGTTACCGTAGAAGTCGTATACTGTGGTTATGCTAACCTCGTAATAGTTTTGTGTCAGGTAACTATGGTTATCGATTTATCTAACTTGAAATCGGCAAATTTTGTATCTTCCCGCATTGTATACTGTGTGATCATGGTTGATGCACGTGGGAAAGTCGGTCGCTGATTGGCTTACAGTGGTTATCGATCTGAATTGAACTTTGACCCGATCAAAAGAAATCACGTCATCGCGAATCTTGAAACGCTACACTTGGAGATCAGCCAGAATGGCGAAAGAAACGTAAATATTTGGTATTCGATCAACCTATTTAAATTATTACTTGTTTCAATGAATTATTTTTACTATAACCGTTTCTTGGTTTCATTTCTGATGTACGAGACGGGCGAGATTTCCCCCCATATGGAGCTCACTTCCTGTCGATTTGACCCCTTCAATGGCCTTGAGAAAAGTGAAAAAAGTGGTGCACGCGCGGCGTCAAATGATTTGGACGTACGGTCTATAGAATTTTTCCACAATTTTCTATGACGTCATAATACATACGTGTTACCTATAGACGGGAAATTCCCGGCGCTTCGCGCCGGGACATTTCCCGTATCATTACATCTCTTAGTGGCCAATACTTGTATATTTAAGATGAGTGGGGAGAGTGATTAGTTCTTGTGCATATAGCCCTGTAATGACATTTTGAAACCATCAATGTCATTTAATATGACATTCTTGTCTGGTAATTGATTCTAATCTTACAGTCTTCTAATTTATTTTTAAGATTTGGCATCTATTTAACATTTTAAGTAAAACATTGGTACAAGTAAAAACAAGCAAAATTTAAGCTTCCTTCCTTTCTATTGTTTTTTTTTTTAAATGTAAATATGTAAACTAAACACTGTGTCTATCATACTGCTAGGTATGCTCTTTTCAACATAAAAGATATTTAAATAGCTTTTAAATAAGTTATTTTTCTCCATTTCAAACTTATTTTCAAATTCTTATTTAATGTTCTATTTTTGTTTTTACAGAACAAGGAAGATCAGGAGAACAGCACTAATAGCAACAAAAGTCAAGAAGATGTGGGTGAAAACAATGAAGCTGGAATCTCACAGAATTTAGAAAATCAGCCCAAAGAGATAGATTCAGAACAGAGTAATAATAATGGGTCTGAAGGAACAGCAACATCTGAAAAACCAGGAACCAAGTTGGAAGAAACAGGAATACATGAGGCAAAAACTGATATTAGTGGTGAGATGGAGAAAGAGGTGAAAACTGAAAGTACTGAAGTGAATGCACAAAGTACAGAATTAAAGCTGAAAAGTGAAAGTGAAACCAAATCGGAAGAAGATAATGTATCAACAAATGTATCAAGTACCGGTAATATAGATACAATTAAAGAAGATACAAAATCTAGTGACAGTGTGCCAAAAAATCAAAATGTTTCGAATTCAGTTGCAGAGGCAGATCCTCACAAAGACAGTGTTAATTTACCTAATAATGATAGTTCTGACAGTGTTTTATCTGTTAATGGAAATCAAGAATTGGAAAACTTGGAAAAGTCATCTGAGAAAGAAACAGAGGAAACAAGAGAAACAAACCAGCAGCAATCAGAAACAGAAAAAGAGAGTGAAAATGTCAATAAAGATGAGTCAAGTGAAAGGTGTAATATTATTGAAAATAAAGATGCTGCAACAGAAGAAAAAATGGAAGTTGTGGATGAAGATTCTTCCTCTAAAGTTTTAGAAGATAATGAAAGTGGTGAAAAAGATACCAGTAATAGTATTGAACAAACGTTGAGTCAAGACAATACTGAAAAATGCGAGAAAGAGACAGAGGAACAAAAAATGGACACTGAAGCCACTGATCAAATAGATGACCAGATGGACGAAGGTGAAAATTCTGAAAGTGGACCATTTACGCCAATGTCCAATACTAATTTACTAGACACTCCAGGACCATCCACTCCAGCTTCATGTTCCAATAACTTTGACTCATTGCTAGGTCCGCCAACACCAGCTTCCAGCATTTTGGAGAATGGATCTACTTCAGCGGGTCCAACACCTACTAAGCGTTCTCGTCAAGGAAGCACTGGTAGTGGAGCACCTACTGATAATATAGCATTAGAAGACCAGTGAGTATAGATCAGTGTAAAATTTGTAAAACTTTGAAGTTTCTGAAGTATTTTCATAATATAGTTTTAAATTGTTATATCATGATGATATAAAAAGGCATCACTGACATGGCTTTCAGTTTTGGTGTTTTTTAACAAATGTTCTTCAAAATGGGGTTAAGATAAAAATCATGGCCTAGTGTTTGATCTTTTGTACTTTTATGCATGTAGGCATAATATTAATAGTAATGTCATTATTTGTACTGTCCGTTTACTCGGCTGGAGAGAAAGGAATAACGCTAATATCTCAAAGATTTGAATGGCACCGTTAAAATTCAAATAATCATGTACTTACATGAGCCGAGTCGTTGCTAATAATCCTTATTTCGATCTAATCCGTGCATTATAACTCCTTTAATGCACCAAAACGTGTTTTGGATGGGTGTTTACAATGGTAAAAATATTGACAAAATGGCGGAGTCTTTCGTGTGACGTAATGATGACAGAAGAATTTATTATTTACGTAGGTTCGCGAGGGGTGCAATGAAGGGTAGTTCAAAGGTCACTTGAGTTTAAAAGTTTGAATTTACGTCAATTTTTTCAAAAGTTTGAAAATGCATAAAGGTAGTTTACTTTATTACTTTATTAAATCGATTTTGGTCATCCCGGTTACGCAAAAATCAATCAGTTCTTGAGCTGCACTAACCTACGTAAATAGTTGACTCTTTCGTCATGACTACGTAACATAAAGAACCCCGCCGTTTTGTAAAAAAGATTACCATTGTAAACACCCACCCAGGTTATATTTTGTCGCATAAAATGATATATGAAGCAAGGATGGAACCGAAACAAAAATTTAAGTAAAAGAATCATTGATTTGTACCCGTCGTATTGAAATTTATAGAGTATTTTGCGATCTTGCTTTCTCCAAAATAGGCTAAATAAACAGTAACTTAAATTTGTATAATTTTAGCCTTATTATCATTATTTTTATGGCACATACAATTTAATAACATAGCCTCAAACTTGACATAATTCTAGTTCTCTATGAGGTTAAGAACTATAATTGTAGTTATATATGAGCTTTAGAATTTCATATTACAGTATTCATTCATGCAATAACTGTATAATTTCAGTCATATAAGAGCCTCAAAGTTATTTGAATATCAGTGGCCTCCAGATTCCAGTGGAGATTACTACATGCTTCAAGAACAGATCAGTGAATATTTGGGTGTCAAGTCTTTTAAACGGAAATACCCAGGTAATGTAACAGGTTTTTTTTCCAAAGTTATGTTTTACTTACATCAAAATTAAAACCTTTAAGATTCATAATATAATTGAGCCATTTATCTTATGTTTTTATATGCCTGTTTTTAGAAATAGGACTTATAACTGTCAGGTGTTGTTTGTACATAACACATTGTCTTGTCTACTTCCCCTCTCCCAACACTAGTGTTGAAGATATTTTTTACTACACTTGGTATGTACATAATACCAGGATATTACATGATACATGTATATGCCAGAAGAGAAAGAAATTGTGTAAGAGTTTTGCCCCTTAGAATTTTTATCATGTTTTTTCTTATCCGGCCTACTCTGCCAACACTACTGAATAGTACAAGAAACATTATGGACCAGAACCTTAGTTTTGTTTCCCTTTCATACAATACTTCTAAAATATTTTATGTCCGCTTGTACTTTGCCATCTTTGCAATCTTATCTTTCCGAATTTATGTAGCATATTTTTGATTGATTATATTAACCTAAATTTGTTGCCCGCCAATCTTAATTTTAGTGATTTTGAAATGTAATTCTAAAACAGCTAATTGTATTAGACTGTAGCATCATACATAGATGGCAATCAAGAGGTATAAAAAGAATGCTAGTACATTAATTGGAACTCAGTTTTTTGGATGTACATTTTTGGCAGCTGTAATTATAAAATACAAACTGGACAAAGAACTGGAAGTGGTAAACAGTCTATTTGTCCTTCTGAGATTACACTGAGATTTAAATGGTTCAATTTGTAGGAGGTTGCTTGGTATTTTTTTATATATTCCTGATGGTCAATATGCCTTGCATAAGTTTAATGGTCATTTAATTATAGAAAACATCAAAATTTTTAGCAGTAAGGTCCAAAATGGCAAAATGCAAGGATATTTGCATTTAGAATGCCTCATCTACAATATCTAAGTTCTAGCTACAAGCATCTGATGATGGTTTGACCACATTTGACCTCTTGCAAAAAGGGGAATTTTCCTCGTCATAGAAGGGTTTTTCCTTGCCATAGGCCTTTACTGGTCGGCTCAGTATTGGTTAGTGTACTATGTATCACTCTAAAGGTTGCAGTAAGTGCACATTGGTATTTAAAGCAGATCAGAAAGACCAAGAATATTTGATACATAATGACTAATTTCTAGCAAACAACTTCTTCTGCAGTATCTTTAGGATTGATTTAAATCTGTCTTTGGTTGGTTATTACCATATATTTACATTTGTGGTGTTTTAATGTATTAAACTTTGTTTAAGACCAGATGGCAGTTAAAGGAGTATAAATGCCATTGCTAATGTGACGTCACTCATCTCTTCCTTGCAGCTATACATGTGGCGTCATTGATTGGCTGTTCCAGCGATTGGAAATACATATTGTACACGACAGTGTTTTAAAGTTTTTTAAGGATTAAATTACCAAAATAAGATTTTCAAAAAATGGGATATGTAAATATAACCATTTAACTGTCTATAAATGGCGTTTATAGTGCTATAACTGCCATTGACGTGCAAAGCAAACTAATCATAATGCGCTAACGTGCATTATTCAGTTTGCTTTGCACGGCAATGGCAGTTATAGCACTATAAACACCATTTCTAGACAGTTCAATGGTTAAATGAAGATGATCTCCTATATTGCTGCTATGTTGCTGTTATTTTTTACAGAATTTTGCTGTTTTTAGATTTGAAATATTTGATACATAATGACTGATCTTGTGCTAACAACTCCTCCTACTCTATTAAACTGATTACGGTAATTTAAAACCTTCTGGGTTTTAATATCATATGAAGGTAATCACCTCCAGTTGTCTTTAACTGTGTTGCAAACTTTCCATGGATTTTTTGCTGGTTTTGGACGTGGAATATTTTGATGCCTAATGATTTATCAACTACTACAGTATTTAACTGACTGAATATTTTGGAAAAGAAATGTTTGATAAGTAATAATTGATCTTGCCCAGTCAACCCCTACAGTATTCAACTGATTGATTTAAAACTTTCTAGGATTGTTTATTAACATGACGATGATAACCCCCTATTGCTGTTATACTGTGGTAACCTTCCATGGAATATTTGCCAGTTTTGGACATGGAATATTTGATACATATTAAATTACTAATCTTTTGTAACCAATTGCTCCAACTGTACTCAACTAATTGATTTTTAAACTTTTTGGATTATTACCATATAAGATAATCACCTTTTATTGTCCTTACACTCTGTTGGAAACTTTTCATGGAATTTTTGCCAGTGTTGGACATGGAATATTTTATACATTATAATTAATCTTGTGAAATCAACTCCTCCTACAGTATTCAACTGATTGATTTTTAAACTTTCTGGTTTAAGATAATAACTTTACACTTTGTCAGAAATTTTCCATGGAATTTTTTGACCAGTTTAGACTTTTGGACTCTTGTTTTCTTAAAGGTTTTCAAGGTTTTCATCATTACTCGTTAATTACTAAGAGATAATTATTACTAATTACCTCCCAGTGTACAAATCAAATATATATACATTTGAAATAATTAATTTGAGACTTCTAGCTACAGGTGGTCTTTTTAATCCTGATTTCAGTTTTAGAGGTATCCTATTAAATCCTAACTCGTGACAGACTATGTTTTTCTTTTCAATAATCTTTAGAAATCTCTATAAATGCCTTTTATCACCTTTTTTTGTTATCCAGTTTAACTAATGAGGCTGAAGTATCTTCAGACATATTACTTTTATTTGGTGTGAGTTTTATACAGAATTTGCTTGGTCATTTACCAGTAATTAACACACTGTTGTTATTTTGTAAACAATAGTTAGGTTGCCTGGGTACTAAGTGTGTACTTTTGGCAAAATGTGTGAAATATATGTACATGTACATTGTATACATGTATTATACACTTAATACCCTCCGTAACTTATCATACATGTTTAAAACTGGTCCTATATCAAAATCTTCACAAAATTAAATTGTCAAATACATTATACGTTAGATAAAAATATCATATACACAGAGTGTATGTACAACCCTCCGTATCAGGTCGAGTCCTTTTTTCAGTAGTCGTATCACTCGCGACGAGTAGTGATACAGCTACAAAAAAAGGACGAGACCTGATATGAAGGGTTGTACATACACACTGTGTATATGATATTTTTATCTAACGTTTCCATCCAGCTTATTTAAACTCATAAAAAACAACACTTTATGTGAAAAAATTAAATTTACTACAGAAAAACACTGAACTATGTTATGACATCTATTCTGTAGTAATGACGTCATTATTTACATATGACAAATCTGAGACTTCCCAATGACATCACAATGAGAAAGTGCATGTGTACTTTACTGCCAATGTTGTATCACTACAGTGTGGTGATACAAGATTCTGTATCATACCTGTTCGATAAAACTTGTATTTCGTCATATCAGATAGAAAAACTAGTCTAATGTTAGATAAATTGTTATGCAAAAGAAGTCGAATGTTTATCAGTTAAAATAGCGTTTTTACCTTGAAAAATATAATTTTTTTTACCCAAATATATGCAAATAAGGCAGTATATTTAGTTGATTCTTTAAAAATCATCTCTGAAACTACTGAGTCAGATTAGGATCAAAGTTGGTTTGGAGTTGAATAGAGTAATGGCGTTTAACGTCCCATTCAAGAATATTTCACTTATATTGAGACATCAACAGGTATAGGTGAAAGTGCAGAAATTTTACCTGTGCCTTGTGCTAATGGCATTATACAACATGGTTCTTTATAGTGCCAAGCTTATCGTAACACAAGAGCTCCAGTGACCACCAGTGTCCACAATTTGGATTGATGACTGCTCTACAACAGCATTTTATGGATGAAACTATTAATTGTCCAAAAATGTCTTGGAAATGTTATGCACCCCATGCCATAACACTACGACTACCAAATGTTTTGCATTTGGAATTGTTTTGTTTTTTGTTCCAAAAAAATAGCTTTAGGCTAATATTTATGCTCCAAAATTTGATCTGATTTTCATTATGAGGCAGAAGAAAAGCACTGATTTTTTAAAGCAAGTATAAAAAAGAAAAACTACATTTGGGCCATTTTTGGTGGCTTTAAGTGTGTTGGTTTATCTGGCTCCTGAACATTTAAATTGGCTCCTAAATTAAAAAATTCCAACTTTATGAGAGTTAGAGCTAACCCTGTTTGTAACACGTCAAAATCCTTTTCAAGACCAAATGTTTGTAATAAATCAAGGTTTTACTGTAATTTAATGAAACTATGTTCATTTGGCATGCCAAATTAAACTACTAGTTCATGATATGAGATTATATCTATCTTACTTATAGATAGGATTTGTATCAGAGTAGAACCGTGACTCGTATTTCCAATCCGCCAGGTTGTAATGTGGGATAAATAGTAACTGTTGTTAAACCTTTGTTTTCACGTTTGCCTATTTAACCTCTGTATTCGGTAAATGTGTTAGCCTGGTATATTTTTCTGGATGTGTGAGCCCTAGTATATTTTTTCCGCTATAAACTTAGCATGAATTTGATATTAGACTTACCCAATGTCAGAATACATTGTGTGAAGCAATTTGATATGTGTGATATTTGAAATCTGATGTGTACATATATGCTGGAAAAATTGACGCATTTAACAAAGTACAAGTCTGAAGGTGTGTAGATTTTCATCTATATTCACGTGTAGTTGACAGGGGTGCAGGAATCAACATGATTGATTGTATGGGCTAGCTCAGCTATCCAAATAAATTGCTAAAAAAATATTATGCTTACAGAAGCAAATTACATTTGGTGTAATTATTGTATAACCGATCTGAACCCGAATTAAACCCAAAAACTGCATAAAGTGTTGAAATCGTGTTTTTGTAAACTGAAATAAGTGCAGTTATCAGCTGCTAATGTATAAAAACTTTTTTGCAACTTTTACTTAATTTTAGCAGTTTTATTTTAGCGCTAAAATAACACTGCTGCTAAAATTTCTCTGTATCCAGTAACAATGTTTCACAGTTTAAAAAAATTCAGCATTTTGATAAAATAAAGTATTGTTTAACAAATTTGCTTAAATAATTTACTTTTTGTAAGAATTTCTCTGAATTTATTAGCCAATGGTATTTTGGCTACCTTGAATGGAAAATAGCACCACTGATATTTATGTGTTAACCTATTAAAACCAGGAACCTGTCTAATCAATGCAAAGTATTCAGTCCAGAGATTTTTCAGTTTAGGTGGGTTCTATTGTACTTAATTGATTGCTCAGCACTATTCTCTTGTAATAAAGGTGTACTTGATGCTGAGTGGTCTAAAGCACACAATAACAGATCACAGTGTCTCTTGACCCCTGGGTTCAAACCTCACTCAGAACAGATCCTGGTGTGAGAAAGTTTATCTGTTTCCTCTAGACACTTCGGCTTCCTCCACCTCCTGGAGTTGACAGTCTATTAGTAAAAGAATTTTACTGATGAATAAAACACCATTGGTCCACTTCACTTCATGTAGTAAGGGAGGAATGATTGTTATTGCATTAAAGATGTTGTATCTATTTTTATGGCAAAATGGAGAACTGTCCTCATGTAGGATGGCATGTTGCTGTCTGGGGCAATTTTAAGAAAGATAAAGAGACAAAACAGATGGATGAGTAAGAATTCAATGTTTTGTGTAAATATTGTTCTCTTATACTTTTGTATAGCCCTTCTTAAAGAGAAAACCACTTAATTTTGGTACCGGTAAGAAAAATAGCAAATTTTCCCACTCTATGATATATGTCTGAGTTTCATATGAACCTAGGCGGTAAAAGATGCGGTAATCCTCCAACTTAAACCTTGAAGTTCAATGTCTTTGTAAATGGATGCATCTAAACCTTAACATTTATCAAAGGTGTTGCTTTAGGTGCTTGAAGGACACTGCTAGTTTAGAGTGAATCTATAAAAATGTTTTTTTTATTTAGATTTGCAAAGAAGAATGGTTGACATGAAAGAAAGAGATTTTCTCCGTGAAAAAGGTGTTGTCACGGAAACACAGTGTGATTTAGGTAAGACATCTTGTTATTTTATGTATACTATTAATTTTGTAGACATGTAAGAAGACATTTATTATGACCCCCAAATGAAGAGGGGCATTTAGTGTTAACTGCATTTCTTTAGCCAGCATTTTAGCTGCCATTTTCCTCAAAAACTATTCAACAGATCTGTATGAAACTTCATAGGAACAATCTTTGGGTAGATTAGATATGCCATCGGATATTTTTATATTTTGATCATTACATGTTTAAGAATTTCCCAGTTGGGGCTCGATTGGAGGATACTTTTGAAATGTCATCCCATTTCAGGTATAACTTGTTAATTTTATTATTACACTTAACTTTAATTATTCAGAATAGGTTGGAGTGTTATAATACAGGATATTTAGATAAGTCTGCAAACTAATGGGTATGAGTTCGAGTCCCTATGTGGTACCGGTACTTTTTTTTAGCAAGTCATTCCATTCCACTGCTTAATAATATCCTGGATACCTGCAGAAACATTGGGGTAGGTTAAACTTGCAATGGACTGGCACACCATCAATTGTGGAGTGGAGTAATGGTGTTTAATGTTCCAATCAAGATTATTTCATTTGTATTATGACGGTCAATTCAGGAACTATTTCTCCTAATCATGAAACATACAAAACTTGGTGCAAAGCATCAACATTGATAAGAGTTGTGCATGCCATTAAGATAAATTGGCTGCTCATTTTGCTGGGAATTATGGCCCTTTGATGCAAAAGTACCCATTGGCAGGGATCCTTATTCACTGAATTTGCTTGTTTATTGTTAAACCTTCTTATAACCTGATTAGAATTAACAAGCCAGTCTGGTTGTAAGCTTTTCAACATGGTTAACAAAAAATGTCACTTGCATTATCTTTCAGCATCTACAAATTAAATTCATTTTCTGTGTTGATACAATAAATGATTGAATTATATATGGAACTTGGGAAGATGAAACTAAGGTTTTTAATCCAAAAGTTTAAGCAGACTGTCATATGTAACCTTACTGATTTTTAGCTACGGTATCTAACAAAGGGTGGGGTTGTTATTGCAAAAAAACTAATGTAACCAATGGCTACATCTGCCCTCTGACATCAAATTGTGGGGAGCACTTTCAATCTGCATAAATGTTTGCAATGATCTGCATCTTAAGCAATCAAATTTTCAATTTGGTCAAAAAAATTTATTACAACTATGTGTACATCTGCATTACCTTTCACATGGTCTCCATTTTAACTGACCAGATTTCCAATTTTTTCAACAATTACCAATTACTTATATGTGTAAATATGGATAAGATGTGTTTATATTACGGTACCATACCTTTATCACTATTCACAGGAGTATTGGCTCCAATATATTGTTGCATCATGCTGAACTGCACACTCTTTACTGCTGAAACCTGGAATGGGTCTTTTAGGAACCAACTTTGCTGAAAATTAAGTGTTTTGAATTAAGTTTTATATAAGTCTTGTGTATTTGTATTCTATGGACACAATAAAAAAATTCTTACATTTTGGAAGATGTCTCGGTCCCGAAGTGGTCGTCTTGTGTATTTGTATTCTATGGACACAATAAAAAAATTCTTACATTTTGGAAGATGTCTCGGTCCCGAAGTGGTCTAAAATACAAGCTTACATATCTTAATACCTCATCCAAAATAAGCACAATTAAACATTTACAGAAAAAACACTACATTTGGTTTGTTTACAGATATTACTGCAATGTTTGAAAATTTTTAAAAACGGTTGCCATAGCAACCTAATTTTTGTATTCTTGTTTTGAAATTAAATGAAGTTATGGAGTGTAAAATTTTCAAATATGACCCTTTGGAGCTACAAAGGGTCACAGAAATACTGTTGTCAAACTTTAAAATATAGGTTGATGTTATTATCCCATATTTTTTATGCCCCAATAACCGCAAGCATGCAACTTCATTCATCGATTGAATAAAATTAAATAGTCCAATTTAGAATTAAATAAAAATTTTATTGATATTCTTCCAAAATGTTACTGTCTAAATGATGGATGATCGATTTGGGATCGTGTTGAACCGCAGTAACGAATTGACCGTATGGCGAAAACAAAAAACACTTATAGCCAATCATAGTTATAAGGCCCATGTACATGTATATTATAAAATACGGGTATAAAAATATGTGGTAATAACACATTTGTTACTGCTACCTACAGGGCAACAACCACTTCGTAAAATATATTATAATGAACCAAAAGTACACAAATATATAATTAGTAACAACAGTCTTTAAGGAATTAGCATTCTACCAACTATGTTAATTCACTAAAGTGATGCAAAAGTCAAAGCAACTATATTACTTGTACCAGTACATATTTATCTACCAGTAAATAATATTTAATTGTCTTTTGTAGAGAACATTAACTTGATAAATTTGAAATTGTACACAAGTCGTGACAGTCTTCATAGTGTTAGAGTGGAGATTTTTATGGTCACACTATGGCTCGTTCTAATTTCGATTAGTGTGAACTTAAATAAGTGCAAATTTCATGGATTATCATGTTAATTATGATCTTAAAATGGCAACAGATATAATTTAACACTGCTGTATCATTTACATAAATGGCTAATTTTAGTATTCTGGTAAAATTAAATCAATTCAACAGTGTATTTCTGTTAATATGTGTTTTAGTTGTGTTTTTGCTTTTTGAATTTTGTTTCTGAATTAATGTTCTACCTTTGGACTTTGTTTTGCAATATATTCAATTTTAAAATTCACTTGCAAACCTTTAAGATCATAATTAACAAAAGTCATTTTATATTTCGAAATGAAAATTCATAACAAAGAGACATGAAATTAGTTTATTCAAAATACTGTCATGGGAATACACAAAATTCACAAACCTATTTATTAAATTAAAAAAAGTAATTTTATATTTAAAAAAAATCATAAGGATGAAAAATGAATTTAGTTTGATCAAAATAAATTTCATAATAACTTTTTTTTTATGTTATTCAAGTACACGTATGTTTAACGAAACAAAAAATGATAAATATTACACATGTCAAGAATTAATAAATTTATACATCTGTGAAATTGTTTTAAATATTTTAAATAAAAATGCATGTGTATTTTAATCGAAAAGGGAAAGAAATACATGAATCTTCTATTTGGTTTGTTTTATAAATGCATATTGTGAAGTAATAAATATAGTAACTTAAATGTAAATTAAAATGAAAAAATTAAATACACAATTTTTCAAACAAATATTGAAAAATTAAATCTTACCTACAAAAATACATTGCATGTTTGCAATTATAAAATTAAATTCACTGAGTAAAAAAAAAAAAGAACAATGAATAAATAAATAAATAAATAATAATAATAATAAATCAATAAAACTATAAATCCCATGTTTGCAATTACAAAATTAAAAGAGTAACAAAAAATAACTAAATCAATAATTAGACAAGAAAACTAACATAAAATAAATAAAAAATATAAATAAGATAAATGAATGTAATAAATAAATAAATAAATAAATAAAAACTAGTAATTTTTTTACATACATATTAAGCGATGAGTACCGTAGTATCTTCTTAATAGCTAATAGTACTACTGATACAGATACAACAAAGTACCTATCTTAATTACAGGTGATTACATTATACACTTACCTGGTGGCAGGTAGTCATTTAATGAGCCAGGTAATTAGTCTTTTCGTGTTTTAGTTGGTATGATGTTTCAGAAACCTGTCGGGTTTTCACCATCTAGCTTATTAACTTGTTGTGAAAGTTTTCTGTATGGTTCTTTGATAACAGTAGGTGGTAGTTAAGGCACATATCATTGATTTTGTCACATGGTGGACATTGGTTTGTAAACAAGAGGACACTGTGAAGATCAGATTTCTGAAATGCCAATTGACAATTCTCGTGCTGCAGTAGGGGAGTAAAGTCATAACACCACTTTATTGATATTTGAAAATTGAGACATATCTGTTACAACAAAACTGTTAGTTTGGATGTACAGTTCTTTGGAATGGAGAAAAATCCTGTCATTGGCTAGTCAGAGATTTACCTGACTTGTGAATTAATCTGACTTCCTTCTTTGGCTGTAACACAACAGGAGAACACCTGGAAGATGCTGCTGCTCTCTCCTCTCTCTCTCTCTCTCTCTCTCTCTCTGTGTGTGTGTGTGTGTGTGTGTGTGTGTGTGTGTGTGTGTGTGTGTGTGATAGAGAGGGAGAGAAAGAGTACATGCACTTGTACACAAGATTTCAACATTGTCATATGCTCTTTTGAGAGATAGAGAGAGGGTATATGCATTTGTACACCAGAGAGTTTAACATTGTCAGATGCTTCTTTGAGAAAGAGAGAGAGAAAGTTCATGTTTTATGGTAATTATTTTTGTATTTTTAGCTCATCTTGTTCATGACATGGCAAAGCATGCATTCAGTAACTTCAATCACCTCCTCAGAAACTACTAGGGAAAATAGAACCTATTTTGTTGTGGAAGATACTTTGATCATGTAAATTAATAAAATTTGTTCAGCATGATCATCCAAATCTGTGATGGCCACTGTTAAAATAAATAAAAAAACAAATGGCTTATTATAAATAGATCAATTTTGAGATGTTGAAAGTGCATGCAGATGTATATGCACTCATAAGTTTTTTTAATGAGGAATTTTTTAGAATGTTTTTTATGTTTTAATTCTTAATTTAAAAATAAGGTGTTATTTTAAACAGAGTCATTGAAAATCTTCTGAAACTGCCAAACTGAATAGAGTTAAATTTGATAATGAAAATCCTCAAATGGTGCGGATTAAGAATTGTGCCTGGCATGGCCATTCAAATTCCAAGATGGTTTTCATTAACACTGCTAATGCTTACAAGAAAATTTTTTGTCTAAAGTAGTTTGCAGTTGTCTTGAGGAAAGTTACCTGCACTGTTCTTTATTTTTGAGCATGTGGTAGCTGAAACATCATTTTTGTCCTTTGCCTTTCAAAGAAATTTTAGTTTCTGTCTGTCTGTCCTTCCTTCCATCCGAAATTCTTGTCTGCACTAATTCTCTAAAACTATGAAGCACTTTTTCATGAAATTTGGTGCAATGCATCAACATTGATAGGAGATGCGCATATTGTTAACCCGAGTTGAAGTGCTCATTTTCTTGGGAGTTATGGCCCTTTGAACATAAGTGCAAATCACCAAAAAAACCTGCTGGAAGGGGATCCTAATTCAGTGAATTTGCTTGTACTCACCTGTATCAGGAGTTGTTGTAAAATGTAACTTATTTTGTGTACTATATATGCTAATTTTAGGTTTAACAGCTATCAGGACAGAAGATGTGTATGATCTGATGAACAAAGATTATCCTGACAAATGGCAGGTAATGATAACTTACACATTCTTCTGTATAAGAAGAAATATTAGCGGTAGGAAAAATTCGCCGTTTTGGTCTTCGTAACTTTTTCACAGTAAGAAATTTTCACGGTTCCGACTTTAAAGAAAGTGAATTAAGGGAAATAAAATAATTTTTGCTGAGAAGATATATTCGTGATACAATTGTTACCATGGAAATTGTGAATATTTCTTCCCCACAAGTGTGTCTTCTTATACAGTATATGTATATACAGTCAAACCTGTCTATAAAGGTCACTGAAGGGAACCAATCAAAGTGACCTTTATGGACAGGTGGCACTTATATACAGGTTCAAATTACATGAATAAAGAACAACTGGGATAAAGTTTTATTGATCTTTAAAAGCAGGTGGTCCTTAAATAGAGGTAAGCTTTAAAACAGGTTGAACTGTACCAATATAAATCATCAATTTTTATGGTGTCTCAATTCTCGCTGTTTTCTCGCAGACACCATAGCCCTCAAATTTACCTGTAGGTGAAATTAGGTATATTACAAACATACCTCAAAGGGTATAGGCAATCAACATTGACATGTCCGTTTGACTTTTAATTAGGAATATTCATATTGGAGGGTCCACCCAATACATAGGTAGCATTTAGATTTGCAGTTAATACATATACACCTTGCTCATGATTAGTGTTCACATCATATAGATAAAATATACACATGTAATCCCTATTACTTAAATTTACTCGTCCATAATGAATATTTAAATCAAAGGTCAAGCGGACAGGTCAATTTTGTTTGCCTAGAACAACAAACCACTTATTAACCAACCAACGCAATGGTATTTTTTTCTAAGAACCATGAAAATTTGATACTGCGAAAATAAACAATTTCAGCATACATGTAGTAAAATTTTGAACCACTGCCACGATTTGGTCTGTCAAATGTTAGCATTATAAAGGGGTCAAGATATAAACATGATAAAAAAGTGGGGAAAAAAGATTTTTGGACAATTGAATAGTGTGGCAATAAACATCAAATCATCAAGGGGCATTAAATAGAGGTTTTCCTGTAGTTTTAAAAAAACTGAGTGGTATCTAAAATGTAATATAATAGACTTTTACACCAGAATGGTTGATTTAGATGGTTAGTCACATAAATATATGTTTAAGTGATGGACATAACTGGTTATACCTTTACACCTGATTTGTTGATTTCTAAAGATGGTCTGACACATAAACATACATAGAATAGTAAATGATAGACTTATTGTTGTACCTATACACCAGAATGATTGATTTAGATGGTCAGTGCCATAAATATATGAAAGGTTAACTGGTGGACATGACTAGCTGTACTTTTACACTTAAATGGTTGATTTTTAAAGATGATCCAGCACATACAAAGAAAAGTTAATGATGGACTTACATGTACTATCATATATACATACTGGTACGGAGATATGTTTGATTTCTAAAGATGGTCTGACACATTCCAAGAGTAGCAAATGACAGAGTTATTGTTGTGCTTTTACACCGGAATGGTTGATACAGACTGTCTGTCACATTTTCACTGCTAATTATCTTAACATATTAAAGAGTATAATACTTAACATATTAGAGTACATTGACAGTGATTTTGTTTGTCTGAAATCACTACCTAATATATATAGGTAGTTTCTTCTTAGGGAAAAATAACTCAAATTTCCCAACTTGGCCATTAAAATTTCAAAAATTTCAGTGATACACTGGCATTTCAAATCTAGTTGCCCTTTCAGATATTGTCACAATATAACATCTTTGCAATGAGGATACTCACTTTTTAAGCATGATATGATGCAGTTTGCTCTATTTTAGAACCTCAGTTTTTCCAATCATAAAGGCAGAAAATAGTTTTTAAAAATTTAACATAATAACTGAAGGAATATGTATATTCATTGACAAACTGTCTGTTAACAGTATTTCAGAGCATAAATAACTTAAAAATGTTATAGATTTTCCATGTTATTTGATCAAAATATACATTCATTTATAACTGAGTTGAAATCAATGACATAATCATTTTTGTCATCCTTCAACCAAATTTCTCATATAATGATTGGTTAAATTATTGCCAAAGTACATTGGAAATTCTCACCCTCAAAAACATTTCTTGCATAACCATTGGTAATCTTATGGCCAGAATACATGGAACTATTGCACTCTCACATATTCATTGGTTTTAAAACTTGACAGGCTACATGGAACTATGTAAACATTTCTCTTGACTATTTTGGAAAATTTAAACCCAATTTTAACAGGGAAAACTAGAGCTACATGATAGTATTTTGAGTTAAGATAGTGATTTTAGGTTAACAAGAATCATAATTAAATGTGTGTATTTTGTAATTGTTTTAGGAATATTCACATGTCATCCATGAAAGACAGAGACAGACAATTAAAGAAAAACATAAAGAATATGGAGTGGTAAGATAAACATGTACATGTACTTGATTATTTTAAAAAAGAAAAAGAAGTAGGTATAAAAGGTGACTGATGCTCCAAACAAAGGGGTAGGTATTGAAAGGTGACATCACATTTTCACAAATATCCAGAAGTATGTTAGCTGAATTCTTAAAATGACATTCTTTGTTCTAGAATAAATGTCTAAGTATTCTGAAAAAGAACAAAAAGTATAAGATAGTGCAGCATTTCCACAAAACAGTGATACCATCGCAAACATGAGTTAGTTCACTACTCCAATACAATGAGGTCAACAAATATGCTAGTTTGGTGTAAACTGTAACAATAATAATAAGTGTCATTTTTTAGTTTTTAGTTAACATTAAACAAGTGTCTCATTGAACAGAAGTAATCGACCAACTAATATTGCTATCACCCTTTTTGATATTCTCATAAAGGTTAAAATTAAGGGCGAGATACATGATTTGAAATTGAATATATGGCACATGCAACAGTTCATATCAAAATTTGAAGAACACTGTATTTTATACAATATATATTATAACTGACTAGATTGATAATTAATTGATAGTTTTAGGCTCTGTGGTATGTTTATTATACCTACTCCTCCAAGTCTATTTCCATAGAATTCTGACACCATTTACTTGTCAAATCATGATGATGTAATGAGGTTTTGCTATAAATTCATGGTATAACTGATATAAATTAAGACACACACAGAAAAGTACAAGTATTGAAATTTAAGGCTTTGAAATTGTATACTGGTGTATACAGGTGGTTGCTAGTATTGCTGGGTTCACAGTATTTTCGTCAGGCAAGTATTGATGGTACATGTAAGTAAGGATTCCTTACTGGGTTCACAATATTTTCATCAGGCAGGTATTGGTGATAAGTATGGGTTCCTTACTGGGTTCACAGTATTTTCATCAGGCAAGTATTGGTGGTAAGTATGGGTTCCCTACTGGGTTCACAGTATTTTCATCTGGCAGGTATTAGTGATAAGTATGGGTTCCTTACTGGGTTCACAGTATTTTCATCTGGCAGGTATTGGTGATAAGTTTGGGTTCCTTACTGGGTTCACAGTATTTTCATCAGGCAGGTATTGGTGATAAGTATGGGTTCCTTACTGGGTTCACAGTATTTCCATCTGACAGGTATTAGTGATAAGTATGGGTTCCTTACTGGGTTCACAGTATTTTCATCTGACAGGTATTGGTGATAAGTATGGGTTCCTTACTGGGTTCACAGTATTTTCATCTGACAGGTATTAGTGATAAGTATGGGTTCCTTACTGGGTTCACAGTATTTTCATCTGACAGGTATTGGTGATAAGTATGGGTTCCTTACTGGGTTCACAGTATTTTCATCTGGCAGGTATTGGTGATAAGTTTGGGTTCCTTACTGGGTTTACAGTATTTTCATCAGGCAAGTATTAGTGGTAAGTATGGGTTCCTTACTGGGTTCACAGTATTGTCATCTGGCAGGTATTGGTGATAAGTATGGGTTCCTTACTGGGTTCACAGTATTGTCATCTGGCAGGTATTGGTGATAAGTATGGGTTCCTTACTGGGTTCACAGTATTTTCATCTGGCAGGTATTGGTGATAAGTATGGGTTCCTTACTGCGTTCACAGTATTGTCATCTGGCAGGTATTGGTGATAAGTATGGGTTCCTTACTGGGTTCACAGTATTGTCATCTGGCAGGTATTGGTGATAAGTATAGGTTCCTTACTGGGTTCACAGTATTGTCATCTGGCAGGTATTGGTGATAAGTATGGGTTCCTTACTGGGTTCACAGTATTTCCATCTGGCAGGTATTAGCGGTAAGTATGGGTTCCCTACTGGGTTCACAGTATTGTCATCTGGCAGGTATTGGTGATAAGTATGGGTTCCTTACTGGGTTCACAGTATTTTCATCTGGCAGGTATTGGTGATAAGTATGGGTTCCTTACTGGGTTCACAGTATTGTCATCTGGCAGGTATTGGTGATAAGTATGGGTTCCTTACTGGGTTCACAGTATTTCCATCAGGCAGGTATTGGTGATAAGTATGGGTTCCTTACTGGGTTCACAGTATTTTCATCTGGCAGGTATTAGTGGTAAGTATGGGTTCCTTACTGGGTTCACAGTATTTTCATCTGACAAGTATTGGTGGTAAGTATGGGTTCCTTACTGGGTTCACAGTATTTTCATCTGGCAGGTATTGGTGGTAAGTATGGGTTCCTTACTGGGTTCACAGTATTTCCATCTGGCAGGTATTAGTGATAAGTATGGGTTCCTTACTGGGTTCACAGTATTTCCATCTGGCAGGTATTGGTGGTAAGTATGGGTTCCTTACTGGGTTCACAGTATTTTCATTTGGCAGGTATTGGTGATAAGTATGGGTTCCTTACTGGGTTCACTGTATTTTCATCAGGCAGGTATTGGTGATAAGTATGGGTTCCTTACTGGGTTCACAGTATTGTCATCTGGCAGGTATTGGTGGTAAGTATGGGTTCCTTACTGGGTTCACAGTATTTCCATCAGGCAGGTATTTGTGGTAAGTATGGGTTCCTTACTGGGTTCACAGTATTGTCATCAGTCAAGTATTAGTGGTAAGTATGGGTTCCTTACTGGGTTCACAGTATTTTCATCTGGCAGGTATTGGTGGTAAGTATGGGTTCCTTACTGAGTTCACAGTATTTTCATCTGGCAGGTATTGGTGATAAGTATGGGTTCCTTACTGAGTTCACAGTATTTTCATCTGGCAGGTATTGGTGGTAAGTATGGGTTCCTTACTGAGTTCACAGTATTTTCATCTGGCAGGTATTGGTGGTAAGTATGGGTTCCTTACTGAGTTCACAATATTTTCATCTGGCAGGTATTGGTGATAAGTATGGGTTCCTTACTGAGTTCACAGTATTTTCATCTGGCAGGTATTGGTGATAAGTATGGGTTCCTTACTGGGTTCACAGTATTTTCATCTGGCAGGTATTGGTGGTAAGTATGGGTTCCTTACTGGATTCACAGCATGTTTATCAGGCAAGTATTGGTGGTAAGTATGGGTTCCTTACTGGGTGCACAGTATTTTCATTAGAAAATATTAACTAGTTGTTACAGGTTTGAATAAGCAATTTGTTTTTCAGGTGTTTAAATTATTTTTCAGGAAATTGCTTCATTAAGTGGCAGAGTATAGATAGCCAGTGTGAATACACACGTATATCTTATTACGTTTCTTGTTTTGTTTTCCAGTAATTAGTTGTACTTTACCATACAAATTAATTATATTATAACATTATGATATATCAGAGATGACCCCAGGTCATCTAGAAGATGGCATTTTTGAATTGGAAACAGTGAGAAACAAAGACTGTTGTGACAATATATTGACATAAAATTATTCTTGGTATAGGCAAACAAGATTAACCTGTCCGCTTGACCTTTAATATAAATTTTTATTATGGACCAGTACATTTATGTTTAGGGAACACAGGTGTTTAATGGGTTAACATGATCATGAGAACCACGCATTATTTATGGAATAATTGCTAATCCTAACACTACCTGTGTATTGGGTGGATCTTCATTAATATATATATTCCAAATGAAAGGTCAAATGGACAGGTCAATATTGTTTGCCTATACTTTTTGAATTGTTATTTCTGATAAGTAAAAATTACATAACAAAATAATGGTTTCATTGTAAATTGAGGTATCGCCGGCCACGCCCACTATGTTCCGAAATGTCAATTTTCCATTGCATAATTGTAAAGTGCAGGGATGTTGCTTTACACATCGTCGTAAAAATGGTTCCATTCACATGTTCCCCATTCATTACCTCTTGATAACAATAAATAAATAAATAAATGAAATGAAATTTCTTAATTTAAATACATTTTCTAAGACCATGCAAAAACAAAGATTTCATTTAAATTCTGTACGTTAGTGTTGTAAAATTACTGTACACATTCAGACACAGGCACATAGACACACATTACTTAATGGAATCATGTTGGAATCTTATACTTTATAATGACAATTTTCTGATATTAATCATGTTAATATAAATCACAGAATAATTTGATTCCTAAGCATGAAACGTTACTGTAGAGGAGTTTACTTATTACATGCAATTTTTACAACATACAGGTAGCTAATGTGTCAGATTTTTGGTATTTCATGTAAAATTGCCAGGTGAGTCGGGAGTGTACTAGATTATTTATTTTATATAAAATAATTGGATTTCAACACCCAAGCCTGCTACTAAAACATGTAGGTCATTTAATAAAATTGTAACACCTTAGATTCTTAGATTCTCCTGATGTTGAGATCCATTTATTTTATAATTTACCCAAGCCTGCTACCAAAACATGTAGGCCATTTAATAAAATTTTAACACCTTAGATTCTTAGATTCTCCTGATGTTGAGATCCATTTATTTTATAATTTACCCATTACATTATGATTATGGAACTCTGATAAATAATAGTGTCTGCCTGAAAGAAAAACCTTAGGCATGTTGGATTTCTTCAAGAACATCTTAGATTATATTATATATTTGTTTTATTTTTTTCAGCCTAAACTGGAAAAGAGTAAGATGAATGAATATATAAAGAAAGCCATGAAGTCTGTATCAGAATGGAATTCACATTTTCTGAAGGAAAAACGAGAAGAAAGACGAGCATATTTTGATCTTCAGACCTTTGTAAGTTTATAAAAAAAAATCAGAAATTTATTTTGTTGTATATTTTAACCATCTTTTTTATAGTTTTGCCAGTTTGATAAGTTGCAGAAAATACTCGAGTCAGCCATCATCTTGTTAAAGCGTTGTTTACTAATAAATCTTTTGGAAATATTGAGAAATACTTTATGTGAGGACTAGATAAGTCATTTTTCATAAACTGTTGATACTGTAAATTGGGAAATGGAGTTGGTCAGCGTACCACATGATCAATACCCATTAAATTTTGTGCGAAACATTTATATCGTAATTTCCCCGGTGTAACATCATTTTTATGGGAAAATGTGAACTGAAACGATTCCATTGTTAATGGAAATACTTGTTCCACAGAAGCATTATTGGATATCATGTGGTTCACTGGCGAACCCCACTGTCATATCAGTTTGGTCTACATTGGTTTTACTTGTGATTGCTAATCTATTTTACTGTGGGTTATAGTTTTGTGCACATAATTTTATTTCTGCTGGATAAGTTCCATTTGTCTTCAGGAATTTGTTATTGTTTATATTTTCTATTACAGAATGTACATTATCCAGTAGGCAAATTCAAAAAGCTACCAACTGAATCTACAGTTGTCAGTGCTTACCCAGTGTCTGTTATACCAGGACAGTTCCAGGAACACTTCAGGGGGTAATGTCTGAAATGGAGAGAGAGAGAGAGAGCAATGTCTTAAGAGCAAGAGATAGGGTGGAGAGGAGTGGATAAAAGAGTAAGAAAGACAGAGGAGAGCAATTTCTGAGAGAGAGAGAGAGCGCGAGAGAGAGAGAGAGAGAGAGCGCGAGAGATTTCTTTCATCTTATGTTTGAAATTAATAGAATCTATCATAATTATCCATGTAGGATAGGGAAATCCCACCCGAGGGGTTTAATATTTCAGTCGGCGACGAGGCTCGTGATTTATTCTTTTTCTTTCATTTTGATGACAAATTTTTGGCTTTGTGTATCAGTTACATCGACATTGACGCTATCTTTGTAAATTTAACTTTGTTATTTAATGTCTAAAAAACTTTAAAATTTTCATTGCAACTGTTTATTTTGGGAGATTAAAATAACCAACTTTGTTTTCTAGTTTTTTGCTTTTATAAACATGTTTACATATCACTCTTTTCATGGACCACATATGTAGATCTGCTAAGCTTTGGACAGCTCCAGTGAGCTTAGCTGTTCTTTAGACAGCTCTTGTTTATTTTTTTTATTGTTTATTTTTTTTATGTAGATGAGCTAACCACCTTGTTTCTTTGGTGAACTAGATGTGCAGATAAGCTTACCTGTTCTAGCCTTTGATAGCACTAGTTTCTTTGATGGGACTATATTTACAGGGGAGCTGACAGCTCTAAATTCTTTGGTGGGTTAGATGTGCAGGAGAGCTAAAATATTCCTTTGACAATTCTTGTTTTAATGCATCTATTCCACTGCTTTTGTTCCATTCTCAAATCACATTTCCGAATTATTAATCTTTTTTCTTACAGATACTCTTCTGATGAATTAAAGTATTTTCCACTAAATACAGCTATGTATGACCCACCAAAGAAAGTACACAATTCTCTAGCAGAGGCAACTGAATCATCTGAAGCTTCAGAAGAAGATGGGGAGGTAATTATATTGTCATAATGTCGTTGACTACCATTTTACAATGGGGAGTTAGTTGTAATGTCATTAAGTTCCATTTGATACCTATTCATACATTGTAATAACATTTTTGCAGAATAACTGAAGTGCACATGTCCCATGTAGTCTGATACAGTGGCTTACAGGTTTAAGTGTTGCCAGTGCCTAGGTTTAAACTTCAATCAGGTAGATCCCAGTGTAATATAGTATCAGTTTGCCTTCTTCAAAGCAAATAATTTTAACTTGTTACAGAAAATTGTCACATTTTCTTGTGTAAAATTGAAAAAAAATAAATTTTAGCATTTTTCAAATTTAGGTGCAACCTCTAATTTGGATAAATTCACATTGACTTGAATTCTTATTAATCTCATAGATCACCTTGTGTACTATGGCTGTATCTAATTTGGCAGTGGATTTAAACTAGGGGTACTGTATCATCATGCAAATCACTTAGAAAACTAGTACATCCCTAAAATTAATATGTTTACAGTAACTTCTTGATGGGAAAATTATAATCATATAACTCTATATTTAATGAAAAAATAATAGATGCATAAAATTATGAAATGTCATAGAGTACATATTTAATGGAACTAATCAGTTTTATATCCAGCTGTGTACTTGATGAAAACCTTGGATGTACATTAATTACATGGGAATAAGTAATACTGTATACATGTAGCTTTTGAGCCACTCTGATTTTAAACAAAAGTTATTGTATTGAATGACATTTTACACACAGAAACATTTGTCATTTCACTTGCCAAAGGTCTTGTTTTCTTTTGACACTCCTGTTTTCTCCACAACCTGAAATGATCGACACATTACACACAGATCTTAGTCTGACATAGTTTGTCAGTTATGGTAACTCGCTGCTGAAGGGTCTTGTTTTTTTCTGGAAACTCATGCCTTCTCCACCATCCTGAACTCACCATATCTGCATCAAGGAAATAATCTTTGGGTATAAAACACCATTACTGGTACTCTACTACACCATTACTGGTACTCTACTACACCATTACTGGTACTCTACTACACTATTACTGGTACTCTACTACACCATTACTGGTACTCTACTACACTATTACTGGTACTCTACTACACCATTACTGGTACTCTACTACACCATTACTGGTACTCTACTACACCATTACTGGTACTCTACTACACCATTACTGGTACTCTACTACACCATTACTGGTACTCGACTACACCATTACTGGTAACCTACTACACTATTACTGGTACTCTACTACACCATTACTGGTACTCTACTACACCATTACTGGTACTCTACTACACTATTACTGGTACTCTACTACACCATTACTGGTACTCTACTACACCATTACTGGTACTCTACTACACCATTACTGGTAACCTACTACACTATTACTGGTACTCTACTACACCATTACTGGTAACCTACTACACTATTACTGGTACTCTACTACACTATTACTGGTACTCTACTACACCATTACTGGTACTCTACTACAATATTACTGGTACTCTACTACACTATTACTGGTAACCTACTACACTATTACTGGTACTCTGCTACACAATTACTGGTACTCTACTACACTATTACTGGTACTCTACTACACCATTACTGGTACTCTACTACACCATTACTGGTAGTCTACTACACTATTACTGGTACTCTACTACACTATTACTGGTAACCTACTACACTATTACTGGTACTCTACTACACCATTACTGGTACTCTACTACACCATTACTGGTACTCTACTACACCATTACTGGTACTCTACTACACCATTACTGGTACTCTACTACACCATTACTGGTACTCTACTACACCATTACTGGTACTCTACTACACTATTACTGGTAACCTAATAAACCATTACTGGTACTCTACTACACCATTACTGGTACTCTACTACACTATTACTGGTACTCTACTACACTATTACTGGCACTCTACTACACCATTACTGGTACTCTACTACACCATTACTGGTACTCTACTACACCATTACTGGTACTCTACTACACCATTACTGGTACTCTACTACACTATTACTGGTAACCTACTACACCATTACTGGTACTCTACTACACCATTACTGGTACTCTACTACACCATTACTGGTAACCTACTACACTATTACTGGTACTCTACTACACCATTACTGGTACTCTACTACACTATTACTGGTACTCTACTACACTATTACTGGTACTCTACTACACCATTACTGGTACTCTACTACACCATTACTGGTACTCTACTACACTATTACTGGTACTCTACTACACTATTACTGGTACTCTACTACACCATTACTGGTACTCTGGTGTACTCTACTACACCATTACTGGTACTCTACTACACTATTACTGGTACTCTACTACACTATTACTGGTACTCTACTACACCATTACTGGTACTCTACTACACCATTACTGGTACTCTACTACACTATTACTGGTGCTCTACTACACCATTACTGGTACTCTACTACACCATTACTGGTACTCTACTACACCATTACTGGTACTCTACTACACCATTACTGGTACTCTACTACACTATTACTGGTACTCTACTACACCATTACTGGTACTCTACTACACCATTACTGGTACTCTACTACACTATTACTGGTACTCTACTACACCATTACTGGTACTCTACTACATACCTATTACTGGTACTCTACTACACCATTACTGGTACTCTACTACACCATTACTGGTACTCTACTACACCATTACTGGTACTCTACTACACCATTACTGGTACTCGACTACACCATTACTGGTAACCTACTACACTATTACTGGTACTCTACTACACCATTACTGGTACTCTACTACACCATTACTGGTACTCTACTACACTATTACTGGTACTCTACTACACCATTACTGGTACTCTACTACACCATTACTGGTACTCTACTACACCATTACTGGTAACCTACTACACTATTACTGGTACTCTACTACACCATTACTGGTAACCTACTACACTATTACTGGTACTCTACTACACTATTACTGGTACTCTACTACACCATTACTGGTACTCTACTACAATATTACTGGTACTCTACTACACTATTACTGGTAACCTACTACACTATTACTGGTACTCTGCTACACAATTACTGGTACTCTACTACACTATTACTGGTACTCTACTACACCATTACTGGTACTCTACTACACCATTACTGGTAGTCTACTACACTATTACTGGTACTCTACTACACTATTACTGGTACTCTACTACACCATTACTGGTACTCTACTACACCATTACTGGTACTCTACTACACTATTACTGGTACTCTACTACACCATTACTGGTACTCTACTACACCATTACTGGTAACCTACTACACCATTACTGGTACTCTACTACACCATTACTGGTACTCTACTACACCATTACTGGTACTCTACTACACCATTACTGGTACTCTACTACACTATTACTGGTAACCTACTACACCATTACTGGTACTCTACTACACCATTACTGGTACTCTACTACACTATTACTGGTACTCTACTACACCATTACTGGCACTCTACTACACCATTACTGGTACTCTACTACACCATTACTGGTACTCTACTACACCATTACTGGTACTCTACTACACCATTACTGGTACTCTACTACACTATTACTGGTAACCTACTACACCATTACTGGTACTCTACTACACCATTACTGGTACTCTACTACACCATTACTGGTAACCTACTACACTATTACTGGTACTCTACTATACCATTACTGGTACTCTACTACACTATTACTGGTACTCTACTACACTATTACTGGTACTCTACTACACCATTACTGGTACTCTACTACACCATTACTGGTACTCTGGTGTACTCTACTACACCATTACTGGTACTCTACTACACTATTACTGGTACTCTACTACACTATTACTGGTACTCTACTACACCATTACTGGTACTCTACTACACCATTACTGGTACTCTACTACACTATTACTGGTACTCTACTACACCATTACTGGTACTCTACTACACCATTACTGGTACTCTACTACACCATTACTGGTACTCTACTACACCATTACTGGTACTCTACTACACTATTACTGGTACTCTACTACACCATTACTGGTACTCTACTACACCATTACTGGTACTCTACTACACTATTACTGGTACTCTACTACACCATTACTGGTACTCTACTACACTATTACTGTACTCTACTACACCATTACTGGTACTCTACTACACCATTACTGGTACTTTACTACACCATTACTGTTACTCTACTACACCATTACTGGTACTCTACTACACCATTACTGGTACTCTACTACACCATTACTGGTACTCTACTACACCATTACTGGTACTCTACTACACCATTACTGGTACTTTACTACACCATTACTGGTACTCTACTACACCATTACTGGTACTCTACTACACCATTACTGGTACTCTACTACACCATTACTGGTACTCTACTACACCATTACTGGTACTTTACTACACCATTACTGGTACTCTACTACACCATTACTGGTACTCTACTACACCATTACTGGTACTCTACTACACCATTACTGGTACTTTACTACACCATTACTGGTACTCTACTACACCATTACTGGTACTCTACTACACTATTACTGGTACTCTACTACACTATTACTGGTACTCTACTACACTATTACTGGTACTCTACTACACCATTACTGGTACTCTACTACACTATTACTGGTACTCTACTACACCATTACTGGTAACCTACTACACTATTACTGGTACTCTACTACACCATTACTGGTACTCTACTACACTATTACTGGTACTCTACTACACCATTACTGGTAACCTACTACACCATTACTGGTAACCTACTACACTATTACTGGTACTCTACTACACTATTACTGGTACTCTACTACACTATTACTGGTACTCTACTACACCATTACTGGTACTCTACTACACTATTACTGGTAACCTACTACACTATTACTGGTACTCTACTACACCATTACTGGTACTCTACTACACTATTACTGGTACTCTACTACACCATTACTGGTACTCTACTACACTATTACTGGTACTCTACTACACCATTACTGGTACTCTACTACACTATTACTGTACACTATTACTGGTACTCTACTACACTATTACTGGTACTCTACTACACCATTACTGGTACTCTACTACACTATTACTGGTAACCTACTACACTATTACTGGTACTCTACTACACCATTACTGGTACTCTACTACACTATTACTGGTACTCTACTACACCATTACTGGTACTCTACTACACTATTACTGGTACTCTACTACACCATTACTGGTACTCTACTACACTATTACTGGTACTCTACTACACTATTACTGGTAACCTACTACACTATTACTGGTAACCTACTACACCATTACTGGTACTCTACTACACCATTACTGGTACTCTACTACACCATTACTGGTACTCGACTACACCATTACTGGTAACCTACTACACTATTACTGGTACTCTACTACACTATTACTGGTACTCTACTACACCATTACTGGTACTCTACTACACCAATACTGGTACTCTACTACACTATTACTGGTACTCTACTACACTATTACTGGTAACCTACTACACCATTACTGGTACTCTACTACACCATTACTGGTACTCTACTACACCATTACTGGTACTTTACTACACCATTACTGGTACTCTACTACACCATTACTGGTACTCTACTACACCATTACTGGTACTCTACTACACTATTACTGGTACTCTACTACACCATTACTGGTACTCTACTACACTATTACTGGTACTCTACTACACCATTACTGGTACTCTACTACACTATTACTGGTACTCTACTACACTATTACTGGTACTCTACTACACTATTACTTGTACTCGACTACACCATTACTGGTACTCTACTACACCATTACTGGTACTCTACTACACCATTACTGGTACTCTACTACACCATTACTGGTACTCTACTACACCATTACTGGTACTTTACTACACCATTACTGGTACTCTACTACACCATTACTGGTACTCTACTACACCATTACTGGTACTCTACTACACCATTACTGGTACTCTACTACACCATTACTGGTACTTTACTACACCATTACTGGTACTCTACTACACCATTACTGGTACTCTACTACACCATTACTGGTACTCTACTACACCATTACTGGTACTTTACTACACCATTACTGGTACTCTACTACACCATTACTGGTACTCTACTACACTATTACTGGTACTCTACTACACTATTACTGGTACTCTACTACACTATTACTGGTACTCTACTACACCATTACTGGTACTCTACTACACTATTACTGGTACTCTACTACACCATTACTGGTAACCTACTACACTATTACTGGTACTCTACTACACCATTACTGGTACTCTACTACACTATTACTGGTACTCTACTACACCATTACTGGTAACCTACTACACCATTACTGGTAACCTACTACACTATTACTGGTACTCTACTACACTATTACTGGTACTCTACTACACTATTACTGGTACTCTACTACACCATTACTGGTACTCTACTACACTATTACTGGTAACCTACTACACTATTACTGGTACTCTACTACACCATTACTGGTACTCTACTACACTATTACTGGTACTCTACTACACCATTACTGGTACTCTACTACACTATTACTGGTACTCTACTACACCATTACTGGTACTCTACTACACTATTACTGTACACTATTACTGGTACTCTACTACACTATTACTGGTACTCTACTACACCATTACTGGTACTCTACTACACTATTTCTGGTAACCTACTACACTATTACTGGTACTCTACTACACCATTACTGGTACTCTACTACACTATTACTGGTACTCTACTACACCATTACTGGTACTCTACTACACTATTACTGGTACTCTACTACACCATTACTGGTACTCTACTACACTATTACTGGTACTCTACTACACTATTACTGGTAACCTACTACACTATTACTGGTAACCTACTACACCATTACTGGTACTCTACTACACCATTACTGGTACTCTACTACACCATTACTGGTACTCGACTACACCATTACTGGTAACCTACTACACTATTACTGGTACTCTACTACACTATTACTGGTACTCTACTACACCATTACTGGTACTCTACTACACCAATACTGGTACTCTACTACACTATTACTGGTACTCTACTACACTATTACTGGTAACCTACTACACCATTACTGGTACTCTACTACACCATTACTGGTACTCTACTACACCATTACTGGTACTTTACTACACCATTACTGGTACTCTACTACACCATTACTGGTACTCTACTACACCATTACTGGTACTCTACTACACTATTACTGGTACTCTACTACACCATTACTGGTACTCTACTACACTATTACTGGTACTCTACTACACTATTACTGGTACTCTACTACACTATTACTTGTACTCTACTACATCATTACTGGTACTCTACTACACTATTACTGGTACTCTACTACACCATTACTGGTACTCTACTACACCATTACTGGTACTCTACTACACTATTACTGGTACTCTACTACACCATTACTGGTACTCTACTACACTATTACTGGTACTCTACTACACCATTACTGGTACTCTACTACACCATTACTGGTACTCTACTACACTATTACTGGTACTCTACTACACTATTACTGGTACTCTACTACACTATTACTGGTACTCTACTACACTATTACTGGTACTCTTCTACACTATTACTGGTACTCTACTACACCATTACTGGTACTTTACTACACTATTACTGGTACTCTACTACACCATTACTGGTAACCTACTACACCATTACTGGTACTTTACTACACTATTACTGGTACTCTACTACACCATTACTGGTAACCTACTACACTATTACTGGTACTCTACTACACCATTACTGGTACTCTACTACACTATTACTGGTACTCTACTACACCATTACTGGTACTCTACTACACTACTACTGGTACTCTACTACACCATTACTGGTACTCTACTACACCATTACTGGTACTCTACTACACCATTACTGGTACTCTACTACACCATTACTGGTACTCTACTACACTATTACTGGTACTCTACTACACCATTACTGGTAACCTACTACACTATTACTGGTAACCTACTACACCATTACTGGTACTCTACTACACTATTACTGGTACTCTACTACACCATTACTGGTACTCTACTACACTATTACTGGTACTCTACTACACCATTACTGGTACTCTACTACACTATTACTGGTACTCTACTACACCATTACTGGTACTCTACTACACTATTACTGGTACTCTACTACACCATTACTGGTACTCTACTACACTATTACTGGTAACCTACTACACTATTACTGGTACTCTACTACACCATTACTGGTACTCTACTACACTATTACTGGTACTCTACTACACCATTACTGGTACTCTACTACACTATTACTGGTACTCTACTACACCATTACTGGTACTCTACTACACTATTACTGGTAACCTACTACACTATTACTGGTAACCTACTACACCATTACTGGTACTCTACTACACCATTACTGGTACTCTACTACACCATTACTGGTACTCGACTACACCATTACTGGTAACCTACTACACTATTACTGGTACTCTACTACACTATTACTGGTACTCTACTACACCATTACTGGTACTCTACTACACCATTACTGGTACTCTACTACACTATTACTGGTACTCTACTACACCATTACTGGTACTCTACTACACCATTACTGGTACTCTACTACACTATTACTGGTACTCTACTACACCATTACTGGTACTCTACTACACTATTACTGGTAACCTACTACACTATTACTGGTAACCTACTACACCATTACTGGTACTCTACTACACCATTACTGGTACTCTACTACACCATTACTGGTACTCGACTACACCATTACTGGTAACCTACTACACTATTACTGGTACTCTACTACACTATTACTGGTACTCTACTACACCATTACTGGTACTCTACTACACCATTACTGGTACTCTACTACACTATTACTGGTACTCTACTACACCATTACTGGTACTCTACTACACCATTACTGGTACTCTACTACACTATTACTGGTACTCTACTACACCATTACTGGTACTCTACTACACTATTACTGGTACTCTACTACACCATTACTGGTACTCTACTACACCATTACTGGTACTCTACTACACTATTACTGGTACTCTACTACACTATTACTGGTACTCTACTACACTATTACTGGTACTCTACTACACTATTACTGGTACTCTTCTACACTATTACTGGTACTCTACTACACCATTACTGGTACTTTACTACACTATTACTGGTACTCTACTACACCATTACTGGTAACCTACTACACCATTACTGGTACTTTACTACACTATTACTGGTACTCTACTACACCATTACTGGTAACCTACTACACTATTACTGGTACTCTACTACACCATTACTGGTACTCTACTACACTATTACTGGTACTCTACTACACCATTACTGGTACTCTACTACACTACTACTGGTACTCTACTACACCATTACTGGTATTCTACTACACCATTACTGGTACTCTACTACACCATTACTGGTACTCTACTACACCATTACTGGTACTCTACTACACTATTACTGGTACTCTACTACACCATTACTGGTAACCTACTACACTATTACTGGTACTCTACTACACCATTACTGGTACTCTACTACACTATTACTGGTACTCTACTACACCATTACTGGTACTCTACTACACTATTACTGGTACTCTACTACACCATTACTGGTACTCTACTACACTATTACTGGTACTCTACTACACCATTACTGGTACTCTACTACACTATTACTGGTACTCTACTACACCATTACTGGTACTCTACTACACTATTACTGGTACTCTACTACACCATTACTGGTACTCTACTACACTATTACTGGTAACCTACTACACTATTACTGGTACTCTACTACACCATTACTGGTACTCTACTACACTATTACTGGTACTCTACTACACCATTACTGGTACTCTACTACACTATTACTGGTACTCTACTACACCATTACTGGTACTCTACTACACTATTACTGGTAACCTACTACACTATTACTGGTAACCTACTACACCATTACTGGTACTCTACTACACCATTACTGGTACTCTACTACATTACTGGTACTCGACTACACCATTACTGGTAACCTACTACACTATTACTGGTACTCTACTACACTATTACTGGTACTCTACTACACCATTACTGGTACTCTACTACACCATTACTGGTACTCTACTACACTATTACTGGTACTCTACTACACTATTACTGGTAACCTACTACACCATTACTGGTACTCTACTACACCATTACTGGTACTCTACTACACCATTACTGGTACTTTACTACACCATTACTGGTACTCTACTACACCATTACTGGTACTCTACTACACCATTACTGGTACTCTACTACACTATTACTGGTACTCTACTACACCATTACTGGTACTCTACTACACTATTACTGGTACTCTACTACACTATTACTGGTACTCTACTACACTATTACTTGTACTCTACTACATCATTACTGGTACTCTACTACACTATTACTGGTACTCTACTACACCATTACTGGTACTCTACTACACTATTACTGGTACTCTACTACACCATTACTGGTACTCTACTACACCATTACTGGTACTCTACTACACCATTACTGGTAACCTACTACACCATTACTGGTACTCTACTACACTATTACTGGTACTCTACTACACTATTACTGGTACTCTACTACACTATTACTGGTACTCTACTACACCATTACTGGTACTCTACTACACCATTACTGGTACTCTACTACACTACTACTGGTACTCTACTACACCATTACTGGTACTCTACTACACCATTACTGGTACTCTACTACACTATTACTGGTACTCTACTACACCATTACTGGTACTCTACTACACCATTACTGGTACTCTACTACACCATTACTGGTACTCTACTACACCATTACTGGTAACCTACTACACTATTACTGGTACTCTACTACACCATTACTGTTACTCTACTACACCATTACTAGTACTCTACTACACCATTACTGGTACTCTACTACACTATTACTAGTACTCTACTACACCATTACTGGTACTCTACTACACCATTACTGGTACTCTACTACACTATTACTGGTACTCTACTACACTATTACTGGTACTCTACTACACTATTACTGGTACTCTACTACACCATTACTGGTACTCTACTACACCATTACTGGTACTCTACTACACTATTACTGGTACTCTACTACACCATTACTGGTACTCTACTACACCATGTCCACTTGTACCTTTAACAAATAAAAACGATAAAATGTATAAGGTTTTTAAAATGTATTACAAACCAGATTCACAAGTTATATTGTAAACAAAAATAGCTTTCCCTGCTCTTGTTTGATTGGAGCTATTCATATTGGTCACTATGAAACCTCAACAAAAATTCCATGGCAAGTAACTAGATGCCTCTTAGATTTTGCTATCCATTAAACATAAATAAATATAACAGATATAAATGTTTTGAAGCTTTTTCACATTTCTATAGTGTGGGTGTACTATACTAGTTATATAGGACCAATTGAAATGCAAATGAAGTGTACATTTGGACCCATATTAAGACTAAAGTTAATATTTCTTAAGTACCATAGGTGGTCTTTATATGTACAGGGTTTTCTGTATTTTGATGTTTATTATAATGTTTTTAATATCTCAATGCAATTCATAGCTGATGACAGAATGATTACATTTTTCTTTTGTTACAGAAAACCAATGCTTCAAGTTCTGGAAGTGATTCTGATAGCAGTAGTGATTCAGATAGTAGTAGTCATGACGACGATCAAAACTCGCAAGATGAAAAAGGATCAACAAAAGTCAGTACTATTAAAGTGTTCACATACATTACGATTCTTAAATTCATATATGTATATTTGTTTCGAGAGGTGTAATGATATACCGGGAGAACCAGATCAGGGATACAAGTTTTAAATATCGTAATGTTTTGATAAATAAAAAATGTCCAAAGTATAATCAGATTTCAAAATTAGTCACATGTAAAAGGAAAATCAATGTTTTTGCTCAGTTGTAAAATCTTTGTGATAAATATAGCTTCTGAATTGTTTTATCCATGAGGTCACAATGTAGAATGTCCAAAGTCAAATATGGAACCATATCATAAATTTATCTAATATGGGCCAATCTTACCTAATATACAATTCTTAAGTTCATGTATAGGAAAATAGTTAGAATGGTCTTTTTTATTTATAACACTGGGTTCAAAGGGCTACATTGGGGTTCAGGGAGGGGGGACACTTTTAAATCCAATTCCATTTCAGTAATAACTTGTTTATCTTGTGTTTGTTGTAGGAAGTTGCTCCAGCAGAAGATAAGTGCCGTATATGTGGTTTTGACTCAGAAAAGAATGAAAATAATCAACCCGAAGATTTTATTTTGTGTTCAGAATGTGGAAAGCCAGGTACTTTTCTGTAATTTTGAATGAATCGCTCTGACTTGTTTTCAGGGATGAATTCTTGTTGTGACAGACAAACACATACATTTTATATCATTTATGCAATAAATATTCTGTAATCAGAAATTTTGAAAATCTAAATGTATGAATTATTTTCATCTTAACAACTTGTTCATAGTAAGCAAACTTGAGACTTCAATGAAAATAAAGATTAATGTCCCAAAATCTTCAAAAGGGCACTATAGATTAACTTGTGTTACCTTTAGAACTTTTGTGTAGAACTAATGTTTTCATTGGTATGGAATTGCGTAAGTTGATGTTAACCCATAAAAAAAAAAACCCATTTAAATGTGTGTCATTTCATATATAATTTTAATTATTTTCATTCTTTTTATTTGCAGCACATCCATCATGCTATTACAATTTGTTCATGAATTTGCAACCTAAATTTTTTTATATATTGTTTTGCACAAATCCCCATTGTTTTAACTAGTACTTCTATAATTGTAACCGTTTGTCATTCATTTTATTTGCAGCACATCCATCATGTTTGGATTTAACAATAGAGATGTTGTCAGTTATAAAGACGTATCCATGGCAATGTATGGAGTGTAAAACATGTGTAGAGTGTATGGATCCATATGATGAGGTATTGTATATTAGTATACTGTATAGTGGCTTTTATTCACTGGGGATTTAATTTTGCTGTATTCATGGTTTGACTTAATAGCGCAAAATTATATACCAAGTCAATATTTTCTTGTAGCATTCGTTAAACATAGACTGAGATAATCTGTACAAAAAAATTGTTTACACTGGCAACTACACCACAAAATATTATACCTGTAAATAAGTTCCAGTGTCTGAACCACGAAATTTTATCCCCGCAGAATTAAACAACTATACATTATTAGTTTACTGTTATAAGTGTCTGTCTCTAGAGTAGACTGCAAGAGAATTAAAATTTCCTAATTTATTTCAGTTTTTGTACTTTATGTTTTTCTCTTAACACTGAAATGAACAACCTCTATTCCTTAGACATGTTAGATTTACCTCCCTTTCCCCGTTTCCATGTTTTAATTCTGTCCAAAAATTCCAATTCAAAGATCTTGCACACAATGGTCATTTTCTTTTGATTTTTCTCAATACAACCTGTCTATAAACGCCCCCCAAGGGGACTTTATTTAAAGGTCACCGGTCACCAAATTTATCAATTTTGTATTTTGCATTCCTATGGGTAGAATAGTCAATATTGATGAGTCTGACGGGTTCCCACGCCTTACATTTACCTGTAATACACTAAAACCTTACCTAAACGAACTGCTAATACTCGGTAGTTTCCGACAACGCTCGTAACTTTCCGGCGACCTAATTGATGACGTACATGGTGTTAAGCTGCTGAGGAAAGACACATCCATATATTACATGTGGGTTTATGTGGTGTTTTGAAGGCTTTTAAAATTTGATTTCAAGTCAAAATGATATATTTTGTAAAGTTTGGATATAATAAAATCACAATAACCGATGAACATGTTTTTCCACAAAATTCAGAACAAATTAAAGCCAGATTTACACAAGTCCTTCATGCAGCTTTTTAATTGTTTTTGAATGTATTCAGATTAAACATTTCGAGATAGGTCAGGGAAATAAGAGTGGTAAAATCATTGAAGACAATTCAAATTATTATGAATGAATTCAGTCAAATATATAGATTTTAAACAATTTTTATTTTCAAAATTAATTTAATTCTGTTATTCAATCAGTTCACCAATTCACACGTTCAAACAGAAACGTATGTCTTGTTCAAATTAATTAATCTAATTTAACTTTAATTTATTCGATTTTCAGAATCCATAAAAATGACAAATAACATTTACCGGGTATATCATAAAGATATACGCACGTCTCAATTAATGTTGCATATTGTTAGGTAAACTCTGTTAATTACAGGTGGTAGATGTCTACTTCTAAACAGGATGTTTCCCAATGTAGCATATTGATAATCTCTTAATTACTGATATGTGAGGGGATGTAAATCACACTTTGAACGATATTAATTTATTGTGAATAAATGGAAGAAAGTTTCACTCGAGTCCTTAGTTAGTCGGGTATCACATTTTGATGACGTTCTTTTCGTCCCAATAAAATTATTATTATTATTATTATTATTATTAAACTTACTGCAAATAAGGAATAGGAAGCTATTGAATTGAAATTGTTTTCATATCTAAGTAATACTGGAGTGAAATATTTTATTTGAGAAACAATAAGAAATTATTTTTTAAACCTTTATTTTGATAGGTCTTGGACCCAGATTCTACCCGAAAACGTTTTTTATTCATTACATTGGTAAATAATAATAATAATAATAATAATAATAGTAATAATGAATCTTTGATTTTAATCTAAAAGGAATTAAAAATGGAACAATTTCTAAAACAAATATGAATTAAAATCAATTTGGGTCATAATATAGCTGTACTAGAGAGAAGAAGAAAAAAATGGGTGCTTTTTATTATTCCTTATGATAAAAAGAAAAGAAAAAAAGAAAAAAATAAATAAATAAATAAATAAATAAATAAATAAATATAACTTAATTAATTAATTAATTAATCAGAAATATGTAAAGATAATTAAAATTATATCAAATATTAATAAAAATTAATGTGAACAATATTTTAAATAAAAAACGGAAATTTGGGTTCTTTTATTATTTGTTGTGATAAATAAATAAATAAATAAATAAATAAATAAATGAATAAATAAATAATTAAATAACTCAAAGAGATATGTAAAGATAATTAAAATGATATTAAATATGAATGAAAATTAATGTGAACAATATTTTAAATAAAAAACGGAAATTTGGGTTCTTTTATTATTTGTTGTGATAAATAGATATAAATAAATAAATAAATAAATAAATAAATAAAGTAATTTCAAAAGAAATGTAAAATTATGTTTTGTAAAAGTATTAGTAAATAGTATATCATACTTAGAGCAAACACAAATATAGTTTTTTCTTTATTTATTTCTTATTATTATGTTAATTTTTTAATTATTTTTTTCTGCCGAAGGAAACTGAAATACCCAATGCTAAAAAATAAATAAATATATAAAAACACGAAGTTATTTCCGATAAATCTGGGTAATAAATTCAGTTCACTATACAAGCTTCATTTACTAAATAGCTAGGATAACACCTTCTGCGTCACTTCCGGTTTTGTGCCCTTTTACTACCAAAGGGAGATAACACAGTTTTTCAACAGTTTCAGGACTTTAATTTACGCTGTAGAAAAGGACAGAAATGATTAAAAAATGTTATTTGTGGCTAAATCGGCTTTTTATGATGTAATCTTTCGGAAATTAGTACTAATAAAAATTCGGTTTTTGGTGACCGGTGACCTTTAAGTAGTTTTTATGGACAGGTAGCCTTTATATACAGGTTCAAATAACCTGAATAAAGAGCAATTGGGATGAAATTTTACTGGCCTGTAAAAGAAGATTGCCCTTTTATAGAGTTGGCCTTTTAGGCAGGTTCAGTTGTACTCGGCTTGACAAAATTAGTGGATATCTTAGACAAATTTTGTAAGTTTTTGTTAATAACTAAAATTCCCTCATACATGTATAACAGTATATTGTAGGAAAGGAAACCAACACCCCTAAGGTATTTGTTGTGGCTGGAAATATTCTACGTGGATACCTTGTGGTATTCAACAGAGTTCCATAAGTCAATTATAAATAAATAAATAAAGTATGGCTTTCAACACTTAGAATAAATAATGGTATTACTTTTATTGTGTCAATGATTATATATATAACTTTTATTGCTTTAAGGCCTCCAGCCCATGGCATTATAAGATATAAATTCAACATCAATGGCGTGTTAAATAATGTTACAAATGTATTATAATACATAATAAATGTTATATACATATGGTTAATTATTACAATTATCAAGAACTTCTTTTCTCCTTTTAAAGGCATAGAAAATAAACATGCTGACTTGTTGTAGTAGTTTGACATTTTGTGTCGACATAATTATAATAAACTTATTAAAAGTTGGTTTTAAAAAATATTTTGGTAAAAGAAACTTCTTTCTGAGATCACTGTATGTTTTACAGATAAGTAAAAAATGATATTCATCTTCCACACAACCGGAATTACATATAACACAAACTCTGTCATTTCTATCAAGACCTCTGTGTCTACCCACTTCTATCATAAGATCATGTGTACCACACCTAAAAATTGACATTGCATGTCTAAATTTACTAATTTTAATTTGATCGAGGTATACCTCCTTTTCATATATATGTTTAAAGTTGTTATATGTGGAAACTTTGGGTTTACTTGACATATCACTATACCATGTTTGTAGGAAAATATCTTTCAGTCTAAGTACAAAAGCTTCCATAAAAATATCCTTATCCCCCACTCCCTGGTTAAACCATACTTCACCAAACCCTGTAGAACACAATATATTTTTAACTTTAGTAGCCCAATTTGTTTTGCCTTGATTATCTAAGTTATGTAACATATCATAACACTTTCTAACATATCTGTCAGTATTCATATCAACAATTTTTAACCAATACTTGACAAGTCTTTTAAAAGTAAAAATATAAACCGGTAATCTGCCACATTCTGCTAATGAGACAGAGTTAACAGCGTTTAGACCAACAGTTAATTAGCGCTTACATGCATAGATCTGGACTCTTTCTAATACATCATACATTTGATAGCCCCAGATCTCAGAACCATATAGTATTATTGGGTATATCTTGCTATCAAAAATTTTGAAAAAGTATTATATGGTAGGTTGCCTAAGCTACTTGTAGCTTTTAACATACTTATTACTGACCTTTTGCCCTTCTGTGCTAATGGTTTTACCATATTGGCTACAGACAATTGCCTTGTAAAATTTAGACCAAGATATGTATAACAGTTTACATGTTGTATTTCTACTCCCCTATAAACAAATCTGTCACGTTTAGACAATCTTCCACCCTTTCCAAAAGTAACAATTTTGGTTTTGTCAAGATTAACATCTAGATAATATTCCTGACAATATTTTTCTAACATACGAAGTTGCTTTTGCAAGCCTATTATAGTATCTGAGACCATAACAATGTCATCAGCAAATAATAACATGAAAATTTCGGTAATATCGGGAAATAACTGAATACCTCTAATGTTGCTTTGACATATCATATCATATAACTCGTTTATGTATAATGAAAAGAATAATGGACTTAAAACACAACCTTGTTTTAATCCTAAGGTAGCATGAAAATAATCTGTGTGCAAGTTACCGTTACGAACACAGCATTGCACTTGACTGTACATACCTAGTATAACTTTATATAGATTACCAGTAATTCCTCTCTTCTTGAGGACACTAAACATGTTAAATCTATGGATTGTGTCAAAGGCCCTTTTAAAATCTACGAAGGCTGCATACAGTTTCCCCTTATTTTTACATAGGTACTTTTGTATAATAGAATGTAGTATAAAAACATTATCAATAGTTGAATATCCTTGTTTGAACCCGGCCTGAGCCTCTGTTATCTTATCAAACAAGTCCACCCAACACTGTACCCTTTTATGTATAATTGTAGCAAAAATCTTACCAAAAATACTGCCTATAGAAATTCCTCTATAATTTTGAGGATCTACATATGAACCCTTTTTATGTATTGGTACAATTATTGCACTTGACCATGCCTCTGGAAAAATACCTTGTGAAAAAATATAATTAAATAACTTTTCCATTGGTACCAGAAGTGTATTTATACCATAAATGAAAAATTCTAGTATAAGTTTGTCAGGACCTGGAGATTTACCTCTTTTAAGACTATTAACAGAGTCTATAATTTCCTGTCCAGTTATTGGACTATTGAATAGTTCATATTCAATACTATCTACATTTACATCATCGGTAATTAAATTTTCGTCTTCAGTGACATTAGAATACTCATAACTTAAAAGATTTTTAAAATAATAGAAAAAATCATCAGTTTTAACTGGATGAGATTCAATCTTGTGGTCTGACAGAGACCTAAAAACCTTCCAGAAATGTTTCGAATCTTTAAGTGAACTATCCAAGCGTTTGACCGTACTTTCAATAAATTGCTGTTTCTTTTCATCGCACATCACTTTATACCGTTTTCTATATTCCTTGAAACTTTTTAGGTCAGTGTCAGATCTAGATTGCCTATATAATCTTAACAACCTGTTCTTTTCTGATCGTGCATCTTTACAAATTTTATCAAACCATTTTGCATCTTTAACAATGTGATGCGATCTTTTGTTTTTTAAAAACATTTCACCTGCTTGATATAACATGTTATTAAAACAGTCGACAATATGACTGATAGTACCCTTGTTATTTATATTTGTAACAATCTCATCAATACAGTCTGATATAACAGAACTTTGTAGAGAGTTAGTAAACTCCTCATATTTATCAGGGTTCCACTTAAAGTATGTATCATCATTGGTGTTACTATTTTCTGTTTTACTTGATCCAATACTTTTACACCTCAGGGTCATACTAAGTGGTAGATGACAAGAGTCTGACAAATCATATATAACAAAATCACTAATAAAAGGGAAAAGATATCCACTGACTAGAAAATAATCTATGAGACTATTACCCTGTGGACCTATGTATGTAAAATCCCCTGTATCCTTATCAGATCCACATCTACCATTCACTATATGGATATCGTAGTTCTTACAAAAATCTAACATTATTTTACCAAACTTATTTAAGACTTTATCAACTGAACACCTAGGTGTCTGGAAGTTATTTGACAGTACATCTTTATGGTCTAAAAATACATCAGGGACCTCATCACAAATAAAATCTTGTTCCTGTGCAACTCTAGAGTTGAGATCACCAGCTATAACAATATGATAACTTTATAAGTCTAATGGTAGCTGTAATAACTGTGATTCTAGTAAATTTACTCCACATTCAGTGTACTTTGAGTAAAATATATTCCCTTCCGGTGGTAGATAGGTACAACAGTATAAAATGTTTTTACTAATCCCGTCAAAAATATTTTTATCTATCTTTAGAAAAATAACATTTTCAAACATACCTTTACCAACTTGCTTAACAAAGTTAGCATAACATTTTTGAACAAGGACTAAAACGCCACCCATGCCTCTACCGTATTTTGAAGTTTTCTTAGCAAGGTTATAAAATACATCGAAATCATGAAAAAACCCAGATTGTTTCATGATTATTTCATCTTCATTATACACCCATGTCTCAACAAGTCCGATAATATCATAAGAGCTTATGAAATTAACTACACTTAATATAGCAGATTTTGCTTTTAGACCTTCAATGTTCCATTGCAGGATAGAAATATTGTCTAGACTAGACTCAGTTTTACAGTTTATATTGTTACTGGTTATATCACCAGTGTCACTATTTATATTACCTTTGTCTTTGTACAAGTCACTTACACTACAAAACTCACCACTGGTATTGTCACTATCAATATCATTATTTATGTTGTTTTCAGAACAAATGTCTTTATTAATATCAGTTAAAGTTACTTTATTTACAACATTGTTAATAGTTACAGCATTACCATTCTTAATACCTGGACCTTGACCACATCCCTATCTATTCTGTTCCGGTCTTTCCACTTGACTTTCGGAGATTTCCGTTGCTCGCGTGTCGATTCTTCTTCTTGCTGTTCTGAACTCCTTTCTCTGTTGCTCCTCTCTCTCAATGAAAGTAATACTAGTATTGAGAGCCATACTATATTTATGTATGTATAACAATAGTGCATAATTATGCAACCACTAATGGAACCAATCATTTTAACCTGCATAGAGATGTATCAATTTTAATTGATTAAATAAATAAATAAATAAATAAATAAATAAAACAATAAAACAAGCCTCCCAAAAGATAAATGAAACAAAAACGTAATTAAATAAGAGTTCAAATCATAAATTTTGTTTTTATTCAATCTATTTAGGACAAGATGATGTTTGTGACAGCTGTGACCGAGGTTATCATACATTCTGTGTAGGACTGAGGACTATACCTAAAGGTGGATGGAAATGTAGAAGTTGTAAAGGACCAGAAACACCAAAGACACCCAAATCTGTCACAAAGTCAAAGTAAGTAATAACAGATATATGTATAACTTTAAAAAACAAAAAAACAAAACGAAGATGTTATAAAAATAGACAGAAGTTCATTGATGTTGAATTATAAAAGCCAAATCTTTTCTTGAAAAGTTGAAATCTGTATAAAATCTTTCTGACAATATCTTAGCTGTATCTTGCAGACAAAATTTTCTTCAGAGAAATGTATAACAGTAGTTATGCCCTTAACCAAAGAAAGTTTGGGGTTATGAAGTGTTTACTCCATCTATTGCACAACAATTTGTCTGCCACTTCTCTCAAAAAATGTTCAACAGATCTTTATAAAACTTGACAGGAACAGTCTTTGGATGGAGCAGAATTGTCATTAGCTGTATATAATTTGATCATGCACATCGTTGGGGATGCCTAGTTGGGGTTCACTTTGGAAATTGCATCCCATTTCAGATATTATACAATGAGATAAAGTCTAATGAATCTTGATTTTAATCAACTTCAAATTATGCTTTTTTTAAATATCTTTACTGGATCAAAGTGATTAATTTAAATTTATTATAATGCATTCTTTATAACTAGTTTTTCATGTTATTTTAGATATTTTAATCATTTTATTTTCAGACGAGGCAGGAAAAAGCTTTCTGATTTGAATAACTGAGAGATGATGGGACTATCTACATGTAACTCAAAATGTGTTCATTTGTTATTTTTAATGTGTATATGTATTGTGCTTTTATATAAAGACAATGATGAAATGTGTCATAGATTTTGTTAACAAAATATTCAACATTTACCCATGTTTTATCATCCAATAATATTTGAATAATGCACAGAATAAAGTTTAGATGTAACAGAATAAATCATGAGGTGGTGGCTAAGCCACAGAATGATTAATTCTGTCATTGTGTGACATGATTAATTCTGTGGCATATGAACCATTGTTCAGGCAATATTTGATGGTAAAGCATGTGTATTATAAATGTTGATCATTTTAATTACACTGCCATTTGTAAAGAACTATTCTTATTTATATTTGCCCTAGGTTTGTATTATATTGACCATGTCAAATTTCATGCATAGAATTGAAATAATGATGTTTTGCAGTATTTGAAAGTCATATCTTAATAACCTAACTGTATGTCTGTATGCAAAAAAATTGTATTTCTTGTAAAACAGTTTTCTTGCAATTTTTTTTTAAATTTTCGAAAATTAATAATAATAATAATAATAATAACAAAATGTATTAAATTATGTAACAACATGACAAATAACAAATAAATAACAGAGAACAGTCAGGTGTTGAGAAGTTGTGATCTGAGTAGCCAGGCTTTGGATTGGTAAATACAGAGTTTCCTTGTCAGAGGTTCAGAGTCTGCTTTTAATAGTGTTAGTGAAATTTAAAAAATGGTCGAAAATTAAACTGTTTTTTAGATAAAAAATAAACTCAGCTTTAGCAGAATGATATTTTCAACATTTTAATTTTGTGAAGATTTTCAGTCTTTAGTGATATAATCAGTTTTAACCATGTATATGGATGGCATTGCATAGCATAACTAGTTATTACAACAACTTCTTTACATCACTTTACCTGAATGCTTTCCTCGGAGTAACAAATTGTAGATCTGTAAGTACAATGTTTTTGGCATGTTGATCAGTAGGTAGATTCTTTAACTGAATAAACACACACTGAAACAAAAATAATAATGAATGAAAATTATATCATTATACATAGTCATTTGATGAATGCAAAATGAAATTGCTGAACCATAAAAAACCTTGATACAATCTGAAGTGAAATAGAAAAGGTTGGACAACTGTGCATTATTTTCATAATACATTACATGGTTTCTTCTTCTTTTACATGATGAAAAGGTTATGATTTACATCATTCATATTGTGGGGTTAAAATTTTGTGGTTTTGTATTAGAACATTTCATTGGGTAAAAATTTCATGGAATTGTATTGGTTGAACATAGATCTCATTAGTTGCCTCGGTAATAAAAAGAAAATTCATTGACATTTATTTTTGTGTATTCTCAGATTCTCAAAAAAAAAAAAAAAAAATTAATCCCGTTTGGGGATACAGTAAAAAAATTGTTGACATTATATTTTGTAGTTTTCACAGATTCACCAAAATAACAAAACTTTATCTCGCACATTTTAATGATTTTACATTTATTGCAAATATACAATGAGACATCTGTTTTCTTGATAGATTTTGTTTGTTTTTTATACAAACTGCTTGTAATTTAGTATTTATGTATGGAAATGTCTGATATTAAATGTTAATGAATATTGTTACAACTCAAATAAAATGTAAATATATTAGTAGATTCTCAAATATTCTGTTATGCTTTGTGCACCACTTCAATAACTCAGTTGGTAGAATGCTCACTTCATACCCAGTATTTGTGAGGTCAGGGGTTGAACCCTTGCTAAGTCTAACACAGATTTGAGAACAGTTAGCCACTTCTTCTAAGCACTTGGCATTTACAAATTATGGGGCCCTTAAGAAGAGACCTGAAAAACAGAAGGGTCATGGCAGGAATGATATGTTAAAGAACCATCCCTGCACATCGCCATGAGTGAACTGCAAGAGTAAAAAAATTCTGCCACTTCACCTATAGCTGGTGATCTCTCGATATTAGTGATTTATCCTTGACTGGGACATAAATTCCAAGAAACAAGTAAATAAAAAAACCAAATACCTCAAGTGCCTCACCTGGTATATCTAGATCAAACTTGCAAGGTTCCAGAAAAAAATTGAGAGAACTTTGTCCCAATTATGAAAATCTGTTTTGACAATGTACTAGTACTGCTAGTCCCCTTTACAGAAAATTCTTTATTTCATCAGATCTTTGGATACAGATGTAAACTATATTTAAACTTTGTACAGAATGCCTTAAAGAATCTGTAAGACTTGCTGGGGACAGTTTTGGTACTATGGTACCCTGAAGTCACAGTGGCATTGACATTGGTTTCCAGATGATAACTCCTGCAATGTTAATCAGATTTCCATGAAATTTGATTAGTTAACTTATTATCCTAATATTTGAGTTAAGTGTGAAGGGATGCTAAGTATGTGCATAATTAATGGAGATACTGCAATCTGATTGGTTGATGGTTTCCAGATGATAACTCCTGTAATAGTGATCAGATTTCTATGAAACTTGTTTAGTATACTTATTACCCAAGTACCTTGTCAAGTTCAATGCATGACAAAATCTGTGCATAATTAATAAGGATACTGCAATCTGATTTCAGATGATAACATATGACCTGAGTTCCTCGAGTTCAATATAAAAAAAATATGTGCATTATTAATTTGGATAATGTAATTTGGTTGATTGATAATTTCAAGATGGTTTGCTAACTGTTGTAACATTGATTGGATTCGATTGAAACTAGGTAATACTAAAGAACATCTGTCAAGTTTGCTGCTGGATGAAATTTGTACATAATCAAAAACAAACATACCGGTCCATGTTCAAATTACAATCATAACAGCAAAGTAAAAACTGACAATTAGCAAATTATGTAAATCACGCCAGCTTCCATCAGGGAACCCAGACCAGGTGTTCCAGAAGAGTAAGCTATGAAATCAATATTGTGTATAAAAGGTACATGGAACTGTGTAATGTCAAAAATATCCAGAACAACCTTAGAAACAAAGACATCATTCTTACCAGCAATATTGTGATAACAGTCGTATAACTGAGGGGTTTGATAAGACTCGGCTTGCAATATCCTTAAGTCATCAATTTTCTTAACAAGCAGTTTTCTTCGTTGTATAAAGTAACTGTTGTCGCAGTTTGAAATCGTTCTACCATAGCGTATTCATTGTGAAATACCCCATAAGCATATATATATGACAAACGTCAACTAACGTACCGGTAATGACTTTTCTGTCGTCAACTTTACTTTTCTATACAACAATATACCTGCTTCTCTTGCTAATGGTGTATTTGGTTTCACAGTAATGGTTAATATGCTCTAGGATCTTATTTCCACTATGAAGACTTTATAAGCTGCTTACAAAATAAATTGTGGACACGGGGATACTGCAAATCTAGTCTTTTCGGGGGGCGGGCTCTGAAATGTTTTGTGGCCGTTCATTACAATATTGATGATAACATGATGTCCGTATCCAAAAGTATCCTGGGTATTTTTTACTATCTACCAGTCCACAGTTCCATGTTCCTTTCAAATATTCTCAATTTTAAATTTAACATGTGGATAGGTGTAGCTAGCTAGATAAGAGAAGCCGTTTACTCTTCCGGAGCACGCGACCTCTCTTTACTAATTAAAGTTCAAGTGTAGTTTAATTTGCCAGTTCAGTTGAAGTTTTTGCTTTGCTTTTGGGATTGTCCTGAACATAGATTGTCAAGTTACATGTTGGAATTTCAACTGACGCTAAAGATTGTCTCAAGGTAGTTGGTATCTATATGGTTAGTGTGTGTCGCAGTGAATTAATAACTGCAATATGTCTCAGGCTGCATACGCATAGACAGATAGTAAATAGAAAAATTACCCGTGATGATTATTCAGTGAACTTGACAAGTTTTTTTCAGAATTTTATTACAATTTAATTTAAAGATGTCCTGCGTGTAAAAGGTTTATAAAAATCGGAGAGTTTGAAAAATTAATTAATTATTTATTTATTTAATTAATTTATTTATCATAAAACGACATTGGGTCTATCCTAGGCTTAAAAAAATCTCAAAATATTGTCTTTTGGTCAATTTCAATGATAAATTTTCACTCTTATTAATTTTGAAAAAAATATGTTCAAGTTTTTACCGTATCTGAAGTTAGTTACTTTTTCAACATTCGGATATAATACACAACTTAATTTTTCAGGTTTTTCGACCTATAATTGCAACTTTATCCTCAATCCTCCCTCACAACATGTAATGAACTGACACACTACCTTATCTGAAGAGATGTTGGATACACTTAACCCTTGATTAATGAGTTTTTGAGACGTTACATTGTCTAGTGACCATACTGGTCATCTGTCATAGATGCACATGTCAATGGTCTTGTTAATTTGCATATTTTTATCATTCATTTTATTTATAACACGACTAAATAATATCAATATGACATGCCACTGATAATTTATTAAGACTCGGACGTGTTGGGTTTTAAATGTAATATGAATGACAATAGAAGGATGGGACAATCGTTTGCTGCAGCATAATTATGATAATTGCAATATTTATTTCAACGTGAAAGTGTTCTGTATTCACTGTAATGACAATCGAGAACATTTTTGAGTTAATTTTATCAGGAAGAGAAGAGTCTACAAATTTAATTAAAAAAACACGAGATTATATTCTTTTTGCATGTTGATTACGCTGATCTTAACTTTGGGGTAACTACTTGAAGTCACTTAATTGTTTTGGTGCTGATATATACACGTTAATAATATTATTATTATTATTATTAAGTAATGAAAATTAACGACGATGAGAAATATTTTAAATGTCCTTTTTGAGACAATGTGCATTTTGTGAAGCAAAGAAATTTTTAGGTCAAATTGAGCGTAATCTGATGTAAAATAATATTTGCATATGTCATATTTACATATTAAATGTGATCGCTTGAAATTACAGGATGAAGTTTAATTTTACAATTTTCTCAGGACTTCAAGTCATATCTTAATTTTAATTGTTCTGAAAGTTAAGAAATGTGAACATTTCAATCGAATGTGCTTTTAATTTTTTGTGATATAATGGCATGTGCTACTTTTGAATTTTTATGATATAATGGCATGTGCTACTTTTGAATGTATTATTTTATAAAAATTCAAAAGTAGCACATGACAGTTCTTTTAGAAAGTACATGGATATTAATGCTGTCCGATTGTTTCATGTGGATTTTTCCATTTCATGACATATAGCATTAAACATTAGCATATGGCAAATGATTTTAAATATTTTTTTCCGATAAAAAAATAAAGACAAAAATAGCACATGACAGGTAAAAAAGACATCGGCCCGGAGCATATGCAGCGAATACTTTCTTTGAGATAAAAAAAAAGTAGCGACCAAACTGGAACTAGAACATGGGGCCTACTCAATATCAGCGGATTGCTCTAATGACTTAGCCACCCGGCCAATAATCGAGCCCTGTCCGCCACATCCCTCCCTTCTTTTTCATTCGTCTACATTCAATCGAAAGCTCCGTAACCAACCAGTTGGTCAGCCGAACGAGCATCCAAATTATCCAAATTAATAGAAAAGTGAATTTTCCCCTTACCACCCGAATGTTTTACTGACAGCTGACCAGTGGCCTATAAACCACAGTCTGTCATAATTATCTAATAAACTTATTGCTAAGAATAATAAAATCATAATAAAATACTTCATATTAAACAATTCTCATTATGACCATACATGTCACAATAAGCTGTATATTTTTGTAACTTCAGTTGTTCTTTTAAACATACAACACTTGGCAGGTCATTTAAACAAAACAAAAAGAAGGGAAAACATGATCACCATTTTTGGCAGATTTAAAGACATCGATGGCGCAGCGAGTGTAAAGCAATTTTTAAAGCATTGATCGTGAATCATTACACTTTAAAAGTATCACTATTGCAAGAAAAAATGGAAAAAGACGAAAACTAGACTAGTAAACAAGAGATAAAAGTTAAAATGAATATCGATTGTAACTTTTCAACTATTAAACAGTTTGACATTTAAATTAATTGCCTCTTACTGACCACTACAATGTCCATTCTATTTTAGGAAGGACAGATACCTTTTACAAACCCAACCAAAACATAAAAAAATGATGAGATTCATGTGCAGTTGTGGCACGACTATGCAGGTTTTCTTTTGTTCTCGGATGTTCTATAAATCCCCTTATAATGTCACAGTGTCCAGTGATCACGTGTCAGACATTTGCAGGGGCTTTAAGTAACTTGACGCTATTAAAATTAACCTCAAGAGCAACTCTCGCCTGTAAATCCTAATACATAAAACATAATTAATACAAAACATGTAATAACTTAATTTCCATTACTAAGACAAAATTACATTTAAAATGTCAAATACTTGTATTTGTCTTACTGATTACAGTAGTCTCAATCAAATTATCAAACACAAAACATAAAATTACATGAATTTTTTTTCCCAATGTGTAAGCGACACAATTGGGTTATGACGAAATAGGTACCAGTGTACATTTTAGACACTTCAGTGCATGGTACCAAAATAGTGCGGAAATATGTAGGTACTATACAGAGTTTTGATTAAAGTGCATATTTGTAACTTAAATACAAAAACCTGCCGTATTTTAGCAAAAGGTTATTAATTTACGTAATAATACGGTATAAGAACAACCCAAATTGGTATTGCTTCAAACCAGGAAAAACAGGAAATAGTGATCAACAGGTTCACTGTATTGTCACTAGTTATGTCAGTGTCAAATTTGGTTAGCTTTGAACGGGGTTGACTATGTCAAATAGCAGAAAAACAATGATATTATGTCCGATTTTGTTACATTTTCAACTAGATCTCACAGATATGTTCTACTTTCACAGTGAACGAGTTCTCGTGCCACCTAATGATATATTATGCAACACTTGTATTGTCACTAGGTATGTCAGTGACAAATTTGGTTAGCTTTGAATGGGGTTGACTATGTCAAATAGCAGAAAATCTTTGCTATTATGAGGGATTTTCTTACATTACCCTACCAGTTCTTACTTATATCCTCTAGGTTCACAGTGAACATGTTCTCGTGCCACCTAATGATATATTATGCAACACTTGTATTGTCACTAGGTATGTCAGTGTCAAATTTGCTTAGCTGTGAATGGGGTTGACTATGTCAAATAGCAGAAAAACTATGCTATTATGTCCGATTTTGTTACATTTTCAACTAGATCTCACAGATATGTTCTACTTTCACAGTGAACGAGTTCTCGAGCCACCTAATGATATATATGCAACACTTGTATTGTCACTAGGTATGTCAGTGACAAATTTGGTTAGCTTTGAATGGGGTTGACTATGTCAAATAGCAGAAAAACTATGCTTTTATGTCCGATTTTGTTACATTTTCAACTAGATCTCACAGATATGTTCTACTTTCACAGTGAACGAGTTCTCGTGCCACCTAATGATATATTATGCAGCACTTGTATTGTCACTAGGTATGTCAGTGACATTTGGTTAGCTTTGAACGGGGTTGACTATGTCAAATAGCAGAAAAACTATGCTTTTATGTCCGATTTTCTTACATTTTCAACTAGATCTCATAGATATGCTCTACTTTCACAGTGAACGAGTTCTCGTGCCACCTAATGATATATTATGCAGCACTTGTATTGTCACTAGGTATGTCAGTGACAAATTTGTTTAGCTTTGTATGGGGTTGACTATGTCAAATAGCAGAAAAACTTTGCTATTATGAGCGATTTTCTTACATTACCCTACTAGTTCTTACTTATATCCTCTAGGTTCACAGTGAACGAGTTCTCGTGTCACCTAATGATATATTATGCAGCACTTGTATTGTCACTAGGTATGTCAGTGACAAATATGTTTAGCTTTGAACGGGGTTGACTATGTCAAATAGTAGAAATACTTTGCTATTATGAGCGATTTTGTTACATTTCCCTACTAGTTCTTGCTTATATCCTCTAGGTTCACAGTGAACAAGTTCTCGTGCCAACTAATGATATATTATGCAACACTTGTATTGTCACTAGGTATGTCAGTGACAAATTTGGTTAGCTTTGAATGGGGTTGACTATGTCAAATAGCAGAAAACTATGCTATTATGTCGATTTTGTTACATTTTCAACTAGATCTCGCAGATATGTTCTACTTTCACAGTGAACAGTTCTCGTGCCACCTAATGATATATTATGCAGCACTTGTATTGTCACTAGGTATTCACTGACAAATTTGGTTAGCTTTGAACGGGGTTGACTATGTCAAATAGCAGAAAACTGATATTATGTCCGATTTTGTTACATTTTCACTAGATCTCACAGATATGTTCTACTTTCACAGTGAACGAGTTCTCGAGCCACCTAATGATATATTATGCAACACTTGTATTGTCACTAGGTATGTCAGTGACAAATTTGGTTAGCTTTGAATGAGGTTGACTATGTCAAATAGCAGAAAAACTATGCTATTATATCCGATTTTGTTACATTTTCAACTAGATCTCACAGATATGTTCTACTTTCACAGTGAACGAGTTCTCGTGCCACCTAATGATATATTATGCAGCACTTGTATTGTCACTAGGTATGTCAGTGACAAATTTGGTTAGCTTTGAACGGGGTTGACTATGTCAAATAGCAGAAAAACTATGCTTTTATGTCCGATTTTCTTACATTTTCAACTAGATCTCATAGATATGCTCTACTTTCACAGTGAACGAGTTCTCGTGCCACCTAATGATATATTATGCAGCACTTGTATTGTCACTAGGTATGTCAGTGACAAATTTGTTTAGCTTTGAATGGGGTTGACTATGTCAAATAGCAGAAAAACTTTGCTATTATGAGCGATTTTCTTACATTACCCTACTAGTTCTTACTTATATCCTCTAGGTTCACAGTGAACGAGTTCTCGTGCCACCTAATGATACATTATGCAGCACTTGTATTGTCACTAGGTATGTCAGTGACAAATATGTTAAACTTTGCACGGGGTTGACTATGTCAAATAGCTGAAAAACTTTGCTATTATGAGCGATTTTGTTACATTTCCGTACTAGTCCTTACTTATATCCTCTAGGTTCACAGTGAACAAGTTCTCGTGCCACCTAATTATATATTATGCAACACTTGTATTGTCACTAGGTATGTCAGTGACAAATATGTTAAACTTTGAACGGGGTTGACTATGTCAAATAGCTGAAAAACTTTGCTATTATGAGCGATTTTGTTACATTTCCGTACTAGTTCTTACTTATATCCTCTAGGTTTACAGTGAACATGTTCTAGTGCCACCTAATGATATATTATGCAACACTTGTATTGTCACTAGGTATGTCAGTGACAAATTTGTTTAGCTTTGAATGGGGTTGACTATGTCAAATAGCAGAAAAACTATGCTATTATGAGCGATTTTCTTACATTACCCTACTAGTTCTTACTTATATCCTCTAGGTTCACAGTGAACGAGTTCTCCTGCCACCTAATGATATATTATGCAGCACTTGTATTGTCACTAGGTATGTCAGTGACAAATATGTTAAACTTTGAACGGGGTTGACTATGTCAAATAGCTGAAAAACTTTGCTATTATGAGCGATTTTGTTACATTTCCGTACTAGTTCTTACTTATATCCTCTAGGTTCACAGTGAACAAGTTCTCGTGCCACCTAATTATATTATGCAACACTTGTATTGTCACTAGGTATGTCAGTGACAAATATGTTAAACTTTGAACGGGGTTGACTATGTCAAATAGCTGAAAAACTTTGCTATTATGAGCGATTTTGTTACATTTCCCTACTAGTTCTTACTTATATCCTCTAGGTTTACAGTGAACATGTTCTAGTGCCACCTAATGATATATTATGCAACACTTGTATTGTCACTAGGTATGTCAGTGTCAAATTTGCTTAGCTTTGAACGGGGTTGACTATGTCAAATAGCAGAAATACTTTGCTATTATGTCCGATTTTGTTACATTTTCAACTAGATCTCACAGATATGTTCTACTTTCACAGTGAACGAGTTCTCGTGCCACCTAATGATATATTATGCAGCACTTGTATTGTCACTAGGTATTTCAGTGACAAATTTGGTTAGCTTTGAACGGGGTTGACTATGTCAAATAGCAGAAAAGCTATGCTATTATGTCCGATTTTGTTACATTTTCAAATAGATCTCACAGATATGTTCTACTTTCACAGTGAACGAGTTCTCGTGCCACCTAATGATATATTATGCAGCACATGTATTGTCACTAGGTACTTCACTGACAAATTTGGTTAGCTTTGAACGGGGTTGACTATGTCAAATAGCAGAAAAACAATGATATTATGTCCGATTTTGTTACATTTTCAACTAGATCTCACAGATATGTTCTACTTTCACAGTGAACGAGTTCTCGAGCCACCTAATGATATATAATGCAACACTTGTATTGTCACTAGGTATGTCAGTGACAAATTTGGTTAGCTTTGAATGGGGTTGACTATGTCAAATAGCAGAAAAACTATGCTATTATGTCCGATTTTGTTACATTTTCAACTAGATCTCACAGATATGTTCTACTTTCACAGTGAACGAGTTCTCGTGCCACCTAATGATATATTATGCAGCACTTGTATTGTCACTAGGTATGTCAGTGACAAATTTGTTTAGCTTTGAATGGGGTTGACTATGTCAAATAGCAGAAAAACTTTGCTATTATGAGCGATTTTCTTACATTACCCTACTAGTTCTTACTTATATCCTCTAGGTTCACAGTGAACGAGTTCTCGTGCCACCTAATGATATATTATGCAGCACTTGTATTGTCACTAGGTATGTCAGTGACAAATATGTTTAGCTTTGAACGGGGTTGACTATGTCAAAGAGCAGAAATGCTTTGCTATTATGAGCGATTTTGTTACATTTCCGTACTAGTTCTTACTTATATCCTCTAGGTTCACAGTGAACAAGTTCTCGTGCCAACTAATGATATATTATGCAACACTTGTATTGTCACTAGGTATGTCAGTGTCAAATTTTCTTAGCTTTGAACGGGGTTGACTATGTCAAATAGCAGAAATACTTTCCAATTATGAGCGATTTTGTTACATTTCCCTACTAGTTCTTGCTTATATCCTCTAGGTTCACAGTGAACAAGTTCTGGTGACACCTAATGATATATTATGCAACACTTGTATTGTCACTAGGTATGTCAGTGACAAATTTGGTTAGCTTTGAATGGGGTTGACTATGTCAAATAGCAGAAAAATAATGATATTATGTCCGATTTTGTTACATTTTCAACTAGATCTCACAGATATGTTCTACTTTCACAGTGAACGAGTTCTCGAGCCACCTAATGATATATTATGCAACACTTGTATTGGCACTAGGTATGTCAGTGACAAATTTGGTTAGCTTTGAATGGGGTTGACTATGTCAAATAGCAGAAAAACTATGCTATTATATCCGATTTTGTTACATTTTCAACTAGATCTCACAGATATGTTCTACTTTCACAGTGAACGAGTTCTCGTGCCACCTAATGATATATTATGCAGCACTTGTATTGTCACTAGGTATGTCAGTGACAAATTTGGTTAGCTTTGAACGGGGTTGACTATGTCAAATAGCAGAAAAACTATGCTTTTATGTCCGATTTTCTTACATTTTCAACTAGATCTCATAGATATGCTCTACTTTCACAGTGAAGTAGATCTCGTGCCACCTAATGATATATTATGCAGCACTTGTATTGTCACTAGGTATGTCAGTGACAAATTTGTTTAGCTTTGAATGGGGTTGACTATGTCAAATAGCAGAAAAACTTTGCTATTATGAGCGATTTTCTTACATTACCCTACTAGTTCTTACTTATATCCTCTAGGTTCACAGTGAACGAGTTCTCGTGCCACCTAATGATATATTATGCAGCACTTGTATTGTCACTAGGTATGTCAGTGACAAATATGTTAAACTTTGAACGGGGTTGACTATGTCAAACAGCTGAAAAACTTTGCTATTATGAGCGATTTTGTTACATTTCCGTAATAGTTCTTACTTATATCCTCTAGGTTCACAGTGAACACGTTCTCGTGCCACCTAATTATATATTATGCAACACTTGTATTGTCACTAGGTATGTCAGTGACAAATATGTTAAACTTTGAACGGGGTTGACTATGTCAAATAGCAGAAATACTTTGCTATTATGTCCGATTTTGTTACATTTTCAACTAGATCTCACAGATATGTTCTACTTTCACAGTGAACGAGTTCTCGTGCCACCTAATGATATATTATGCAGCACTTGTATTGTCACTAGGTATTTCAGTGACAAATTTGGTTAGCTTTGAACGGGGTTGACTATGTCAAATAGCAGAAAAGCTATGCTATTATGTCCGATTTTGTTACATTTTCAACTAGATCTCACAGATATGTTCTACTTTCACAGTGAACGAGTTCTCGTGCCACCTAATGATATATTATGCAACACTTGTATTGTCACTAGGTATGTCAGTGACAAATTTGGTTAGCTTTGAATGGGGTTGACTATGTGAAATAGCAGGAAAACTATGCTATTATGTCCGATTTTGTTACATTTTCAACTAGATCTCATAGATATGCTCTATTTTCACAGTGAACGAGTTCTCGTGCCACCTAATAATATATTATGCGGCACTTGTATTGTCACTAGGTATGTCAGTGACAAATTTGTTTAGCTTTGAACGGGTTGACTATGTCAAATAGCAGAAAAACTTTGCTATTATGAGCGATTTTCTTACATTACCCTACTAGTTCTTACTTATATCCTGTAGTTTCACAGTGAACATGTTCTCGTGCTACCTAATGATATATTATGCAACACTTGTATTGTCACTAGGTATGTCAGTGTCAAATTTGCTTAGCTTTGAACGGGGGTGACTATGTCAAATAGCAGAAATACTTTGCTATTATGAGCGATTTTGTTATTTTTCCCTACTAGTTCTTACTTATATCCTCTAGGTTCACAGTGAACAAGTTATCGTGCCACCTAATGATATATTATGCAACACTTGTATTGTCACTAGGTATGTCAGTGTCAATTTGCTTAGCTTTGAACGGGGTTGACTATGTCAAATAGCAGAAATACTTTGCTATTATGAGCGATTTTCTTACATTACCGTACTAGTTCTTACTTATATCCTCTAGGTTCACAGTGAACCTGTTCTCGTGCCACCTTATATATATTATGCAACACTTGTATTGTCACTAGGTATGTCAGTGACAAATTTGGTTAGCTTTGAACGGGGTTGGCTATCTCAAAAAGCAGAAAAACTATGCTATTATGTCCGATTTGATTACATTTTTATCTCACAGATACGCTCTAGTTTCATAGTGAATAAGTTCTCGTGCCACCGTCTAATGTAATATTATGCAACAATTGTTTTGTCAATAGGTATGTCAGTGACAAATTTGCTTAACTTTCAACGGAGATGACTATGTCAAATAGCAGAAAAACTTTGCTATTATGTCAAATTTTCTTACATGTCCTTACTAGTTCTTACTTATATCCTCTAGGTTATCAGTGAACATGTTCTCGTGCCACCTAATGATATATTATGCAACACTTGTATTGTCACTAGGTATGTCAGTGTCAAATTTGCTTAGCTTTGAACGGGGTTGACTATGTCAAATAGCAGAAAAACTTTGCTATTATGTTCACTGTGAAAGTAGAACATATCTGTGAGATCTAATTGAACAGTAACAAAATCGGACATAATAGCATAGTTTTTCTGCTATTTGACATAGTCAACCCCATTCAAAGCTAAACATATTTGTCACTGACATACCTAGTGACAATACAAGTGTTGCATAATATATCATTAGGTGGCACTAGAACATGTTCACTGTGAACCTAGATAATATAAGTAAGAACTAGTAGGGAAATGTAACAAAATCGCTCATAATAGTAAAGCATTTCTGCTATTTGACATAGTCAACCCCGTTCAAAGCTAAGCAAATTTGACACTGACATATCTAGTGACAATACAAGTGTTGCATAATATATCATTAGATGGCACGAGAACTTGTTCACTGTGAACCTAGAGGATATAAGTAAGAACTAGTAGGAAAATGTAAGAAAATCGGACATAATAGCAAAGATTTTCTGCTATTTGACATAGTCAACCCCGTTCAAAGCTAACCAAATTTGACACTGACATACCTAGTGACAATACAAGTGTTGCATAATATATCATTAGGTGGCACGAGAACTTGTTCACTGTGAACCTAGAGGATATAAGTAAGAACTAGTAGGAAAATGTAAGAAAATCGGACATATTAGCAAAGATTTTCTGCTATTTGACATAGTCAACCCCATTCAAAGCTAATCAAATTTGACACTGACATACCTAGTGACAATATAAGTGTTACATAATATATCATTAGGTGGCACGAGAACATGTTTTCCGTGAAGCTAGAGAATATCGGTTAGAACTAGTAGGGAAATGTAAGAAAATCGGACATACTAGCAAAGTTATTTGTTATTTGACATAGTTAACTCCATACAATATGAGCTCTATCCCCTGAAAGTCATTAAGCATTTTAATGCGACAGTTTGTCTTTAATAATGGGTGTAATTGCTGTTTCAAAATAAAATGTTGAATGTTGAAAAAGTAAATAAACTTACTTACTTACTGTTTCAACATTGAATGTTGAATAAGTAACTAACTTCAGATATCATTTACTTTTTCAACATTGAATGTTGAATGTTGAAAAAGTAACCAACTTCAGGTGTCCAAGTTTTTATCCGAAAGTTAATTAGAATGGGAAGTTTTATTGTATTTTTGGAGAAACGTTTTAAAGTCGATGCTTACTTTTTACCCATGTTTCATATTTCCAGATGTCACTGGCAAGTTAATTAATACTCATAAATTAACACATATATTATCACAATAATAATAATTGTGAACAAAAAACTGCAAGTAAATCTAGATTTAATCATGAAAGTTCATAAAAATCGATAAAGAGATTTTATGCGGTTTGCTGAACCAACTTCGGATTATCGTTCGTGAGCGAATATTGTTTAACAAGTTTTGCAGATGGCGATAATAACTCATTTCCGGTTACCGGTGTGGAAACGTCGTTGAATGTGTTATTATGTACACATGACAAACACGCAGTTTTGGTCATCTCGTCGTCAATGCTTGGTGCATAATTTTTACCGCCCATCTTGAAACATAGAGACCGAATATTTACAATGGAGATTGGAACAGAAATCAGTCAAAAAATAAGGGTAACATTACATAACATTTACCAATATTTGCATGCTTGCACATCATGATGATGCTCATGATCATGATCCATGGTAGGCCAAACTATCTGCCTTAGCGATGCCAAGTCACTTTTTGGTGTTAACAATATAAAAAAGTATCAACATCTTTAAGACTAATAGTTCAGCCTGCATCCACACAAGGGTCAGGGGTTCGTCATTTAAAAAATAGCCAAGTAAATGCTTTTGGGTATTGAATCACTAATGTTAACTTTTAACACATAAATCGAAAAACCACAAATGCAAACAAAACAGATGCAACATTAAAGTAGATAACAGTCAGGTAAAAACAACTATAGAATGTGCATCTTATGTATCAGGTCTGGGATCAGCCCGAAACGGGGGATAAATTGAAATCGCCCGTTCGGGGGATAAAGCGTCTAAGCGTTTCTGTGACTATAACATCGCGCATGCGCATTACATTTGTTTGCATAGAAACGGGCTGAAAATCGACCTAAAATGATATACCTTTCTTAAAAACGGCCGCGGGGTTTCATTTCTACGTTCGGGGGCTTGAAATTTTGAGGAGTAATAGTAAACATATTTTTCTAACGATCTGTCGTGCGGAAAAAAAATTTATCGTGCGGAACGAAAGTTATAGACTCTCAAAAACGTACTTCCGGTTAAAAAACTACAGATAAAATTACACCGTAGTTACGGGTACAGAATTACTGAAAGGATTGTTGTTTTACCTTGTACAGACGTGTGATGGGAGATACAATCAAAGTTAATTATCGTAAATATTACAAATCAGGGATTTATCAAGGGCCTATTTAGGGCCGAAATTCGGCCCCATTCCCAATGGAAAAACATCAATTTTTTCCCAAAATGGGCTGAGAAAATTCCCAATTAGAAAATCGTACCAGATACATAGCTGAAGTCTGGCCATAAATGTGGCTGCTTTTCTCAATCTTCAATCAACTCATTACACTAAAAGCATTAGATTTAATCATTAATGGCATCAAAAATGATGTCAAAGTTTTCCCAAAATGAGCAAAAAATTGATAGTTTTTCCCAATTTTTAGTTTAGGGCCTTTTTCCAAAAGACACTGATAAATCCCTGCAAATATTCTTCTGATTGTGTTACTCTATTCACATTAGTGTATTTAATAAAAAAAAATCAATTGGCATAACAGATTTTATATAAATTTTAAAAAAGGCACAAAAACGTTTGTAACAGTTCATTTGCAACCACAAGAATTGGTTTTTAAGTTTAAATAGGGGGGGGGGGGGTAAAGGTTAAAATCTGTAAAATAAAGCCAGATAATTCGGATAAAAAACATCAGAGTTAAAATTACTAATAAATTTGTGTTCAACTAAATCATCAGAAAACAAGAGAACATATTGTATTAAATTACAAAAAAAATCGAAAAACAAGAAAAAATAATGTATTAAAATGTTTTAAATTGAGTTAAAATTGCTAATTAAAAAGAAAATAAAGTATTAAAATTACCAATTAAACTATCGAAAAACAAGAGAAAATAGTGTATTAAAATGATTTAAATTGAATTAAAATTACAAATCAATTTGCGTTTATTTAAAAAAAACTTACCCATTATCTTCATTTAATAATTCGTCGATTATAGCATCGACCATACCATCGGAAAACACTGCCGATACGTCTGCCATTTTTGTTTGTAGCAAGCTTTATTGACAACCACTAGTTTATATGCATAATCTACCAGAAGTTTACATAAGGTAGTATTACTCGCGATCAGTGGAACTCTCCTGTGTACTCGCGTTTAACATCCGGGAGAATTACCTCCCTTTGAATGTCCCCGATCGGGAGATCCCCCGTTTCGGGCTGATCCCAGACCTGTGTATAGGAACACCTAATGGGTGCAAACACCAACAATTTCTCGCATAAACCAACTTGAACTGGTACAGCATCAAGCTACCTGTTGGATGCTAAATTATTATTCATACCACTCTAGTGTCAACACCATGTTAAGCAGGCAAGGATGACAGACACTGGAACAAAGACATTCTGACCAAAGACTTATACTATTCTACAAAATATGTTCTGTAGGAACCACTCTGTTTGTGACAGTGAAATACTCTTTATATCCATAGAAAATCAAATAAAGTTGAATAAAATTTGATATTTTTCACTTACTTGTACCTAGTCCTAACAGGAAATCTGTATCAAAGTAATGTCCCCCCCCCCCATTTCAAATTTGAATTGAAATTCTTCAAGTATTTGTTGGTTTGTAATTTTCTTTCTCACATTCATATTTAGGGGCCTTATTGACCGAGTTGTCTAAAGTTTGTCCTTATAGATCACAGTACCTCTAATTGCGTAGATTCAAATCTCATTTAGGACAGATCCTAGTGTGAAAAAGTTTGTCAGTTAACTGTTTGCTTGACAAAGGTTGGCATTATTTGTATTTTTGGCCACTCCAGTTTCTTCCACCACCACAGAACTAACCATCTGCATAAAGATTCTTGACTGGGACTGCTGTTTTAAACACTTTTACTCCACTCTAACCCACTCCACTTAGATATTTATGTGATTGCCTATTTGAAATTTAATGACATCATATACTCCATATCAGGCAATTAACACACCCAAAGTTATAGTAAGAATCTTGATACATTATGTGTCTGTATCCCAATAACCATATTTTTAGATGTGCATTTTAGTGTGACAGTCCTTCATTCTACTGTGTCATGTAAATATAACTATTGTTTTTTTCTTTCAGTCTGCTATCAAAGCCAAACTAGTGGAACTTGGAGCATATGTTGGTAAGTATAAGGTCTGGTATAACATGGTTTAGGTTCAAGTGAGATCTACCCATGACAAATCTGTCTACAGTGAAATCTTGAAATTACTCAAAGTAAATTGATCTTTGCTTAGACTTTAACTGTGAATTATATAGGGATTTGAATATTTGAAATTTGAACAAGGAACACAAAAAAACAAACATGCTCCAGTACTCAATCGGAAAAGAAACAAGTAATCAGTTAGCATTTTGTGAGCAATTGTACATCACCCTTATTCATTGATATGACTTACATTAGGAGCTTTATGTAGTCACATATAATTTTCTTGTTTGTCACTTTTAATGTCAATACAAATTTTACTACAATAACTGATCAAATTACACCAGGTAGTGAGGTGTGCAATGGGCATGTCCATTTACTGATCAGGGAGATTATCCATGTCACATTGCATTCTGAGCAAATTTCTAAATTTGCTGATTGCTACTTTGTTAAATTTTTAACAGATTCTAAAACTGAAAACCTAACTTATGTATGGCACATATAAAAGATTACTTCAACTACTTACTTTATTTTGCACTGTTATGTATGATTTCAGATGATGAGTTACCTGATTACATCATGGTTATGGTGGCCAATAAAAAGACAAAGAAGCATATGTCGGATGATTTAAGTTTATTTTTAGCTCAGAACACAGACAAATTTACATCATGGTAGGTAGAAAATCAAAATGGTGCTAACCATAGCTATCTATGTAGCATCCCAAAGTTGATAAAATGCTGGTATTGAAGGTTTAAATTAATGTGATATACTAAGCAACTGAAGCTACAAACCAGTTTGTGGTTAGGTCCTATTGTTTTGTGAAATCGACTGAAGTATTAAGCAAGATATGTATGGAGATTGCAACATTAAATGTATCAAGTTATTTTCTCTGTTAAATATATATTTAGTTTTGATTTAAGAAAGTGATGTTTACAAATAACTAAAGTTTTATTGTGTTTGAAGTCTATAGAATAATTAACATTAAATGTGTATGTTCATTTCTTTTATTGTAGGTTGCACAATCTATTAAATAAGTTACAGACTCTTAGCACAGGTATGTTCATATTCAAGTACTTGTATAGGAGGTACTACATGTATATGTAATGCAAAATTTCAGTTTTGTTGAATTTGCTAAATCAATAGAAACTTATATACAAAATATAAAAGAGTATATCTCATCTTCTGGCATAGCAGCTGGACATCAGTTAAAAATTGGAATTGATTTATCAGTTGTAATTGGTACGTACTTAATATGAAAGTTATTGAACTAATGAAATTGTATGCTCATGGATCACATTGCTTCTCATTGCCCAGGTTTGAATCTATTTCAGGCAGATCCTTGTGCTACTGTGTCAGTTCACTTTGCAATTTCTGGTGGTCTTCTCCATGCACTCTGGTTTCCTCCACCATCCCTGAACTGATGCCTCAATATAAGTAACAGGATCTTGACTGTGGCATAAAACTCAATCACTCCTCTTATTGAAATACAAGTTACTTGGCATTCTTGTGTAGTCAGTAGTTGATATTTCAGACAGCATGTAGTGTTTTTCCTGTGAATCTTTAAAGTAAGATATACATTTACATATAGTTAGTTTATAGCTGTAAGTATGAAATTATTACTTATATATGTGGATTAAGTATTATGTTTTTGCTACTTCAGACCAACAAAAAAGCAATGAAATTGAGAATGACAGTAAAAAGTCAAGTGATACGAAAAAGAAATCATCTCAAAAGACACAAAGTGAAGCTAAAGCGAAAAACACGGAAAAAACATCTAGTAACTCACGGAGGAAATCGTCTACAGATAAACATGATAAGGGAACAGTACATAAAGTTGAAGAGAAAGTAAAGGTGGTGGAGAAGGCAATACCTGTTAAATCAAACACATCATTTGTTAAATCTAGTGAATTAGGAAAAGATATAACGAAAGCAAGAGAAGAATTTGTACCAGAATTATTAGTGAAAGAAGAAACAGGTTTGTAGATGGAAGTTTTTCTTTTGTGTTGAGTGAAATCCCAATTTAAATACAACCTATATAAATTCACATATACTGTTCTATGAAATGTATTTTAACAATAAAATACAAGTTCAGTCATCTTCTACTTAGGTAGGTTGATAGTTATAATGTTGTTTAACATTGCATTAGCAATTATTCAGTGCAAATTTATCTAAGAACAGATTTGTGTATGGGTGAGAGGTGAGAGCATTTTTATGTGTATGTTTTATGTCTGCCTTGTATTAGCATGTCTTTGGGGCAATTTGTAGGTGCTAGCTCACAGAATTAGTACACCACAAATCAAGCATACCTATCCCTCTTTCACATTATACTGACACTGGGTGAACCAATCCATGCTCTGTCCTTTTGATTAAGCACTAGGAGAGGAAGCAGTATCGCAAATTTTAGTCTTGTATATGACTGAGCAAGGGTTCACTACCTCCTGCTCTAAACTCGAACACTCTGCACCAAGTTGCCATTGCCTTCACCTTCTAATTAGAATTCGTTTGTAAATGATATTAACTGGAATGAGTATTGAGTATAAAGGAATCTTGGATTACTCAAAAACCTCCCACGGTACATATTTTAGCTCAGCTGGCTATATCCAGCTGAGAAAAATCTTCTCTGAATCAGATAGGTTGAATAGAATCAAATTTGATCAGAACTTTCCTTGGTTGATGCTGATTAAAATATTGTTCAGCATGGTCATTCAAAATTAAAGATGGTTATTGTTGCTAAAAAAATCAAAAAAATCCTAAAAAGCAATGTCAGATTTATGGACAAATTCAGTTCAAATCAAATATACATGTATAACCATTTAACATATTTAATCATGTTTTCTAAAATTTATATTTGTGCTGACATACATGTAGTTTCCTGTTTTCTCATTTTAATGTAAAAAATTATCTAGCAAGTTGTACTTTTGTGAAATTCTGGTGTTTATTTAAATTTACTGATTTGTTATTTAGATGAATTCAGTGAAGAATTTAAAGAAAAAGATGTAAATTCTGCAAAAACGAGTAACAAACCTCAAAAAGCTACATCTAGTGTTCGACCTACATCAAAGTCTACTGGTAGTTTAGTGTCATCATCATCAGCTCAGCGTACTTCAAAGGCAGCTAGCTCTAGAGAGGAAAGAACTGTACAAAAGGTGCCAGTCAAAAAGGTATTGGTTTTAAATACCCTTTTAATTTTATTTGAGTCAGTTAGATATTGTTAAAAGCCATATCAGCAATATTACAGTTATTTATGTATTTCAGGACAGTTGGTAATTGAAATATTTTGATACATACATCCTTATTGTGAATTTAAAAATTGGGATCAAATTAACATCCTGTTATGGTGGTTTTGGTTTATAATTTTATAAAACACATGTATCATGTAAATGACACCCGGTTTTTGATCCTCTTAAAACCAAGTGCTGATGAGTAAACATTATGTCTAATTATAAAATTTTATGTATGACCAGGATTCAAACTTGTACTTCTGCTTTTAAGGTGTATATGCGTGCGTGCGTGTGTGTGTGCGTGCGTGCGTGCGTGTGTGCGTGCGTGCGTCGTTAACACACATTTTCGACTTCTCCTCTGAAAGTACTTTGCAGATTTCAATGAGACTTGGTCAGAAGCATGTCTGGGTCGGTGCAATTTAGATTTGTTCATGGCGTTGCCATGGCTACCAAAACTAGGTTACAGTGACCTAGGGGTGCAAAAATCTTGAAAAATCTTCTTCTCTGAAACCGATAATGGGAGAAAAAATCTGATGTGATATTTGGCTTCTCTAGGGTCTTAAGCCTGTAGTTTGTTCATTTCGTGAAATTCGGTTGAAAAATGGGTTACGCGTTTTTGCGTTAAATTTTGAAAAAATCGTAAAATAGCTTCAAATTGTTATAACTTGACTACTTGACCAGATAATGACATGGGGTTTTCAGTTTTGACATCTTCTTGTTAGTATCTTCAAAATGAGGTCAAGGTCAATTGTGAAGGTCATGACCTAATTTTTTTTACCTCTGATTATAATTATTATCTCGAAAACTATAAACTTTTTGTATAGTCATGTATATTAGAATGTTGTAGGTATTGATACAACGATCATTTTGATGTATAGAAAAAGGTCATGGGTTCAAAGGTCAAGGTCACAGATGCGAAACAATACCCAAATGGTTAATTATCTCGAAAACTATAAACTTTTTGTATAGGCATGTATATTAGAATGTTGTAGGTATTGATACAACGATCATTTTGATGTATAGAAAAGGGTCATGGGTTCAAAGGTCAAGGTCACAGATGCAAAACAACGCCTAAATGGTTAATTCTCTTGAAAACTATAAACTTTTTGTATAGGCATTTATATTAGAATGTTGTAGGTATCGATGCAACGATCATTTCGGTGTATAGAAAAAGGTCATGGGTTCAAAGGTCAAGGTCACAGATGCGAAACAATACCAAAATGGTTAATTATCTCGAGAACTATAAACTTTTTGTATAGGCATGTATATTAGTATATTGTAGGTATTGATACAATGATCATTTTGATGTAAAGAAAAAAGTCATTGGGGTTTAGTATTTACGTTTACTTTAAATCTATCAGCTAGCCTTTAGTTATCAGGTGAGCGTATAAGGCCCATGGGCCTCTTGTTGGGTCAAGTTTTAAACTAGTAATTTTAACAATGCATTATTCTTGTTCAGTTACTTTTTCTTTTCTTGTTTTGAGTAATTTATCAACCCATTTTAATAGCTGTTTTAATTATTTGATTATTTCTCTTCTGTAGACTATTCCAGAGAAAAGAAAGATGCCGTCATCAGTTGTAGGATCTTCACAGATAACTAAACGCTATGCAGAAGAAGATGAAGAAGAATACGACCCATACAATCCTGCTGTTGGCAGAGTGGCCAGTGTTATCAAAGTAGACAGAAGGTTAATATTCATAATCATTTCTCAGTATTAAATAAAATTAACTTTCAGTCTGACAAAATTGAAATCTGAATAATAACATATGCTATGTTCCAATTCCTAATAGCCAAAATCAACATCGATTACACATTTCTTAGAAATTCTTTCAAAAAGTGATTTATTTTAACAAATTTGTGAAAAATACTTTAAAAGGGCAACAAATTTTTTTTAATTTGTCTACTAATGGTTATAAAATTTGTGAAGACCATGTTTAGTCTGCATGTGTGTGATAATGCAATTTAAATCTGTGTAAATGAATTTTTAAGAAATAATAAAAACAATTGTAAGTTTGTCAGTGTAAACTTTAACTATACATATACATGTAGTTAGTCTATAGTTATGGTGTTCAGGTCCGGGTTTCACAATCATTTCTTAACTAAGATTTTCCTTAAGTTACATTTGACAAAATTTCAAATCAATAATTTTGTTACTTTTTAAGATGTTCAGGAATTTAAAGTTTCATTTTGCAGATCACTTCCAGCTTAAAACATTTGTATTTAGTTTTGTAAAAGATATCTATTCATTGTTCAAAAAATAAAATTGTCAAAGTTTGCTAAATTTAAGTTAAGGAAACTCTTAGTTAAGAAATGATTGTGAAACTGGGACCCGTTTGGGTAAGTTCTACAGGATAAAATTCATTTAGTTTCAATAAATTTAATAACTTATTGTTTTTTATATTGACAGATCAACTATCCCTGCCTCACTTCAAGCTAACAGATTGTTAGTGATGAAAGCTGTCAATGAAGCAGAGAAATCATGTGCCAAGAGTTCAAAGCCTATGTTGCAACAAGAAAAAATGTATAGTGAAAAAGGTAATGCTTCTGTAGTGTTCAAAAACAAGTATTTAGTACGACGAACAATACTGCATTAAAATCATTGAAAAATTTTAATTTGACTACCATAAGTCTACTTTGAAAGAAGGACTTGGTGATTTTGGGTCTGTTTTGTGTAACTGTTCATGAGACTAGGGATTTCATATCGGATACAAGTTATGCTTAGACCACTTGGCCATGTTTAATGATTAAAATTTTGTGTCGGGAACTAAATGATTAAAGAAAACTAATTAAAACATAGAATGACCATCGAAAGTACACTATTACCATACAGAAATAGAATGAGTTGTTTTTTGTCTTTTAGGTAGCTTAATCACATAAGTTGACTCTTCTCATAAAAAATTGGTTTTTCCAGAAAATGTCCATTCTGCATAAATGCTAAAGGATATTTATCACATGGTATGCTGTTGAATTTGATTGAAATATCAAAATTTGTAGCTGAAGAATGTACTTTGCAATTCGGTCAAACCTGTTTATAAAGGCCACCCAAGGGAACCAGTAAAAGTGTCCTTTATGGGCAGGTGAACTTCATTTACAGGTTCAAATAATATGAATAAAGAACAATTGGGATACAATTCTACTGGCCTTTTATAAGCAGGTGATCCTTATATAGAAGTGGCCTTTAAGGCAGGTTGGACTGAAGTATAACAAAAAACAACAACCAAAAGAATTAGGAGTTAAACTGACAAAAAATGAACTTCTTCCATAAATTTAATTATTGATTTCTCTTTTTTTAATTTTTACAGAAAAAGCCTTAATTAAGCCTATACAGAGATTGGAGCCGTACACCCCAATAAGTGGGAGGGTAAAAAAAGAGGAAGGAAGTCTAGAACTTATATCCAAGTCTCGTAGGCAGGAAATGTTACGGAATATGACATACACAATTGATAATTATACAAAGAAAACGCTACCCGAAAGGCTCGGACAAAAAAGACAGCATGAACCAGGTTTGTATTTAAGCTCCACTTTTAAGAGATGCAAAGTAGCTTATACCTTACCTCTGAGGTTGTGTTACAGTGGCAGTGTGTTAACTTGCATTTTGCATTGTTGAATTAAAAAAAAAATTCAATGTTTCTAAAAGGAAATTTACAGAGGTTGTGACCTAGAAATTGAACAGCCAATTGGTCATAATATAATCCTGCCTACTTTTCAATTTCACATCCAATGGAGATACATGTAGCTAAAAATAGAATGATTGGGGAACTCCAAAAAATTGTATTCTTATGCAGTGTTCAATGTCTAGTTTCTTAGAAACTGATCATGATTATGATACAGGGGTCAATGTAGAAATTATATGTCAATGGTAAATATTTGTATATGATGAATGCACAGATCTTTATCAAGATTTATACCACATAAAACAGAATGTGAAAGGAACTACAAAGATTTTAATTAGTGGTTAATACATTATAGGTGTTTATACCCTCTTAAACTAGTTTGAGCAGGGTATACAGGAATCATCATGTCTGTCTGTCTGTCTGTCTGTCTGTCAGTCTGTCTGTCCATGTAAAATCATGTCATTGCCATATCTCATAGCTGCTTTGGACGACTGTCATGACCTTGAACCAACGTCATATTGGAAAGACCAAGGCCGTTGGAAAACATTAAACCCATGTAGATGTTTGGTGCGGGGGGTATTTGGCTCTCAGGAGACAGTTCTAGTTTATGATTGTCAAAATATTAGATAACAAAAGCATTTTTTTTTAGCTCACCTGGCCTAAAGGCCATGTGAGCTTTTGCCATCACTCGGCGTCCGTCGTCCGTCAGTCCGTCAGTCCGTCCGTCAGTCTGTCCGTCAGTCCGTCAGTCAGTCAGTCCGTCTGTAAACTTTTCACATTTTGGCTATCTCCTCTGAAACCCCTGAACCAATTTTAACCAAACTTTACAGGAATGATGTATGGAAGGTCCTTTACCTAGATTGCCGAAATTTTTTTGATCCGCCAAAAAACATGGCTGCCAGCGCAAAAGGTAGTTTAACATTGGACCCTATGGGAAAAATGCATTGTTGACTATTTTCTCAGAAATGACTGAAGCAAATTGAACCAAACTTTACAGGAATGGTGTAAGGAAGGTCCTTTACTTAGTTTGCGAAAATTTTTCTGATCCGTCAAAAAACATGGCCACCAACACAGAAGATAGTTTAACATTGGACCCTATGGGAAAAGCATATATTTGCTATCTTTTTGAAACCGCTGAGCCAATTTGAACCAAACATTACAGGAATAATGTATATGCAAGGTCATTTACTAAGATTGCCCAAATTTTTCTGATCCGTCAAAAAACATGGCCGCCAGCGCAGAAGATAGTTTAACATTGGGCCCTATGGGAAAACGCACATTTTGGCTATCTCCTCTGAAACGACTGAAGCTAATTCAATTAAACTTTACAGGAATAATGTATGGAAGGTCTTTTGCAAAGATTGCCGAAATTTTTCTGATCTGCATAAAAATATGGCTGCCAGCCGGGAACATAGTTTAACATTGGACCCTATGGGAAAATTACATTTTGGCTATCTCCTCTGAAACTATTGAAGCAAACTTAACCAAACTTTAGAGGAATGATGTATTGGAGGTCCTTTACATAGATTGCCAATTTTTTTCTGATTGACCAAAAAACATGGCTGCCAGAGCAAAAGGTAGTTTAACATGGGACCCTATGGGAAAAACACATTTTGGCTATCTCCTCAGAAATGACTGAAGCGAATTTAACCAAACTTTACAGAAATGATGTATAGAAGGTCCTTTACTTAGATTGCCAAAATTTTTCTGTTCCACCAAAAAACATGGCCGCCAGCGCAGAAGATATTTTAACATTGGACCCTATGGGAAAAGCATATATATGCTATTTCCTCTGAAGCTTGGGAAGCAAATTGAAGCAAACTTTACAGGAATGATGTATAGAAGGTCCTTTACATAGATTGCCAAAATTTTCCTGATTGGCCAAAAAACATGGCTGCCAGCACAGAAGGTAGTTTAACATTGGACCCTATGGGAAAAACACATTTTTGACTATGACTGAAGCGAATTTAACCAAACTTTACAGAAATCCTTTACTTAGATTGCCAAAATTTTTCTGATCCGCCGAAAAACATGGCTGCCAGGGCAGAAGATAGTTTAACATTGGACCCTATGGGAAAAAAAGCATTTTTGACTATGTCCTCAGAAATGACTGAAGCAAATTGAACCAAACTTTACAGGAATGATGTATAGAAGGTCCTTTACATAGATTGCCAAAATTTTCCTGATCTGCCATAAAACATGGCTGCCAGTGGAGAACATTGTTTCACATTGGACCCTATGGGAAAAGCATATATTTGCTATTTCCTTTGAAGCTACTAAAGCAAATTGAATCAAACTTTACAGGAATGATGTATGGATGGTTCTTTACTTAGATTGTGGACATTTTTTTGATCTGCCAAAACAGATGGCTGCCAGCACAGAACATAGTTTAACCCTATGGGAATAGCATATATTTGCTATCTCCTCTAAAGCTACTGAAGCAAATTGAGCCAAACTTTATGGGAATGATGTATGGAAGGTCCTTTACTTAGATTGACAAATTCAAATTGCCCGTTTACAATTTACAATAAAGGCAAAACACTTTCAAAATCTCGGAAGCTGAAATTTCATTGGACAATAAATGTTACAACAATGGCTCATTCACATATGCCCCTAAATGGGGTTTCCTCAGATCTCCCACTCCGCGCCTATATCAAAAATGGGGGAGCAAGTGAGAGATGTGATTTTAATCAGATTGAAAAAACTGTGAATGGTACATATAGTTCTACAGTGATTTCCTTAGCCATTCTGTCTGATATAAACAGTGCATTTTTTCATCACTGGAATACAAATTTGCTTTAAAAGCATTTTAGTCAGGTGAGCGGTACAGGCTCAGCCACACTGAGCCTCTGGTTTATTTTAGAAGTGGCCAGGGTTCCACCTGTAATGGATAGCAGATTTGTACAGTGCTCCAATGAAGAAGAAGAGGAAGAAGATACAGTACAAGAAGTAGAAGAAGATTTTGCTAATGACGACGTTAGTCATACAAGTGAACAGGAATTGGATAGAGAGAGTGCCAGTATACATGAAGAAGTAGAAGAAACTAACTCTAGAAGTTCAGGTGATAAGGAGGTGCATGAAGTGGAAGAAGAGAATGATGCTCCTCAGGAAGAGGAGGAAGTTCAGGAAGAAGAACAAGAACAAGATGAGATTATTGAGACAGATCCAGAAATACAACAGGTTCTTGAAGATGTGGATGCTAATGACCTAGACCTGGATGAACAGGAAGTAGTTCAGCCTTTGAAAACAGAACCCAAGTCTAATAAATATGTTAAAAAGCCAGATTTAAAAAGGTAAGTTGATTCCACATTATGTATAGTAATTTTTGTGAAATCAAAAACAAACATACCAATTCATGTCCATATCACAATCACAAAAAGCATTATAAAAACTTTGAAAACTGGCATAAATAAGTTCAAATGCATAAACATTCGCCAGGAAAGTGAAGCTGGGAAATTGATTTTGATTTTCTGCAATGTTTGTATTAAAATCATCTGATCAACACTGATCTGGGTTAAATTATAAAATATGAGTTTTTAAGCTGCAAAATGACACTTTCCCGATTAATCAGAAGTTCAAGAGATTTTCTGTTATATTCATACAGAATCATGTTCAAGTTACATTAAACCGTAATGGCAAACTAACCATAATGTGGTGTTTTTAAATACCATTATTGTTTTCTGTAACTCTAGAAATGTTCACTTCAATTTATTTTTGCGTAAACTTTGAGAATGAAAATATGCAAAAATAAAACCTTCACAAATTTATTATATTTTTTTATACCATTCACATGTAACTATACCGAACATCATCCAAGTGACAAGAGGTGATTGGGGCATTTCCATATATTGTATATTTATTTCTTATTGTTTTATTATTATTAGGCCCAGAGTACCTTCACCAACGAAACCTGTAAATACCAAATTTATTGTGACACTGGATGGTGTAGAACCTGAAATTTTTGAAAATAAAGAAGAGATGTTAGAAGTTGAAGAAGAAATACAAGAGGAGTATGAGGAAGAATATGAGGAAGTCTTACCTGTAAAACAGAAATACATAAAGGAGGACGTTATACCTGTCACAAAGATCACACCTCCAAAAATTAACACAATATCTATTAATCTGAAAGACACTGATGGTAGGTAGATAAACACACACACACACACCTCATTCTCTTAAAAGCTACCAGTATTACTAGGTTTACAAATAATGTAATATTACGGTAGTAACAAATAATGAAATATTACGGTAGTTAAAATATTATTTACTAAATTTCTAATGTTTATGAAAGTATACCAGTCGTTCTTTTAAAGTGTTTTTCACAAATTTAAAATTATTAGTAACCAAATTTTCCACAATTTGTGACAATATAGTAATTTTTTCCCACAAATTTGCTAAAATATGTTACTTTTTTAAGAATTTGTAATAAATTAGTAGACAATGGTAATTTGTGCTTCCAGTAATGGTAACATAGGCATTAGGTTTAAAAGATAGCAATCAGGCTAGAAATGCTCTTCTGACAGACATAATTAGATTAAATTAAAATTTGTATATGAATCGGAGAAATTAATACAACTGGCTCTATTATGACATTGATATTCAAGACACTTCTAGATTTGTTTTGCTGTCTTCTTCATACTTATTTTAGATATTTTACTTAACAAAAGAAATGAGCCTGGTTTTATTTTAAGGCATCATTTTTTTTGTGTGCATATAGTTCCTTACACATAATTTTAGTACATTTTGATTTTAATCGAGGAAAAGTCAGACCACAAAATAGGCTATAATCAAACTGCTGTTAAAATTTCTCTGTTCAAGGGCCTTGTTAAACATGTTTCATTGTGTAGTCTTGTTAAGAATTTGAATTAGACATGGAGTTTACTGTATATTTCTTAATATTTATGGTGTCATATTTTCATGGTTTGATGATGACTAGTGTATCCGCGGTGTCAAATTTTTGCCGTCTTCTCAAGGAACATTACTGGATGCCTCAAAATGCAGTATTTTGTGGTAATTTTATTTTCAAGGGAATACACTTGACCATGAATATAGCGAAAATAAAACTACAGCGAAATCTAAGCATTACACAGTATTAAAAATATGCAACCTTAACTTTTGTAGATGAAGCTGATGATGATGATGAAGAAGAAGAAGAAGGTGAAGAAGAAGAGAAAGAAGATGATGGAGAATCTCCACTGAAGATGGCCAAATTGATGGAGAGATGTAAATTCTGGCCTGCTTGTGTCAATGGAAATTCATGTTCATACCACCATCCCACCACGTCATGCAAGTGAGTACAAACAAAGCTATTTATGGACAATACAAATAAATCATATCAGTATAGTAGTTTGATCAGGTTTTGTTACACTATGATACATACGAGTATCGGGTTTTGTTCGTCTGCATGTCGGGCCTTGGTGACTATGAATAAGGATCACAGTACCTCTAATTGCCTAGGTTTAAATCCTACTGGGGACAGATCCCAGAGTGAGAAAGTTTGTCAGTTCGCTTGCTAAAGGTTGGTGGTTTTCTCCATCAACCATGACCTCCTCGATGTAAGTGAAAGAATCTTAATTGGGTCATAAAACTCCTTCATGGCATTGCATTCTGATCTGCATAAGAGTAGCTGAAGAATTGCTGATGTGATTAAAAACAAAATTTAAATCAAACCAAACCTACATTGGAGAGATTTAAGAGGTTTACCTGCACTTGGGATTTTTAAAATCTTCAAATAAAATCTGTGATTGTTAATTCAATCCCTCATATTTCAGGTCATGCAAACAAGATGTGGCCCTGTAATGTATCGTGCTTCTAAATTCCTACCACAATTTCATTGCATTGGTATCAAGTTTTACAGCTTCGTCTATGCCTGGTGATGTCTAGATAATAGTAAAATAGTCTTGGCAAAGGCATAAAAGCCTATTTCATACAATGTTTTACCTAATTTTCCATTTCAGAACATTCCCCCATTGTAAGTTTGGAGAGAAGTGCCTCTATATACATCCTAACTGTAAGTTTGATTCCAAGTGTACAAGACGAGATTGTCCATTTACACACGCTAGTCGGAGAGGTAATCTCACCACAGTCATTCAACAAAGTAAGTATATTTATTTCTTCCATCTTCCTATGTTTGAGATAGAGATTTCCTCTTGAAGAAAGGATGGAAGAAATCTCTATCTTTACCTCCACCTGCAGCTTTCAGAGACATCACAATCAAAGGACAATTGAATGGCGTCATATCATGGAGACATGACGTTGTCTTGCGGGAAAATGACACCGGAGTCTCCAAAATTTAGATATTTTCACTGCGTTTAAAATGATTATTTTTGGAGATTAGAATAAATGGCTTAGTTTTCTAGTTTATACATTTTGTATAAACCAAAATTAGGTATATTCTGTCCGATGGTCATATTTATTTTTATGTAAAACTTAAATAACAAAGTTAGATTTACAAAGATGATGTCGATGTAACTGATACTTCAAGTAAAAAATTGTCATCAAAATGGAAGAAAAAGAATCAATCATGAGTTTATCCATGTAGGATAGGGAAATCTCACCCTCAGGGTTGAATATTTCTGTCAGAGACTCGGCAAGCCTTGTCTCCGACTGAAATATTCAACCCCTCAGGTGAGATTTCCCATATCCTACATGGATACTCATGATAGATTCTCTTAGTCCGACATTAACTTTAAGGATCTACAATAGACTGAAAAGAATTAAATATGTATACTGGTTTTGAAAGGAATGGTTGTATACCACATTTATTAGCTCACAAAATACACAAGATCCATATCTATGTCATATGTTCAGGTTGAGTGTCAGCACTTTTCAAGGTTAAGTTTATTTTTGGAAAAGTTGAGTTCAATATTGTATCTATAGCTTAAAACTGTTTGCATTTTATGTGTAAATTTGTTTGATAGACTAGATGAACAGATGAGTCACACTGTATATCTGATACCGCTGGATAATATCAGCTCACAATGCATGTGTTCAAAATCTTACTAGCCGAAGTCAAAGTTTGAGAAAGTTTGTCAATTTGCATAACAAAGGTCTTTGGTTTTCTTCAGGTATTCTGTTTGTCTTCACCATCCAACAATTATACACCTCTATATAAATGAAAGAATTTTGAATGAGGTCTAAAATACCATTACCAGTACTCAACTCCAATCTGTTCTTGTTTATCTCTTGTCTTGAATAGCTGAAAAATTGCTGATGTGACATTAAACAACATTACAACAATCATGTTTATTATCTTTAATTTGTACATTACAGTTGTTCCAGTGCCGTTACAGACACAAGCATTTACACCAACCCAGCCTTGGTCTAGTCCAAATCTTCTCTCATCTTCATTTCCCAAACAAGGAGGGCAGATGAATTGTAAATTTTATCCCAATTGTAGAAATATGTCTTGTCCATTTAATCATCCAAAGGTTAGTATCTTACATAATATATCTGTTGATTTTGCAGCACTAGATAGCTATTTAAAATTAACAACTTGTGTTATTGATACAATACTTAGATATCTGTCTCTGACACCTATAAATCTTTTACTTATCTTTTTTCTCTTTTGTTTCTTTTCAACAATGTGTATTGCATAAACCGGAAGTAGACAACATTAGAAGAGATGTAAGCTGATAGTTGGTTATAAATGCTCAATTTTCATTTAAAACTAAATAAATTTATATGTTTTGATTTGTAATTTTAAATAATGAAGAAAAATCATGATTCTGTCTTAAGTATTTAGCCATCCATAGCTTAATTTACTTATTAAAGTATTGTCCACCCGGCCTATAAGTATACCAGTAAACGCCAATTAAAGGAATATTGATATACAAATTAGATCAACTTATTAAATAAATAAATATAAATTTTTCTCACAATATCTCGCATATCATTTTGGCTGATAAAATTGAATTTATTAAATTTATCCAGTTTTGGAATTTGCTTGTTACTTTATCATTATTAAGGAATATGAAAAAATCTGTCTAAATTTCGCATTGTAAATCCATGTAAGTTATGAAAAATCTAAGATCCAGTGTACAGGCACATAAACACTAGGAACTGTCGTTGATTTAGTGTGCAAGAATGTTTTAAAATAAAATGAACTGGAATACATATTATCTGTGACACAAGTTTTCCTGAACATCAATGCTCACCTGGGGAGCGATTCACATGCACTAACGCTTTTCACTGAATGAATAATCAAAGTGTCTTACACAATTTCATTAGCCTCATAAAATTTTATAATCAGTGAAGTACCGTTTCACACGCTACACATAACCCTTGTTGTACGTCTTGTCAGGACTCACCAAAGGTGAATTGACACCATTATCTGATTAGGATGTCCACACGTACTGTCAGGTCGGGTGAAGATTTTTTAAATTGTCTTTTGCCAATGGTAATACTTTTAAGTTTACCTACTTCATTATATACCTTATATTTATTGTTATTTTTTACGTTATAGGCATTATTTCGGTATAGGCTGATTCATACTAACCTCTTTTGTTCTCATAGATTATATAGGACAATTTTCAGGGAATTTTTGGAAGTCGTTAAAGGCCTTAATTCTTTACATCCATCTTTGTTATAGGTGATCTCCACTGTATTTACATATTAAAATCTTGACTGAAAATGGCTGCATTTATAAAGTTGCACATTGCTCACTATGTCATTTGATAATTTCTGTCATTGACTGCTATGTATTTCACTTTTCATGTAAAACAAAGACTTTGTTGGTTGTGTAATCATGTATCTTTCCTATATTTTCTAGCCTTGTAGATATGGTTTAGCATGTATGAACAAAACATCTTGTACATTTTATCATCCCACCGTGCCAACAAAAGATAAATTAACATGGACAGCTCAGAAACCACCACCACCACAACAACAACATATAAGGTGAGTTTACAATGGCAACTTGGTGATGCCTCAAATTTTTATTTCTGAATAAAAATGTTTGGAAGAAGCTTTCATTAAAGCTACTGATAGGGCAGAAAATCTCTCTTTACTCCCCTTTTTTCTTGCATGTACACAAAAATTCATAATTGTTAACTGGGGAAGCTATAATAAAAACAAATTCTTTGTAGAGCAATCATAGAAACTAGATATATATTACAGTTTTGTGTTTTGTCTCTCTCTCACACACACACACACACTGGTATAGTCCTTCAGTGATATTCTGGCAGAGTGTTTATAAACACGGGCGAGTTTATGATACACCAATAGGTATTATACTGTGTTATCGTATACGTATATTCACACCTTCATGCGTTTATTTGTCACTTCCACATTTATAGATCCCTATCGTAGGTTGTATACATTATATATTAGACTCTTTCGTATTTATAAACACTCTGCCACAATATCCCTGACGGACAATACTTGGATACATTTATTAATAAAACTTAATCACATTGATTATTTGAGCTCATTATTAAGTCATGGATATGTGGATTTGGTGTATCACATGCTCATAAGCTCAAATTTACAAGTTCCCTGCAAGTTGCATTTATAGACAGGTTTTATTAATTTAATGGATTGTTTTACTCAGTTTTATTAAATTTATATTTTCAGTGAGCGGAAATTTGATGCAGGTGATGCAAAAAGTATAACAACATCAGTGACATAGTGATATCCATTTAGATGTTGTGACTTCATGTACTTATAGTGTTATTGAATCAATAATTTATGCCAGTTCTATAGTTAAATACTTAACAGAAAGATCATCATTGAATTCCTGTTTTGATGCGGACATTTATCCATCAGGGGAGATAATTACAGTGTATTTTCGATCAGGAGATAATAGCAGAGTATTACATGAAATGGATATAACAACACAGTGTATTATCCTCCAGGGGAGATAATGACAGTGTATTATAAGGCAGGGAGATAATAACATAGTGTTTTATCTATTGGGGAGATAATTACAGTGTATTATCCATCAAGGGAGATAATAACAGTGTACTATCCATCAAGGGAGAAAATAACATGTTGTTTTATACAGGAAATAAGTTCATTATATCAGTTAAATCATGATATTAGAGTGCCAGGTGTAAATCATGATATTAGAGTGCCAGGTGTAAGCCATGTGTTGGTTGATCTAGATGCTGGACCTGTCTCAGGTGTAAGTTATGTGTTGGTTGATCTAGATGCTGGACCTGTCTCAGGGAGAGACAATCTCACATTTATCAGATAAAAATGTTACTTTTTTATGAGAGAAAAATTATTGGTATCGGATGAATAAGTTTTATTTAAGTAGAATGAAATGTGTAATTGTCATTACTGATGCTGAAACAATAATCTTCCAAGGGAGAAAATTACACAGTATTAATGAGAGAAAAATTCATTGTATCAGATGAAAACTTTACTTTTTAAATAAAATAAAAATGGAATTGCCATTACTGGTGCTAAAATATTAATTTTCCAAGGGAGACAATTACACAGTATTAACATGAGACAAATTCATTTTATCAGATGAAAAAATTACTTTTTAAATAGAATGAAACAATTGCCATTACTGTCAATACTAATGCTAAGATAATTCTTCAAAGAAGACAATTACACATTTCAAAGTTAAGGCAAATTTATTGTATGGATGTAAACATGTTATCACTGCATTTTAAATAGAATGAAATCTCAAGGGAATCCAATTAACATACGTATTTCATTCATTCGTTTTCATTTTAATGTGTTTTTAATACTGTTACATGTCAAGATGTCAAGAAACAAAGGACAGAGAGTCTAAGACATAAAGATGTTATGTCTGATTAAATATTTGTTACATAGCAACTTGTTTTGTTTTTTCGTCTGCATTTCTTGCTGTAATATCATGCTATATTGATTATGATGTTTATTATGATAGAATCTTTGAGTGACCTCAAACCATTTTTTAAGTTTGACCTTGAATATAGCAGCCAAGTACTAAATGGATTTGTACTTTCACTTAAAATGGACCAACATGTCATGTTACCCTCTCAACACAAAACAGTATTTCTTTACACATATTGTGCATTTAGTATGGGGTTAGTACCATTAGAACAAGTCTGCTTTGATCCTTACTTGAAGTTCTCTGATGATGATGTGAGATTTTTAAGACCCAATGACAAATCTATGGGCTTCACTGACTGTTCAAGTTGTTGGTGGTTAAAGTTCATGTACATAGTTCATGATAAACATGTATAAATTATGTCTAACAGTTTAAGTAGTTTCATGGTTTAAACATTTTGTACATGGTCAGTTTCAGATTTCAAACATGTTTTACTTTATGTGTATTCAGAAACATTCAAACTATACAATGAAGTAAAACACTATATTGTGAATCATACAATCAGTACTTAGAGGGAACACATTGTGTTCCAATAAAAAAAAACCATTCAAACTATATCTTGAGGGAACACATTATTGTGAAACACAACCAGTGAGGAAATGCGTTGTGTTCAGAAACATATCATTAATACATTGAGGGAACACATTGTTTTCTGAAACATTCAATCTGCAGGGACACATATTGTAATCATCAAACCAGCAATACTTTGAGGGAACACTTTGTATTTCAAAACATTCAACCTATACCTTGGGGGAACACATTATAATGTGTAACATACTACCAGTACCATGAGGGAACATGTTGTGTTCTGAAACATTCAACCAGTACCTTGAAGGAACACATTCTGTATTGTGAAACATACAACCTGTACCTTCAGGGAACACATTGTATTGTGAAACATACAACCTGTACCTTCAGGGAACACATTGTATTGTGAAACATACAACCTGTACCTTCAGGGAACACATTATATTGTGAAATATACAACCGGTACCTTGAGGGAACACACTATTGTGAAACATACCATAAGTACCTTGAGGGAACACATTGTATTGTAAAACATACAACCTGTACCTTGAGGGAACACATTGTATTGTGAAACATACAATCGGTACTTTGAGGGAACACACTATTGTGAAACATATCAATCAGTACCTTGAGGGAACACACTGCATTTTCGAAACATGCAGCCTGTACTTTGTGGGAACACATTGTATTGTGAAACATACAATCGGTACTTTGAGGGAACACACTATTGTGAAACATATCAATCAGTACCTTGAGGGAACACACTGCATTTTCGAAACATGCAGCCTGTACTTTGTATTCTGAAACATAACTACCTTGAAAGAGCACATTGTATTCCGACAAAAAAGAACCAGTATTTTATGGGAACATAATGTCATCCAAAATCTAGGACAATTGCGTTAGGGAGCCTTAAGCATAGAGACAGTACTTCATACAGTTAATTCTTTAGCTGAAAAACTAATTTATCAAAGATATATGACCATCATCACAATATTGTTGATTATTTTGATGTCTGTATTCAAAATTATCCTGGATATTTTTGACGTCCCATAGTTCCATCATTTCCATGCTCCTTTCATTCTCGAGTTTGATTCCACACCTGGCGGGTGTGTATGTAGCTAGACAGGAGGTGCCTATCCTTCTGGAGCACCAGACCTCGCTTTCCTCCTGCTGGAAGTTCACGTGTTTTATACCAGTTTTCAAAGTTTTGACTTGCTTTGGGTTTGTGGTTTGGGCATGGCGCTCAGTATTAAGAGGACAGGATATCGACTATTTCACCCGTTGTCAGTATAATGACTGGGGGAGTGATATGCTTGTCTACGACTGCGAGCTAGTAAAGACAGATCATAAAACTTTCTTATAAGACTATTCCCTATAGATTACGAATAGCTGACAAATTGCTGATGGGACGTTAAACGGCATTAAAACCAGCATATAATGTATGTTAAGAATACGAATATAACATTAAGTCATAAGCAGGAATGACTATCAAGCAGTTATAAGCATTTAACCAGCGACATTCGCAAGCTAATGAAACTTTAACTACATTGTACTTTAAAATTTACTATAAAAGCTGCTATACTAATCCCCTTTTAGTATTTACCAAATACAATAGGTGTCGTTCTATATTTCGACTCTAAAGAAATACAGTGGACTGGTCACACTAGCTAGTACATGTGTACTCAGACTATGCAGATTAAAAGACCATTCTTCTTTATACTGGAAAATATTCAGGCTACACGGCGAATTGAAGAAGGATAATATATGTATATTGGACCATCACGTGTTTCTTATTTTAAAAAACAAACAAACAAAGCTTCCAAGTTTTCAAGGGAAAAACCGAGCTTAAATTGATACTGATAATGATTTAGATGGAATAGACATCCAGGAAGTTGTCAAACATTGATAATTAGAATCTGATTTTTTTTAAAATTTAGTGTTTTCATTTGAGCGATACCATAATGCAATAAAAACCTTTATATGAACTCTTTACATTATATATACATGTATATACGTAGTACAATTGTATTTATTAAGCATGTCATATGTTACTAAAATTAGATTTTAACCTAGTAACCGACTTCTTAATGATCAATAATTCGTATATAGTAATAGTTGTCCATTTCAAGTGCATTACACGGTTTGTTTACATTCCGAATTCAGCACCAGAGTCGCAGATTTTACGCATATATCGGAGATTATTGCTGTTACGTTACTTCTATAAGCTTTAAAATTCTTATGACATAACAGGTTATCAAGCTCATATGACATGTTTAAAGGGTCACGTGAGTGGATTTTAAATGACCACTAAATTCGACTATGTACCCTTAGTGAATTTTTCAGATTTCATATCAATAGCTGTGATTATATTGTGATAACACCTGCAATTATCTGATGGCAATGATCTAGTTATTATTGTTCGTCTATACTCCTTTTATTATCATCAGCTGACAGGTACATATAGACTCAGCTGTGTGATGACAATGGGATAACTGAAAAAAACCAAACCGACCAGCATTATGAGTTCCACACTGTATATATTTGTTTTGGTGTTCGTAGGAATCCATTTAGCAGGTAAAAGGCGTATTATAGTATATATTTTTGTATTTGAGAGAGAGAGAGAGAGAGAGAGAGAGAGAGAGCAAACATGCGTATAAAATTTGTTTAGTCTTCATGTTGCAGGTAGAAGGCTTCTATAGTATTTAGTTGTATTTCCTGGTAATGAGAACCTGAGAGAGGGAGAGAAAGAGAGAGAGAGAGAGAGAGTAGTTTCGTATTTTTTGATCTAATGAGAGCCAGACATGTGCATTTAATGTATAATAAAATTGAATGGCAAATGACACTTGAACTATACTTACAATATATTTATATGGCAGTCTTAATCCGTTTTCAAAACAAACACGCCTTTAAATATGTCTACTGTGATAAATAACTACAAGTTGAAACAGAAGAATATCATAGACCTGTTGTGTGCAGAATTTTGAATTTAGAATTTTTAACTCGTTTGGTAATAATTAAAAATTCCGCACACCGAAGCTACAAATGTAAACTAAATTCCCTACTATATAATGTTTGTTTGGAGGTGTGCATGTAGTCGATCACTATAAAATCTTCAATGTACCTAAACACATTCCATAGTAAATGGGTATGCGATACTTTATACACTAGTGCTGTAAAATAAAAATGGTATAATATGAGCCACACTGAGCCAGTATATCTGCTGGTTGATGTTGCCCGGAGGATATCACAAACTCAGTGGCAAATAATTGTATATTATTGTCAGAAATGTACTATTTTTGTCTAAATTTGCTGCTAGTTAAAATGTGAAATTCCTAAAAATCTAAGGTAAATCCCTCAGGCAAAGTATTTCCATAGCTTAATTTAGTATAATATATTTTTGGTCCTTTTGGGTATCCATTCAACATCTTGGTAAAAAAAAATGGTTTCACAATTTTGGTCCAAGCACTACTGATAAGGAATTGTGTTCCGAAACGGCGGTCTAGTGTTGTAAATACACATCCTACAACTACAGTCAAAACAGAAACCTCCTAAACAATACACAAATGTTTACATTGCAGCTTTGTACAAATTTACAACATGATGGAAGCGTAAAGGTATAAATGTAGCCAAAAAATGATCAGCGATTGTTCAACCAAACTAGCAGATTTTATACTCCTATATATCCATGTTGAAAACGCGATTTATATAAGCCCAATGTGTATTTTTTGCCTTGAAATAAATTAATCAAAAGGCAGATGGGGAAATGGTTGGTGTTTAGGAACATCAACCACTTCCCCATTTCCCGCACAAATATACTGTACAGTCATGTTTAAAGTTCAACATTAGCCAACGAATTAGTGCCGAATCAATAGCTCATCTCGCACCCCCAATCGTAAGCTACACACCGACAGCTTTCGACAACTACAACCTATATATCGCCAGTTTTTCGGCAACTAGCTATAAAAAAACAAACATACTAATTCATGCCCAAATCACAATCCAGAAGCAAAGTAAAAACTTTGGAACTGACAAGTTAGGTTAGACACGTGAACTTCCACCAGGGAAGTGAGACCGGGTGCTCCGGAAGGGTAAGCACCTCCTGTTTAGGTAGCTACACCCGCCACGTGTGTAAATCAAAATTGTGTTAAAGGAACATGGAACTATGAACTACGTGTGTAAATCAAAATTGTGTTAAAGGAACATGGAACTATGAACTACAAATATATCCAGCGTAATCCTGGACACAGAGACAGCAAACTTATCAACAATACTGTGATGACGGCCATAAAACTTTTTGAGGGCTTTGATAAGCCTAAGCTTGCAATATCCCTGAGTCAACAATTTATTTATTTGCAAGCAGCCTACTTCCGTTGTACAAAGTCCCGGTAGTGGGAACAAGCTCTACCATAACGTATTAATTGGGAAACAAATACACCATAAGCAGGAGAAGCAGGTATATTGTTGCATATGAAAGGAAAGTTGACAATAGAAAAATTGAAGTCATCACGTTTGTCATAAAGTTTCAAACGTTGCCTTTCGTGTGCATCATAATTCAGGTATAAGTCTAAATATGAAGCAGAACTTGAGGAATCAGTCGTGTCCTTTATTTCAAGCTCACTAGGATAGATGACGTTTACATAGTCTCCAAATTTAGGATTGTTAAGAGACAGAACGTCATCTATATATCTGTATGTTGAGTTGAATGATTTGGCGACAGTCTTCTCTCCAGATTTAACAAGGTTCTGCATAAATTCTGCTTCATAAGAATAAAGAAACAAATCAGCAAGCAATGGAATGGTGCACAGTTTGTACCCATTGGTATAACGATTATTTGCTGAAAAAACTATATTACGAAACACAACAAAAATGTCATCTATCAAAAACTCCAACATTTTGTTGATGGTATCTTCAGTATACTTTTGTTTGGAATCCGTATGATGCTTGACAAAATAACCAGAATCCCTGTTCAGCACCAGATATTTGTATCTTACCGTTTTTGTAAAAGAAAGACAAGTGAATAATTATCCAATATCTCGACTACTCGGCATCCAAACTTCGACTCCTTTTCGTTAGATCAATGTTTTTTTGACAGTTTTGTCAACAAGAGTGACGATTTATACCTCATTATTTTATTATTTTTCAGTCTGTGATTATGCTAAGTATGCCGAGTTTGTGAAGAAACAAGCTTTGAATCAGACGTTTGTAAAAGAGTTTGAAAAACATGTCAAGTTGTTCCAGGATCATTCCCCCAAGACTAAGGTACGTAGCTATGGTTTAAATGCAAGCATCATCAAAAGTTATTAAGTCAGTGCAATGAAACTGCACCCTCTTAAGAAATGACATTCTGATCATGATATTTCAAGGGGTTATGCTAGATGGTGTGGCGCGTGCCAAATTTAATGTCATTTTTTATACATGTATTTACAATTCTTTCTTTTAATAAATATTTTGATTTGTTTTAACCCTTGGCGCTATTTCTTCCATACCTGCTCATGACCCCAATTGTCTTTCATGGGAATTGCAATACAATTGCTTCCGTATGTTTCATCGAAGACAGGTACAGTCATATTGTAAATATTTTCCAATGAATGCTAAAAAATCACACTTTTACCTCAAATTTAAATTGTAATTACCAGGTAAAGTGCGTCAAGTTTGACCTGGTCGTTTGACCTTTCATTTGAATATTCAGGGTATCCATTGTGTAATTTAGGGGCTATATAAAACCAAAATATAGTAATATTGGTTACCGGGTGTTTATGGTGATGAGACATGCTGTCATACCCAAATCACACAGTCAATAAGCCCAATCTAATATTCAAATTAAAGACCAAACTATCAGGTCAAAATTGGCGCACTATATATTGCAAACAATAAGAATGATAAGGTTTTACATGCGGTAATGAAATCATGTTTTGAGGGGGAGGGAGTTATATCAAATTGCAAAAAAAAAAAAAAAAAAAAAAAAAAAAAAAAATAATAAAATTTAAGAATAACAATTTTTTTAAATTACGCGTGATAGGTTATGTAATTATTGCTTTTTGGTAAACCATTGTTTACTGTTCTAAAACGAATACACGTACATATCTGGCATGCTTTGTTTTGGTTCTTATTTTATTGGTTTGTTTGTTGTAGCTGTTGCCAAACGCACGTTTAAATGTCGACTGCAAATTCTATTCGATTTTAAAATGTTTTTGAGAATTGTTGCGGCCCTTGTTCCCAAGGGCATTCAGAGACATAAGTAAGTAAGCAACTGTATATAAGAAAACTGTGGGATATTTGTATCTGCTTTTTTAATTTTCTTTGCAGAGTCGTTTAGCATTTCCATGTGATGACATGGAGAAACCAACAAGAAAGGTCATTACCGGTAAGTCATCAGTGGATTTCTCTTCCTTATCATTTTTGGAAAGGAATATTGAAACAATGGCATGTAAATAACGGAACAAAAATATGCAATTTACATGAATATGTTCTGCATATACATATACAGTATATCATTCAAAACCGTTATCATTTACTCTTAGTGTGACGTCTCGATATAAGTGAAATATTTTTGACTGGAATGTTAAACACCATTACTCAACTTGAGTCAACTTCTTTTAGTGTTCCTCTAAGCCATCATATTGATAGATTATAACACTTTTAGGTTTTGTTCTGATACTACATTTTACCATCTCAGCGCTTTTTCAGAAAACAACCAACACGATGACATTTATCCTTCCTTATTGAAAGAGAAATTGTCTTCAATGATTTCAAAATTAACAACACCAATACATATTATATATATGAGTAGGACTTTCATTGGAATCCACTATAAGATTAATTTGTGAACCAAAAAAACCTAAAATGACGGAACCAAACCATTTTAACATTTGATTTTTTTACACATAATTTAATGGATGGAGGTACAAAAGAGAAGTCTTATCACAATATCTACTTGCAGACTTTTCAGTTTGTTATCAGTCTGGTTGTTTCCTAGTAGAAGATTTTATTAATCTCTTTACACTATTTATATAACTGCTGGTATATGATTTACTTCAAGCTTTGAAAATAAACACACTGACTTATGAGTTTATTTGCTATATTGTACAGCTCACAACCTGAGTCCGTTCGATATTAAAGTTATGGCCGCAATGGGAGATTCTGTAACCGTAAGTATAAATGGCAACGGCTTCAAAGTTACACTTCTTTATTTTGACATGATATGTTATGGACAAAGTGAATCCACAATTAACGACCCACATCTAATGAACGAAAACTGCGTTCATTAGAATGGTAACGTAATTAATATTTCACGTAATTACAAACTACATGTATATTAGACAGTGCCCATATACATGTATGTATATCACTGACTTTTTGATTTTATCGTTGTGCTAGGCAATAAGTGTATTTTAGCGATCTGGTACCACAATTATGACAAACAAAACTTCAAATGTGTCTAAGCAATATAGTCATATTTTAGGGCAATGATAAGCATATCAACCAACAGCATATTGCCGGGTTGGTTGGTTGGTTGGTTGAATGTTGCTTAATTTTTACCTATTAGCGACGATAACTATTTTATGAATATCTATGGATTAATATATGAACAAGTTCGTGTATGCATGTGAAATGCGAGTGTGCTTTATGGTCTGTCTTGTACAAGCCCGCACTCGGGCGACTTTTGAGGTGCTAGCTCACCGAGTCAGTACGCCGCAGACAAGCATACCACTCCCCCAGTTCATTATACTGACACCAGGTGAACCAGTAAAGGCCAACGACAAGGAAAATTCACTTTCCCACGTGTGGTCTGAGCGGGGCTCGATCTCACAGCGGTGAGACTCTGCATTTGTAGACTGACGTCTTATCCATTAGGTCACCGCGGCCTCTCACAAACATATTGATCCATGTTCAAATCACAATCCGAAAAGCAAATTAAAAACCTTGGAAACTGACAAATTAACATCTACTAGGAAAGTAAGACAGATTGTCCCAAAGGGTTATTATACCCTGGTTAGATCGCTACACCCGGCACGTGTAAAATCGAAATTGAGAATGAAAAAATCACCACTGTTTTGTTTTGTTTTGTGGCAGGTTTTTGTTATTATTTAGTCAAGCTTTTGTTTCAATATTATAAAAGTGTGTGTTAATTGTATTCTAGGCTGGTACGGGTATCAAGGCTAATACAGTGATTGGTCTACTGATAGAAAACCGTGGTCTTTCATGGAGGTATTGTATATGGAACATTAATGTAGAATAGGATTTATTAAACTAGTTGGATAATTTTGTTGCAAATAGTCTTTTGCGAGTTACAGAAACAATAATTCAACAAGTTTGATAAATTCAGTGTCACTTGAACATGAATGCAATATTCTGTTTATTTTATAATCCCAGTACTGTTTTTGTAACAAAAATTGTTTCTCACCATAAGCAGATAATGTCAAAATATCAAGAATAGGCTATATATAATTCACGTCATACTCGTTACAGGCATTACATTGCAGCATAAGGATGACGCAAGCAACCTTGGCGTGGTTTTATACTGTTGAAGTGTAATTTTAATACATGACTATGTGACTATGTTGTACATGAAGTTTTGGACAAATTATACAATTCAATGAAACATTTTAATTATTTTGAGATATTGTAAACTTACTTATAGATCGATGAACTTTGTTTAAATAAATAAATAAATGAATGCGACAACTCTCTCTCTCTCTCTCTCTCTCACGAGCTAACATTTCTTGTTGTGACAAAGTGAATACACTGTAAAAATAAAACGATTCTAAAAGCATTAAAACGCGCGTGTTACTTAAAAGATTATCTATAGAGAATCTTTATTTCAGCGTTGGTGGCGATGGTACCATTGCAGAACACGAGACATTGAGCAGTAAGTATAAATGAGACTGGGTACTCCAGAAGAGGAGTAAACGTATCCTGGCTACACCCACCTTTGGTAAAAGACGAATTAGGAATGGAGTGACCATAGAACTATGAGATGTCAAACATATTCAGAATTGATCTTGGATACAAAGACATCATATATGAGATCAAACCAAACTTATCGTGCGATAACGCAAGATTTTTGTTCTTGCATGGCGTAAAAATTGACTATTTCAGTGGTATATTTTAGCCAGAAGTTATTTCTATCCATCCTGCAATTGTAATTTTTCAGTTCTATAATGCTGATAAGTTGTTTATGCCTTTGAAGTTCATTGCATTTAGCAGTGTCGTGAATAATATAACTGCAGTGCTCATGCTATTCAGCATGCATTGATGTGACCGAAATTATGATACCTAATTTGAATAAGGATCAAGCCAGTCCTGTAGCATTGTAGAAGTTGGCAAACGTTTTGGCACACCCTTACCATATGTTTAATGGTGTATTACCATGGTGATCATGACTATAATGATTCAATATTAAAAAACAACCATAGATTTATTGCGGTGACATGCCACTTTCCTTTGAATATAAGGTTCAAATCAGTTCTTGTATGAAATGTGTATAAACTACTAGTACTTATACTTGACAGATATCATTAAGAAGTACAATCCTGAGGTTACTGGATATTCCACAGGTGAAGGCCCTGTTTGGTTCCCTAACGCTCGGCTTAATGTTGCGGAACCTGGAGATAAATCAGAGTATGAACTTATATTATTTTAAATGAATTATTATTCCATGTTACATACCAACATAATTGGATTCTGAAAACATAGTTATGTTATCCATAAAGCTTACCACTTCCGGTTTTATTGGAGATGTTTATGTAGCCAATCATTTTATGGACTTCATTTTATTTTATACCACAACAGATGTTATTGCTTAACTTACTGGATGGTAAATCTTGTTTTCCAAAATGTTTGGTTTGTGAACAACTTTCCTAGTTTGGATGCAAACAATAACGTTTGTAATTTGTTGTTTTATAACAACTGTAAAATGTTGAAAATTGAATGAAACTTGCTATTAAATTGTCAGATTGACAAAGACCACACAACGATATAATAATCTTAAACTGGCAAATGTACCAAGCGGTTATAAAAAACAAAATTTTGAAAAATGTTGGATGGATCAGAAACGCAATGAAATACATCGTAAACCAAATTGCTTTCCATATGGTGGTACTTGTAGTTTTCTATGAAATTTCCAATGCTCATGTTTCAAGTTTATTTTTAAATGGACATTCATAGTTTAAGGTATTGTATGTCATTGAGATTTTTTAAGAACTCTGTTGAATAAATTGCAATCTTGTGAAAAAATGAATCAGAAAAAAACCAAAATATTTCTTTTGTTGTGACAGTAGTGAGTTTGGTGTCCCTAGCCATTCGTATTCCCGCTTTTATTTTATTCAGCTACATTGTTCTAATGTGTAACCCTATTTATTTCAGAGCTATGCCCGGACAAGCAGATTCACTTATCAGCAAAATGAAAGCTGATGCAAGTTTTGATTATGAAAATGATTGGAAACTCGTTACTATGTTTATTGGAGGAAATGATCTTTGTGATTATTGTGAAGACAGGGTAACACACACACACACACACACACACACACACACACACACATACACACACACACACACACATATATATATATATCATATTTATAATGAAACATGTAACAACAAAAAATCAAATAAATTAAAGAAATTACAAATGTTTTCAACATTTATGTGCTATATATTTCACATATTTAAAAATGTTTTGATATAGAAAGATAGAAGTAAATATGTTTAAAGTACTTGAAACAACTTCAAAACAATTCACACAAGTCCCGGTGGGTGTAAATTTTAAGTCGAGAAGTGAACAACCTGTGGCTCTTGATGTAAATATTGTGATCTTGATGCCTTTGTTTCTTCAAACTTACAATGGTACTGTACAGCTTTTTAGCAAAATATGCGTTATTATTTATCAACATTTACTTATTATAAAGTAATAAATGTAATAAATGCAGTTCAACAATTATTCTGGATAAATTTGACGTTCCATAGTTCCATGTTCCTGCCAGTATCAATTTTGTTTTAACACTTGGTGGGCTAGGCAAGAGAGATGCGTTTACCCTTCCGGACACCAAACCTCACTTCCATGGCGGAAGTTTGATTGATGGGCGCCAAATGCTTTTTCAGAAACTTTTATCTCATTCCAACTTATTTAAATTTGTTGATATTTTAGAATACATTTAGTCCTGAAAATTACGTGAGAAATGTACAAACGGCACTTGACAAACTCCATGCAGAGGTACCAAAAGTATTTGTCAATTTAGTGGAGGTGCTGAATATAGCCAACGTGAATGAACTCAACCAAAATTTTATATGCAACACACTTCATTTGTAAGTACTATTTTTTTCCACGAATTTTCCATTTTTGCTAATTTCTTAAGTTCGAATCAATCTGGAACAAATTTTTATTATTTTACTTGTTTTTTCCGGGCGCCCAATTTTTTCCTCCTTTTTTAAAACTTATAGCTGCAATATGAGGTAAAACGTTCCATCATACTCGTTCATAAAACCAGCTGAAGGTAATCGGTAGGGCTAAAACTTGTTCAATGATTACTACTTGTATATATATATCCTGGTAATATTTATTTAGTGATTAAACTATCTTTAAGAACTATTTATTCGGCTTCAATATGATTTTTAATTTATTTTTAAAAACATGTTTCCTGGTATTGTGGTGTGTTTTTTTTCAAAACTATGTTCAAGTTACACTTGCTTTTTTTAGACCAAAAGTGTTTTATATATTTACCAAAATTAGAAAAAATAATAATGGCACATTGTCATCAAATCTACAAGAATGAGTAAAATATTTATTTTTTCAATGTTTATATATATTTTACTATTTTATCTTCGTGTTGCCAATCATAAAATGCATGTACATTATATAAAGCTAGTTTTGACGTTTCCGCTATGAGCTGAATATTTATTATTTAAGATTCCTTTGTCGCTGTGGTGCCTACCCTTGGGATGATGAAGAAAGACAAATCATGCTAGAGGCTGTGGACAAATACCAACAAGGGCTTGTCAATTTAGTTGAGTCCGGGAGGTATGATACAAGAGATGATTTCACTGTTGTTATCCAACCATTCTTCGAAAAAACTCCAATACCTAAGAACGTAAGTTGAAGATTTAGATTTTAGAAATATTAAAAACAGAAACAAATCAGTGTGTCTGTTCAAATCTTTAAAAAACGTTTTTATTCTTTTGGCATAAATTACTGGTTTGCATTGCAAGGAAAAAACACAACGAGATTTAATTCCTGATGGAATTAACCCGTTGAACATGCATTAGATTGTGTAGATAGCATTTAATTTGGATTCACTAACACAGTCAAGTTTTTACATGGTTTAGTTAAGATTTGTTTTTATTGTGCTTCTTCCGTGGTCTTTGCATGTGGTCACCTTGTTTCTTGATCTTTTTGTTTTCACACATGTTGTTTTCTATTGTAGAGACCTTTGGCGCGCGAGTTCAGGTCCCATATACATATCCATCAGGGGTGTGTGTGGTATGTCCTAGAGCAAGACATGTGCACTTAATTTCACAATGCTCTTGTTCACCCAGCTGATAAATGAATATAGTGGTGGTTAACCTTGCGACTGAAGTCTTATGCAAATGGTAGCGCATTGTAGCATACTTTCAGTCATTTGACGTCATTGAAACCACTAGTCATTTCATGCAGTGCCCATTCAGTTATGTTACTCAGCTTGCAATTACCATTTTAATCTTAGTCGAAATTGATATCATGTAGGAAACACGAATCAGTGAGTTCATGGATTATTTTACATTTATTTATTGTGCTTTCAACCAAATAATGGAATGTTAATTTGTTGTATTTTCAGCCAGCCAATGGTGAAACAGATTTAAGTTTCTTCAGTCCAGATTGTTTTCATCTTAGTCAGAAAGGTCATGAAGCTGCTGCTGACGCCTTGTGGAACAATATGGTTTGTATATTTGTATCAAATCTCGTTCTAAATTTTAATAAAACGATCATTCCGAGAACTAAACACTTGTTTTTCCTATGTATTAAAATAGTTCATCTCCAATCTCAAGAGCATCAAAAAGGTTCAATTAAAAAAAACCAATCGGATCTGTATTTTTCTGTTGTATTTGATCTGGGTTTTCAGTGGCCGATTGGTCTTAAGCGCTTGCTTACTGATAGCGGGGCCTCTCACTGACTAGATTCGTATCCCACGCAGACAGATCTAATGTTTAAAAGTTTGACAGTTCGCTTTGATTTCTCCTGGTAAACTGGTTTCCTCCACCATTCCATAACTGCCAGCCTCGATATAAAGAGAAACAATCTTGATTCGGGCGTAAAACATCATACCTCAACTCCACTCTATTGTTCAACATCATCTCAAAGAACTAAATGCTTAAGGTCGACAAACTTATAAATCTGTAGATAGAGCTTGTTTCAGAATCCTACAAATTTTGTTTTGTTTGGTTTTATACTTGATTGTTTATATACTATATTCTTTAAACTAAATATGTATATTATCTAAATTGTATGTAAATAGATTGAACCAGTCGGAAAGAAAAGAACTATATGGACACCAGACGAACCTGTAGAATGCCCAGATCCGGTAAGCTAACATAAAATTGTGTGTGATATCAATTTTAAATGTCTTATCAATCACTGTTCACTCTTGTGTCTTAACTTAATGTCGAAACTAACGTTTGTATGAAAAAATCGAAAATAACCTCTTTAGTAGTTGATGGATCAATGTTGTGAGCACACAAGTTTATTTCTGATGTTTTGATTTTTAGACTCCCATACAAGTGGTTGTTATATGAGTTTCTTTGAAGCTTTCTACTGCATGCTGTAATTGTAAAATACTAAACAAGAACGTTTCATTAGAACAATTTATAAAAAGACATAAACCTACATACATTCTGAACAAAAAAGATAAATACGATTCCATGTGATTGTCTGTCACACCCCCTTTTTATTTTGATTATATATTTTTAGGACTATCCATATTTTGCTACATACAAAAACTCAGGACAAATAAAGCAGCTACAACAGAAAAATAAACAGTCTCAGGATGCATCAGAAGGAAGCGGTTCGTCGTCTACTGTTGGCGTCGTTGTCGGAGTTTGTGTACTGGGTCTGATTGCGGTTGTCTCCCTTGTAGCACTAAGAAGACGAAAAATACGAAAACAAGAACAAGAAAAACTCATTAAACATAATATATCTCTTTCTTATACACAAATCTAATTTTGATTATGAATGACAATATTTAAGAAAACTGTTATTTGAGGTTTAACGGGTTTTTAATGGCGTTTAACTGTTTTTTTAACGCGGTGACTTAATTGAACAAAACAATTTCAAAAACTGTCTTATATTTAGTTAAAGCTATATTTATTTATCGATAAACTACAAATGTAAAGTATCAATAACTACAAATAAACGAGACAAGAACTACATATAAGAATAAAAAAAATTTACGGTGGATTCAGGGACAAGCGGAAGCTTATATAGAACATGTACAACATACTGTAAATCAACTTTTATTAGGGACCATTAATTCCCATATCAAATTAATATACAACTGTATGCACAAAGAAATTTAGTTAACATTATATGAGATTACAGTTTTACAAAATATAAACGGCAGTGGCTTTACTGTGTCTATTTGAAGAATCTTTTATTTGGTTATTTTCTTATTATATAAGATAATTATGATTATTATAAATGGTGAATGAAAACATATTAAGTTTGAATGAATAAAACAAATTTATACTGAATTAGTTTTATAATGTATTTATTAAGTGCTATTAAGTCTATTTAATTGCAAATCATAGGTTTCAATATTTGAATTTGTCTATTGGGTGCTTTCTATGTTTTTGTAAGTAAACTGATTCTTAGATTGCAGAAAGATCTGAAGGTCAGCCCTGCGAACACGAGGAATTAGTTTCCGGATGATTATTTCTGTGATTATTTTATTATTAACATGAATCAGGTTTCCATGACACTTGGTCAAATACCTTGATTGAATTCGATGTTTGACGAAATCCACGGATTATAGTCAGTAATTCGCAATTTCATTGGTCGATGGTTTGATAAAACTTGGTCGGTATGTTTGTTAAGGAAATACTTTTATTAGGGTTGAAATGTGACAGCTGATAACCAATTAGCATATTGCAATTTGATTTGTCGGTCGTTTCGGAAAGAAACCTAGTTAAGCTGTTTGTTGTCTAAATTTCATGTGGCCAAAATCCACGCATAAATAATTAGTACACTGCAATCTGAATTATTGATTGTGGCCAGACAGGAGTTAACGCGAAAGAATATGGATCAGAAGAAAAAGAAGAGCGAGTGTAAGGATGGTGGTAGAAACGGGAGTACTGAAGAAAGCCTCTGGTCTTCGGCAAGTGAGCAGACACTTTCCTACGTTAGGACAAAACCTGATATAGATTAGAATCGGGCGATAAGAGACACTTTTATCCATGTCTGTTTCCACTGAGACCCCCTATCAGGAAAATAAAAAAGAAAGAGGAAAATCAATGTGCCCAAAGACAAAAATATCTCATTGTTACAAGAATAGATTATACCAAGTATGCGTAACAATGTTATAGACCTAATGTCAATCCTTTGACTGAACACCTACACAAACATTGTATATGAAACCAAGTAGAAAAAACAAGATGTTCGAAGATATAACACTAATTTACCATGCCTAACATTATAATAATATTTAGACTTATACCTAAATTATGACACCCACGAAAGGGTACGTTTGACGCTATATGACAAACGTGATCGATTCAATTTGTCTATTGTCAAACTCACTTTTCTATGAAACAATATACTTGGTTTTCCTGCTCATGGTATATTTGTTTCACAGTAAATACGTTATGATAGTGCTTGTTACCACTTCGGAAACTTTATACAACGAAGTTAGTTGCTCTATTAAATCTTGATTAAGGGATATTGTATTCCCAGACCTATTAAGGCCCCCAAAATGTTTTAGGGTCATCATCAAAATATCGATGATAAGTTTGATATCTCTGTATATAAAACTATTAACCTGGATTTTTTTAACTTTCGATAGTTTTGACTGCACACATGGCCAGTGGTCTTTGTAAGACAGGTGGTGCATACTATTCTTAAGTACCCGGCTTTATTTCCATGATTGAAGTTCACATACGTTAAATTAATTTATTAGTTGTTACTTTGCTTTTAGAATTGTGATTTAAGCATGTTTCTGTATGTTTCATTTGATTTAATACAGTCACTGAGAGACTGGTTGCGCCGTCATTGAAACTAATAAACAAATATTGTAAATTCTATCAGGTTATATAAATATTAAAATGGTCTTTGAAAAATCCAAAAAAAGTAATTAATTCGGGAATAACACATTTTAATTCACATAACACTGCATTAGTAGATAACTAGTCTCATTGCATTGATGGACTTTTATCTTATAGACACTGTATCTTATAGTTACTGTCCGTTTACTCTGCTTGAGAGAAAGGAATAACGCTAATACTTCAAAGATTTGAATGGCACGGTTAAAAATCAATTAATCATTCACTTACATGAGCCGAGTCGTTGCTAATAATCCTTATTTCGATCTAATCCATGCATTATAACTCCTTTAATGTACCAAAACGTGTTTTGGATGGGTGTTTACAATGGTAAAAATTTTGACAAAATGGCGGAGTCTTTCGTGTGACGTAATGACGACGGAAGAATTTATTATTTACGTAGATTCTGGAGGGGTACAATGAAGGGTAGTTCAAAGGTCGGGTTGAGTTTAAAAGTTTGAATTTACGTAATTTTTTTCAAAAGTTTGAAAATACAGAAAGGTAGTTCACTTTATTACTTTATTAAATCGATTTAAGTCATCCCAGTTACGCAAAAATCAATCCGTTCTTGAGCTACGCTAACCTACGTAAATAATCGACTCTTTTGTCATGACTACGTAACATAAAGAACCCCGCCATTTCGTAAAAGAGATTACCATTGTAAACACCCACCCAGGTTATATTTTGTCGCATAAAATGATATATTAAGCAAGGCTGGAATCGATACAGAAATTTTCAGTTACGACTCGGCTCATGTAAGTAAAAAAATCATTGATTTGTACCCGCCGTATTGAAATTTATAGAGTATTTTGCGATCTTGCTTTCTCCGAAATAGGCTAAATAAACAGTAATTACAGTATCAGTGTTAATTAAACAGCACTAGACTGACATTTAAGAATTCAATTCTCCACCAGAAATGCTTAGACCAAAATTGTGACATCAAATTTTAAAGAGTATGAAAAATATATCAATATATTAAACCAATATATCTGAGATAATACTTTGTATAAGGGAGCTCATCTTGTATTGGTTGTTCAAATCAAAAACAAACATACTAATCCATGTCCGAATCACAATCCAGAAGCAATCCAAACTAATTTACCAAGTGACAACATAACCAGATTGGGATAATTCTTTTATATGTGGACTTGATAACTTTTAGGTTAATATAGAAAGATATTTTGGATAAGTGAGAGCACTTATCAACGTTTCAGGAAATTTAATAATAAAATTAAAAAAACCCATTAAACTAAAAATGGAAATATCCTTGAATAATACAGTTATACACACTTGTGTATTTTCTTGAAGGTTACTGAACTTTGGAAGATACGGTACTATAATCTCAATTTAATTTATTTAATTAGTGTTTGCCGAACTCGAATCTTTAACAACATAGTTTTAAAGCTAATGATATAGATTTTTGGCTGTGTCGTTAGCTTCGTAGATTTCAAATCTATGGCTTTGAACTAAGGGATTAAACACGTAATAGCAAACCGGAAATTATGTATAATTAACTTAAAAACTTGACATTGACATGGGATTATCGAGTTTTGGGAAATAACAAAACGTACATTTTCATACGCTGTAAATTTAAATTACATTACCATTTTGATAATTAAAATGTTACCGCGATAATTAAGACCTTAGGATCTGAAACTGTTTAATCTACACTCTACATTCATCTCCCAACTAAAACATTTTGATTAATCATGATTTGTTTACTCAATATTTATCACGAGCAACTTAAACCGAAATTATGTCCAGGATAGTGAAAAATGGATTCTTTTATTGTTTCCATAGGTTGTAAGAATATACATTAAAAGCAAGTAAAGCATTTAGTGTCTGTTTGATTTGAAATCGCTAAATTAAATAAAAACCTTCAAACTATTCAAAATTTTTAAATGCAGTTATATGTCACTCATCAGTAAATGTATGATCTCTAGATGTGACACTTTAATTAGAGTCTACTAGTCTTAAGAACATTTAAGAAAAGTTGCACGACAACACATTTCAAAATTATAGAGTGCATTGTATTACAAAAATGAAACAAACACTCATTAAAAAACCAAAAATGTTGCGAACACCAAAGACATAGACGAACAATGGCTTCTTTCATTACTGCCGTTCATTTTTAGAAATACACGTAAAAAGTAACGCACTTATCGATTAATTCCAGTTAAATTCTCTGTCTTAAATACAAATCTTAGAATCATAAAAAATATAATTAGCCTTTAATACAGTTGAGTTTTACTCATCAGAAATGCTGGATTTTTAAATCTAACAATGAAATTATAGAGTACTAGTAATCAATGCGTTTAAGAGAAGTTGAGTCACAATAGATTTCAAACAAATAAACAGTACATAACTTTATAGTAAATATGGAATAGCAATGGTATTTATCAACCCTTCGGTCAGAGACGGAATAATAAAAATAATTTATAGAAAAATCTCACTTAAACAATAAAAGATTAACTTCAATTTTTTTAGCTAAATAGCTATTCGTACTTGCATACCTGCATTTTCAACAAATACCTTCCGATAAAGCTTAAAGAGAGAAGAAGGTTACTGAACTTTTTAAGATAATGCACTGTACTCCTAATTATATAAATAAATTTATTAAGTGTTTGTGAACTTGAATCTTACACAACATAGTTTTTAAAGCTAATCATATAGTGTTTTTGTTTTGTCATAAAATGTGTAGTTTTCAACTATGGATTCGTACTTAGGAATTAAACATGTACAGATAAAATAGAAATTATGTAAAATCAAGTTTAAACTTTATATTTAACATTGGATTAGTAAATTTTTGGAGAAATTGAATGCTATAATGTACTTTTTGATTTGCTGTAAATCTAAATTGCATTATTATTTCGATAATTAAAATGTCACCGCGATAATTAAGACTTTATGATCTGATACTATCAACATTCACTCTGAACTAGAAAATTAGATTTAGATCTTGATGCAGATTCTGATTACTCAAAATTCATTATCAACTATTTCAACCTACTGTACTTCCGGGAATACTATATTACATATTATACAAGTTTTAATTTTACAGTACTAAACGGCCGTTTTGTAATACAATTCCTCACCAGTAGTTCTTGAACCAAAATTATGAAACCAAAATTGTTTTTAAAATGTTGAAAAGATACCAAAGGACCAAAATATATTTATTTTTTACTTAATTATGACGAAACGTTTTTCTTTCAAATTATGAAAATATTATTTAAAATTTCTGTACTCAACAGGAGTTTTCGCTTTTTTCAGTTAACGGTTTTATATTTGCCTTTCAAATTAAAAATTAATTATTTTTCCACCATAAGCATGTTTATATGACCTTAAGTTGCCTCAAACAATTGATTGTATATGTCACATGGTTTCAACAGAAAATAATCCCTATTATTACTTGTAAAAGGTATATCTATATATAGTAAACAGGTGCACACCTAGCGTGAAAGATTAAAATATCATTCACGGATCAATTCATAACCTTCCTTCTCTCATTTGCATAGAAGTTCTGACGGGGCTGTATGTAAGGTATAATTATCTGAATAGACAATTAGCTCTCTATAAATATTATAGATGCACTGATTGTAAAACAAAATAAAAATAATTTGGTAGGGAACAGATATTTTTAAAACATATACATCAAATTCATTTCAATTTTCCTGATAATTAAAATATTTCTGGAAATAAAGTAAATCATGTCAAAGATGGTGAAAATAGTTTCTTTAAATATTTCCGTACGTTTTAAAATACAAATGTATACGTTTCTACTGTATTTAGTAAATTTTAGAAATGCTGATTGACAATATATTTCTAACGAAATAAAGCGTCTAACTTTAAACTTAATATGAAAAGTGTTTTGGATAAGTAATAGCACTAACCAACGCTTAAAATGACATAATCGCGTTAGAAAAATCTCATTAAAAGAACAAAAGGTTAACTGCAAATGTCCTTGACCTAAATATTTATACGAACTTTCGATTACTTCATTTTCACAAATAAGTTCCAATAAAGCTTGAAGAGAAAAGAAGGTAGCTGAACTATTTAAGATACTGCACTACACTTCTAATTATATAAATTAATTTAATTAGTGTTTGTGAACTTGAATCTTACACAACATAGTTTTTTAAAGCTAATTATATAATGTTTTCGTTTTGTCATTAAATGTGTACTTATCAAATCTATGGATTCGAACTAAGGAATGTACTAACAAATAGAAATAATGTATAATTAACTTAAAAAACTTAACATATAACATCGGATTAGTGAATTTTGTGAGAAATTGAATGCTATAAGGTACTTTTTGATTCGCTGTAAATTTAAATTACATTATTATTTCGATTATTAAAATGTCACCGCGATAATTAAGACTTAAGGATCTGAAGTTGTTCTATTTACGTTCATCTCTGTACTAAAATAGATTTTAATCTTGAAACAGATTTTAATTACTCAATATTCATTATCGACTATTTCAACTTAAATCTGATAGTGGAAAAAGGCTTCTTTATATATTCCCGTGCATTTTAAAAATATACGTTTAAACAAGTGACGCATTTTGAGTCCGTTTTGAATTTGAACTCGCAACCTTAAATTAAAACCATCAAACGAACAAATTAGCATTGAATACAGTTATGTTTCACTCATCAACAAATGTTTGATTTCTTGATGTGACAATAAAAGTATAATCTACTAGTAATAAGGAGGTTTTAGAAATGCTGAATAGATTTCAAACAAATAAACAGGACATAACTTTACACGTAATAGGGGAACTCAGCATTTCAAGAATAGAATAACAAACTTAAAATTGCTTGATTTAAACAACAAAAGGCTAACTGTAAAGGTTATTAAACTAAATAACTGTACGTACTTGCAATACCTATGTTTTGACAAAAACGTTCCGACCGATATTGCATTACGCTCTCAATTAAATTAGTTTTAATTAGTGATTGTCAAATTGAATCTTACACTACATAGTTTTTTAAACCAATGATATACTGTTTTAGTGTTGTCATCGATTTTCAAATCTATGGCTTCGAACTAAAGAATTAAACGTGTAGTAACAAAATAGAAATAATGTATAGTTAACTTTAAAACTGAACATTTAACATCAGATTAGCAATTTTAGGAGACATGGAATGCCAAAACGTACTTTTTATACATTGTAAATTTAAATTTCATTGTTATTCTGCTAATTAAAATGTCATTGAGGGAATTAAAAAACTCAAGACCTATATTTTACTCTCGAAAGAGAAACCTAATGAAATCGTGATGGAGATTTTGATTGGTCAATATTCATTACCAGCAATTTTAACCGAAATCATGACCATGGTATTATGGATAAATGAAATGTCTTATTACTTCCGTGCTCGTTTTAAATAGATACAGTAAAAATTATAACGTATTAGCATCTGGTTTCAGTATTAATTGCAAACCTGATAATGAACAATAGTATAATTAGGTTTAAATATAGTTATGTCATCAGCAATTGTTTGATTTCTAGATGTGACAATGCAATTAAAGTCAACTAATAATAAGTATATTTTAGAAAAATTAAATGCGAATTTCAAAGTCAACAATATATTTGAAAGCAGTTTGTTTTATTGTATAAAGTTCATTAACCTCTATCGTAACGTATAAAATGAACTTTGACAATAGAAAAAACATTGAACTAATCACAAATAGCGTCAAATATAGGCTTTTTGGGTGCCATATATTGTGTTACAAGTCCAACAAGTAACTAGTCAGTCAAATCACCACCCGAGTGTGGTACAGGTTTGATATACGAATTTAATAACTTTAAGATATTTTGATAAGCCATGGCACATATCAACCCTTCACGAAATGGAACAATAAAAACAGAAAAACCTCAACAAAACAAGAAAGGAAAACAGGAAAATCATTGAACTAAACAGTTATATGTACTTGCAATAGCTGCGTTTTTAACTGAAAACTTTGGAAAATTCTACACTGTCAATTAAAATGATTTAATTGACATTTTTCAACAACATAATATAATTACAGAGTGTTTTCGTTTTAACATTTTCAAATCTATGACATCGAGGTAAAGACTCAGACGTTATGAGTATTATCTTTAAAACTTACAATTGAACATTGGATAAGCGACTTTTTGTTGAAATTGAATGCACATTTGTACACTTTCATGCATAGAATATTCAATCTACATCATCATTTCATTAATCAAAATGTCATCGATAGAATTAAGACCTAAGAATCCAAAACTTTTAGACTAAGAAATTGAATTAAATCACATTTTTATTATCCAATGATCAGCATCGACCGCAATCATAGTGGAAAATGGCCTTTTTAAATACTTCCGCGCCTTTAAAAATATACGTTAAAAAGTAACGAGTTAAGTATTAGTTTTGTTTAAATCCCTGCATTTAATGAACATCTTCAAATAAAAATAATAAAAAATAATGATTTAAATACAGTTATGTTTCACTCATCACCAAATGTTTGATTTCTAGATGTGACAATGGTACAATTTGTACATTTTAAAAAAAGTGAATGACAGAGATGTCAAAGAAACAAACATCGCATTCTAATAATAAATGAAATAACTAGCTATAGTACAAATTGATTGATATGGAACAAAACATGAGTCGAACAGAACACGTATTGGTAGGATTTACTAAGAATGAACCAAAATTGCATTGATCACCAGCATATAGGTAGTATGTATATGGCGGTAAATGCACCACATAGTAGTTGACAAAACATAACGTGACGTGCCATTAAGCACGGCAAACTTTGTATGCTATAACTACATGAAGCTTAACCGGTCATTGGCAGTACCCGCAATCGTGTTATCAAAGTAATTAACTAAAGCCATTCTATGATAAAATTACTTGTTACTTTTATCATATAACAAACTTTTCTGCTATCTCCATGACTTTTATTTATTTTTGAAATTTTTTTTTCAAACTTAGTACAAAATTTTGAGCCATATCAAAAACATATACAGAACAAACTCGCTCATGTCACTTGCAGATATTAGTGATCTCAATAGAGGCGAAATTTGAGATATACGCTCGTATTATTAGAACGGAAAACAGTCACGTCACAAGAAATAGTTGTCCCTATCCTGGATAGTTAGGAAGGCTATCATTGGCCAACACTAATAAATACTAATTATGTTGTTTCTTTAATATCTGGAGTATACCAGAGGTGTAGAAAGAAAAGATTTTTGTTTTTGATAAAACGGAGGACATTTATCCATGTTGAAACATTGAACACGGTAAACATGAACATACCCTTTCGAACCATAAAACGATGATGGTATCCTTGACCCTTGACCTATTTTGAAATTCAGTTAGGTATCCTACGTATTAGAACTTTTATATGGACAGAATCATTTAAGAAACGACGTCAAATTAGAATGGTGATTATTACGTGAAAGAACGCTTCACAGAAGCACGCAGATAGTATTTTCTTCCATCTTCTCATGTTTGAGATAAAGATTTCCGCTTGAAGAAACGATGAAAGACATTTCTATCTTCACCTCCACGTGCTTATTTTCACCGGCACAGGCGGATATGACGTCTTCTTGTGGGAAATTAACGTCCGAGTCTAAAATAATTGAAATTTTCATTACCTTTCAAATGTTTTTTTGGGAGATTTGAATAAATAACTTTGTTTTCTAGTTTATACTTTCTGTATAAACCAAAATCAAGTAATTTTATCCGATGGTCATTTTTTGTAAAACGTTAAATAACAAAGTTAGATTTACAAAGATGGCGTCAATGTCGATTTAACTGATACTTGATACCAAAAAATCGTCATCAAATGGAAGAAAAAGAATCAAGCATGAGTTTATCCATATCGGATAGGGAAATCTCACCCGAGTCTAAAAAAACCCCTCGTCTCCAACTGAAATATTCAACCCATTGCGTGAGATCTCCTTATCCTACATGGACACTCAATTTATGTAGACCTAAAAGGTACCTTCAAAACATCATGTCTGTTAAGTTTATATTCATCATTGTTTAAAACAATACAGAATATGATAAAAAAGAAACTCGTGTGTTCCACAAGGAAGAAGAATATCAATATTGACAAAATGTTATTGATGATAAAGATTGGCTTACGTTGTTAGTTATCAAATAAGGTAATCATACGATTAAATGATAAAACTATATAAATAAAATACATATATACAATATATTATTAAATTATATCAATCGCTCACGTATATCTCAATCCCAAGAGTAAGCATGTCCATGTCGATTAAATATTTATAAAAAAAGATAGAAACGTATTGTGGTAATGAGGATTTTTCAAATATCAGTTGACAACTTATAAAATACAATTATACCCCTAAGAGATTGCTAAACAGGAGGTGCTTATCTTTCCCGAGCATCAGGCCTCAACGCGACTTGGTGGCTGTTCACCTGTTTAACCTAACTTGTTAGATTCAAAGTTTTGACTTTGCAATAGGATTGCGATTCGGACATGGATTAATATGTTTGTTTTTTTATTATTTAGCTTTAGAAGGTACCTTCAAAACATAATGCCGTATAAGTCTATATTCATTATTGGGACAACAATTGAGAAAAAACCGTGTTTTTCACCAGAAAGAAAAATATCAATATTTTTTTTTTTTTTTTGTCTTTCATATTTTTATTCAGATCATTCATAATGTTGTTACATGAAATTACTATTTTACACATTAAATAACCATTGCAAATACAAAGCAATAAAAAATATCAGTTCAATCAAAAATTAGTTTGATACTTTCCCAATTTTTGTTTTGTTTTTTCCTGTTATGTCGCGGGGAGTAATTAAAGGAAATATATTTCCAAATTTCTGTAATACTTTATGGATTCAATTGCGCCTGAAATTGTAGGAATAACATTTCTGTATATACAATAATAAATATACGTTTTGATAATAAAAAAACACATGTTAAATATACTTAAGGGTTCGTCCTTCAAGCCAAATAGGAAAGAATCAATATTTTTGTCAATTACTTACTGGTATTATTATTTAACATATCTAAAAACCCATACCATATATTTCTAACAGTCTCATTTGTTTCAAAACAAAATATACAGAGTTGACTTTCTTATAAATCACATTTTTGTATATATAATATTGTGGTTTATCTTAAATTGTACCGATTGTAAAGTTGTATTGTCAGTCAATTAAATGGGGATTTAAATATATCTTCCCAATTCCTGGATCCTAAATTGAGTTTTCCCTACCATTTGTTATTTTCTACCTCAGGATTTTGAATTATTTTTTGCAAAAAAAAGGTTATAGAAAGGTTTACTGATTTTAATATTACTTTTTAGGATTGCTAGAGGGTTATTTGTTAATTTGTTACAGTTTCCAGCCGGGTTGTCAATCGTATTCTATTCTTCCATGTTTGTGGAATAGCCTGTATTAAATTGTAGCATTTAAGGTAGTTTAGGTTAATATCAATTTTTTTTATTTATTTCGGTACAATCTAAGACATTGCCAGATTCGTCAACAATGTCATTTATAAAGAATACACCCTTTTCACATAATTGTTTCGTAAACTAAAATTTAGAGTCTATACATATATTCTGGTTGAACCATAATGGTTGTGATAGGATATTTGAAGGGGCTGTGGTGTTTTCTTGTTTTATTAAAGACCAATTCACGAATAAATCTTTCCAGAAACAGTTGAGTTTTTTAGTGATCTCTTTAATTCCCGATCTGTTAAGTAAAATAACTTTGTCGCCACCATATTTTTCAACCATATCCAAAAGAAGTACTTTCCATGCAAAATGTTTTTTATGGATCTCCAAACTTTTTCAACCACGATATTTTTAGTTAACTATAAAAAGATTGAATGTGTGGGACATTTAGTCCCCCTTTATGTTTATCGTTATAGAGAACATTACGCTTGATTTTATCCATTTTCCATTTCCAGATAAATTTAAATATTGCATTTTGTATTTCTTTTGTAATATGGTTGGGTGGATTTGGAAGATAGGTAAAAAAAAGGAATAAAAATTGGTAATGCTAGAGTTTTCACAACTGTTACTCTTCCCATTATAGTAAGATTTCGAAAAGACCAATCATTTAGCAGTTTTTTCATCCACTTGAGCTTCTCTTCATAGTTTCAATATAAAACAATTGTTTTTGTAGATTAAATTTTATGCCTAAAAGTTTAAACTTCCCGTCATGAATCCATATTAACTCCTTATTTGTTTTTAGTCGGCGAACGACTCCAATAATTTGATAACAGTATTTAAAGATACTTCATCGTCATCTAATGCCTTGTATCATCCACATATTGACTTATTAAATATTCAGTATCGTTAACTTTAACTCCTTTAATGTTATATCATTTTCAATTGATGCACTTAGCAGCTCAACTGCTATTATAAATAAATATGATGAGAGGGTGTCACCTTCTCTCACTCCTCGTTGACTAAAAAAGAAATTAGAACAATGGCCGTTATATTGGATGCAACTTGAAATATCAGTATAACAGGAATTGAACCATTGTATAATTGATTTTCAAAAACCAAAAAACTTTAGCGATTTTTCAATAAAGGACCGTTCAATAAAGTCAAAAGCTTTTTCAAAATCTAAAAGTAAGAGTATTCTGGATGTTTCATTTTCAAGGGTTTCCATTAAGTCGTAAATAAGGCGCACGGATTTGCCTATATATCTTCCATTTATGAAACCTGTTTGAGTTTCGCTTATTATTTTGTTTAAAACCTTCTTTATTCTATGACTGATACTTGCAGAAGCAATTTTATAGTCCACGTTAATAAGTGAAATTGGTCTCCAATGAAAAGTATCAATATTGACAAATTACTATTGATGATAAAGATTGGCTTACGTTGTTAGTTATCAAATAAGGTTATACGATTAAATGGTAAAACTATATAAATAAAATACATATATACAATACATTAATAAATTATATTAATCGCTCATGTATATCTCAATCCCAAGAGTAAGCATGTCCATGTTGATTTAATATTTATAAAAGAAAGATAGAAACGTATGATGGTAACGAAGTTATCTAAAATAAAGGTTTGCCAAATATTTTTTCTTTATAAATTGCGGTTTGGATACTATTGTAACATTCACGGATGCTAAACTTTGTAAATGCCGATGTCTAAATGTGTTGTGTTCAGTTACGTAATGATTGTGTTATATATCAATCAGAAATTAAACATGTCTATATCAATGATATTCATTTTAACCCTTTAATTCGTTGACTTTTATCATATTTTCATCTGTTTTATGTGTTTTTGTCTATACTCGTTGCTTTTAATCTGGCTATATCTTTAATAATAAATTTCAATTCTCCCATTGTCAACCAAAACCATCCTGTCTTTTGTTAAAAAGTCTCAAATGGAACATAAGAGCTGCATACGGATCAGCCCTCTCATCGCCTAGGTTCAAATACCACTCGAAGAAGATCATGCGACATACAGGAATTCTTAAAATTCATGGAATAAGTGTATGCTCCTCATTCAATATAAAAACTGCTTGCCAAAAAGAGGGTATCCTTCGTTCCTGAAAACATATTCTCACTTAATAGTCCGTGGGCTAGGTGGACTCACCGTGCATCCCCCCCCCCCAGGATCCTCCGACACCACTTTTTTCTGGTACCTTAGGGTGTCTAGTAATGGAATCAGGATGTTTCCAAGAATTGATCAACCAACTTTGTATTTTATTAAAGCTGAATATGTTCCCTTTACAATGATACCAAATATGATCTGTATCTGCATAATATTATTGAAAACAAAGATAAAAAATTTCCCCTACCCCTAAAAGAGAAATTTACTGAAAACTTTCACGTACTCCTAAATATTGAAGTTTTTCATGAAGAGCATCCCAATTTAATTCTGGGAAACATCCTGATTCCATTACTAGACACCCTAAGGTACCAGAAAAAAGTGGTGTCGGAGGATTCTGGGGGGGGGGGATGCACGGGGGTGCACAGTGGGTCCACCTAGCCCACGGACTATAACACTTTTAATACGAGATACATGTCCTGAATTGCCCTGGATATATTTGTCGTCCCATAGTTCCATGTTCCTTTCGATCGATTTTGATTAAACACTTTGCGGGTGTAGCTTCCTAAACAGGTGGTGCTTACCCTTCCGGAGCACCCGGCCTCATCCCTGGTAGGAGTTTAAGTGCTAACCTAACTTGTCATTTGGAAAGTTGTTACTTTGCTTCTGGATTGTGATAAGGACATGGGTTAGAATGTTTTTATATCACGTTCAGTGTACCAGAAAAAATCCTGACGATTGTTTTTCAGTAATGTTTCTAAAAATATGAATATTGACATAAAGCTATTGATATAGTGATTAAGATCGAGGATGGTCACGTTTTGGCAAGTGCAACTTATTGTTATCTGACTGGGGTCAGCATTAATGACGATAATAAATTACTGTAGCAGTTAAAATATACTCAACTCAATAGCATTATAAATTATACAGGGTTTTGACAGGTTACCACGCCATGTGCCCTGCCAGAGATTTATGTAGTGGTTTTGTTCTGTACCTGTTTGTGTTGTATTTCTGATTGTATTAACCAAGGACACGTGCATGTTTTAGCTGCCAATTATGTTGGTGGCAGCTCTTTGCTCTCCCAAAAGGGAGGGGCTGAACTTTATTGTTTCTATAAATTTCTTTTCTTGTTTTTTAAATATTTTGTTTTCAGGTTAAAATCGCAATTATAATATTTGTACTGAATGTACTAAGTATTTATTTTCTTCGTTTCAGAGATAACTTGTTCACCCATGTCACGATATAGGTCACATTTGTATATATGGACATCGAATCAAAATCTTTAATAACGTTTTATTTTACAATTAATCGTTCTTTAGTAATATGTGCTACTTGTGAATGTTTTATTTCATAAAAAAAATCAAAAATAGCACATGGCAGTAACTATTACACCAAACTGTCCGCTTTAAGTATAGTTACTTTTTATATTTCTTCATTGTTGGCAAAAAAAGACATACGTCATTGAAAACTATTTTAAGTATCCGGAGGTCTCTGTGGCCGAGTGGTTAAAAGCGTATGCTTTCCATTCACGGCATCTCTTATTGGCCAGACTCAAATCTCGCTCATTCTACCGCAGTATGACAAAGTTTGCAAGTTCGCTCCCCTGTGGTATTGACTGGACGTTACGGCTTAATTCCTCCACTAACTAAACTGACCGCTTCCATAGATGTGAAAGAAACGCTATTAATCAAACCCAATCCAATTTAAGTATCTGTCAATCTTTTTTAATTGAAGTTGATCCGAGATACTAACCCTTGTGACTTATATACAACCACAAAGTTCGACTCATGAACAAACTGATGATATCTGGGTTAAAAAGAGATATTAAGAAAACATCGTACCATAATGCAATCATTCTACGATGATACTGTCGGGATTTTCAACCACCTGTTTTTAATTTTTTAACTTTAGTTGGCTTCTTGTGAAAAACGAAATCGACATTTTTAATTGAAGGATGTCAATTTCATTAGTAGACAATTATTATCACGTGACTATAAAAATAGAAACACGTGTTTATTGTTATGTAAAACATGTGTGAATATGTTATCAATCTATGTATCACGTAAATATAAACAGTTCTTACTGTCATGTGATAATTTTATCAATTTACTGAATATCACCTGTATCACCTGTATATGATTATAGATTATTTAAATATTTTGATGTATTGAAATTTGACAAGACATATAAACCCGAGCGATGATTCGTAAAAAATATTTGATACCTTTATTGTTATTGGTGCTGAACCTTTCAGGTAAGACATATAGCTTTCAGCAAATCATGACTTTTCGGGATACCCATACATGTACATCATAACACTAGACAAGGACATTAACTTTACATTCGTGCTAATTATTTTATTTGGGTAACTAGCTAGACAGGGGGTACTTGTCCTTATGGGACACACGGTCTCACTTCCCTAGTGGAAGGTGACGTTTTTCTTAATTTTTCAGTTGTTAAAGTTTTTACTTAGCTTGTGATTTTAGTTTCGACATGGACCGGTCTGTTGGATTAAGACAAACGTAAAATTGATAAGCATGTCCATCGAATGTTTAAAGAAGGAAAACTTATAACGGATGAAAAAAAGGTACTAAACGAACTTAATAAAACATGTTACAAAGAATGTCGACCAAAATCTTTATCATTTCATGTTTGATTAGAGAATGGAGATGTTTATCTCGTCAGTCGTGATTAAGTCTTCAATATGGCACAATGTAACCATATTCTCACAAGTAACTAGATGTCCCTAGCCACGAACCTGACATTTAATAGGAATTATAGAGCAAATAATAACAGAGGACTCTTACAACTACAAGCGATTGAAACAGACTAATCAAACTAAATAAAAGAGAGTCAAAAGCCTTATTTTTCTGAACACCACCGTATAATAAATGATATTGTTTACTTGTATTGTTAAACTTTACAAGCAGTTTCAATATAGTATGATCTTAATCACGCAAATCAAACATAAAATAAAAGTTTTTTTTTCGTTTACACTGTCATTCGTCATTTTATTTACTAAATAGAAATCCTCTATGACTACATTTTACCCTCTTTTTCTGTCTCTATAATTGTCTTTTGTTTTCTTTCAAAGTTATTGATGCTGATTATGACGACTTTGCACAATTTGTTAGAAGCCAAGCTCTAAACAAAACATTTGTCAACGCATTTAAAGAACATCTCAAACTTTTCAAAGGGACCTCTTCTCCGGTAAGTAAGCATTGGAGTGTTTTTCTTATGGAGTCCATCGCTGTACCACGTGCTCAATACCTCTTAACACAATCTCCAAAACAGTGTCTACTTTCTAGCTCATTATGTCATAAATGAGATACGAATGTTGTCGGAGCTTGCACTCAACCTTTTTTTACGTCGCAGATTCAAGGAATACCGTAGTTTATACGTGAGGATGTGAACAAATATAATTCCACATCCAATGGAAATAATTGTTCCGCACAAACGTAGGGGTATCACGTGGAAGGCCGACGAACTCCATCCATTCAATAATTTTGTATAAAAAAGATTTTTTTTAGTTAATTTAAGTTCTTGGTATAGAATTTTAAATAACAGTATTTTATGTTTGCAATTTGTAAGAAAAAACCTAAAAACCTAAAATTATATTAAAATCATTTTCATATGTTTCGAATGAAACGTCCAAAGTCTGAAACTTTATAACCATTGAAACAAATGGACGACAAAGTGTCGTCTCTGAGGCTATGTCAATTGTCTAGCGCATGCGTCTACCTTTGACAAATGAACTAACAGAGGTCGACTGAGCTGGAATCAGATGAGGCGGTATGATCCATTAGTCGCTGCTTTAAACAAATCGCCCATCGTGGACTCTAGCATCAGAGAGCGTCTTGACAATTTGACTGGCCCTCTATGACATGAAAACACGGTGTATTTGACAACAGACCGCTAAGTGGTTTCGTCCGTTTTCTGCTTAGGAAAAAGACCCAAGCTCTTACGAAAAGGATAATTGGTAAATCAAGTGTCATTCAAGAATTCATAAAATTGCGTGGTGCCACTCGGTATTGGTTTCAATTTACTCAAATTTTTGCTTTATAAAATGATTTGGAAATTAATTGAGAGATACTAATTAATACAAAATTATGGAAAAATAGACTTTGGGACTACACAATACTGTGGTAATAAGCGAGGTAACAAAAGTATCACGGGTCATTATGACGAGGCTGTACTGTACATGTACAATGTATTTATTTTTCTGGTTAAATTTTGCACAATCTACACCTACGCTTTTGGCAAATGAACCCGATAACATCTTTTTCAGAACACAACAAATAACGGTTATAAGTCTCACCGACTGCTGTGCTTTATTGGTAATTGTTTTCTTATATCCTTGCCAACACAAGACACATCGTTTTGTATTTTTATGTCCTTAACAACGCCTTATTACAAAGACGTGTCCATTTTGACAATGACCCCCTTCAATCACTTAATCCTTACTCAAAAGAGTTAAATTGTGGTATTTTGGAGTCGTTGATTACTGCTAAAGTTAGGCAATCGAAACCAAAATACAAAGGTATTACGTTAAACAAACATGTATGGCCGCACGTCATATACAAAAGGACAATCACCCCAATTAAACCATCTTTCCTATCCTACGCCTTATTACAAAGACGTGTCCATTAGACAATAACCCCCGTCAAACACAGTCTGACTAATAACTTAATCCTCACTCATAGGAGTTAAATTGTGTTGATTACTGTAAAGAAGAGGCAATTTACTACCAACATGTCCAAGTATTACGCTGAACGAAAACATACATGTATGACCGCACGCCATGTACAAAAGGGCATTCACCCCAATTAAATCATCTTTCCTATCCTAATGTTTAATTATCAGTCAAAGGGCTTTCATTATTCTGATATTTGGAGTCTTAATTGCTACACTGGAGAAAAAATATTTACGCTTATGAAGTTGATTTGTCAAAGACGTACGATCACCAGCAATTTTTATATCATGCGGGGAGAATTTAAATTTTTCTATTGTCCATTTTCATATTTTTTTCAACATTATTTTTGTCATTTTTAAAAAAGATGACAACATAATTGTCACTTTTCTGATCATCATGTTCTTTTTTGTTATTGTCATTTCTATTGTCCATTTTAATATTTCTCCATTAGTATTTTTGTCATTTTAAAAATGACGAAATAATTGTCTTTTTGTTTTTGTCACATTCCTTTTCTGAAATAATATATCCAATCGCTTTGTAAGAATTTCGTAACTGAGACAATGACTAATATATATATATTTCTCTTCGGTAAAAAATGAATCGTGACGGATTTTGGCCATCTTAAAAAAGAACTCTGGGATATTATGCTTAAGAATGGAGGACGCACTGTGCTTAGACTCACAATTAATTCTGGACTAAGATTTCTTTGATATAAATCTGGGAGATTTTCAATCTTTATGAGTTTGTTAATGATCAAGATATCTAGTAGTAACAGGTGTAATATTTAATATCACTTAAAGCTTATACATTCAAAATTAGTATTGTCAAAAATGCAATTTCTGATTTTCCTGTTTTGCATTTTTTTGTTTTGGCTTCAAACCAAATCCACCGAGCACCATGACTTAAACTTAATCTACAAAATACTTGTAACAGTGTATATGTACATGTAGTAATAAGTCCTTTCGTTGTGTGGGTTTGACAAAGTTTGGATCCATAACAAGATTTGTTAAGTTACTACGCGCCGTATAATGTGAATGAATGAAGAATTTCTGCTTAAAGCCGTATAAACTATAGACACTAGAAAAGCGTAAAAGATATATATAGTATGAATGATATATGCTTGATGCACAAAATATGTAAAAGAATTAAAGCAACTCCAAGCAAGGTTATGTAATAAAATCCAATTTAATTTTCCGAAGGAAGTTTAAGCATTGATGTGACTGTTAAAAGATTTTGTTTTAATCCCGCTGCATAAAATCGATCGTTATGTGTAAATCAAGCATACAAGTTCATGGCCAAATCACAATCCCAAAAGCAAAGCAAAAACTTCTTAAGTAGGTTAAACACGTGGATTTCCACCAGAGAAAATATGCCAGGAAAAGCAAATCCTTAACATAACGTGCTTGGCAGATTGTTGACCTTGAAAGATACGCAATGTGTAAAATAACTGTTGGAATTTTCAACCTCGTAGAATTCAATGACGCATGTATACATATATATCCAAGCAAACCTTAAATAAAATGTAATGTAATGTGATGATATATCAGTTATCTGTAGGCAGTTCTTTAGCTGTATTCATAGTTATTGTGTCTTTTTCTTGTTGCTTTCTTGTTTTTTGTTTTGTTGTGGCATGTACTTGGCTGCTATATGTGTTAATAAATACATTTCGTTAAACTGAAACCGACTTTGTATTTTTATTATTATTTTTTTAAATATGTTTTTTCATTAGAGGCTGCTTGGGGATTTCGAGTGCGATGACATTAAAAATCCGTCGGATGGAGAGAAAACAGGTATGGTATGAAAAGTGTTTTTACTCTTTATAAAAATAAAACTGAAAAATCTTCAAAAAGAATCAACAGCATTGTATAAAAGCGCCGATGACATTTCATTTGCAAAAGCACCGACATTATCTAAAGAATGCATCATTGAATACACAAATTATAACAAACAACGTGAACAAGACCAAAACAACAACAGTTAATAGAACAATAACAACAAAGATGATGATAACGCAGCTGCTTCTACAACAACAACAACAACAACAACAACAACAACAACAACAACAACTTCTTCTACTATTTATACTAATACTATATTTATTTTAATTTGACAGTCCATAATTTAACACCAATGGATATTAAAGTGATTGGCGCCATGGGAGACTCGCTTACTGTAAGTAAACATAATCACGCAGCGTAAATAAGAAAAAGATTTTCATTTAGTTTAAAATTATTTTGATCCGCGTTTCCGATAACATTAGTGATTTCATAATCCGTAGCTTTAATATGTCTTGACATATGTTTGGTATTTTTGTTGCTTTTGGTTTTTGTGGTAATCAGTTGCATTTTTTCAAATTCCATCTACAATTTAAACTTACTGATTGATTCATAAATGTATCGAATTAATGTCCATTTATTCATTTACATTGGTATGTCACCTGAGAGTGATTTGAGTTTTACGTCTCAGTTAAGGATTTCACTTATATCGAGACGTCAGCATTAAAATGACAGAAGTTTTGACATATGTACTGTGCGCACATGGTCATGTGCAGGGAGGGCTTATTAGCTTACCACGCATACTGTGGCACATAACATCAGTTTATAGGGTCTCTTTAAAAAGAACCCATCAAACTTTCATTTTTAAAGTTTTCGAGTGCCTGGTTAAAGAACAGGCACTACTTTTTTTCAGTTCTTGATCAGACCTGACTAGGGTTCAAACCCCGACCTCCTACAAATGGAGCGAACACTACCGACTGAGTTAACGTAACGGAGTTACTAAGACTGACTTTTGACAATGTGTAATGTGAATTGTTGTTTCTTTGTCTTTGCTTTGAGAGAAAACTATCTTTTTATACTGCTATTTCCTATTAACTGAACTCTGTAATTACCACAAGATATAGTACAATATAGGTCAAGGGTTTAACACTAGGCTAACAATTTTAAACACATTTTGCAGCTCACCCAAGTTCCTTGTTGCCTACATAGCGGCATCTGCTTTTATCTCTACCGGTATGCATCTTTTTCAGTCTATCAATATCCGCATCAAGCTTCGACTCCTTTTCGTTAGCTCAGTGTTAAACTTTCGACAGGTCTGTACTGTACGTTATTGTCAAACTTTATAACAGTTTTACTAGAAAAGCAACATTGACAAGCAGGTGTTGCATACAATTTTGATTTAAGTTTTGGTATGAGCCAATTAAACAAAACACAGAAACGTCTTAAGTAATGAATGTCTGCGTTAGTGATGGTCCGTGGGAAGTAACTAAGTGACGTTTGATTGTCTTTTCTGACTTGCCTTATTAGTGACATCTGACTATCTTATTTGACTAGCCATATTAATGACGTTTAATTGCATCATCTGACTAGCCTTATTAGTGACGTTTTATTTAAGGATTGAATGTCACTTTGAATGCTGTCATCGAGGTATGACTGCATCAGCTCACGTTCAAAGTAAATGAATCGCGAAGCGATTCATGTTAACTTTGAACGTGAGCTGATGCAGTCATACCTCGATGACAGCATTCAAAGTGACATTCAATCCTTATGTTTACATTATTTTTACCCACAAAAAGGTATTATTAATTTTCCGAAAGTCGGTGTATTAATGTGGCTGGAACACTTAAAGCGAGATAACTCTTATTGTAGAACCATATAAAGAGAACAGCCATGTTGATTTGTCTCGTTGCTTGGCGATCGTAAAATATAGTTCCGTAAAACACTTTTGAAAATTAAATTCTATTTCTCCTTTTTTCACTAAACAATAATCTGTTTGGTAAGATATTACTATGAATATAATTATTTAGTCGAATAACAAACAGTTGTTCATAATTTAAATGTGGTGTCCTCGGACTCACTAATTTTTTCACTTCGTATCTTTATAGGCCATGGGAAATGGTCATAAATCATTAAAAAATTATTTTGATATAAAAAGACAACAAATATTGGTTTTTATTATTCTTTTTTATTTTCAAATCATTTTTAAAATTGGTGCAGTATGACAAATTTCCACGTTTGTTACCGCTCGTAAAGAGCGTCCCTGCAGTCGCCGGATAGATTTATGAATGAACCCGCAGGAAATTATGAATGAATAAGTAGTTCCTTGGTGGTATGTATTCCTCCGCTGTACATCGAAAGCGGATTGGCTGAAGATATTAACTGACGTATCGCTTTACACAGAGCGCGTGACACACTGCTGTCATCGAAAAATAAACGCAATGGTTCCAAAGAGATTCAAATAAGGCAATGCATTTGTAATGTAAACATTGTCTTATTTGAATAGTCTTATTAGTGACGTTTGATAGTCATACAGTACAGGCTTGTCGACAGTTTAACACAAAGCTAATGAAAAAAAGTCTGCTGCCGGGTATGCGAGATATAAATAATGGTAGCCAAAAAGCTGTCAAGAGTTCGATATCATATGTCACAACAAACTGCAGAAATATAGATAATGGGGAGCTGGATAAGCTGCCTATTCGGCGACCAGTGCTCGCTCTGTAAGTGGAAAGTCGTGGGTTGGAACCCCTGCTGGATCTGACCAAAGACTTAAAAGGGGGTAGTTACTGTTCTTTCGCCAAACACTCGGCATTACGAAAGTCGCGGTTCTTTTGGATGGGAACTTAAAATAAACGAGGTCCCGTGTCTTGGTAGGCTTGGCATGATAAAGAACTCTGCTGTATAATGCCATTAGCGCAACGCACAGGCAAAATTTCTGCACCTTCGCCTATAGCTGCGACGTCTCGATATAAGTGAAATATTCTTGACTGGGACGTTAAACACCATTACTCTGTCTATTCGGCACTTATACGATAGCTTATTGTTAAACTTTCGACAGGTCCAAACTGTATTTGACTGCTTTGTTTAATATTTGTATCTTGCAGGCAGGAACAGGTATTAAGGCTAAAACAGTTATAGGACTTTTAAATCAATATAGAGGATTGTCATGGAGGTTCGTATGATTTTATATTTCTATCATGTCTGTGGGATGGGTAAATATTAATTTTAATGCTAAGATTTTGTGAACAGGATTTTGATTGGATCCTGACCGCAGTATAATCTACGTTTTACGATCGGAGTAATGACGTCGCGTGTTGTCTAGGCTACGATTACGTCATGTATTCCTACAACGCTGGTACACGTGCTTTTGTTTACAAAACGTAATGATATAATTAATGGTTGTGAACAAAGATTTTGTTATATTTGAATATCGATATTTATTCGGCATCTATACATGTATTTGTGTTGTGGCGCAACGATACAGGTCTACATTGGTGCATCTGTACTAAACAATGTCTAACTGTAGCATGGGAAATCTTCATTTATTCAATTAATTTATGCATTATTATTATTATTATTATTATTATAATTATTATTATTATTTCCATTAGAATGGAGATAACTATGTTACATTTGAAGAGTTCCGACCGTAAAACGTGGATTTTACTGTCGCAAATACCGTTTACCTGGCTCGGCAAGCGTCGCCAGGTAGAACTCATTTTGCGACAGTAAAATCCACGTTTTACGGTCGGAACTCTTCAAATGTAAAATAGTTATCTCCTAAATTCCAATAGAACTAAAATGGTAGTCACATGCTTGACACATAAGCAATAGAGATGGATATGACCGTCTCATAGCACCAAAGTTATATCCACACTCTGGAGTCTGGACAACGTAAACATACTAATAATATATGTCCAAATAACAACCCCAAAGCAAAAAGAACCCTTTAAAACTGACAATTAAGGCTAAACACGTGAACTTCCACCAGGGAAGTAAGACCGGGTGCTATTAATCCCGTCCGAAGTCTGTAGTTTAATAATCAGTGGCTCCAATCTGTGTCTTTCATGTCTTCTTTTTTGTTTCTATTGTTTACGTTAATATGGGGGGGGGGGGGTGTATGATTTGTTTCTTTAGTAATTATAGTAATTATAAGCCACAATCATTTCATAATTACAGTTTTTGTAACTTAATTTAAATCTGACAATTAAAAATCTTTATAATTTAGTGAATTGTTAAGAAATTCAGAAATTTAAGGTGTCATTTTGAAGATCAATTCATGCTTTAGTTTTGTCAAAAAAAAAAAAAAAAAAAAAAAAAAAAAAAAAAAAAAAACATTCAAAGTCCCAACAGAGATTGCCAAAGTTTTTTAATTGAGAATTGATTGTGAAAACTGGGACCTGATTTTATTTCTACTGAATAATAATTTTAGAATTCTAGTAGTAGCTCAATTCTACTGGATGTATATGTGGATCAATTAGGACATTGCAAGAATGTTTTGGATTTAAAATTTAATTAACCGAACTATTTGTCATAACTCAACAAAAATGAAAATCTCCAATAAAGACGGTTTTGCACGAAATAAGAGATATGTTAATTTTTTACATCCTATTATGCTTTTTGAAATTTTGATGTGTTTACAGTGTGGGTGGAGATGGAAGTGTAGACGAATACCACACACTACCAAGTGAGTAACACACACACACACGCACACACACACACACACACACACACACACACACACACACACACACACACTTTTCCATAAATGTAACATTTAATATATCAATAATCAATCAGAGAGAGAGAGAGAGAGAGAGAGAGAGAGAGAGAGCGCTTTAAAAAGGATCACATACTGTCTTTCAATGTTTCAAGTTAAGACACCAAGGTTTAATTTTTTTGTCCAACCTAGTTTGGATTATTGCCTCATTTTTTCTTCGGTTTTATTGTCTTCTCCGCATATGTTAAGAAGCGAAAAGCACACGCAAAAAGGAAACATTATCATTATGTTTGAAAAGAAAAAAACAAGTTGAAATAGATATTTGGTAAATAATGAATGTCATTTTTCAGATATCATCAAGAAGTTTAGTCCTAACTTGAAGGGATTTTCTGTGAATAAAGGCAAAGTGGATAGTACGAATGCTCGTCTAAATGTTGCTGTACCCGGAAATAAATCGAGGTCAGTTAATATTATGTTACTAGAGTCGCCATTTCAGCAATTTAATTCGATAACATTTATGAAGGCTGGATTTTATATTCAAATATTTACCTTTGAAATGTTTTGTTCTATTAAAATCTTTTTCAGACCAGTTTTATTGTTATTATATGATCATTATAAACGATTTTGACTTCGCTCATTTTTTTTACTTATCCGCACACGTGTGACGTCATATTTAGCTATTCCAGAAATGGTAAGCAGTGGTGCTTTAAATTTCTTTCAGGATAAAAACTAAAATAATGCAGTATGTAAATATAGCCATAGAGATGTCTAGAAATGGTGTTTCTTGTCCTACATTTACTTTTATAACTTCCATTGATATGCAAAACATACTAACTATAACGCGATGGGGTGCGTTTTCATTGTGCTTTGCACAGCAATTGAAGCAAAGGCAATCACTATTAACGCTATTTCTTGAAGTTCAAGAGATAATTAGACCATGTATATTGTTGTAACCATTGTCACCCAGAAATCCCATCATACATAACCACAACTGCGGTAGCTCAGTTGGTAGAGTGCTTTCTCCGTAAGTGGGAGCTCGTGGGTTCGAACCCCTACCGGGTCTGACCCAAGACTTAAAAGTAGTTAGTGAATGTTGTTTCGCCAAGCACTTCGGCGTTATGAAATAAAAGCCACTGTTCTTTCGGATAGGAACTTAAATAGACGAGGTTCGGTACCACGGTAGGCATGACACAAGTTAAAGAGCCCTGTTGTATAATGCCATCAGCGCAACCCTACAGGCACATGTGTGCACCTTCGCCTATAGCTGGCAACGTCCCGATATAAAAGAAATATTCTTGACTGGGACGTTTAGCATTATTACTCAACTTCCAAAATACATCAAACTTCCGTCATACAAACATGTCTTGAAAGAAAAGCAGAGCATGCATTTCTTGATGCTAATGATTGTAATTGTATCTGTAATGTCAGAAATTACACTCAGTTTTCAATTCTGTGTCTGAAGATTTTATGGTGATGTGTACTTTTAAAAGCAATTAAAGCCATAATTATCGCTTTGTCTTGAGATTAAGACAAAAGAGGAAAAAAGCGAGAAAAAAAAAAAAAAAAAAAAAAAAAAAAAAAAAAAAAAAAACGAAAAATCTTGGATTGAAATCAAGAAACCCATATTATACTATAATTAGTTGTTGTTAACCTAAGATAGATGAGAAAATAAGCAAATAATGACAAAGAAATAAAGAAAAGCCATCATTATTGCTCTTATGCAAAATCCAAAGTTATATGTACTTTTAAACGAAGAAACACTTTAGATCTGTCGCGATTATATAATAATTACACACAATGAAGATAAAAATACGCCCTACATTAAATATTTTAAAAGTTTGTTCTGAAAATAGACTAATTGGTCAAAGAATTTAGCATATTAAATTTAGAATGTTTCATTTGTTTTCAATTCAAAGAAATTAGAAATGACTACAATTATTACGAGAGATGATCAATTTCTACGAACAATTTTGTAGAACGTCGAAAAAATCGGGTAATAACGCACAACTTTCACGACGTTACGCATTATTTTGAGGAAGTTACGTGTTATTTCTCGGAAGTTCTGCATTAATTCGCGAAAATTTCGCATTTTTTCGCGAATTTTTAGTTCAACCAAAATGAGCCTAATAGGCTTTCGAAAATTCCCATCTGAATTTCTGACATAATATGTTTTTACATCTTAAAGTACATTTTTTTGATTTTCAATAGAGACATGCCTGGGCAAGCTAGATTGTTGGTTCAGAGAATGAAGGAGGATACTGAAATCGACATGGACAATGATTGGAAGATTATCACTGTTTTTATTGGTGGAAATGATCTATGTGATTACTGTGACGACCCTGTAAGTAAAGATTACATATATATGTAAAAGTGACTGGTTTTACAATTTGTTGTCTTAATAGTATCGGCTTACGATGTCTCTGACTGCTAAGGTAAAGCAGTGTTGAATCTATGATTTTTCAAAATCCATTTTCAAAAGCTTTACTTTTAAAACAACATAACATTAATATTTTTGCATTTACATGTATTTTATGTTTAATATGACCAACCAAGACCATTATAATGGGGTCATTTGGCAAAATAGACTGGTAGACTACCAGTGCTGTAGTGTGAAAACCCAAAGTGGCTTGTACTTTTCTTAGGACATCACGACAAGAGAATTTTAACTTTGATTTTTAAACATTATATAATCCGTGTATCTTGTAAAATCCTTCACCATGCTTTTGTTTAAACCGTCAACTTTATTTAGTATATATAGTGTCTATGTAAATTTTATATAAGTCTGAATATCTCTCCCTGTTTGAAGGACATCATTCACGAAAAAGCTAAAGCATCGGCTAGTTCAGAGCGCCTCTCACCGCCCGTTCATGAATCCTACTCGAACAGGTCCTTGTGTTAGAATATTTGCCAGTTTGCTTTTAAAAAGTAAGTGGTTTTCTCAGGGTATTTCAGTTTCTTCCATAATCTCAGAACTGTCTTGCGTTTATATAGAGGAAGAATCATGATGGGGGAGGGGGGTGTTAATATATTTTATTCAAGTTCTTGTTTTGGTGTGTTGCCATATATTGTCTTTATTTATTTATTTATTGAAAATTATGATACCTTTTTTCAATTTAGGCTCAGTATAGTGCTGAAACATACATGGATAATATACAAACTGCATTAGACATTCTACACGAGAGCGTACCTAAAGCATTCGTTAACCTTGTGGAAGTGTTAAACATCGCCAATGTTAACCAACTTAACTCAAACCCAATATGTGACGTCCTTCATTTGTAAGCATGAAAATAATGAATATTGTAAATGTATTTGTTTTAATTAGCATGTATGCATTTAGCTGAAATCATAATTTAGCTAAATACACATGGACAATCTCAAAATCTCATGGATCACCTTGTACACTATGATCGTATTTAATTTGGCATTGGATTAAAATCAGTTCTACTTTATTATCACGAAAACCGCCAAAAATCAGTACATAGCTAAAATTGGTACGTTTAAAATATAAAGGGGTTTGTAAGTGAAAAATATGAGCATATGTGTAGCTTAGTCAAAGCATCCTAGAACAGAACAAAAGAGAAGAAATAAATCAAATCATACCATGCTTCAGGTTATAAAACTTCATGTGTGATTCAGGTAATTTGATCCTATCAGTTTTCATTCTTTCATTCAACCATTCATTCATTTACACTTCTTCAAATCACAATCACACAATCTAAAATTAAAAAGAAGAAAAACGGCACATTATTTTAAACACACTAACTTCCACCGGAAGTGAGGCCATGTGCTCTGGGAGAGTATGCAGCTCCTGTCTAGCAAACTAAACCTGGAATGCGTAATATCAAAACTGAGAATTTGAAAAGAACATACAACTATTGGACTTAAAATATATCCAGAATAATCTTGGATACAGAGACATCATACTCTACTTTTCCAAACAATGATTTGTCACTCCGGTGTGTATATATGTTATCGTCAGAGTATTGTTAAAGTTCAATCCAAATTAAATAACCTGGAATGAATAATATTATTGCTTTTATTGGCGTCACCAATTTTTACAATTGGATGAATAAATCTGAATTACAAATAATCTTCAATTAAATGCATATTAAGTTCAGATGATTTCCCAGGTGACATATCTAAATTTCCCGCCGTACTAGGTAATGTTTAATGTAGACGGTAAAGTAACCTCATACGATTTATTTCAAAACGAACTCTTAATCAAAATCTTAAATTTTGTAAATAGTTATCGAGTTTAATTTTTATTCCTACATATTGTAAATAGGCATCATGTATGAACAAAAAACAACCAGACCAGCTCATGTCAAAATTACAATCCCATAGCAAAGTAAAAACTTTAAAACAAAGACGTGAACGTCCCCCAGGTAAGTGAAACCGGGTATTCCGGAAGGGTATTCTTAGATACAGTAAAACCTGTATATAAACACCATCCAATGTGATTCAAGTAACATGGGCTTGATATAGAGGTGATTTTTGTTTGACTATGACGTCAAATTGACCTGTAAACACATTGTCGTGGACAGATGGTCTTTATATAGAGGTAGTAACTATAGCAGGATTTACTGTATTGTAAATGGGTGTCAAGTAAATAAAGTATATTAACCATGTTTAAATCGAAATCTCAAAAACAACTTCAAAAAGGGAAAAGTTAAGCACTTGAATTTCCACTTAGCAAGCGAGTCCGGGTGCTCCTGAAGGGTAAGCATCTCTTGCATAGCCAGCTACATCCGCCACATGTAAAATAAATGAAACTATGGGACGACAAATATATCCAAGACAATCAATTTTGGATACAGCAACATAGTAGCTATTAGCAATATTCTGATGACGGACATTAATCTTTCCAAAGGTCCTGATAAACCTTGGCTTGCAATATCACTGATTCAACATTTTATTTGTATGATACTTGTTTCGTTCTATAAAATTCACATCGTTGGAATAAGCTTTACTATAGCGTATTGATTCTGAAACATATACACCATAAACAGGGGAAGCAGGTATATTGCTTTATACAATGTAGAAAAGAAAAGGTGACAGTAAAAAACAATTGTCACTACCTTCCAATCAAGAATAAATCATATTGCTAGTCTAGGCTTATCAGAACCCTCAAAAAGTTTTATTGCCGTCATCACAATATTGTTGATAAGTATGATGCTTCTGTTCCAGACTTACCCTAAACCAATATACTTGACGTCCCAGACTTCCATTTCATTTCATTCTACACAAAATCTATTCTAGCTAGCTAAAAAGGTTTACTACTCCGTAACACCCGGCCCCAATTCCCTGGTTGAAGTTCACGTGTTAAACTAATTTGCCAGTTTCAAATTTTTTACCTTGCTTTGGGATTGTGATTTTGACATGGACACATCCATTATACAATTACATATTATACCAGTTTTAATTTTACAACACTAGACGGTCGTTTCAGAATACAATTTCTCGTCAGTAGTGCTTGGACCAAAATTGTGAAACCAAACATTTTTTCCAAGATGTTTAAAAGATACCCAAAGGACCAAAACACATAATACTAAATTTAGCTAAGGAAATACTTTGCACGAGGAAGTATACCTCAGATTTTTTGAAATTTCAAATGTTAACTAGCAGCAAATGTAGACAATAGTATATTTCTGACAGTAATACACAAGTAAGTAATAGGCTATATAAACGAACATTCATGTGTACCGGATGTCATTTAAGAATGTGTAATATTGTTTCAATTAGACGTACCTGTGCATGTGGAGCTTATCCTAAAGGTGATCAGGAGGTCATGATGAGGACCGCTGTGAAGGATTATCAGGAAGCTCTACATATACTTACTGACAGTGGGCGTTATGATACACGAGATGATTTCACAGTTGTTGTACAGCCGTTCTTCAGGGAAACTGAAATTCCAAAAGAGGTTAAAAAAACTTCAAATAATTATCAAGAGAGAGAGAGAGAGAGAGAGAGAGAGAGAGAGAGAGAGAGAGAGAGAGAGGTTGGTTCTTGTCCAGCCGTTCTTCATGCAAACAGAAAACAGGCTTAAATAAGTACAATTTATTCATTGAATTAGAATTTTACGTCTCAGCCATAACTATTTTATTAAAAGAGACGTCACCAGCTTAAGGTTAAGTGACAGAAAATTAAGTTATAATAGATCACTGTACCAATTGAGCTACCGTAGTGATCGCAATTCATTCATTCAGAGAGAGAGAGAGAGAGAGAGAGAGAGAGAGAGAGAGAGAGAGAGGGGGTGGTTTAGTTTATACAACGTTTTTGTTGTTAGTAACTACAAATATACAAGACAAAACAAAATGTAGGTGGATTTAGTTCTTGTATTTTCGTCATGTAGCTGTGTGTAATTAAAACGTTCTACTTGCCTCAAGATAATATCTGACCAATTTGCTAAAATAGATAAGCAAACGCCTTTTTACTAAACAATAAAAACAGTATTATAGTCATAACAACAAGTTCGTGTGCACTAAAATCTTTTATTATCTTTTTCAGCTTAACAGGTTTCGCAAATATTAACTGAAAATTAGTAATAATTTGTTAAACATCTTTTTAATTCAAAAATTACGTTTTAGGAAGGTCTTGTGGGGGAAAAATAGAATCCAGAATGTAATTTCAATGTATGAGTTTGTTATGCTAAAAAGATACAATTATGGATTAGTTTGTTATGTTAAATTAGATGTTAAATCTATAGGTTTACCATTTCCTTCCTAAATCATTATCTTAAAAAACTCAAAAGTATATTAATGACAACAAGTACTGTTATTTAACCAGTAATTAGATGATACACATTTTTCAACACGATATAAGCTTGAAAAAACGATTTGGCGCAATTAGAATACACCCACGTTATTGACAACTAATTTTATATAACGAAATTTGAACGTGTACAAGTATAATGATGAGTTGAATACACAATTTTTATCACTCATATGGAAGCATTCCAGGTCATTTTTGAAATAAATGGCTTCTTATATTATATATATATTTATTTATGTACAATGTATTATATATATATATATTTTTGTTACTAATTTCAGTTAAAATCTGGAGACACTGACCTGAGTTACTTTGCGCCAGATTGTTTCCATTTCAGTGTCAAAGGTCAACAAGCTGCTGCCACCGCTCTGTGGAAGAACATGGTAATACTTAATGACATAACTAAACAAAAACACATGGGTCAATACCGTAATAACAATCCCAAATTGAGAATGTAAAGATGAAACTATGGGACATCAAATATTTTAGGATAATTTTGATTACAAAGGCATAATACTTTTCGAGGGCCTTAATCACCCTAGACCTGCAATACCTTTTAGTCAGCAATTTATTGTTCTATCAAAAACAAACATACTTATCCATTTCCGAATCACAATCGAGAAGCAAAGTAAAAACTTTGGAACTGACAAGTTAGGTTAGACACGTGAACTTCCACCAGGGAAGTGAGGCCGGGTGCTCCGGAAGGGTAAGCACCTCCTGTTTAGCTAGCTACACCCGTCACGTGTGTAATCAAAATTGTGTGAAAGGAACATGGAACTATGAGACGTCAAATATATCCAAGGCAATCCTGGACACAGAGACATCAAACTTATCAACAATACTGTGATGACGGCCATAAAACTTTTTGAGGGCCTTGATAAGCCTAGGCTTGCAATATCCCTGAGTCAACAATTTATTTGCAAGCAGCCTACTTCGTTGTACAAAGTTCCCGTAGTGGGAACAAGCTATCTTATAGATACTAGTAGTCCAATTACTTGGCTTTTGTACCCCTCATTTTGTTTGTTCGTGGAGAAATATGAACATTGAAAATCCAACACTTATATTTTCACAGAAGTATCGTTTGCATGATGATATAATTAGTTGATTCTCTAAATGCTTTCAATATGTTTTGATAATATAATCCATCAGTACTTGTGGTGCCTGATCTCAACATGAGTTCCGATACATTTGGTCCCGAATGAGGCTTATATTTTTGTACCACAAATTGCATCATGTTGTCCACCTATCGAAACCCTATGGTATCGTTGCTATTTTGAAGGGGAAAGACCTTGAAGGTCATCGTACACAGGAGGAGGTTCAAGATGGAGATAGCTGCCACGGCCCTGATTCTAGTAATTTTTCTATCAGGTGTTAAAAAATTATATTTCCTGGTTTCAATTTGATGGGTTAATTCCAAGAATGAATACATGCATAACTTGGCAAAACTGCAAAACTTGTTATCAAAGATAACTTAATTTATTGCGTTTGTAGATGGAACCTGTTGGTCAGAAAACGAAGTCATGGGCGCCAGGCGAATCTCCGATTTGTCCATCGCAGGTAATATATTGTCAATCTTGTATGTCATGAAATCATATAATCATATTAAGGAAACTGGAGCTAAAGAAAAAACAACAATTTTTTTCTTAAACTCAACAATGACAACACAAACATCTAAACTTCCATCAGGGAAGTGAGGTCTAGTGCTCCGGAATGGTAAGCGCCTCCTGAATTGCACTTGGTGATATCTGCACTAGATAAAGCAGGTAACAAGGCACCCGTTAAAATCGAAAGTAGCTATAGTAATTGATTGCTTTATACGGATTTGCGTATTGAAAAGTGTATTATTAAAATGATGATTGAAAGTCTTATACCTGGAGAACAAGACGGGGACTACAGTTTTATTAAATGAAATAATGATCTTTTTAAGTAGAGTATGCCAAGTATAAGATGTAAAGACAATGACACAGGTTTTTAAATTCCGTATCTGATATAATATTTTGAATTTCAGGATTTCCCATACTTTTACACAAACCAGAATAGCGAACGTAACAAAAAAGACAAGAGTCAAAATCAGCTAGGATCACAGTACAATGGTCAGAATCCGTCTGTTGGACAAGGACCTTCGGATGAACCATCGTCACAGGGAACACCTGTCACCTTGGCAATCGTTGCTGCAGTGGGAGGAGTCGTTATTCTAGGACTGGTTATTTCATTGGTTGTTATCAGACGTAGGAGGCGCAATTCAGAATCGAAACATCTTTTAAAATCTGAGATCAGTCTACCAGACGTAGATGCATAAGTATTTGAAAGAGTAGGGTGTAATTTTTAAAGTTAAGCATATAAAACTGCACAACGGATTAAGATTACAGTTTTTTTTAAGTTTTTGGTCATGATATTTACTACAAAATTTTAAAATTTCAAAATGCATCTAGGATGTTTACAGAAAGTTGAACAGGTTTTACATATTTAGATAGGTCGTTTCGTAAAACAGTCAAATAAAAGACATTGAAGTTGTGAAATTATCAACATTGAGGCAAAAAGTACACAATTTACGTGATACCGCGAAAATAGGAAACTATCAGGGAATTAGTTTAATATCTGTAACAACAAGCAAACTCGATAGAATTGTTAAAAAAGAAAAAGAAAAAAATAAGTACCGATTTCTGATATGAAGTGTTTGCTAATTATTTTGATAGATTGTATAGTGTTTGTGTTTTTATGTGTGAAGATGTTGTGAGAGTGAAGGAGCAGGTGAATTGATTGGCAGATGGATAAAGTGTGTGGATCCATGAATAGGAAATGTAATAAGTGATGTTTTCGTTGATAAGAGTAAATAAATATTTATATTTATTATACATTATACGTCATAAAAAAACTAGAATAACGTTAAATATCCAATTACTCAGCTTCTAAATCAAATTTAGAAAAAAATTAAAGGGCACTTTTCACAACCTTTTTTACAGCTACCTGTAGGTTCAAGTAAACGGTTACTGGTTATTTAAATGGTACTGGTTTTTCAGCAATTAGTATATCACACAGTTGTGTTAAGAAAATATTTAATAATATTTATAATACTTTTATTTTATCCTTTATGCTCAGGCTTATCAAGGCCCTAAAAAGTTTTATGACCGCCATCACGGTACCTGTATTGTTGATAAGTATGATGTCTCTATATCGTAAATTAACCTGGATGTATTTGATGCCTTGTAGCTCCATGTTCCTTTCATTCTCGATTTGATTTTACACGTGGCGAGTGTAGTTGGCTTTGACAGGAAGTGCTTACCCTTCTGGAGCACCCGGCCTCACTTCCCTGGTGGAAGTTCACGTGTTTACTGAATTTGCCAGTTTTAATGTTTTTACTTTCCCTTTGGATTGTGGTTTGGATATGGATTGTTATGTTTGTTTTTGAATATAATTCCGCTGATAATAATACCATAGACACCTGGTAAATTGTGATGATCGGCATTTCGGCACATTGAAGACTTCATCATCATAACTGGCTAGACTTATATATTTGTGGAACATTCTGTTAAACCTTTTTAGTACACATTTGTTGTTTCATTGTAAGTAATATAGATATTTGTGACTGAATAGCATGCACTGTGTTTGACAATAAAACTAAGTCTATTCCCGTCGTCGACCCGCGAACTTCCTAATCAAAAACAAACCAGAGTCACATCCGCTCCCGCCGTGGAGCCTCGAACTTCTCCAACTTTCTAAGAAATAACTTTAGTAGTTTTAGTTTCTGACGTTATTTGATCCTTATGAAAAAAATATGCCTAGTGGTTTGGTTCAAGTACCTTTGTAAGACAATTCCAGCCAATGGTTCCAAAATTGAAGTCTCAATTTAATTGGGAGATTTCTTGCATACTAGCAAAACAAGTTAAAAAAAGTTCTATGGGCGATATCATTCTTTAAACCAACAATTACTTTTGTGTCGCATGCGTGATTTAAGAGGCTGATAACCAGTTTACGATTTAAAACTTCAAAAGAGATACGGAAGGAAACTGATAATCATAATATTCGCGAATATTTCCATATCAGATAAAAACCATTCCATGTACTGGAGAAAGGATTTAATATAAATCACACTTAAAATGCATTTGTATTATGCTATCACTTTATAATATAATTTTCTCAGTCTGTATGAATTTCAATTTCAGAAGTAAAATTAAATTTAAAATTAAACCCATTGATAAAAGATGCCCTAGTTTCAGATAGTGATTGTGTCTCAATACAATTAAATCTTAAAAGAAGATTTTATTTAAAATCCGTGTATAGAGTACAAGCCTGTCGGAAGTTAAACATTAGGTTAAAACATTAGTGCCGAACCAACAGGTCATCTTGGCCCCTCGTTAGTTTTATCTCAGCAGTGTTTCGATCGCTGTTATTCTATCTTTCGGCAGTTTTTCGGTCATTAGCTATCCATATCTCAGCCACTTGGTAGCCTCCTTTCCGTTAGGTGAGTGTTAAAATTTCGACGGGTCTGTACTGCAGCTATACGGATTCCTTACATAACTGCCAATATTGAATTTGATTGTCATTTCTGGGATGATTAACTTACCATAATTTTTCAAACGTGAATATAAGAACTAATATCATTTCTGATGCATTTGAAAAAATTGATATGGTTTTGGAATTTTCCAGTCCATCAATCAAATAGTACTAATGACACACAGAAATCCTTGATTTAATACGTTAGTTTTTCAAAAATAAGCGGTTTTATTTTTTAAAACTTAGGAGTTCGGGTGTTCTCTTACTAAGAGGTAAATTTGTACTTTTATACAGCAACAAATTGGCACTTTTACACTGAAACCAACCGTCAACTACCAGTTTCAGAACACTTTTCATTTTACCTACATAGTGTTGTCACGAATGAAAAACATATATCGAATTGAGCATTTAGGAACACTTAGAATTTATTTATTTATTTATTTATTTATTTGAGTTTGAGGAGGGGTAGATTCTATTATTCTCAATTTTGATTTGACACATGACAGTTTTTTGGCAGCTGGACAAAGGAGGGGTAGATTCTATTATTCTCAATTATCTCAATATTTGTACTTTTACTTTTGTATTTAGAGCTATATTAAATGCAAAAGTAGTACTTGGCACCATCATAATCAGAAAGCACTTTTATATTTTCAAAAGCTAAATGCACGTCATTTTGGCTTAATATCGTCTCATTAGAGACGCTATGACGATAACATCATTATCTTAAAATAAATACATAACTAACGAGACTTTTAGTCTCCGTTTAGTGATTGGTCCTTTAATCTTTTTTGTTTTATTAGAAAGGTTATAATGATCTTCGGTACACATGTACTTGGTTGTGACTAAACATTTAGTCATAGAACTGTGTAGAAATGGTGTTTATAGTGCTATAACTTCCACTACCATGCAAAGCAAACTGAATAACGCGCGTTAGCTCGTTATAATTACATAGGGTTATTGAACTGATATTGTGAAATATTGTCCCGAGTTGACTCGACATTTGCACGAGCTTGCGAGTGCCAATGTCGAGTCAACTCGGGACAATATATCAGTTCAATAACCCTTTTATTATATTTAAGAAATAACTTTGATATTTTTTTGGTTTATCATTTTTAACCCCAAAAACCGGTGTGCAAACTGTATAACCCCGCGAAGCGGGTTATACAAAAGTTTGCACACCGGTTTTTTGGGGTTAAAAATGATAAACCAAAAAAATATCAAAGTTATTTCTTATAATTTAATTAAAAAACAATGTTAATAATTTTGCAATAATATTTATAATTTTAATGATAATTAAATTGATTTTAACAACATTTTACATTCAAATTACCACCGTCATATGGCGCATCAATACAAATGACGTCATATAATTATGACGCATGATTAGCTCGTTACCATTAACAACCTCCGACGGCGACGGCAACACAACATGATGATGAACGTTTTTACGGTACTGGAGTTTTACGTTGATCAGTCAGTGGACACGATTAGTTTTTGAACTGGAAAACGCAGTTGTTGAAATGGAATTTGAAATGAATTCAAAAGTTACTGTTGTTCACAGAATATGGAGCAGAAAGTTGAGGACGGCACTGATGTGGATTGTTAACAATAAATTGTACCGGAGGTACTGGCAGTGGCGGACATTGTATTTGCATCTTAGATCAAATTGATTGTTTAGATTTTGTTACAAAATAAAAAAAAATTGGTATGCTGAGCTATCAAAACAAACCGCAAAAATCACAACATGTAGAAAGCGCTACATTGTATACTTTTTTCAACCAAACACAAAAAGTAGTCCGTCATTTTCGCTATTGATCACGTGACAAACATTGGTTATCACAAATAAACCGAAAAAGGATGGTATTGAAAAGATACATGGAATTAAATTATAGCAAAATAAATTTCGTTTACCTACCACTAGTATTTTATCTAAAAATACCATTTTGTCTTACACTACATCAATATAGCACTAGTTCAACAGCCATGACGTCGTCAGCCATGTAACAACAATTGTATGACGTCATAAACAACAGTGTCATGTGACAAAGCGTGCAATATGAAAAATTGATTCGGGAAACCTCGGACTGGAACAAAGTTTGCGTGAAAATATCGATATATACTGCACGCTTACACCTCGGGATTTATCGTTTAATTTTTATGCGATGCATATATTGCTATATAATGGAAGTTAAAGCACTGTAAACGTCATGTCTAAACAGTGAAATGGTTATAGCTAGTTACATATGTATTTTTTTTTTTTTGAAAATCATATTTTGGTTTTTAAATCCAGAAATAATTTTAAAACACTAGCGTACGACATGCATACGCATTTTCAATCGTTGGAACAGCCGATCTATGATGTCACACGTATAGACAAAAGCAAGAAAGGAGTGACGTCATTTTAGCAGATGTAGTTATAGTCCTATAATTACATTGGGTCTCAAACAGAGATTTATATTATAAAACATCACTAATGTAAATATAATAAGTGTAATTTCTAACCTATGAAAATGACAAATTGACAAATTCAAAATGTATCATTGATGAAATAAAGCAGAGAAGATCCAGATGGGTAGAATATGTCTTTAGTATGGAAGGAAGTAGTATCACCAACGCTGTCCTCAGGTGGTCGCCACTTGGAAAAAACCAAGGGACAGGCAAACAAAAATAGATAAGTAAACAAATAAATAAATAAAAAAAACAACCTGGCGCAGAACAGTTAAAGGGGAACTAAAAAGAATTGAAACTGAAATGGGCAAAAGCAGAGGCCAAACTCAAGAATAGAGCTTTATGATTTGTGTTGACCTTGTGCCGTGACCACCGACAGCGAAGATAATAGGTAGGTAGATCTCACCGATTTCAAAAAGCGTCGTAACAGATTTAAAGTATATATCCAAGTCGTCGAAAAAATCCCTTCATGTTGAATTTTATTATTATTATTAATTAATTAATTAATTAATTAATTAATTAATTACATGTATATAGCTTTGTATTTGGTTATGAAATATAAAGTTCTTGTTTTGTTATGCACGCCTAAATGTATGTACATAACATGCCGTGTGTCAATAAATAAATAAATAAATAAATAAATAAATAAATAAATAAATAAATAGATAAATAAATAAATGGAGAATAAAACGTCTGTCAATTACATGATTATTAGTAATATTTATTAATAACTCGTAGATTTGAATTTGGTTTCAAAACATAATAAGTTTTTGTGTTATGTATAACTAGATATTTGCACATAACATGTGTGTGAAAAAATAAATAAAATAAATAAATAAAACAAAAAATTATAACAATAAATAAATAAGAGAACATATGAATTCGGTCAAATACATCGTCTAAAAACGAGACTAAAATTAAAATGTTGGTAGTTAGTACACACTAGATATAGAATAGCAGGACATGTACTAATACAATGTTGTGAAACGGCTTATTAAGTCCGGTGTATGCTTGACACTGCCTTTGATGATCATGGTGTTCTGTGTTTATGTGCGGAAAATAAATAAAATATTACAAGAAACGAATAAATAAAGAAATAAACCTAGAAATTATCCTATTATATTTCAAATTACACCCAACATATCAAAGAATGGTTTCAAATTATCCTTCGTTTGTTAAGCTTCAATTCACATCTAGTACAATCTCGGAACAAACTAACATCATATGTAGAGCTATAATCCTGTTGTGACGTACTAAGCCAGGAAAATTGAGATATTTTTCTCTATTATATGTTGTATTCATTACTATTTATTAATTATTTGTTTATCTGTCCGTGTAAATATCATAATTACCAATAACCTTCCTCTAAATTGGAAATCGATTTCGGATTTTGTCGTTGGATATTTGTCAGTTGATGATACCTATTGCACTAGCTATAGTGTGATGTATATACTGTTTTCTGGGATGACAATGGAATGATGATGATGATGATGATGATGATGATGATGATGATGATGATGATGATGATGATGATGAAATTCTTTGATATGTCAGTTAATATTTCAGTCGATACCTATTTCAATATTGTGGTGTGCACTGATGATGATGATGATGATGATGATGATGCTGATGAAATTATTTGATATGTCAGTTGATATTTCAGTTGATACCTATTTCTATAGTGTGGTGTGCAATGATGATGATGATGATGCTGATGATGATGAAATTCTTTGATATTTAGTTGATACCTATTTCTATAGTGTGGTGTGCACTGATGATGATGATGATGATGATGATGATGATGAAATTTTTTGATATGTCAGTTGATATTTCAGTTGATACCTATTTCTATAGTGTGGTGTGCACTGATGATGATGATGATGATGATGATGATGATGATGATGATGATGCTGATGAAATTATTTGATATGTCAGTTGATATTTCAGTTGATACCTATTTCTATAGTGTGGTGTGCAATGATGATGATGATGATGATGATGATGATGATGATGATGAAATTCTTTGATATTTTAGTTGATACCTATTTCTATAGTGTGGTGTGCACTTGATGATGATGATGATTAACATGCTGTTGCTGGTGGTGGTGATGATGAGATTAAGACGACGCCTTAGTATGTGGTGGAAAGCAAAAATATTTTTTCTGTCAACTGATATTAATGATGTCACAACTAGCCTTAAATTGAAAGCAGTAAATCTGATAATATTCGACATCATGTTCTGTTGTATACCCTCCGGTCTGGTTGTCAAACCAACAAGTGCTAGATATAAAAAAGGCGATAATTTCCCTAGCCTATTTAGGCATTGACGGGAAAAATGAATATTGGTTAAAAAAGGATAAAAAACTAAATTAGAGATGTGATGTTGTCGGTTGAAATTGCTATCAATGTTATGTTATTCAAAGCAGGCCAATATCATCACTTTTGTATTAAAGGCTACGTCGCACAGCGAAACGATATATAGGATGCCATAGCTGAAAAATTTGCAGTAGCCAGATAAACTAAGATCAGACCGAGGTACAAGCAAACGCAATAAGACATATAAACAATTACAAAGTTTTAATAAAACATATATTAACAGTTAATAATAATAATAATAATAACTAGAGATTGTAACTGGGATACCAGTTACGTATGATTCCCCACCATCCATAAATAATTTATGGCATATATCTGGTGAAAAGACCCTAGCAGGGTTAGCGCTAGGTTGCTAAAGTCTGTCGCCAAGCAAATCGCCAGTTGTAAAATTTTGTTGCCAATTTCATTACTGTGTCGCCAAAAAGGATACTTTTTGACACATACAACATTTGACGTAATACACTAGTCGAGTCGGGTACCTGCATGTGCAGGTAGTCTTACATCGAAGTTACGGCCTTTCATATATGAATTACTAGATTGAATAAAACAATAAATGAACAAGAGATGTTGTTGTTTAGTTATTAATCAACAGGTAAATTTTGTGATTTTCGACAATATGATTTCGGGAAAAATAAATATTGGTGCCTCATAGATCGTGATCACGACTAAGGGAACAAAATAGTTTTTCAATAAATGTTCTAAATTTCATTTCAAATTTTAATATAATTCTTATCTTATGCATCACCATAGCGTCAATTTTCCAATATATTTCAACACACTATATAAAGGCCGGTTAAAGGGTAAAAACGACATACCGCTCATTAGGAAAGTGTCAGTCAGTAAAGGAAAAATTTCATTGGCGTTAACTTAAAAAGTGGGCAGTCTTCTACTTTCATAGTCAGTGATTAACAGAATACCCCGAAGCCATTTCGACACGCTTAACCTTCTTCGATCTATCAAGGCACCATTCAGCTCATTGTGTAAGGTTTTAATAACAGGCGTGTGACGTGACAAGCTGTGGTTTTAAAAATCGCGAAGTTTTTGATGGTCACTAATCGGATTAACTCATAGGTGAAAGCATTTGCTTGGTATGATTAAAGTGTCGTAACCAGCTTATGTCCATTCAGAATTAGTTTCCCCGGGTATTTAACTACGTATTCAATTAAGCAATGTACATCCACCCACCCACCTTCAAGATAACGAAAATGAACATGTCTTGATTATCTACACAGGTAACAGATTATTGGTACCAAATTTCATCTAAATCCATCAAGCCGTTCCCGAGATATGCTGCAGCATATGGTCCTGACGGAATAATAATAATAAAAAATAATAATAAAAATAAAAATAATAATAATAAGAAGAAGAAACAGAACGAAAACAATATGATTCCCCACCTTCGGTGGTGGGGAATCATAATAATAATAATAATCCTTTTTAGAAAAAAGTGAACAAAATTAAATGATTTTAAATCTAGAGTATTAGTTCTTATGGTGGTTTATTTCTGACATCCAGATACTTTTGGTCGACTTCAAATTATCTCAACATGTCGACTTAATTAATATCTAAGTTGTAATAGTAAAAAAAGGTTCAGATAAATAACACGATATGTCGAGATACTAATGTCGATAAATTAGTCAATACCAGAAATAAGCCACCATAAGTACAAAGGAAACGTGGTTATTTTCAAAAACATTATGACATAGACTTAATTTAAAAAATAGTCTTTGAATGTTTACACTCCTATGAAGCTGGTCATAATGTCACTGATTTTGTCATTCGGGGGTCATTGTGCTGCATAAAAATAAGCTAGAAATAGTGAATAGAAGTCAATAAAAAACTCAAATTTTGTTGTAACTAAGTTCCTAGCAATTTCTTTATTTGTTTAACGATTTCCGTCTTCAGTTATTCAAGCTTACATAGCGCTTTACGACCAGATGAGACACGATTGTTAAGGTTTATTCGATCTCATTAGGATTTTATATAGAGCCTTTTTAAGAAAACATAATGTCATTTGCGGCGTCTTCGCGAACGTGTGGATTGATCAAGGCTCGTTAAATTTTGGAATTCATGAATTATGGCTTTTTAAAGAAGATGTACAGTACATACCTGTCAAATGTTTAACACTTAGCTAAAGAAAAGGAGTCGAATTTCGGCTGTTGATTGGCAAAAGGATAAATGACACTTTGCAAAAAAACTACCGTGAGATAAATTAGCAGGTGCGGAGATATAGATAAGGAGAGAATGAAAAGCGGCGGTTTGGCACGGTGTTACACTGTCGACAGGCCTGTACTGTAATTCGTTAGCTTGGTGTTAGACTTGCGACAGGCCGGTACTTATTTCGTTAGTTTGGTGTTAAACTTGCGACAGGCCTGTACCGTAATGCGTTAGCTTGGTGTTAGACTTGCGACAGGCCGGTACTTATTTCGTTAGCTTGGTGTTAAACTTGTGACAGGCCTGTACCGTAATTCGTTAGCTTGGTGTTAAACTTTCGACAGGTCTGTACTACAGCACTGTTGATGGTATCTATACAAAACCCATATGCTGTATATTAAGTTGAAACACGATTGAGAGAATCATTATGAGTAGTGAAGTGAATGAGTATTCCTCTATCATACCACCGTATATAGACGTATTTAGGCAAAATAAGGTGGAATTATGAAAAATCTTCCAACAAATGAGGAAGGACTTACTATCATCATCACCAGCATCATCATCACAGCGTGTATGATTAATTTAGACGTAAGCTACTACATATAAAGCGATCTTATGTACGGTATTCTATCAATTGGTATTTATATGCCGATAAAGCAATACTCAGAATATAAATTGGATGAACGATTTACTGTATAAATAGATGGCTTAAATGCTGAGATATCGAGAAGTTTTTTATCCTTTGTTTTCATTGATATAGAAAAGTGTTTTTTCATCTGTTGGATTCATTTTTAAATGCTGAAATATTGGAGAATTTTTTCATATTTTAGATTTATTTCTAAATGCTGAAATATCGAGACGATTTATATCATATTTTGGATTCATTGTTAAATGCTGAAGTATCGAGATTTTTTTTTATATTTTGGATTCATTTTTAAACCTGAAATATCGAGAAGATTTTTTTTAAATGCTTAAATATCCAGAAGTGATTTCTTCTTTTGGAATAACTTTTGACACAACATTATGGGTACCAATGAGAGTTCTGTGGTGTCTAGTGAATCAAGTAGTACTATTTTAGAGTTTGAGAAAACTTACTATATTGTGGTGATTAACGGATATGTGGTACCCGCTTTAGCGATTTTGGTGATTTTAACCAATTCTGTGATAATTGCAGTTCTTAGAAGACAGCGGACTTACGGAGCAAGCCAAGCAGGATTAGTTGGTATCGCGGTTTCGGATACTTTGACAGTAGCTCTGCCGGCACCGTTTTATTTTTATAAATACGGACTTGGTAACTTTTACTGGATTTATGGATGGTGTCAAGTAAATGACTGGATAGCTTTATACTTGCCGACAATTTCTCATACAGCCTCTATATGGCTGACTGTGGCTTTAACAGCTCAGAGATACATGTACGTGTGTAACCCGTTCACAGCCAGGAGGTGGTGTACACTTAAAAATTCCACAATTACAATTTTATGGACATACGTGTTCGCTATACTCATCCATATATGTAGATTTTTCGTTTTGGATTATTTTGAAAAAGAAAAATTCCTGGAGTCAAAAAATACGACAGTTCTTACATGCCAGTACAAACATCGCTATTGGGTAAATGTTAACACATATTATTCTACATACATGTGGCTCAGGATAATTCTTATACAATTCATTCCATGTATACTACTAATAGTTTTTAATGCTAAAATACTGTTCGGATTGAAAAGTGTGATTAATAGGAAGATACAGCTTCAGACTAATTCTGAAAATAATCAGGCTAGCATTAGAGAAAATACCAGGGTGACCATTATGATTATTTTCATGGCCGCCATGACACTTTAGTGGAATTTCCGGCAGGAATAATACAATGTTTATACGCCTATCCCATGATGACAGGTAAAGACATTATACACGAAGAAACTTTAAATTCCGTTCAAATTGTTGCAAATTTAGTGATTTTATTTTCCTATCCGCTAAATTTCCTTTTATACTGCAGTATGAGTAGTGAATTTAAGTTCACATTGAAATCCATGTGTTGGGACAAAGACGAATATACCAACAACGCCGCCATGTGTGAAAGAACCCGGATGCTGAATTGCTCCAAACCAGACCATGAACTTCAATTAGTGGCCAAAATGTCATAGTGCCGTTTATTGTAGGTTTTGAACGGAATAGCTTTCGAATGTAGGTAGTTTTTTTTTTTTAGCATTTTTGGTAATTGTACATGCAGGTCTGTAAAAATGACGACGCCCAATTTGTTATGTCAAAGTGAAATTTTAACAAAAGTTTGTTGTACATGTAAATTGTTGTATTTTCACCAAAAATGGTAAATTCGTATTCTATTTTCGGCAACTTCTGAATATGCAACCTTTTGTGTAAATAATTTTACTAAACCTGTGAAATAGAAATAAGCATTTTGGCCTAAGCTGGATGATTAAATAAATATAAATTGAAAGTTCGATAACTCGGAATATATGGGACCTTGCTGATCGGTTTTCAAAGAGTTTGAGATTGCGGATTCGATCACCGCGAACAATATTTGTTTGAAAAATAACAACTTCGAAGTTTCAATGGTATTTAAGAAAACGATTTTGGAGTGTCAAAGTTTAACTACATGTGTATAAATTTAAATGGAATATTTGCAACATTTCTTCAACGAATATTTTTGTTTTGTACATGTGTATTCATAGTTTACCAGAAACAGGATCATGAGGTACATTTTCACAAAGACGTATTCAAACCGGTATTAGTCGATATACTTATTGGAGTAAGATGCCATGTTTCTTTAGAAAACCCAAGAAGGTAAACAATCTTGGATATAATAAGGTATTCAAAATATGGACAATGCCTCTTTTATTTAGCTTAACTAAGTTTGTATTCACCATGGAGATGCACTAACCAATATACATCAGGGAATTAAAGTGGAGGAAACCTATTTAAAAATATCAATGGATAATTATAAGTATAATATATAGTATTGTTCCATTTCTCTATCAAGTTGTGATCATCATAGTCTTAGTTATTTGTGTTTCTAGTGAAAGTTCTATAGTACTTGTATATCAAAACAGGGAAAAAGGGTGAACGTGTTTCTAAGGAACTTTCTTAAGCATGAGCTTAGCAAAACTGTGGGAGAGTGAGGTAATTATCATTGTCAAGTGATTGTGTAAAATTAGTTACCGTAAAAAATTAAAACCAATTTTATCATATCTTATCTTATGCTTAAGTCAATCACTACAGCCACATTTATTTAAATTTGCTTTTTTTTAATGAATTTATCTTTAACATATTTCAAATATAGCATACACGGACATCCATAAATTATATTACGACATGTTTTAAACTGGTCATAATTATTGTCATGTATTTTTTAAATTTCAATGGAATAAGGGATTCATAAGTAACACACAGCAATTAAATGTCATTTGCTTCTATTGAGGGCATTGCATTGTATTTCATAAAAATTCAAAAGTAGCTTATGACAGTATCATAACTATCTGATAATCCCCACAAAATTTAATTGTTGAAAACATCATTTGTGCTAAAGTTGATAGTTTTTCATCTAAAATAGTGTTTTAATGTTGAAAAACGTATTTCAAAACAAACAACTTTGTTTCATACATTTAAATCTTTAAATTAAGATTTCGGTTTAAAATAATGCAAAAACTTCAATATTTCAATATGACATGCTGATTATCAAATACAAAATTGTATGGGTTTTTATGGAGATCAGTCTAAAACAATACTCATACAATGGTAAACCGTTTTAGCTTGAGAAAGACTATTTGTATCTAAAATTATTTAGCAACTTTTTCATGCCCAGGTAATAGCCAGCAAGTTACAACTGCAAAGAACATGTATATAAACTTCGCCGAGAACTTTTTTATGACCCATGCAACATGTATCACAAAAACCTATTAGGATCATTAATAAAAATATCAAAAGGCGTAACAACGCAAAATAAAGGCGTTAGGGCGTTGTGACGCGAAGTAAAGGCGTCATAACGCGAATTGAAAGGCGCTATAACGCGAAATAAAGGCGTAATATTTAACGCGAATTTAAAAGCGTTATAACGCGAAGTAAAGGCGTAATAACGCGAGAATTGAAAGGCGTTATAACGCGAAGTAAAGGCGTTAAGGCGTTGTAGCAGGAATTGAAAGACGTTATAACGCGAAATGAAAGTCGTAAAACGCGAAAAGAAGGCGTAATAACGCGAAGTAAAGGCGTAAAACGCGAATTGAAAGGCGTTATAATGCGAAATAAAGGCGTAATAACGCGAATTGAAAGGCATTATAACGCGAAATGAAAGTCGTAAAAACGCTGAATGAAGGCGTAATAACGCGAATTAAAAGGCGTTATAACGCAATTAAAAGGCGTTATAACCCGAAGTAAAGGCGTCATAATGACTTTTTTCTATATGTAGAACAGTCACTTCCCTGGAGAATAGTTTCTCTCCAAAGGTTTAATATCCCTCACCACAAACATATACATTTTAGTTTGAATTCTTTTAGACAGCCTTAAGCAACTGCAAGTGATTAAACGTTCATACTAAACGGACACAAATGTCATTTAATCATTCTTAAAAATTAGCGATTAAAAATTGGACATTTTAGTAAATAGCCATGTTTTTTTTGCCAATTTTTATCGATGTTTATATTTCAGATTATCCCCATAATATATAAAATGATACTCTTTATGAAAAAGACACATCTAACGGTTTCAGAATGTAAAACAGATAATCACACACAGATAATCACACACACACACACACACACACACACACACACACACACACACACACTTTTAATATGTTGAATTTCTGATAAATTGGCCGATATCGCTACAATCTCTTTGTTTGCTAAATTGCTTAATTCTAACTGGAAATATTTTCTGATAGTTTTATCAATCTCGAACATCTTATGGTTTCAAATACAGAGCATGTAGGAAAAATCGACTTCGTTTATATCCTATAATGTTTTTAAATTCGCTTTATAATACCTCTCTTTAGTGTTATTACGCCTTTTAATCTTTTTTATTCATGAGCCTAATAGGCTTTCTTAATGTTTATTGCAAAATATCACTTAATATGACTTACAGAAAAAGTAAACACAAACATCCGGTGATAAACAAACTAGGGAAAAAGGAAAGGGTTATCAAAACTGCGAATAATCCACCAAATATAGTAAACGTTATCATCCTGTAAGAAATAAAATGTTTTCTCAAATAGGTGTTATTGTTAGATACATAATTTTTGAAATTCTAATGAGCTATTTCACACGTTGCAAATTGAGCTAACTAGACTGGAGGTACTTAACCTTCCGAAGCACCCGGTCTCATCACCTTGGTGGAAGTTCGCGCGTTTTGCTTAATTTGCAACTTTTTAAAGCTTTTTCTTGCTGTATTACGATTGCGATTTGAACATGGATCAGTATATGTTTGTTGTTGATTATTCTGATTCGATATCTCACTCTGGTATCATACAGAGGTCGGCCACGTTTATGAGGCGGCCACATAGAGATGGTGTTGCTTGAATGCAGCGCATAAAGGGAACTTATTTTAACGACTTAGTATGAATCTTAAAAAGAGCTTATATCTAGACAAAAACGTTGGTGGTGACATTGATGATGACGACGACGATGACAATTGAAAATTGATATTGTTGTTGATAATGGTAATAATAATTGTAAGGAGGAGGTGGAGGGCAGGGACGATGAGAGGGCGATGATGATGTTACCGTCGATGACGGTGCCGATGGCGGAGGCGACGGTAACTGTAATGTTGATGGTCGTTAAATTGTGAATTTGGCAGAATTTCGACTTTTGCTTTTCCCTCCTCTAGTCATTCTATAAATGCTGTGGTATTGTAGTCTCTAGACAATAATAATAATAATAATAATAATAATGATAATAATGCTGATCATCATCATAATCATCATCATCATGGTGATGTTTTTAGTGCCTAAAGGTGGTAATGATGATGGAGGTTACGTGATGATAGGGAAGGATATTATGGTATCGTGCTTTAAATGTTTCTTTATTCGGCAGAAGGTCTCTTCGCCGCATAAAAGGGCCCTCTTTATGCGTTGACATGTTGGAACACTGCTATGTGGCGTTACAATGCTTGTCTACAGGAAAAAAAAAAAAAAAAAAAAAAAAAAAACAGCAAAAATATTTAATAGCCATTTATTATATAGGAGATAAGACAATTATAATTTCTATGTGAACATTTTCCTTAATAAGGAACTCGCCAAGATCTCACTTATCAAAGTCAACAATCTGGCTTAAATGTGTTGATTTTGCGCCTTCACGGAATAGTTTTTATTCAGCATCATCAATTCACTAATTTTTAGCATATCAGTGGGCATAAAAATTAAAACTTCATTCTGGAAATGTTTTATTTATAAAGTGTTAGTAGACATAAAATGCTTATTTCCTTCTGGAAATAAACATTTTTAATATAAAAAAGTAATATTTTTCATATGTCACTCCGCATTTAATTATAATAACTTGTCTATGGACATAAAAATTCAAATATTCTTATGGAAATAAACTTTTTTTTTAATATAAAAAATGCAATATTAATGTTTTTCATATATCGCGTCGAGTGTTTTACTAATAATTTGTATATAAACATGTATAAACAAAGACATTAAAACTCCCTTCTGGAAATAAACTTGTTTAATATTAGAAATGCATTTTCATATATCGCCAAGTTTTATTCATAACTTGTTGGTGGACATAAAAATTTTAATTTCCTTCCGGAAATAAACTTTTTAATATAAATTACGTAATATTGTTTTTCTTCATGTATCACGCCCATTATTTTATTTATAATTTGTCTGTGATATTACTGGTTCTGATCAGTTTAACGTTAGTTTTATATTCTTTTATGTTCAGTTTAATGTTTTATTGATACTAGTGTATCTTTCATATTTGTCTAGCCGCAAAGACCTTAAAATGCTGAGGCAGTTTAAACAATAATTCATTTGATTTATTCGCCCTTAATGGAGAACAGACCGCGGTGGCCTAATAGATAAGACGTGAGTCTACAAATTAAGGGTTTTTCACCGCTGTGAGTTCGAGTCCAGTTCAGACCACATGTGGGAAAGTGGATTTTCCTTGCCATTGACCTTTACTATGATGTGACTTGGGGAATGACACGCTTGTCTTCGGCGTACTGACTCGATAAGCTAGCACATTAAAGTCGCCCTGAGTGCACACTGTACCAGGCAGACCATACAACACACTCGCACTCCACATGCATACACGAACTTGTTCATAGAGATTAATATAAATAGTTCGCGTAGAGAACAGCTGATGCGACTTTTATCAACAATAAACCAACCAACTACTCTTAATGGAGAAGAACGCGTTCTGTATTAGTTTTGCGATTTAGGCGTAAACTTCGTTGAAACTCGTACATATCTAATGGATAGAAAAGGGCAACACGGGTAGGGTATTATGTTAAAATTCAAATATTGATAATGACTACAATAACGATTTCATCAATTTCATATTTTTTTCATTTTAATTAATGATTAATAGTATTTTTGTTTTCATACAATTCACATGTACATTTAAAAAATTCGCCATGATTTCGATCCTATTTTTGAATACGTCGTCGTTTAAAGACTCAACCTTTGTTTTAATTATTAAACAAGAAAGTTGTTTATTGCAGGATTTGATTTGGCATAATGGAGAAAACCAATACAATCACGTCCAAAATTTAACACTAATCTACCGAATAAGTGCCGAATCAAGTGCCAATCTCGCCCCGCCCTCGTTAGCTATATCTCGGCAGCTTTTTTGACAGCTACAATTTATCTCTATATATGGGGGTTTATATACCTTGGGCACTCAGCAATGAGCTTAGTGTTAAGCTTCCGAAGGGTCTGTAATGTATTTGCAAGAAGCAGTTAGCCGTGCAATAATATTGGACAACTTTGTCATTTTTAACTTTTATAAAACGCTTGAGAGCACCGAAAACATTTAACAGCATTACTACATTAAAGTAATTTGTGAATTTAAAGTTCTTTTTAATTAAGTTTTAAACGTCAAACATGCGTTAGTTGCCGTTTGGGATTTCCAAGTCAAATTGTAAGATTGCGAGAAACATTTTTACCTTGATTGAGGGAGACATAAAGAATTAGTCACCTACAACAAGTCACATTTCCCGAGGGCGATATGTGACAGTGACCTTGATGTTATAGATATTGTAACGATTGATAATAAGAACTGTTCTCACAACTTTATTACAGACCCACTGGATGTGCGGGGTGAAAAACTACAATATACAAAATTGTAACATTCATAAGACAACATGTAAATCTTTACATAATATACCATGCATGTACAATAAAATATAACTGTTAAATAAGTCGTTTACATATTTATGATAAGTACAAGAGCAACAAGATTTACAACAAGTATGTAGAAAACACTAAACGTGGAAAAAACCACACGTAGAACAAGACTTGTAAGAAACTACCAGTGGAACAAGACGTTAGTAAAATGGTTCTCAATATTAGGTGGAAACTATGACAGCACAAGGAGCACCTGACAATGTGCTTCGTGTAAATATGTGAATTATTAGCAATAAACAATATGACAGCTATGGCATGGGTAAGATCTCAATAAAGGGAGTCATTATGAATAAGTTTATATCAATTTGAATGTTCACTTACTCCTTAGATAGGCCAGAATCACAAAAATGCATAACATAACATGAACGGCAACGAGCATGTAATAAACTAAAGTAGAAGAGGAAAACGAACACAACCTATAATCCGGATCAGGTTACAACTGAAATCCGGGCATCACACTCCCCCTCTGATTTCTCCCAGAAATCACTAAAATAAAATAAACATATTAATGGAAGTTAAATGTTCAAATAAAGTGTTAACAAACATTGAAAATATTACACTTCACTGAAACGGTATAACGATTTAAATTAATCGACCTCAAGGAGAGGAACGAGTTCTGTAACCGGTCGAATATATTCCATCCTTTTTCCATTTCGAATAACAGCTACTTTCACTTGACGCACTAGTTTATCCTCGCTCACAAATACTTCTTGAATAACACCTGTTGGCCAATAATTACGAGAAGACTCGTCATCCTTCACCAAGACTAAATCACCTATCTTAAAATTTCTCTTGGGAGTCTGCCATTTTTTACGAACTTGTAACCCATGAAGATATTCGCACTTCCACTTCCGCCAGAATTCCTCGGCCAATAGTTGAACATGTTTCCAAGTAGACCTCAGAGCATCCTTTGTACCGAAACACGGTAAGGTATTTACATCACTAGTGGTTTTCATGGTGAGCAACATTGATGGTGTAAGTATAACAGGTGAATCAGGATCACTGGTAACATTGACTAGGGGTCTATTGTTTATAATAGCACAGACTTCAGACATTAGTGTAACTAAGACGTCATGTGTAAGATCCTTCAGTCGGTTTTTCAACAGCATTGCATTCAATATTCGCTTAGCCACACCTATTAGTCTTTCCCAAGCACCTCCCATATGAGGCGAATGGGGCGGATTGAATTTCCATTTCACACGAAATCTCTCGAGAAATTGTACTACGTGTTCATCTTCGACAAAATGTGCATCAATAGGCAACTCGGATGTGGCACCCACAAAATTTGTGCCCCTGTCAGACCTAAACTGAGTCACTGGTCCCCTAATGGCAATAAGACGCCTAAGAGCATTTATGAAGGCAGAGCTTGTGAGCTCCTCAATTATCTCAATGTGGATAGCTCTTGTCACAAGACATGTAAACATAAGGGCCCAACGTTTTTGATTCGCGATACCTCCTCTGGTCTTTCGAAAAACTATAGGCCATGGGCCAAAAGTGTCCACACCGACAAAAGAAAAGGGCGGACTTGGTTCACAACGGTCCTGTGGTAGATCACTCATCTGTTGATTTCCAAGTGGTTTACGTAACTTGCGACAAATAAAACAGTCTCTTATCTCAGAGGCGACAATCCCTTTTAATCCAACGATCCAAAACCCACTCGAGCGAACTGCTCCTTCAGTAAAGTGGCGGCCCTGATGGCACACTTTCTGATGAAAATGTCTGACAATAAGAGTTGAAATATGACTACCCTTGGGTAAAATGATCGGATTACGCATTCCTGAACCAATAACATGATCACTAACTTTATTAAGTCTGCCACCTACACGAAGTAAACCGTCGCTTCCAAGAAGGGGTGATAGTGCTCCTATACTACTACTTTTAGGAATCTCCTTGCCATTCTTAAGGCACTGAATCTCCATGCTGAATGCATCTCTCTGGAATATTGCAATGATCAATTTTTCGCATTCCTTCAGGAAGTCTGGATCATTTGAATGTTCTTTTATGTCATCTTTCCGAAACTTGGAGGCAAGAACTTTAATACGACTTATGACCCGTACCAACTTATTCCAAGATGAAAATCTAGAAAACCTATCAGAGAAGGGTTCATGAAATTGTACAACTTCATTAAACTGTTCAACCTTGTGACATATCACCTCTGGACGAATGTCTTTGTCATTGTCAGGATCGACTAACTTGTACGTCTCATATTTATCAGTATTCTCCACTGGCATATTTGAACAAGTAAGCCAGTCTGAATCCATTAAATCTGATGCACACATAGGCCTGGTTGCAACATCTGCTGGGTTACACTCTGATGCAATGTAATGCCATTGTGTGGGTTGACTAAACAAACGAATACGACTGACTCTGTTGCTGACATAAACAAAAAACCTTCTACTCTCATTTGACAGATACCCTAAAACTACTTGGCTGTCAGTAAAAAACTTAAAGTCTTTATTTGAAATGTCAAGTTCATCCCTAATAGTTTCAGCAATTTGTGTTGCAAGAACAGCAGCACAAAGCTCAAGGCGTGGTATGGTATGTCCATGGACTGGTGCAACCTTTGCCTTGCCTAACAGGAAACTCATGTTACTTGAATTATCCTCACTCAATTTTAAGTATGCCACCGCGGCAATTGCGTCCTTGGATGCATCAGAAAATACAACTACCTTACGTTCACGAGCAGTGCCAAACGATATGTGACTATATGGCCTCGGTATTCGCAATTGTTCCAAATAGCTTAATGAATCTACCCAATTTTTCCATTTATGATACAGCTCATCTGGAAGCGGTTCATCCCAATCATGGTTTGTACTACACATATCACGCAATAGCAATTTGCCTCTGACTATCACAGGTTGTGCGAATCCAATCGGATCATACACACTATTGATGGTTGAAAGTAAACCTCGTCGTGTATATACCTCCCCACTAGCGTTGACCTTGAATGTAAACTCATCAGTTTCAGTGTTCCAAAGAAGTCCTAGACTCCTTTGCATAGGAAGGACTGTGTTCCCTAAATCGAGATCCTTTAAACATTTGGCCAAATCATTTTGATCAAATGAATCGAGAACATCTCTGCTGTTTGATGCGAATTTGTGAAGTCTAACATTTCCACCGTCATGTAAAATTTGCTTTGTACGATGTATTAAATCGATAGCCTGATCTGCAGTTGCGCAGGACACTAAACCGTCGTCTACGTAAAAGTTGTTACAAACCAGATCCTTCACGTCACTATCACCAAATTCCACAATCTTGCGTAGCCCATAACTCGCGACAGAGGGTGATGGGCTGTTTCCAAAAACATGAGTAGACATTTGATAATCTATCAAAGGTTTGTCAAAATCATTATCCACATGCCACAGAAATCGTAAGTAACGTCGTTCCTCTACTGGGACCTTAAAATTATAAAACATTTGTTCAATGTCCATAGTGACTGCAATCCTTTCTCTGCGAAACCTAAGCAATATACCAAGAAGGCTGTTGCAAAGATTAGGACCTTGTAATAATACACTGTTTAATGATACGTTCTGAAATTTAGCAGATGAGTCAAACACAACTCTAACACTATTGGGCTTCTTTGGATGAAACACAGCAAACATTGGCAGGTACCAGCGTTCGTGAGATAGTGGTATTTCTGGCGCTATTTCAGCATGTTTATTACAAATTAAATTGTTCATGAATTCAAACACTTGTTCCTTTTTAATAGGATTGCATCTCAGACTCATATCAAATGACTTAGCACGACAGAGAGCCATTGGCTTATTATCAGGTAGTATGGGTCTATCATCTCGAAATGGTAACGGAGCTTGCCATTGTCCAATTTCAGTACGTTCGAACCCTGCATCCATCTTATTCAAAAACGCTCGGTCCTCGACAGACAAACCAGGTTTCTCATCTCCTTGAGTACGTTTGAAAATGTTTTCTTCCTTTACACTAAAGGCGTTTTCACATGGCTGTAAAACTGTTGGTCTCCCATGGGATAAAATAGACGTTTTATTCACACAAATTGCCTCTGGTAGATGTGTTTTACCAAGGCACACATTACCGATGATAACCCAACCTAAGTGCAATTTTTGACCATACGGCTGACCCTTTTCACCGATTCGCTGATCTAACACATGGTGACACTCAATTAAGTCCCTACCTATCAAAAGTTCAATGTTCACATTATTGTCTATCTCTGGGAGGTATTCAACCACATCATGTAAATGTTTGTAATAACGTGCTACAACAGGTGAAGGAATTTCTTCCCTATTGCTAGGAATATCATTACATTCAATGAGACTGGGCAAGTTAAGTGTACATGAACCATCAACAGATTGAACCACATAACCTGAAGCACTGCGACCTGATGTAGTAAACCTTCCGGCACAGGACGAAATGACATACTCAGTTTCAGGACCTTTTTCCCCAAATGCATCAAAAAATGCTGACGTGGCCAAAGATCGATTACTTTGGTCATCTATCATACAGTAAAACTTACGTGCACACTTCTCAAGACCTATAGGATAGACATTCACTAGCACAATTTTAGCACAAGACTTGCTAGTGTGGTCGACAGAGTTACATACTTCAGTACAAGCTGACTTTACACTTGTCTGCTCCCCCTCATGAGCTTGCTCAGAATTGGAGTCAGGATGGAGCAATGTAACATGACTAAATGAACTACAAACATCACATTTTACTGTTTCTTTACAGTTTTTACGTAAATGACGTTTCTGTCCACAACATCTCAAACAGTAACCGTTCTTGAACAAATAGTCCTTGCGTTCCTTAAGTGACTTACTTTGAAATTTAAGGCAATCTCGAAGTGTATGATTAGAATGATTCCCATGAATAGGACACCGAGCACTTGTATTATCAGACTCAGATTTCCATTCCACCTCCGTCTTACGATTTAAGACATTCACTTGTCGGTTTGAATTACCTAACACTCTTCTAGGTCCTTGTTGAGAATTGTAAACAGATTCAGACTTTGGGGGGTTACGTGTATTTTCAAACATTAAGCTTGGGTCATTTCTTATGCGTGCAAGATCTCGAAGAAATTTCGTAAACACTGAAAATGGGGTAAATGACACACCATTCTGAAATTTAAAGCGGTCACTCTCGGTTGCCCATTTCTCCTGGAAGCGCCTTGGCAATTTCCTAACAAAGTCATTAATACCACTTGAAGTGTCATAATACGCAAATGCTGAACCAAACTTGGAGTCACACTTAACCGATTCAACCTCAGCTGCTAAATCAGACAAATCAAAAAACCGTTTACGGTCATTGTCACTAAGAGTCTGGAAAGTATTAATGCGTTTTTTAAGTGCACACTCTATTGTCTCAGCACTCCCATATTCACTGTCTAAACGAAGCCAAATATCCCGGACAGCCTTTTCAGGGTTACGTGCATTTGCAGCGCGTATGTTATTTGCTTGACTCTTCGATTCACGACCCAAATGATTAACAAGTAAGTCCAATTGTTCCATTTCAGTAGCGTTAATTTCATTCATTACATTAAAAAAACTGTACTTCCATGTGAGGTATCGAGCAGGTTCATCATTGAATTGCCACAATCTCTTTGGCAAGAGCTGATTTTTTGCCACAAGTCTTGCTAGATCAACAGCATCATTTTGTTTATTGGCATAAGGGTTGAACGGAACTGCAGCTGGGTTCAAAACATTCTCTTTACTTTCTGTTTTATTGTGCACTTGATCATCACATGGTGAATTTAAAGGGCTATTAATATTGTCATTGTTCTCATATTTATTCACTAAAACTCTATCAACACCCGGAGGAGGCTCAACATTGTTCATATTCTCTTGTACATATCTCATAATGTGTGAACTGTGTTGTAACCGAGTAGGCGGCTCATAGCTATTATGTTGACTTGTTTCACTAGATGCTTGCGAAAAGTCAAGAACTTTGCGGATGGCTCCTAAGCCAGACTGAGCCTCTTCTAGTTCTTTTTTCACTGTCAGCAAAGCCTTGCTGGCTTTGATAGCTGCCTCTTGTTTGATGAGCTCTGCCTCTTCTTCAGCGTATTTTAACCGTGTTTTAGCTTCCTCGACTTTCACCGTGTGCTGCATAAACATTGCTGTAAGGTGACTTGATTTACTACTACCGGAATACTTAGATCTATAAGATCTATTAGATGATCTCACAGATGCAGACTTAAGTTTAGAAACCAAAGACTTTAAATGTTCAATGAAGTCATCAACTTTATTATGTAAGGATGCTGACACTAGATTTTGTGCGGATAGTTCATTAGCACTTTCAACAGTTCTTTGATTATCAAGGTAATGTTTATAACTTTCAGCACTCGCGTCGTACTCTTTCAACAACTGCTGAACATCACTGATAATTGGTTTAATGTTAATAAGGTCAACACCTTCTTCTGCTGTGGAAATTATGTTAGTAATTTGTTGTTTGACTTTTAGTAACTTTGAAGTGTAATTGTTAACTGTCTCTTCATAATACATGTTGCCAAGTGTTGTTAAACTTCTCGATTTCCTCATATCCATCATGCAGATCAACCAGGATTAGGGATTTTTCACTGTAACGATTGATAATAAGAACTGTTCTCACAACTTTATTACAGACCCACTGGATGTGCGGGGTGAAAAACTACAATATACAAAATTGTAACATTCATAAGACAACATGTAAATCTTTACATAATATACCATGCATGTACAATAAAATATAACTGTTAAATAAGTCGTTTACATATTTATGATAAGTACAAGAGCAACAAGATTTACAACAAGTATGTAGAAAACACTAAACGTGGAAAAAACCACACGTAGAACAAGACTTGTAAGAAACTACCAGTGGAACAAGACGTTAGTAAAATGGTTCTCAATATTAGGTGGAAACTATGACAGCACAAGGAGCACCTGACAATGTGCTTCGTGTAAATATGTGAATTATTAGCAATAAACAATATGACAGCTATGGCATGGGTAAGATCTCAATAAAGGGAGTCATTATGAATAAGTTTATATCAATTTGAATGTTCACTTACTCCTTAGATAGGCCAGAATCACAAAAATGCATAACATAACATGAACGGCAACGAGCATGTAATAAACTAAAGTAGAAGAGGAAAACGAACACAACCTATAATCCGGATCAGGTTACAACTGAAATCCGGGCATCACAGAAGGCTACATTGAAGCCGTATTACAAACATGGTGGCTTCATTTTTATTTATTGTTAACTTTCCTTTTCTATTTAGCAAAATACCTGCTTATGGTGTATTTGTTTCATGGTAGAGTTTGTTCCCATTTCGGAATTATACAACGAAGCAAGTTGCTTACGTATAAATTCTTGACACAAGAATATTACAAGCCTATACTTGTCAGGGCCCTAAAAAGGTTTTGGTCATCACAATAATGTTGACAAGTATGATATCTATGTATTCGTATCCTGGATATATTTGACGTTGCAGCGGCAGTAGCTATCTCCACAGGAAATGCTTACCATTTCGGAGCATCCGGTCTTAATTCCCTGGGGGATGTTCACGTGTTTAACTTAAGTCGAAAGTTGTCAAAGTCTTTACTTCGCTTCGTGATTTTGGACATGACTGTATATAATTGATGATATATACAATTTTTAAATTTTATCCCAAATTGGACGATTGCACAAACAAAGCACCAAAAACAAAATGTTGTGTGTTATAAAAGATTAACCCAACAAATGAAACTGGCATTCGTTTTAGAGACTAAAGAGTTGCCCTAGTGATACATTAATAAAATATTTTTCTATTTTATTTATTGTAGATATTCCAGTAGCTGTACTCTTTAGCGCTCCATCGGTTACCCCATGGCGTTATATAACCCGACTTATGATGGACCAGCTCGAAATCCTGGTATCCGATTGGTTAAATATGACCGCCAAACAGGAAAACATTTAGATGTCATACAATATTATCTGGACCTTCAATCATCCAATGCCAACAACAAAACAATTTGGCAGAAGGGATATCAGATGACGTCAGATTATCATTTAGCTGACGTCACACCATCCTCGATCCATGCTCTGGTTCAACGAATGAAAAAAAAACAGCAAGGAATTCCATTTCTTTAACAAATGGAGATTTGTTAACATAGATAGGCAATGCGACTCGGCGTGTCATATTAAAATTTGGTGTAGTTTAATTAATTTCCAACAAAGTGAATTTGAAAAATGTATGAAACCATCCGGTGGAGCAAGTGCTGTCGGATAATCTGGTAAACAATGTGCAGTCATTTTAAAGTAAATGACAATATATTTCTGTTGTTGTTCATTAAATAAAAATGGTCAGTTTTGAATCATGGTTATGTTTTATTCAATTTGGGTTGTCTCAACAACTAGGAATTCAAATTATTGAAAAACATTTGAGAATTTCTATTTTTTTTCAATTTTTACAATACAGTTTGGCGCCATTTAACCTCGATGGTTCATTTCCATCCATACCTTTCGGTTATTTTATGATACTTGGCAACAACACACACAATAAAGAACCCGAAATATTACAAGCAATGACAGAAATGACCAACCAAGACAAAAAAAAAAAAGAAAACACAGAGTAAATATTTATTAATAACTGAATTTGACATCCACAAAATGTATCCTGAAGAATCAACATTAGTCAAAAGAAAATGGTTTCGATTTCTGTGTTTATGTTTTCATCTTGATAACCGAGAACAAAATGGACTTGGTAATCATCAAACAACCAAGAACATGGCACAATACAAGTTTACGATTTAACAAGAGGCAGAGATACAAAGGCAGGTAGATATTGGTAATAAAATTCTTGATTTTTGATAGGCACTATAGTAAATGTCTGGTGGTGTGGTTTATATGTGTTAAAGCAATCAAAGGAATTGGTGTATTGTATGTAAGCAACAGGAAATTAAAAACATCAACCCCCCTGAAGCACTATAACAGTGTCAATGGACATTAACTGCAGCACCCGTCCAGTCAAGGCTTTAATAATCAGTAGTCCAGTTTCTGTCATTTACTACTATTATGTTTTGTTATTGGTTGGGTTGGCTGTAGTCGAGTACATCTTTTCAGACACATTTTTTCTTCTCTTCTACTACAAAAATGTCCATTATGTTGAGATTTGCAAAGAATATAATTTGAGTGGAGTATTGGTATTTTACTGAAGAGATCAGAATGAAGGGAACTGCAGTACACAAGAAAAACTCCTGATCCTCGACAAGCAAACTAACAAATGTTCTCAACCAAGCCCAAGGTATGTTCAACCTAGCTGGCGAGAGGAATTTTTATCTGTAAATGTGCATTTAATCCACTGGTCACCACAAAGAAGGTCACTATGACCTTGAATAAGGTTGAAGATCAACTAGCCACAATGACACCCCCGTTTCCTACATCAAACTATAAATATTCGGAATTGCAGATAGCAGATGTACATCCCCTCCAATAATCTCTTGACAGTTGATGAAATATATGCATCAGAAAAAGAGGATTACAATAGGTCAATGAACAGTAGATCTGACAACCTAAACTGATAGTTTTGTTTTTTGTTTTTTGTTTTTTTCAGTTTTCAAACAGTATACATGAACCATTCAATTCATCTGTCATAGTGACAGTTTCATTAATTAATGCAATAATCTTAAGGAGACATCCTCAAAGGTCAATACCCCCTCCATAACATGCATAAAGTGCACACAATTTGTTCTCTACCTTCAAACTATGATGAACAATTTTGTACGCAGTTGCAAATAAAGATTTAAATTTAATAATGCATAGGGAAACCGATGCTTAAGAATCGCCAAAACTTGTGATGGTAAATAGTCTAACAAGGTATTTGGACCATACTACTGGATACAATTTTATTATTATACAAAATGGTAATTTATAATCAGTGGTCTCAATAAAGTGTTCATTACTTAACTTGTTGGGGTATGTTCTTACTTTATTAGGCTATACTGCTAACATGGTTAAGTACATCTTATCCAGCTATACATTCATTATATTTACTACACACAGTTTTAATCAATTTCCAACTACAGTCAAACCTGTCTATAAAGGTCATCCAAGGGAACCAATAAAAGTGGCCTTTATGGGCAGGTGGCCTTTATACACAGGTTCAAGTAATATGGATAAAGAACAATTGGGATACAATTCTATTGACCTTTATGAGCAGGTGGCCCTTATATAGAGGGGGCCTTTAAGTCAGGTTGAACTGTACATGGTCATCTAGTACCGTATCTACCTTAAGGTCATCAACAAAAGACAATAACACAATTGATACAAAATAACAAAAGAATATAATTTTATGACTGTAATATACAATCTATAAACAAGACTTAAACATCAAAATCTCTACTATCTACCATCAAACTAAATAACAATCAGGGTCAAACACTTATTTGGTGTTCTAAACTGTAATTGATAAACTGATCTCAGTGCAGCATGGAAAATGCAAAGTCAAGAACACTGGGAAAAAAACTCTTAACAGTGTTCCTACAACAACAGAATTTTGTCAGCGCTTAAATAATGACATTTCAAAAACAAAGTTTGGTGAACTGCCAACATTTCTGCCAGCGCTCAAATAATAATAATATTATTTCAAAATCAAAGTTTGGCAAACTGCCAACATTTCTGCCAGTGCTCAAATAATGACATTTCAAAATCAAAGCAGTGTGCAATGCTAAAAATTCCTGACAGTGCTAATAGTGACAGTTGGAAACAAATACTAGTAGTCAGATGCAATGCTAAACTTCTGGTATTGCTCCCTAGGCGAGAGATTTCTATTTCAAACAAAAATATATATAAAACAACACTAAACTGAAAAAAGAAGATAATAACTGTTAAAGTAGTTTATGCTATTTGAAATCTAGAATTAAACAATTATATTAACTTTTGAAATTAAATAAAAGTCTGCACCAAATATCTTTTGTGATACAGACCCCTGATTAAACAATAATCAATTATTCATAGTTATGGATAAACAAATATTACTGTTGACAAATTTTGATTTTTCATTTTCTTCATAAAAGAAAAATACTCAAAAAAGAAATACATCTTCTCAATAACAAAGGTAAAACAAGAGCTAAATTAACCAAAACCAGGAAAAATAAGATTACCAATTACAAAATACATATCATCTACACAGGTCTAACTAGAACAGCCTCTTGAGAACCAAATACCACCCCCTCAAACATATTCAAACGGTTTAATGATTTTCCGCGCCCTTGATCTTTCCGATATGACCTTGGTTCAAGGTCATGACAATGACCCACCTTTGGACCATGGAGATTATTCATGTGAAGTTTTATGACAGTCATCCAAAACGGGTACGAGATATGGCCCAGAAACAATTTTACACCAACAGACTGACAGGCACATTGCTTCCTATATTAACCCCCCTAAAACTAGATTTCAGTGGTGTAATAAAATTTAAGAAAACATTACATATGTTTTAAATTTAAATGTTTAGGTGCAATTTATCCTTTGAATGATCGTTCTCAATGTACTAAACTTGTTATTCTTATTAGGCAAATTAAATCACTAAAACACAAATGAAATGTAACAAAGTAAAAAGAAGGCATAAGATACTATTAGCATTTCGGCAGTTGAGATTTCTCTATTAACTCTTTAAAAGTCCTAATATTTCTCTATTAACTCTTTGGAAGTTCTAATATTTCTCTATTAACTCTTTGGAAGTTCTAATATTTCTCTATTAACTCTTTGGAAGTTCTAATATTTCTCTATTAACTTTTTGGAAGTTCTAATATTTCTCTATTAACTCTTTGGAAGTTCTAATATTTCTCTATTAACTCTTTGGAAGTTCTAATATTTATTTGATAAATAACATATGATTTATAAAATATTAATCTTCTCAATTAACAGGACAGTGCTTTATTTTACAACTAAATAAACAAAGCATGTTTTGAAACTTTAATGGAATGTTAAAGAAAAGTTAATCAAAGAGTAAAAAATACTGTGAAATTCTGACAACTAAAAATGCAACAAAAGTCTTGTATAAACCTTTTTACAAAATACACGTTTTTTCCAAAAAAATAATCCTCAAAACAGTAACTTCTTTGTAAGATTATAATTATTCTAGACCCAGTTTTCCAAGATTGAAAAGTTTAATCAGTGATTAACACAAATTAAAACATCAATAAAATTCAACATAACATTATGAAATTAATATTTTTATAAGAATGCGCTTTAGATTGGCACAATTCTATCCATTTTTAAATTTTAAATTTTTAAATTTTAATTTCACAACATTATTGAAATTATGCAAAATTTAAATTCCAATCAAGTTTGGAACAACAGGCCCCTAGTAACTTGATTTTACTACCAGCTAGTTGATCATTATTTGATATATAGTTTACTGTAAATATTAACATTTTCTATTCAATGACATGTACGTCCTAGCAATAAAAATTTAATTTTAAAGATACATATATAGTATCTTGTAGATACCACAAACACAAAAGAAAATACTGCAGTCTCATTTAAGTATAAGACATATCTAGAGAAGGTTGCAAGTAGTAATATGTATTACAAAACATGTTCATGAAATATAAACTTGGTGTAAATAGGTAACAAACTTGATCCAAATCCAAACAAGTAGCAGTAAACTTCATTGGCCTTGTTGGCTTTATTGAAACCACCAATATTGTAAAAGTTGTAGTTCATAAAAATACCAATTTCAACACAAAATGAATTTTTAGCACTAAAATCTGAATTATAAATCATATTTTACCATATGATACAATATAAAAGTTTTTTCACACAATTTACTGACACTTCAATTTCCAAATTTACTATTGAAGATGACTTCAACTTCAAGAGATTTATTTTCTGGTATTTTCGCAAATCAGAATAAGAATCGTATTCCTAAGCCAGTTGCTGTAGAGAATTGTTTTCAAATAAGATTACATTCATACTAAGATATTTATACAACCGTCACAACAAGTATGGCAAAGCATATCAAAGCAGGTACATCTTGAGCTGGTTTTATAACTTTGGAAGTTTAAAATTCAAATAATTGTGGAATAAGCGTCACTGGCCAAAATGCGATCTTTATCTCTCAAAAATGAATGGTTGTACAGTAAAGTTTGGAGAATTAAGTTTATTTTGTTGATATTATGTTTGAAATTGACTACAGTACCGTGCAAAAAAAGATACACCATTGTTTCAAATTCATTACAATTTAAAATTAATTGCTGCAGTCATTGCCTTCTTACTGATCCTAAATTCTACACAAGACAAAAAGTCCACTAGTTCCTGATATCCAACTGCTTTAATATGGATCCTTCACTAAATTTCAAACCTCACATGAAGTTTAAAAGTTAATGATATCCAACTGCTGCCGATCTAATGTGTAGCTGTTAGCTGATATACATTTGATTTGATGTGCTATAAATTTGGTGACAATAAGTCAATTATCAGGATAAGGTGTCTGGTCTTACTGATCCGTCACTGAATTTTACATCACACAAATTTAACAAGTTCATATTACCAAACTGCTGTAGACAAAATACTTTTCTATGTGGCTCCTAGCTGATAAACTTTGATTTGATGTTCTATATAGTTGGTGACAATAAGTCAATTATCAGGATAAGTGTCTGGTCTTACTGATCCCTCACTGAATTTTACATCACACAAATTTAACAAGTTCATATTACCAAACTGCTGTAGACAAAATACTTTTCTATGTGGCTCCTACTGATAAACTTTTTGATTTGATGTTCTATATAGTTGGTGACAATAAGTTTATTATCAGGATTATCACAATCCAGAAGCAAAGTAAACTTTGAAAGACACGTTAAGTTAGACACGTGAACTTCAACGAGAGAAGTGAGGTCGGGTTCTACGGAAGGGTAAGCACCTCCTGTTTAGCTATCTACACCCAGCACGTGTGTAATTAAAATTGTGTGAAAGGAACATAGAACTATAGGATGTCAAATATATCCAGGATAACACTGGACACAGAGAATCATACTAGATAACCTCCATGAAACTTGATGAGGGTATTTATAAGCCTAGGCTTGTAATATCCCTGGGTCAACAATTTATGTGCAAGCAGCCTGCTTCGTTGAACAAAGTGGGAACAAGCTCTACCATAGCGTATTAATTGGGACACAAATACACCATTTATATAATGTTGAAGAGATTTCGCGGACGTAAAACTTCACTTTTGACGAAGGTCAGACTGATAAGATAACACGATTCTACATATATACATACAATTTAGTTACTATCTGCAAAAACCATCATACCATACTGCCCGCCACGATGGCCCTCGCGATATAAGATTATTGTTGTTTTGTGGTTAGAATTACTGAAAATCGGGATTGCAGTGGACGTTGGTAAGGCTGAAAACTCCCTCTTTCTCAATTGTTTTGGAATATTGTGTTGGTGCAACCGACAGAAATACCAGAGATCTAGTAAAATATAGAGCAGGCAATTTTATTAATAAACATCGTTCTGTTATTTGACTCTGAAAGGCTGAAAGGTAAAATACCGTAGAAGTTTTTCATACATCTTGAATGTTATTTGAATATGATTTAATCACACAAACATTTTACGTCAATGAGTGTAAAATAAAGTTTTAGTATTGTTTAAGCAACATTCGTAAAATTACCCTAAGCCTGAATCATATAATCAGTGTCCTCTGTATTCATACCTTGTCCTCCAAACGGAGTGGGAGTTAATATTGGGTTTCCCTTTTTTCCCCGTTTAGTTTTCTTTTACTCCCGTCTCGGGCATTCCTAATATATTTCCGAAGCTTCATATGATTTATTACTGAAGGGTGCTATTCTGTAAGAACCGAATCTCTCCAGTTTGGATCCCAATTTGCACTGCGATTTTGAAAAATTGTTTTCCTTTGGGAGACAGTAATGTTATTGCAATAAACATTTATGTAGGTTGGTTTTGGCATGTAACCGGCTTTCATTGAGATACAACACAATGTTTAGGTGAAACTGTTTTGTTTGCTAGACATATTAAAGACATTACAATTGACGCTTTAGGTTGGTTTTGGCATGTAACCGACTTTCATTGGGATACAACATACTACAGTACTGGACTATCTTGTTACAGTCAGACAAACCGTGGTGAATATGGCGATCCCTTATGTGATTCTCCATGGATATTGATAAAGTCGAGTGTGGAGGCCATGAAACATTTCCAACCTGATGTAGACTTTATACTTTGGACAGGGTAATTATGGCATATCAATAATGTAGCTGACGAAGAATGAAGAAGCAGTCATGTATAAACATTTATCCCTTTTTATTGTCAATTATCCTGTAATATAATTTGGTTTTTTTGACCGAACAATTCATTACCTCTGTACTTAAATGGTACTTTATTTCCATATTTATCACTTCCAAATATCTTTTTTCGTAAATTACTGATGTGTAGTATGTTTCGTTTTAAAGAATGTTCAGTCATGTGATTCATACATTTTATCTCATCATCTTGGACTTTATGCATCAAAAACACACATACCAAATCCATGCCCTTATCACATCCCAAAGCGAGAATGACAAAATATAAACATGTAAACCTTGAAAAGGGAAGTGTGGTCGGGTGTTCCGGAAAGTTAAGCACATCCTATTTAGCTAGCATAAAATGAAGTATGTTAAAGTCAATATACTCCAAAGGGTTTGTAGGAAAACGTTACCCAGGGGATTGGTTCTTATAAATATGATAAAAGAATTCCAACTTTACTCTACTAAGCTAGAAGTATCTGGCTGGCGTATTTGTGTATCATACTTGTTTTTACTTCGTTGACAAATACAGTGCTTACGGCGGTAGCGGATCATTAGTGTAATATTCACTGCTCTCCCGAGAAAAACATCGCTGCCGATTGTAATTTTTTGGTAACATCAATTGACATTCCTCCACTCTTTCAATTTATCATTAGATGATAAAAATCGTCCGACTATAAGTATGGACAATCCACGCGTTTTGTAGCCATGTATTTACGTTAGTAACAAACCAATTTGTGAGTAGCGGATCACGACACCTAGTGTCAAGAAAACGATAGGCGATTAACTCAAAACATGATTAGTTTGAGTTTCCATCATTCAATTGCAAAAATAACAAATCATGAAACAATATTAAAGAGTTTTAATCGTAATATCATCAAATGTCATGATTAATTTAAATAACAAAAAACAAATCATCACAATGTCCCTGATAAATTAAGTCAATCAACATTGTCTTGAATACTGAATTATAAAAGCAGTAAATGGCGAAGGAAATAAAATAGAATAATTGTACCTTATAAGTTATCATTATTATGACATACTCTTGTCCATGAAGATTTTATTTTGACAACAAAATATAGGGTTGGATATTAATGTATTTATTCAATATATTCTAATCATACAGATTATCCTTCAAGCATAACAATGATGGCTTCTTTAAAATGCCCATTGATCTGGTCTTATCATAATAAATAAGATAGTGCATGGCATGAGAATGCCCCCCCCCTCTTTCTCATGGGTACTGGCCATGGAGGGAAGCTAGGCACTGGTTCTCCAATAGCCTCTGCATAACTGAACCCACCAGAATCTATTATTTTTCTGAAGCACTAGACAGTCCAATGGGTACATGCCATATTTTTCTTAGCCTTTCGAGAGGTCCCCTGTAGACAGCAGCTGATCCGTTATTGTCCGTAATTGCACCCTGCATAAACTGGTTTATTTTTTATTGTCATGAACTGTAAAGCTCAATAAAGGTTTATGTCGTGAAAGAAGACATGTTAATGAGTGTAAAGAGCTATTGTAATCATTTCAAATTACCTCTGAAAGTATTGAACACGTTGGTCAAATCGAAAGTTAGGTTTTGGAAATCACATCCATGTCGCCGAGACGCTTGTGACATTCGCATTAAAAAGCCGAGAATTTAAAAAATAGGACGTTTATCAACACAAATGAAACGTAGAATTAAGTAAAAATACCAGCTTTACAGAAATATATCCGAGTTTTATTGGTATCTTGTAATGATATGGAAAAAATTAACTTTATTCTAAAAATGATCCGCTACTGACTGAGATCCGCTACTGCCGTAAGCACTAATAATAATAACGTAGGACTTGCTCCGAAAGCATATACAATACTCTTGCTTTTGTTCAACTTAATAGATGTGGTGACGTTATTTCCGATTTCAATGCAGTTCTATTGAATTTGAAGTAAATGTAATTTTTTAAATGTCCCATGATTTTATATTTTAGAGATGAGCAACACTTCCATGATTTTATATTTTAGAGATAGCGTTGCTCACATTAAAAATAACGAGACTACATTGGAAAAGAATAGTTTCATATTGGCAATATTACAGATTTACTAAATAGTTCATTTCCATCTACGCCATTGTATGCCACATATGGTAACCATGACTACTTTCCATCAAACATGTACCCGCCATATGGAAATGAATTGTACAACAAAACGTTTGAACAATGGCGTCACTGGATTGTTGGTGCTGAACAAGAAAGAACATTTAGAAGAGGTAATTATAATGTGCCGTTTTGAATTAAAAAAAGTTTTTTTCAAACGCCGTGTTCATATATTTGAATAAGTTTAATTTAGTCACCATTCGTCTAACATCTTTACGTTCGTATTTTCAGCATCTTGAATTCTTGGATTTTTTATTATTTGTCATTTATAGAGATTTATGTGACTTTCTGTATTTTAACATTTTTGTAGGTTAAACTTAAAATTATAATTTCATCCCTAAAGATGCTGTCGGTCACTACTAATACTTTATTGATTTAAATTATTAAAATGCGTTTATATACAATCGTTTCTACATTTCTGTTAAGGTGCATACTATACCATGAAAACTACACATGGAATCCGCATTGTTGCTTTAAACACAAACCTATACTACACATCTGACAAAGTAACAGAAGGACTGACAGATCCCGCTCATCAGTTCTCGTGGCTTGAAGGGGTATTATCGTCTGCAAGAAAGCTTCAAGAGAAGGTACAATAATGTTGGGTTTGTCATACCTTTTAATGCGCTTTGAACATTATCTATCCAGAATTCTGTACATACAAGGACCGTGCACTATTAATATGCAGTAAAGGATAACATTTTTGTTGTGCATAAACCATACATCCTCAGAATTAAAATCAATTAAATTTCGTAAATAATTGTAATCACACAACAACACTGACAGCAAAAACACCATACGTAAATACAAGGGACACCATCAAACCGTTGTTATTTCCCCACATTTAGTAATAACAATACACTATCATTTCACACTTGGTTGGTGTAACTAGCTAGACAGACAGTGTTTAACCTTCTGGAGCTCCACAGGATTCACTTCAGTAGTTGACGTTTTTTGAATGTTTGACTTTGCTTTTGAGATTGTGATTTGAACATTGATTGGTATGTTTGTGGTTACATAGTTATCAGCAGTTGATTTTTTTATCATTTGATGAATACTTTCATTTCACTCTTATATTGTTTTGTCAACCTACAGTTGTTTTGTAAATGTTCACGACAAGTGGATAGGTAGTTCATGTTACAATGGGTAATTATGACAGGGCATGTGCACTGTTATGAATGAAACTGTTAAACCCCGAAATGCACCTGAAACTTAAACAGTGAATATGTCATCATTGGAAAGAGTCCCATAAAAAAAACAACACACAATCAATGTCCAAGCCATAATCACAAAGCAAAGTAAAAACTTACTGACAAATTAGGTTCCACAAATGAACTTCCACCAGGGAAGTGAGGCCGGGTGCTCCAGAAGAGCAAGCACCTCTTGTTAAGCTAACTACACACGCCACGTGAGTAATCAAAATTTTGAATAAAGAACATGGTACGATGAGACGACCAGATATATCTATGTTAATTTTGGATACAGAGACATCATACTTATCAACAATTTTGTGATGGCGGCCATAAAAAACTTTTTGAGGGCCTTGATAAGTCTAGGCTTGCAATATCTATGCGTCAACAATTTATTTGCTTCGTTGTTTAAAGTCTTCATAGGTAGAACAAACTCTAGCACAAACCGCAAAATATCAGACTTAGATACCCAATTAGAATGACACAAATTAGGTTTAACATTGTAAAACATGCATTTTGATATTGATATATGAGGCCAACCTCTGTACATAGATCGTCTTATTATGTAGGTACATTTTTATGTTAGGTGATTATAACTGGACATGTGCCACCAGGTATTGCTGAAGAAGTTAATAAACCATGGATGCACTTGAACTTTCACAATGAGCTAAAATATCATTTTAAACTTTCTCTGACGTCATCGTTGGAATGCATTTTGGACATCAACATATTGATGACTTAAAAGTGTATTATAAACAGGGTAATTTTTTATTAGACTTGTATTTTTCAATTTGTAGGAATAGTTTCTAGATGCTTCAATGATTAAGATTTCCCATTTCAACAATCTACATGTATGTTCTAAATTATTATCACAAGGACATCATTAGCACAAAAATGTTCACGAATATAAAGATATACTACATATTAATTTTGACAAGGTTTCTTTTTTATAGGAAATCTTAACTCATCTTAACTTGGTACCAACACTTCGTGAAATAGCCAAATAAAATTGTCATAGGGAAGTCAATTTTATATAAAAAGCATAAGACAGACCTTGTTAGTGTTGCAAAGAACTTGAACAACCTTCAATTCTAGTAGCCCATTTCTTGCACACTGGTTGATAACACATGAGATTAATGACAGTCTAAAACTAAGGAACCAAAACAACCATTCATATTTGCTTCGACAGAGTTCCTTAACTGGCTTCCTTAAAGCAGTTTCCACTAAAAATGACATCCAAGGAACTTTCATACATAGAATTTATTTTTAGCACAGTTCTATCAGTTATGCTGTAAACTTTACTGCACCAGTTTGCAACCTATAGCTAAGCAGATCAATAGAAAACATATATTTGCAGGCTAGCGATAAATCTTATATCATTATTATAATCCACACCCATTTTGACTCTAAATACATTAGCATTTTAAATATGGTATTTAAGAATGGTGTTTGCCACAACAAAAACGCAAAAATGTTGTTGGTTAAGTATATAAACCAATAGATGATATGATATCCAAGTGAAAAAGGATTCATTTTAATGACTGCAATTGTTCTGTAGATATATGATCTAAAATGATTTTTTTTTAATTTCTTCCGATTGTAGATATTCCGGTAGGTGTTGTTTTCAGTGCTCCATCTGTTACCCCTGGCGTGCTATAAGCCCGACTTATGATGGACCAGCTCGAAATCCTGGTATCCGATTGGTTAAATATGACCGCCAAACAGGAAAACATTTAGATGTCATACAATATTATCTAGACCTTCAATCATCAAATGCCAACAACAAAACGATATGGCAGAAGGGATATCAGATGACGTCAGATTATCATTTAGCTGACGTCACACACCATCCTCGATCCATGCTCTGGTTCAGAGATTGAAAAATGAAAACAGCAAGGAATTCCATTTCTTTAACAAATGGAGATTTGTTAATATGGATAGACAATGTGACTCCGGGTGTCATATTAAAATTTGGTGCAGTTTAATTAATTTCCAACAAAGTGAATTTGAAAAATGTATGAAACCATCCGGTGGAGCAAGTGCTGTGGGATAATCTGGTAAACAATGTGCAGTTGTTTCAAAGTAAATGATAATATATTTTTGTTGTTGTTCATTCAATAAAAAATGGACAGTTTTGAATCATGGTTATGTTTTATTCAATGTGGGTTGTCTCAACAACTGGGGAATCAAACCAGAGGCTCAGTGTGGCTGAGCTGTATCGCTCACCTGACTAAAATGTTTTTAAAGCAAATTTGTATTCCAGTGATGAAAAAGTGCACTGTTTATATCAGACAGAATGGCTAAGGAAATCACTGTAGAACTATATGTACCATTCACATTTTTTTTCAATCTGATTAAAAATCACATCTCTCTCACTTGCTCCCCCATTTTGATATAGGCGCGGAGTGGGAGATCTGAGGAAACACCGTTTAGGGGCATATATGAATGAGCCACTGTTGTAACATTTATTGTCCAATGAAATTTCAGCTTCCGAGATTTTAAAAGTGTTTTGCCTTAATTGTAAATGAAACGGGCAATTTGAATTTGTCAATCTAATAAAGGACCTTCCATACATCATTCCCATAAAGTTTGGTTCAATTTGCTTCAGTAGCTTTAGAGGAGATAGCAAATATATGCTATTCCCATAGGGTTAAATTACTATGTCCTGTGCTGGCAGCCATCTTTTTTGGCAGATCAAAAACAAATTCACAATCAATCTAAGTAAGAACCATCCATACATCATTCCTGTAAAGTTTGATTCAATTTGCTTTAGTAGCTTCAAAGGAAATAATAGCAAATATATGCTTTTCCCATAGGGTCCAAAGTGAAACAATGTTCTCCACTGGCAGCCATGTTTTATGGCAGATCAGAAAAATGTTGGCAATCTATGTAAAGGACCTTCTATACATCATTCCTGTAAAGTTTGGTTCAATTTGCTTCAGTCATTTCTGAGGACATAGTCAAAAATGTGTTTTCCCCATAAAGTCCAACTATCTTTTGCTCTGGCAGCCATGTTTTTTTTGGCAGATCAGAAAATTTTTGGCAATCTATGTAAAGGACCTTTTATACATCATTCCTGTAAAGTTTGGTTCAATTTGCTTCACTAGCTTCAGAGGAGATAGCATAGATATGCTTTTCCCATAGGGTCCAATGTGAAACTATGTTCTCCGCTGCTGCAGCCATGTTTTTTGGCGGATCAGAAAAATTTTGACAATCTATGTAAAGGACCTTCTATACATCATTCCTGTAAAGTTTGGTTCAATTTCCTTCAGTCATTTCTGAGGACATAGTCAAAAATGCGTTTTTTCCCATAGGGTCCAATGTTAAACCTTTTGTAATACCTTTTGCGCTGGCAGCCATGTTTTTTTGGCCAATCAGGAAAATTTTGGCAATCTATGTAAAGGACCTTCTATACATCATTCCTGTAAAGTTTGGTTCAATTTGCTTCTAAAGCTTCAGAGGAAATAGCATATATATGCTTTTCCCATTGGGTCCAATGTTAAACTATCTTCTGCGCTGGCAGCCATGTTTTTTTGGCGGATCAAAAAAATTTCGGCAATCTAAGTAAAGGACCTTCCACATCATTCCTGTAAAGTTTGGTTAAAATTGGTTCAGGGGTTTCAGAGGAGATAGCCAAAAATGTGAAAAGTTTCAGACGGACTGACAGACTGACGGACGGCTGACTGACTGACTGACGGACGCCGGACGCCGAGTGATGGCAAAACTCACATGGCCTTTAGGCCAGGTGAGCTAAAAATTGACAAACATTTGAGAATTTTTACTTTTCCAATTCTTGCAATACAGTTTTTGCGCCTTTTAACATTGACGACCTTTTCATTTCCATTCCCACCTTTCAATTATTCCATGATACTTGGCAACAACACACTCAAAAAAGATCCTGAATATTAGAAGTCAATTACAGAAACAACCAACCAGACAAAACAAACAGAATATATCTGATATTATTAATAACTGAATTTGACATCCCCGAAATTTATCCTGAACAATTAAAATTTGCCAAAGAGAAATAATTCTGATTTTCTGTGTTCATGTCTTTCATCTTGATAACTGAAAACAAAATGGACTTTTAATCATCAAAGCAACCAAGAACAATTATTAAACAAGAGCAGAGTGTACAAAGGCAGGTAGATATTGGGACATTGGTCATACAATTCCTGATTTTGACAGGCACTAGAGTAAATGTCTGGTGGTTGGTTTACATGTGTTGAAGCAATCAAAGGAATTGGTATACTGTATGCAAGCAACAGGAAAATTAAAATAATCAACCCCCCTGAAGCACTATAACAGTGCCAATAGACATTAACTGCAGTACCCGTCCAGTCAAGGCTTTCTGTCATTTACTATTATGTTGCATTATTGTTTGGGTTAGCTGTAGTCCCGTACATGTTTTTTAAAAAAACACATTTTTCTTCTATTCTACTAAAAATGTCCATTTTATTGAGAACTGCAAAGAATATAATTTGAGTGGAGTATTGGTATTTTACTGAAGAGGTCAAATGGAGGGAACTGCAGTACACGAGAAAAACTCCTGATCCTCGCAGCAAACAAACAAACAAAGTTCTCACAAGTCCAAGGTATGTTCGACCTAGCTGGTGAGAGGCATTTTTATCAGTAAAATGTGCATTTAGTCCAACGGTCACCCACAAAGAAGGTCACTGTGACCTTGAATAAGGTTGAAGATCAACCAGCCAAAAATATGTCCCCTTCTTTCTACATCAAACTATAAATAGAGGAATTGCAGATAGCAGATGTACAATCCCCTCCAATAATCATTGATTCCCAAATTTGGGACAGTTAATGAAGGTATATGCATAAAAAAGAGATTAAAATAGGTCACTATGAACAGTAGATCTGACGACCTAAACTATATACGTTGGACAGTTTTTTTAAAATTATTTTTCAAATATTATACATGAACAAGTCCATTCGATTCATCTATCATAGTGAAGAGTTTCTATTTATTAATGCAATGTTAATAACAGCAAAATCTTAAGGAGACATCCCTCAATAGTCAATACCCCCCATAACATGCATAAGTGCACACAATTTGTTCTCTACCTTCAAACTGTGATGAACAATTTTGTATGCAGGTGCAAATCAAGATTTATATTTAGTAGTGTATAGGGAAATTTGATGCTTAAGAATCACCAGAACTTGGGATTAAATAGTCTAACAAGGTACTTGGACCATACTACTGGATACAATTTTATTTATTATCTCAAATGGTAATTTTATAATCAGTTATCTCAACAATGTGTTCATCTTTATTAAGCATGTTGGGGTGTGTTTTTATTTTATTAGGCTATACTGCTAACATGGCTAAGTACATCTTATTCAGCTACACATTCATGATATTTCTAATCAATTTCCAAATGTTCATGGTCATCTAGTATCTACCTTAAGGTCATCAACAAAAGACAATAACACAATTAATACAAAATACAAAAGAATATAATTTCATGACTGTAATATACAATCTATAAACAAGACTTAAACATCAAAATCTCTACTATCTACCATCAAACTAAATAACAATCAGGGTCAAACACTTATTTGGTGTTCTAAACTGTAATTGATAAACTGATCTCAGTGCAGCATGGAAAATGCAAAGTCAAGAACACTGGGAAAAAAACTCTTAACAGTGTTCCTACAACAACAGAAAATTTAAGAAATTTCTGCCAGTGCTCAAATAATGACATTTCAAACAAACAAGTTTGGTGAACTGCCAACATTTCTGCCAGCGTTTAAATAATTGACATTTCAAAAACAAAGTTTGGTGTACTGCCAACCTTTTTTGCCAGCACTCAAAAAATGACATTTTCAAAAACAAAAACAAAGTATAGTGAACTGCCAACATTTCTGCAAGCGCTCAAATAATGACATTTCAAAATTGAAGCAGGGTGCAATGCTAAAAAATTTCTGACAGTGCTAATAGTGACAGTTGGAAACAAATACTAGCAGTCAGGTGCAATGCTAAAATTCTGGTATTGCTCCCTAGGCGAGAGATAGTCTATTTCAATGACGTAATATATATAAAACAACACTAATATGAAAAAGAAGATAATAACTGTTAAAGTAGTTTAAGTCATTTGAAATCTAGAATTAAACAATTATATTAACTATTGAAATTAAATAAAAGTCTGCACCAAATATCTTTTGTGATACAGGCCCCTGATTAAACAATAAATCAATTATTCATAGTTATGGATATACAAATATTACTGTCAACAAATTTTCATTTTCTTCAAAGAAAGAAAAACACTCAAAAAAGAAATACATCTTCTCAATTACAAAGGTTAAACATGAGCTAAATTAACCAGAAAACAGGAAAAATAAGATAATCAATTATAAAATACATGTCATCTACACAGGTGTAATAGAACAGTCTCTTAAGAGCCAAATACCACCCACCCACCCCCAACATCGACAAGATTTTAATGATTTCCTGTGCCCTTGGCCTTTTTGATATGACCTTGGATCAAGGTCATGACAATGACACACCTTTGGACCATAAAGATTATTTATGTGAAGTTTTATGACAGTTATCCAAAACAGGTATGAGATATGGCCCCAGAAACAATTTTACATGGACAGACAAAGACATAGTGATTCCAATATATCCCCCTCAAACTAGTTTGCGGTCTAATAAAATTAAAGAAAACATTACATTTTTTTTTAAATATTTAGATCCAATTTATCTTTTGATAGATCACCCTCAATGTACCAAACACTAGTTAACAATTTGTTATTCTTATTAAGCAAATGAAATCACTTAAAAAGTAAAAAGAAAACATATGATACTATTAGTATTTTGGTGGTTAATATTTCTTTATTAACTCTATGAAAATTCTAATATCTACTTGATGTATAACATACGATTTATATAACAATCGCCTTAAATCAGTACTTTAAACAAGGATTGTCAATTAACAGGGCAGTGCTTGATTTTACATCTAATAAATCAAAGTACGTTTTAAAACTTTAAATGGAATGTTACAAAAAAGTTAATCATAAAGAAATACTGTGAAATTTTGACAACTAAATATGCAACAATAGTTTTGTAATAATCTTATTACAAAATACACGTTTTTATAAAAAAATCATAAAACAGTAACTTCTTCTTTGTAAGATTATAATTATTCTGGACTCAGTTGTTCCAAGATTGATAAGTTTAATCAGTGATTAACACATATTAAAACATCAATAAAATTCAACATAACATTATGAAATTAATATTTTTATAAGAATGTGCTTTAGTTTGGCACAATTCTATTCATTTTTAAATTTTTAAATTTTAATTTCACAACATTATTGAAATTATGCAAAATTCAAATTTTGGCTAATTAATTGATTAAACTAATCAAGTTTGGAACAACTGGTCCCTGGTAACTTGATTTAACTACCAGGTAGTTGATCATTATTTGATATATAGTATACTGTAAATATTAACATTTCTATGACATGGAAGAAATGTATATCCTAGCAATAAAAATTAAAATTTAAAAGATATATATTTGTAGTATACCATAGATACCACAAATAGTAAATAATGCAGCCTATTCAAAACAGGTAGAAATTGAGCTGTTATCATGAATTTTGAAGTTAAGAGATTCAAATTTTAGCGGATTAAGTCTCACTGGCTGTACTGTAATTTTTTTTTACTCCCAATAAAGGGATGAACATGTACAGTAAAACTTTAAAGCATTAGATTCATTATTCCACTAATATTATGTTTGAAATTGGAATACAGTGCTGTGCAAAAATGATAACCCATTCATTACACTTTTATACTTAATTACTGCAGACAATGGCTGTCTTCCCAATCATAAACTCTACACCACACAAAGTTAATGATATCCAACTGCTGCCGACCAAATAAGTTTTTATGTAGCTCCTAAATGATACACTTTTGATCTGATGTGCTATATAGTTGGTGACAATAAGTCCATCATAAAGAGTAAGGTGTCTGGTCTTGCTGATTCTTCACTGAATTATACACCACACAAATTTAACAAGTTCATATTACCAAACTGCTGTAGACAAAATACTTTTCTATGTAGCTCCTAGCTGATACACCTTGATTTGATGTTCTATATAGTTGGTGACAATAAGTTTATTATCAGGTGTAAGGTGTATGTCTGATGGTCTTACAGATCCTTCACTGAACTTTACACCACACAAAAACTCACCACCTGATGTAAATATCTGAAATGAAAATTACAGATTGATAAGAAGACAGAAACATAGTACACCAGCTATTACACATACATGCGATGATTATCCCTGCATTTGGTAAAGAAGAGATTTCATATAAATAAACACAAAGATCATTCTTGTAATCATATCAATCTACTGAAAAACAACCAACCCAATACTCCTTATTACCGAGTTGTTCTAGAAGAGTTTTACAAAATCTATAGTTCACCTCAATCCACCTACACTTATGGTAGATATACTAGATTTCAATTCTAGAGTGATTATGTGTTTGAAGGGTTTCTGCAAATGATTAAGAAAACTAGCAACTATACAACAACATTTTGGTTCTATGAAGAAATAAGCCCAAAAGTGATGTGACTTACTTGTATACGGTTATTTCTGCTGTCACCTAGCAAGATGTTGCCATCATAGTCAACAGCTATACCAGAGGGCTCCAGTATCTCTCCAGGATTACGACCCATTCTTCCAAAAGAATACATCTGGCCACTTAAAAAGTTTTTCAGCAAAACTTTGCTTCTACCTAATAACATAATAAGCAAAAATATCCATGCAAATTACTTGTGCACAAAACATCCAGTCATCTAAGTCATCATGTAGTTTATCACGATGATTATAAAAAATCTGTCAACTTTTACAACTTGATGACTTTATTCAGGTTTTTTTTTTCAAATATGTAAATTGAGCTTTATGAATTGAATGAAGCAGGACAAACTCCAAATATTGAATTGTTTGTTAGAATACTGTGTGCAAGTCTCTTCAAATGATCAGCATCATATTGCCAAAAGCACTTTCATATCTGTAAAAAAATTCAGATTTCAAACGAGATTTACGGTTGAATTCAATCTCCAGAGTGTGTACTGTTAGCACTATAATCAAATATCTTAAGAATAACTCCATGTTTAAAGTTTTACAAAACAATGCAAAAGGCCTTCATCTTCAAACATTTTGTATCATTTAAAAACACAAGTTTACCTAAATCACTGACAATTACAGTTTCTCCATTTACTGCTAGAAATCTGCACTTTGACCCTGGAGTGTAGCCATGTGGAGAAGTGTAGAAGGGATACCAAGTGCTATCACTGCCATCCTGATTAAATATCACTAATCGCAGGTACTCTCTAGCAGGCTTTGTGTCTAGAGTGACTAGAAAGCCATCATGTGTCAATGATAAACCTGTAAAATATAAAATATCACCATTTATCTCAGTGTCTGTCTGGTATTTCATGAAATCAAGGCAGACAACTTTAATATAAAAATCAAAGTACTGAAAGTACTAAAATTTGCGAAAGATTAGAAAGACAGGGAGTTCAGTGTCTCCATCAATGTAGTGTCAGGTATATGAAGTTGTCAGGTAACTGAAAGGAGGTTGTTATGTTCACCTTGCATTGCTCCCAACACAACATAGCGGGTTCATGTAGTGTGCAATGTGCAGACTATGAGCATGGGGCTGTTTTAATATTCACACATTGGACCAATATTAAGGATTCATGTAGGAAATAGTTCAATCCGAATAAATGCATGTATGGAACCATCAAGGATGGTCAAAGTTACTTCCATCGTCATGGAGACCCTAATATTAAACAAGAGGTCCATGAGCCTTAATGCTCACATGCAGCTGAGTACATATCTCATGCAGAGGTTCAATGGTCATTGACATTAATTAAAGAGAATGTCCAAATAAATTTTCAGCAGTAAGGGCCAATTATATGTAAGGATTTTTTGCAAATTTATTATAACATAACTAGTCATAAGAGTGCTACATATAATATATCTGAAATCTAGCTACAATATATTGTTTATAAACAACTAAAAAGGTAAAGAAAAATTTGAACCCATGACCTTAATCTAAATATCGCAATGAATATTAGGTCAATACCTACAATTTAGAAGCCTATACAAAAAGTTTATAGTTTTTGAGATAATTAACCATGTCAGTATTTGTTTGCATCAGTGACCTTGACTTTTAAACTCATGTCCTTCATTCATATATCAAAATGATCGTTAGGCCAATACCTACAATATTTTAACATATATGCCTATACAAAAAGTTTATAGTTTTTAAGACAATTAATCATTTCAGTATTCATTTGCATCTATAACCTTGACCATTAGACCTATGACCTACATTCATATATCAAAATGAACATTGTGTAAATGCCTATAACATTCTGATATACATGCCTATAGAGAAAGTTTATCATTTTTGAGATAATTCACCATTTCAGTATTTGTTTGCATCTATGACCTTGACCTTTGAACCTATACCTTCGTTCATATATGGAAATGGCCGTAAGGCAAATGCCTACAATATTCTAATATACATGCCTACACAAAGAGTTCAAAGTTTTTGAGATAATTAACCATTTCAGTATTCGTTTACATCTATGACCTTGACCTTTGAACTTATGACCTCTATTCATATATCAAAATGACCGTTGTGCAAATGCCTACAGTATTCCAATACACATGATGATGATGCCCATACAAAAAGCTTATAGTTTTCAAATATATTGACAAATACATTAATTTTGCAATTTCCCCCTCAAGTACCTTGCCATTATCTCATTTTGGCCCCTAAAGCTACAATATGTGCAAATCTAAAACTAGGTGCCCATAGTGTTTTACATGAAATATCTAAGTTATATCTCTTGTAGGTTCAGAGCAGATGATTTTTAAAGATTTTTCACAAAATTCCCCTTTATGGGGCCCCAAGGGGACATAATCCTTGCATTTGTGCAAATCTGAAAACCCCTTACTTGACCATTACTGTCAAATATCATCCAATTTGGCTCTGTAGTTTTGGAGGAATTGATAAAAAATGTGAAAAGTTTATACATGACGCACATCGGACGAAGATAGATGGCAATTGCACATCTGAGCCTTTGGCTCAGGTGAGCTAAAAAGTTTATACAAGACGGATGAAGATAGATGACAATTGTTCATCTGAGCCTTTGGCTCAGGTGAGCTAATAAGCTTCTGATATCTTTCATGTCATAATTGAGGATATTTTTTAAATAAATTAATAACTTGAAAAAATTAACTATTATTTTATTATTATTTATATCACCAGAGTTGTGTTTTAAGAATTCGATAATTTTTGGAAGACTTTTTATTCCCGAGACCAGCATAATTTTAGTAAATCTTGTAAACAACAATTTTTTCAATCGGGTGGCCGTTAGGATCCCCGCTGACTGGGTTTGACAGGTGACCCCTCTACAAAGGTTCTGTACATGATAAAAATGTAGTTGACAGATGACCACTCTACAAAGTGATCGCTATCCCAGATTTCACTCTAATCAATTTATAATTTTTTAAGGATGACTTCACGGAATGCTTTGAAAAACGGGAAAAGCAGTATGATAGCACAAAATTCCAAATTTTTTGTCTTAATATGGGGAGACTCCTCACATCAGCAGGGATTGAGCTTAACTTTTCGATGAGCCATACAATGAACTGTCAAGAGTGATGGTTGATCTGAATATATCAGGCATATACATTTGGATTATTCTATCCCTTGCTTTACTTTTCGATATTCAACATCTGCAATTACATTGACGAATGGTTTTGCAGAAAATGTTGATCTATAAGTACTGCCAATGTCAATGACTGTATAATTTTGGCAGATTTTGATTTATTAGCAGGAACTTGTTTTGCATTACTAAAGGCTTGGGCCTGTTTGTGAGATTCAGAAATGTCATGTTTATTTACACTGTCAAGTTTATAACTAGTGCAACCCTCGGTATATACAGATTTTTTTCCTGTCGAACTCTACACAATCGGCACACTTCATTCCGTCCTGCGTATCATACAACCAAGGCCTGCCATCTTCCCATGGCTTTTTATATGCTCCGATGCGTTTGGACTTATCATACTCTTGATAGTACTTTCGTTTTTCCGCAGGTCCTTGTTTAGCCTTTGGAGTCGATGCTCCTAAAAATTTCCACATGGCAGAAAGCCGGAAGTATCATTTTATACATAAATATCAGAAAAGGAAACGAAATGGCACCGTATTTGAATTCCGGTCGGAACACCGGTCCATTTACACTTGTCAACTATATGATACCCATTTTTCAATTTTACTATTATTGTCGCCAGTCAGAAATATAAACAGGAAATCGGTAAACGGATCGGAATGTCAAATACACCGAACTGAAAATTCTAATCGCCACCTGGCAGCCCTGGGCGACCTGTGTATGATACATTTATCGCCCAGAGCGAAAAACTGGGCGCCCGTTAATCTCAATCCCTGATCGGGAGGGTTGGCAGGTATGATAAAACCATTAAAAGTTAATTACTGCTAAAAATAGCTAACATCTGGGTCAAGAAGACGATCTCAACCAATCAGATTTCAGATTATAATATATACAAGGAAAAAAATCTGTTGACCGGGAGGGGGATCCGCGTGACGTCATCAACATATTCTATCCTCAAATACAACAAAATGCAGCGTTCTCTTTTCAATCTCGTATCAATTTCTTACTAAATCAATATTACTCAATAAATAAACCCCATTTACATGACAATTTACCCATCAAATCCATAGAATACAAAAGTTATTGAAATTTGAATTATCTCCCTTTATTCAAACTTCGACCTACATACGAGAGAGAGTTGATTTTCTGTAACGGAAGAATATTCGGGTTGAGAAATCTGCATGTAACAGCTACATTCGAGAATGATCAAGATCATTCGCGAATAAAAATCATTCAAACTCTGACTTGCTTATTTAATGGTATATAATGGCGTCCTTTGCTGACATACGTAAAAAATATTATTAAAGTGTTTATGTATTCAAATTTGGTTTGACAAGAATACAAGCAAAGAAGTCATACTATAATTCTCAGAATGACTAAGCACCAACATGAAAACGTACAGAATGCCAAGTCTTTTCATAAGGCAGTTTAAATTGTGTGACAGTGCCAAAATATTACTCAAGATCAGATTAAGATATTTAATTAGGATGTGTATAAAATGTTTTGCATCAATAACAAATATAAATTAAAGATTTACCATCGGGTGCCTATAACTTAAATTGAACAACAGCATATCTACAAACATACTTACCGTGCAGAGTTAATATGTGTATAAAAATGTCTTCTTCAACAAACAATTATTGTAAATGTATCAATTTTCGCAGTGTACTAATTTTCGCTTAGTGCACAGTCATTCATTTTGCGCAAAAATTGATACCAAGTGAAAATTATATTAGGCTACATACATGGATAATCCTAAATGTCATACCGGTATACCTCAAAAATAAGTTATAAATATATATACCTCGAAAATAAATACACCCCAAATTAAATACAGTACTTACCATAAGGTGCTTCGAGTTGACCTTCACCAACTCTACGGACAAATTTACCATTTGGAGTGAACACATGTATACAGATGTCTTTCTTTAACAAACAATGACTTACCATAAGGTGCTTTGAGTTGACCCTCGCCAACTCTACGGACAAATTTACCATCTGGAGTGAACACATGTATACAAACGTCATCTTTAACAAATATATAATCATTATCATTTATGACAATGGCTGAAGGTCTTTTTAATGGAGAATTCTGAAAAGAAAGCAAGAAAAGTATATATTTTCAGTGTTAATTCTAGAACACTTAAAATATTTATGTTATGGCGCTTTTTTTTTCAAAAATGGTCCCCTCTAAATTTTTTTAGAACAAACTGTATTTTAAAGAAAAAAGTTGTTCCAATATGTATAATGTATAATACATGTATATGCAATTTTAAATCTAACTTCATCAATATTGATGAACATTTGTAAAACTTCTTTGATTCACTTGTATTCCTGTTGCAAGAGTGGGTGAATTGAGGTTTCCTATCAGTCCAGATTATTTCAATACATTATTAAGCTGTCAAATTGTGTTATGTTATGACATTTTTATCCCTGTGTCATGCCAATTGTATAACAAGGGGAACCAAAAGTTAATTTCAGAATACTGTAAAGGGGATTATTATCGTGGGGTGAAAATTTAAAGATTTCTGAAATCTCGCATTTCACATGGGTTTAATGTTCGCGTAACCAGTATAACTGGATGTTTATACTATATATGTAGACATTTTCACGTGGGTAAAATTTTTGCTGTTATTTCTTTGGCGCGAAATAAGCAGAAATTTAACCCACACGAAAATTTCCCCCTTTACAGTATTTCTCATCATCAAGAATAAAGCTCACAATCTTGTCATATACTTACATTAGATCCAATTCCATAAACAAATCTGCCTTGTGCATCAAATATTCTGATTCTATTATTTCCTGTATCAGCCACAATTATCTCCCCTTTACTATTACTAGCTACTCCGATAGGGAAAGATAATCCATAATCTCCCGATGCTGGATTCCTACTAGAGACACCGAACTTAAACAACAGTTTGGCTGGCAATGGGGATGGTATGTTTGTTCTCCCTTTAATTCAAATAAAGACCAGACATCAATATAAATTTGAAAATAAACATTTTAACTGTAATGCACACACATATAATATAATATGATGGAATGTCCTGGCCTACCAGTAATGTGATATATGACAAAAGGTCCTCATTCCCCTACCAGTATTATAAATGAGAAATATGATGAATACTTTTTTTTTTACCCACCAATAATGTGAGATGTGATGGATTGCCATGTCCTACCAGACATCATTTGTCTGCTGTTTTAATATTGGCAGATTATCTTATCTGTCTGGTGTTTTTAATTCTCTAACATCAGATTAAACAAGTTTGATCGGTAACATTGATCCTATGCCACCCCTGAACCTAGGATGTCAAGATGACTATACCATCCCTGAACCTTCTAAATCCATGGTTATCCTGTGAAAACTCTTTAAAATTAAACTCCTTACAAATTTGTTCACAAGGTACATAGATAAACACTACTGTTAAAGAGAGTGTGTGTTGTGTGTGTGTGTGTGTGTGTGTGTGTGTGTGCCATGATAATCAATCCATAGTAAAGTGACCTAAAAACTTAAAATTTATTTAACTTTTATAATACACATCATCTGAATTAGAAACAGTTGGGTCATTGGCTAATCCTGCGGGAAAGTTTGCGAGTTCACTTGTAGGTCAGTTATTTTCCCTTGGGTACTCCAGTTCCCCCACCATTCCTGAACTGATTGCTACAATTCAAATGAAATAATCTTGACTGGATGTAATTAACTATTTCAGCCTGACAGAAACAGTAGATACTTACCCCTGTAGGAGCTGTTGTTACTCCGTCTGACATGTTCACTGATCACACTTTCCTGTGGAATTATGGGTAATCTTGATTCAGTTTGTTACTCTATGCATATTTGCAGATTTCACATCTCTTTTGGAATGATCTGTTTTTGATATTTTATCTGTAGCAACATAAGTTTCGTAATTCTTCTTTTCGTCCAATTCACTATCTAAACTAACAGAGCGTTTCATTGCATATGTGGCAACCTTTTCAACAGTGAAACTCCTATCAAAATTTTCACTGTCTGGCATTTTCACTGCATTATTTTCAACACTTTTAACAGAAATGTCCTGTGTATTATCTATCCCAACGTTCAGACTGTTAACAGAATCTGGTGTTGTTTCTGAAGAGGCTACCATACTCTTATTATTGTTATTCTTGTCACTTTCCAGGTCATCTTCAAGGGAAGTCATACTTGTAGCATCAGAACTTTCTTGATTTTCAAAATGGAGCTCACTTTTATTGTTAGTCTGGTTGTCAAACATCTGCTTTACAGTTTTACAATTATCTGCCAACTCACTGTTTGTTACTCCTCTGTTTCCATAGTTACCCTTCTGAACAGAGTTATTTAACATCTCACTGAAGGATGCAGCCTCTTCTTCCCAGTTTTCCATAGTTTCCACAATATCAGTAACAATAAACTCTTCTTCTGCTGAAAGACTTTCAGGATTGTTGACAAAAGAAATTTTGCTAACTTTTTCTGAGGCATCATTGCTTAAAACATTCATTGTTTCAAGTTTGCTGTCTGTCACTGTAAAATCATTTGATTGTGAATATGCCTGGTCTGATAAGCATGTAGTGTCTCCAGATATTTGAGAGATTCCTGTGTTTTTTATGGTTTCTGTTCCCTTGTCTTTATCAGATTCAATATCATCCAAGTCCCAATATCTATCTGGTGTCAAATGAGCTTCACTTTGAACTGACTTGTCTCCATTGTCATATTCAGATAATTTAGCTGGCGTTGAATATGCTGAATCACTTAAGGAGACATCTCTTCCCGTCTCTTCCAACCAGTTACTAGAGGAAAACCCAGAATTATTTCTGTCCCGAGTTGCTGTATAATCCCTAGATGATTTATTGATATCTACAAATAGAAAACAAGAAAAGATTTGTTTAAATAAAACTTTAAGATCCTGGTGATGACAATAGATTAGATGAAATACAAAAAATGCACTTGAAACATGTGTAATAACATCTTGATTCACTGCCACCATTTGTTTAGGTCAAATTTTAATTGGCATCATAAAGGGGTTTGGTAGACTAAAAAGCATAAAATAAAGGCTACTTTGGAGATGAACAAGGTGGCAAAGTTATGGAAGATATGGAGTCGACATGATATTGGGATAGGTCTGGGTGTGGTGGTATAAAATATATTCTGTAAAGGGGATTATTTGCAGGGTGAAAATTTCACAATTTCTGAAATCTCGTATTACGCATGGTTGTAATTTTCATGTTACCAATATAGTGGGTGTATATTGTATATACATGATATATTTACCTGTGTATGGTAGACATTTTTGCATGGGTAAAATTTTTGCGGTAATTTTTTCAGCCCCAAATAAGCAAAAATGCGAAAATTCCCCCTTTACAATACAAGTACTTACCGTAATAAATATTGAGACAAATGTTTATGAAATTTCCAACTAAGATGGTAAGATGGGGCTTGCACATTGTAACAAATTTATGGTCAGTGGTAGGGTTCAAGTAGGTTTGTAGGAATTACCAGTTTACAGTTGCTGACATCTTATGAGCAACCAGTCAACAGAGTTCAGGGATTACTTTGCCAAAGCATTAACAAACATCTGGGATAAAAAATAGTTACTGCATTAATACATAAAATACCATGTGATACAGGTCTTTGATTTGGCAGCATAGAGGTGACATGATAAATAAATAAAATAAATGCATGCTCATGTAAAAGTGGAATGTTATTAGTTTTTCAGCATGCACACAACAATTTTCAGCATGCACACAACAATATTCATGTAAACAATATAAAAATTTTAGTTTTTTTTCTGGAAAGGTAGGACTGGCTAGTAATAATACAAGTTGATGAAGCATTAATTAGTGATTGTCACTAGAGTCTCAAACCTCTGTGACTTCTATTTCTCCCATTAATTCCTTCCATTAGATAGCATGCAGGTTTCTTGGATGGACTGGTGATGTTAGTAACATGCAGATCCTTTTTTCTTTTGGTTTTACAAGCCATACCTTCTAATGAATCTGAACTTAAACTATTATCTGATCTAATTAGACCAACAGAAGACAACTGTGAAGTTAAATATTTGACACTACAGCCAGGATTATCTGGTTTTACTTTAGGTTTTGGTTGTCTGAGTCTCCACGCTCGTGCAATGTTTAATACTACTAATTTTGACATCATCTGTCTGACAACTAACATGCTCATGTTGAACGACTTTATAATCAGGAATTACAGAATCGTCATCTGTCTGACAGTAACCATCTATCATATTTTCAGAATTTTCCTTGCCACCAGATATTGCTATCATTTACAAATGTGTCAGAATTCAAAGCCTTTTTATTTTTTTGATAATTTTTTATGACTGTTCCAACTTTAGGAAGACTTTCCGGAGACGAAGATGGACAAAATTCTAAACAGTCTATATTGTCATCTATTTCTAAATCTACAGAACAGTTCTGCCACATCATTCTACAAAAAATAATAAAGAAATTTTTTTTACTACATAATTCTAAATTGAAAACAACCATTTTACTGTCAAAATACGTATATGTATATTTATTAAATTAAAGGCTCTTCAGTATTAAACACAAATATAATGAACATGCTTACAATGGATACATGGATAGTACGAAGCCAATTATTGGGCCCAACCACTCCTCAATATAAGTCTATTTATAACAAGTCCCTTTGTAAGGAAGTTAGAAATAAGTTCCTAGGGCTTTGTTATAAACATGTTTTACTGTATACATCATGCAAATCTTTGCTGCTCATTCATTTTCCGATCATTTAAATCTCCTTTTACATACTGTAAACGTATTTATCTTCGTGGTACTAATTTTCATTATTTCGCGGTCGTTTTATTCGCACGAAAATTAATACACAGCAAAATTATATTATACTTATTATGTTATAGAGCATATTTCAACAAGAGGCCCATGGGCCTGATACGCTCACCTGATAACTAATGGCTAGCTGATAGATTTAAAGAACACATAAATACTAAACCCCAAGACTTTTTTCTTTACATCATGATAACCAGTGTATCAATACTACAACATTCTAATATACATGCCTAAACAAAAAGTTTATAGTTTCGAGATAATTAAACATTTCCGTATTGTTTCGCATATGTGACCTTGACCTTAGAACCCATAACCTTTTTCTATATATCAAAATGATTGTTGTATCAATACCTACAACATTCTAATATAAATGCTTATACAAAAAGTTTATAGTTTTCGAGATAATTAACCATTTCGATATTGTTTTGCATCTGTGACCTTGACCTTTGAACTCATGACCTTTTTCTATACATCAAAATGATCGTTGTATCAATACCTACAACATTCTAATATATATGCCTATACAAAAAGTTTATAGTTTTTGAGATAATTAACAATTTTGGTATTGTTTCGCATCTGTGACCTTGACCTTTGAACCATGACCTTTTCTATACATCAAAATGATCGTTGTATCATACCTACAACATTCTAATATACATGCCTATACAAAAGTTTATAGTTATGTAGATAATTAACCATTTCGGTATTGTTTCACATCTGTGACCTTGACCTTTGAACCCATGACCTTTTTCTATACATCGAAATGATTGTTGTGTCAATACCTAGAACATTCTAATATACATGCCTATACAAAATGTTTATAGTTTTCGAGATAATTAACCATTTCTGTATTGTTTCGCATCTGTGACCTTGACCTTTGAACCCATGACCTTTTTTCTATACATCAAATGATCGTTGTATCGATACCTACAACATTCTAATATATATGCCTATACAAAATGTTTATAGTTTTCGAGATAATTAACCATTTCGGTATTGTTTTGCGGCTGTGACCTTGACCTTTGAACCCATGACCTTTTTCTAGACATCAAATGATCGTTGTATAGATACCTACAACATTCTAATATATATGCCTATACAAAATGTTTATAGTTTTCGAGATAATTAACCATTTCGGTATTGTTTTGCGGCTGTGACCTTGACCTTTGAACCCATGACCTTTTTCTATACATCAAATGATCGTTGTATCAATACCTACAACATTCTAATATACATGCCTATACAAAAAGTTTATAGTTTTCAAGATAATTAACCATATAGGTATTGTTTCACAACTGTGACCTTGACCTTTGAACATATGACAGGGATTTATCAAGGTCTATTGGGAAAAGGCCCTAAACTAAAAATTGGGAAAAACTATCAACTTTTTGCTCATTTTGGGAAAACTTCAACATCATCACATTTTGCCGGTTTACTTTCAATCTCTATATCAGAAGTCGGTTTACTTACGGTCTCAGAAGCCTTTGATGTAGAAGCGGTATTTTCATCTTGCTTTGTAGATGTTGTTTTAAAATAATCTAAATTCTTTTTACTTGATTTTGCATCCTCCGTCTTAAGGCGCTTTGTGTAATTCTTGCTAAAATTTACTTTCGTTTTCGTTTAAAAACAACACAATTTTCTGATTGGGAATTTTCTCAGACGACTTTGGGAAAAAATCAATGTTTTTTCCATTGGGAATGGGGCCGAATTTCGGCCCTAAATAGGCCCTTGATAAATCCCTGTATGACCTTTTTCTATACATCAAAATGATCGTTGTATCAATACCTACAACATTCTAATATACATGCCTATACAAAATGTTTATAGTTTTCGAGATAATTAACCATTTCGGTATTGTTTTGCATCTGTGACCTTGACCTTTGAACCCATGACCTTTTTCTATACATCAAAATGATCGTTGTATAGATACCTACAACATTCTAATATACATGCCTATACAAAAAGTTTATAGTTTTCGAGATAATAATTATAATCAGAGGTAAAAAAAATTAGGTCACGACCTTCACAATCGACCTTGACCTCATTTTGAAGATACTAACAAGAAGATGTCAAAACTGAAAACCCCATGTCATTATCTGGTCAAATAGTCAAGTTATAACAATTTGAAGCTATTTTACGATTTTTTCAAAATTAACGCAAAAACGCGTAACCTATTTTTTATCCGAACTTCACAAAATGAACAAACTATAGGCTTAAGACCCTAGAGAAGCCAAATATCACATCAGATTTTTTCTCCAATCAGTACTTTCGGAGAAGAAGATTTTTTAAGATTTTTGCACCCCTAGGTCATCTTGACCTAGTTATGGTAGCCATAGCAACGCCACGAACAAATCTGAATTGCACCGGCCCATATATACTTCTAACAAAGTTTCATCAAAAACTGTCCAGCAGTTTCAGAGGAGAAGTCGAAAATAGGTGTTAACGACGCACACACGCACACACGCACGCTGCGCTATGCCATAAGCTCACATGACCTTCGGTCAGGTGAGCTAAAAATGTGAAAATTTAATTACGCGGATATGTTTAAATATCCTATAAGCGAAAATAAATACACGCGAAATTAAATACATTTACAGTACATAATTGCAAAGACATGTTTAAGAAATTGGACTCGTATATAAATGTTGGTCACAAATTATAGGATGTGGTGAAATTTGTGCTAAACAATAATACAAGTACAATTTCTTCATAATAAAAAAACATTAGAATCATTATCTCAAGTGTAACTCATCCATTATAAGCATCAAATGTTTCTGGAAATATGATCATTACTTATGGGAGTTTGACAAAGTTCTCCTTCAACCTATTTAAGTAGTATGAGTAATAGAAATACAAACATGATGATTTTGGAGCAGGACAAAGTTCTCCTACAACCTAACTTGGTAATACAAGTAATGGAAAAACAAACATGATGATTTTGGACAAAGTTCTCCTATGTCAGTATGACCTAACTGGGTAATACAAGTCATGGAAATACAAACATGATGATTTTGGACAAAGTTCTCCTATGTCAGTATGACCTAACTGGGTAACACAAGGGTAATACAAGTCATGGAAATACAAACATGATGATTTTGGACAAAGTTCTCCTACAACCTAACTTGGTAATACAAGTGATAGAAAAACAAACATGATGATTTTGGACAAAGTTCTCCTATGTCAGTATGACCTAATTGGGTAATACAAGTCATGGAATACAAACATGATGATTTTGGACAAAGTTCTCCTATGTCAGTATGACCTAACTGGGTAACACAAGGTAATACAAGTCATGGAAATACAAACATGATGATTTTGGACAAAGTTCTCCTACAACCTAACTTGGTAATACAAGTGATAGAAAAACAAACATGATGATTTTGGACAAAGTTCTCCTACAACCTAACTTGGTAATACAAGTCATGGAAATACAAACATGATGATTTTGGACAAAGTTTTCCTATGACCTAACTGGGTAATACAAGTCATGGAAATACAAACATGATGATTTTGGACAAAGTTCTCCTACGACCTAACTGGGTAATACAAGTCATGGAAATACAAACATGATGATTTTGGACAAAGTTTTCTATGACCTAACTATGTAATGCAAGTCATGGAAATACAAACATGATGATTTTGGACAAAGTTTTCCTATGACCTAACTATGTAATACAAGTAATGGAAATACAAACATGATGATTTTGGACAAAGTTTTCCTATGACCTAACTATGTAATGCAAGTCATGGAAATACAAACATGATGATTTTGGACAAAGTTCTCCTATGACCTAGCTATGTAATACAAGTCATGGAAATACAAACATGATGATTTTGGACAAAGTTCTCCTACGACCTAACTGGGTGATACAAGTAATGGAAAAACAAACCTGAATAGCTGGGACAATGTTCTTCCACGATCAATCTGACAATTGCTGCCACATTGTAGCTCAAGAAGAAAGTGTTCTACATCTCTCTTTAATGTATTTATGGTGTTATACTCAGATTCAATTTGTTCCTGAAAAGCCCTCAGATATCCTGTCTTTTCTATGAATGCTTTTTCAATACTTCTGGCTAATTCCTCCTAAAAATTAAAACAAAAATGTCCATGTTGTATACTAAAGCTACAGACAGAAAAAATGTGTTAATGAAGTGTTATTGCAGTATTTTAAAGATAGAAAAAGCTTATCCCTAAACCTTATCAATGACACATTTCACTAAGAGTGAGTGAGTGAGTAATGGTGTTTAACGTCCCAGTCAAGAATATTTCACTTATATCCGAGACGTCGCCAGCTATAGGCGAAAGTGTAGAAATTTTGCCTGTGCGTTGCGCTTATGGCATTATTCAGCAGGGTTCTTTAGCATGCCAAGACCACCGTGACACAGGACCTCGTTTATTTTAAGTTCCCATCCGAAAGAACCGTGACTTTCATTTCGTAATGCCGAGTACTTGGCGAAAGAACAGTCACTACCCACTTTCAAGTCTTGGGTCAGACCCGGCCGGGGTTCGAACCCACGACCTCCCTCTTATGGAGCGAGCACTCTACCAACTGAGCTACCGCAGTGGTCATTTCACTAAGATGGCATTATTACTACTTAGATACCATGAAACCACAGTAACCTACTTATTGACCAAACATGACCCATATACGAAGTGAAGATTAGAATAAAATTGCAGCCTTCAGAGCTGAAGTTAACAATGAAATGTTGAGCTAAAATACAACTGCAGACTAAAATACTAAAATTTTGATAGACGGTTAGGAAAATGATTTGATAAGGTCAAAGTTGGTTTACAGCAAAGTATTAGACAATTATAAACTACTTAAAGCTAACTTTGTTCATTCTCTACAAAACATTAAGAATTTTATAAGTAAGGTTACTCAAATTAAATGGAAAACTGATAATCAAATGAAGTGCTGTTTACTTTACACTATTTCATCAATATCATAATTATGTAGCAGGTAAATATTTTTACAGTAATAATTATCCAATTATTATCAGTGAGTTTTCAATCTGATACACTTAATGACAACCAGAAATGTCTTAACTTAAACCCCCCCCCCTGCTTTCTAAATGGGTCGTTACTGATCCTTGACCTATGCTACTAAATTTGCCATGTGCTCATTGTCTCATATTGGTTATCTTTTGTTCCAAGTTTGATAAAAATCCATCCAGACATGGAAGATATGGAGCAGACAAGATATTGGGACAGATCCCCTAAATTTTAATGTGTGGTGTGTGTGTGTGTGTGTGTGTGTGTGTGTGTGTGTGTGTGTGTGTTAAATATCTATACATGTATTAACCTCCGCCTGTTCTAAAGCTGTGTGATATTTCTGTATTTCTGCTGTTACATCTTGTTTAGCTACATCCCTTCTCATCAGTAAGAATGCATGTATACATCTCAATCTTCTAACCAAACCCCTCAACTTGGGACACACACTGTCTGTTTTCATCAGATGGCATTCTAACTCTGTCTTTAGATCCTCCATCTGAAAAAAAGAGAACATTATGAACAGATGCCTCTGTGGCCGAGTGTTTTAAAGTGCTTTTCACCACATAAGCTTGAATCCCATTTTGGAAAAATTAATTGATTGGTTGAATAAATGGGATTTTACTTCCCAGTCAAGAATATTTCACTTATATTGAGACATCACCAGCTATAGGTCAAATGGCAGAATTTTTCACCTTTGCACTGCACTCAGAGCAATGTGCAGGAAGGGTTCTTAAACATGCCATGCCTGTCATAACATGGGATATATATCAGTTTTAAGGTCTCTTCCAAAGGACTCTATCTTTCATTTCTAAATGTTGAGTGCTTGGCAAAAGATCAGTCACTACCATTTTCAAGTATTGGTCAGATCCAGAAGGGAATTTGAACCCATGACCTCCCACATACGAAGCTAGCATTCCACCAACTGAGCTACCATAGTGGTGCATATAGGAGAAGAGCCTAGAGTATCTGTTCGCTTGATGAAGGTAGGACTAAATACAGGGAAAAAATTGAATGAGGCATAAAAATACTAATCTCCATTAGTACCATTACAATCAATATAATTTTAGAAGTCAAAATGAGTGCAAGTGTACCTAGTTTATAAAGCTCAACCTGGAAACTTGCTACAAAGTTGGCTTACATATAATTTTATAAGCATACAGCATAATAAACTTTAATGTTAAATCTTTCATATAAAATATATCTATGTTATATATAATTTATACCGGTACTTTCAAAATAATAAAATATTTATCATTCCTAATAATTAAGTAATTATGAATTTTAAACATGTAAAGTTGTTAGTTTTTGTCACCGGTTAAAAAGGACATAGGAATACACAGAAATACTAAATCACACCACAAGATAACATTTTGTCTATAATTTATCGCTCTAATAATATTAAAATGGCACTTGTAAACATTGCAATCAGATTCATATTGAGAACAACCTATACCACAAGTACATGTATATTATAAACAGACTTAAATAATATCACACAAAAGCTGACAAGACTCAATCAAATCACATTAAACTAGCACCCTAATATTAAAATACCTTGTTGTAAACATTGCAATCAGACTGAGAATAAACCAACAAACAAACAAACAACATCATCACAGTACATGTACTAATATAAAACTCAAACATCACATTTACACATAGTTCTAGGGTTATCAGGTACATTGGTTAGTACATAGAATATGTTGATGCCATGTTAACTGACCATAAGAGTTTATACACTTTTTTCAAAAAAAAACTTGCCTCTGACTATTAAAACACCTGGTTTTTTTTCTGTCACAAACATATGGTCAAGCAGATATCAAATGGTCTTTGGTCTCATCAATAAATTGTTGTAGACTGAATTGGTTGCTGTTCTGAAAATGGTAAGACTTGGACCACAGCATATGTGGATTTATATGGATCTGTATTTTTTAATACTTCACAGTCGATAAATTTAATATTAATATCATAAAGTTGAAATGAATCCCAAACATGGGATAAATGTGCTGCCAACCCAAAGCACATTATCAAAGGTTCATGGCAAATAAAATGATTTCTTCAATTCTTCCTTGCAATTTAGATTTACTGCTAAAAAATTTCTGTGGTTTCTTACGCCAAACATGTTTGAACTATAATGGGACCAATTATCCACTGAAGTTAGATAGCTTTAAACTTTCATATACTGGCTACAAAATCCTCTGGTTTCTGATGCAAAGTATTTTTTGAACTACAATTCAAAATTATCCAAAATAGATTTCTCCACACTACTTTTTAGCATGCTGCAAAATTTTCTTTGTCTTAGACACAAAGCAATGTCACAGTGAATGTGCTAATAACCAAGTCAAACTAGATGCCTTCATACTCTCAATTTGCTGCTACAAAGTTCTCTTGGGCTCCTAAGGTCAAGGATTTTAAACTATAACACATCAACCATACATCTCTCCACACTATTAACTTGGACATCTGAGGTCAAGTATTTAAGCTACAATGCACAAGCTTTTCATCTCTCCACACTATCATTTAGCTAAGTACTACATCCAACTTTTTAGGAACTTTAAAATTTCTTTTGATAATGGATTAACAAACCGACACAATGTAGATACAATCCAATTCAGAATTCAGATGATTTTTTTTTTAAATATAAGTTTTTAGGCTATGATCAGGTGTACAGTAATCTGGTGATCCAGGACACCTTCAATTGCATCTATTGCAATGTTTTGGTTTACAGTTTTTCTGTTATACATAACACTGATAACCAAGTTTTTCTGAGTTTAAAAGTGAAGTGACAAGAAATTTAAAAAGAGATTCAAGTGGTGATTGTTTACAAAAGATGGGCCACCATGAACTTTTCTAACATGAGGATAAAGATAAATGGATTTTATGTTGTATGATTTTGCCAGCCTACCTACACATTTTCAGAGTAAAAGTCATACCAAGTACAAAACATAATCAACTGCCATTCATGGACACAAGAGTGACCTGTCTGGCACTAATACAGATGTGTATATACCAAGATTGAGTTTGGAAAAAATCCGAGGTCATGGTAAGGCCCATCTGACAATCATCAGAGCATAGGCAATCATCAGAGCATAGGGGTATACGATTCAGTAAAATAACCAGTTGTGACTCTTACCCCAACAAAAATGTTGAAATTCAAAACTTCATAAAAATAACTATGGAAATTCCAGACATTTTTACCACAATGGGAGAAGAGTCCCAACCTGTTATGTGAATGTTGCCATCATCTGATGCTAAAAAGTTTGTTAATGGACTTGGTTGAAATTACCCAGGAACTGAGGGACTAGTCTAGTAACACACTACAAACATATAAGATCTAGACAAAATGATGGCAATATCTGAAGTTAATTACAGTTTAAATTGGTTGATGATTCTAATCCATTTCTTCTCATCTCAACTCATCTCATTTCTCCGGATACCAAATAGGCTGTACCATTTCTAACATGGGGACGTAATTATTCTAATAGAACGATTCATTTGACAAAAACTGGGGAAATCGGGAATAAAATGTTTCAGTTTAATTTAAAAGAAATATTTTTTCATCTAAATGACCAAGGCGATCAGAAAAATATCAATGGTGAATATCATTAGTAAGATTTATCCCCATTTACAAAATAGGCATGTCCAATTGTTTTCCCGCGAAAATGTCAAAACAAAAATCTTGGTCGTGAAAACGTTTGTCAACAAAAAGTTTGTATCGTGGGAAAGTTTAAAAACGAAGAATATATTTTGGTTAGTAATGTTTGTGCTCATGAAATTCACATGATTTCTTAATCAGTCATTGGCTATTTTACTTGGTCTTGGAACAGTTTTATTTTTTTTATTTGAAATGAAGGTTTTGTAGACTGATTAGTCAGACATACTGTTGTTTATTTACATTGGCAAGAGAAAATGCCAAAAATGGAAATGTTTAAATATGAGAAATATAATAATTTACTTACATGGCCCAAGTCGTTGATAAAATCCTGATTTCAATATAATCCATGTATTGTATCTCCTTAAGTAATATGTTTGGTTGTGTTTACACGTTACAATGGTAGAAATTTTAACAAAAATGTGCTTTGTGTAATGACGAAAGAATTTTTTTTTACGTAAAGAGGATAAGGGTTACAATGAAAAGTAGATCAAAGACCATACATAATTTTAGGCATTAAAATTAGGCTACATCTCAATCAATCTGTCCCTGAAATGCACTAATCTACCCTTTACGTAAATAATTGATTGTTTCGTCTTCACTACATCAATAAATTGCCATTTTGTTAAGATTTTTACTATTGTAAACACGCACCCATCTTGTATTTTGTCGCAAATATAAAGCTAGGATGGAGCAACACATTATTAGCAACAATTCTGCAGCGGTTCAAATTTATGTTTTGTAATGCATATGAATATGAAAGGTCAAGACCTTTCTTTTTCAAAGGTGCAATTATGTTATATAGAAAAATGTTTTTTTCCTGGTTAAAAAAATGATAGGTCCATCAGACTTTTACAGTTATAATATCATGGGTTCCTTGGACCTGGTGATTTTTGAATCCCTACTCTGATCATGTATGATGCCATTACCTGTCTGATTGAAGAAAAATTAGACTTGGTTCTAGTCTATTAAACAGCTTTATACTTGTTAGACATAATTACATGTTCAATTCACAATTCCAGAAGCAAAGTAAGAACTTTGAAAACTTGTAAATTAAGTTAAACAAGAGTACTTCCATCAGGGAAGTGAGGTCAGTTGCTCCTATAAATTTAACAAGTCATTACGGTCTAAATTGATCCACACACTTAAATCTGACCTTTCATTGAAAGCAATGGAAAATTTTTGGGGTGTGGAAACATGTTTGACTGGTGAGTGTACTTGGACAAGTTGTGTCTTTCCACTTATTTGTCAACAACAACAACATAGTGATTTTAAATGGACCATAGAATGTTGTAGCTGAAAAAAAAACCAAAAACTTGACAGTATAGCCAACGTGACCAAGAACAAAACATAAGAGAAATAAAACACAAGATCAACACAAAACAATACTGATTATAAACAGAACACTGGGTATAATGATAGAAATGGTATCTTTTGGAGTATTGTGGGAAATGTTTGTTATAAGCTAGTAATTGACAGATCACTGGCCACGCCCACAATGTTCAGACAAGGCCTGGCATGTTAAATCAGACGCAAAAAGAACAAAAACTTGGTCTGAATTGTGCCGTTTAATGAGGTCACTGACACTAGAATGTCATACGTTGCCTTGACACTGCTTTGGTACTGCAATGATGGCCAGTATTGGAACATTGTGGGCGTGGTCGGTGATACGTCAATTGGCAACATTTGATTGTGTCCTTTACCATGTCTATGACTGGGGAGTGGTGGGAGGTGGATGGAAACCATGATTTGTTTTCTTGTCATCTTTACTAGTAGCATTAGTGCTTATCTGGCATGTGTCTAATGGAGTTCTTGATATTTAAAAAATTCATTACAAAAAACTGAACAACTTAGTGAAAAAAATAATGAACACCATAATGGTTTCAAAATTGTTCAAAAACTGCTGATGGAGTGTTATTTTGTATTAAATCATGTCCTTAAATTGTAATACATGTATATATATCATGAGATAGGTGTATCATTTCAGCCCTATTTGTGACATGAACTTAATATAAGTGTTTCATGCCAAAATGATTCCATCTTTATAATAACCATTTTGAATTTCAGCAAATGGTCATAATAAAAATACAAGTCCAAACACTTATTTGAATCTTCTTCAACTTTGTAAGCTGAATTGCCAAAAACAACACTAGATCATTATAATTATCTAGAATCCAAGAAATGAATCACCATAGCATTATGACAGATAATGAGCAGGGGTATGTTTTTATATATATGTACTGTAGATCACTTTTACTTTACCCAGGAGATATATTTTCTAATCACAATCATGAATCAAATCTTGTTTCAATAGGTAGAACTACACTGTATCCTGGTAAATGTATTAATTAAAACTGATGTAAGTAAAATTGATGATAACAAATTTTACTACAAATGGGAATATTAAAGGCTGATGTTATTACCACATATTTTTTTATATTGTATTATACTTCATTCACCAAAAATATGTGTGTTTCTGCTAACATAGAATTATTATAAAGGGTCGGTAGGTCAATTTTTTTTTTTTTTTTTAATAGCATATGTTATGCATGTGTGTATTTAATGTATTATTTAAAATTATGTTATAAATGTGTTGTTTAAGTTATTTTGCTTATCATGGTCGAAACAGTTATAATGATTACATATCAAAACATGTACAAATCCAACGTTTTGCTGACTTGTTTTTGATACAATAGAGTTTTAATCGAAAAACGAAAACAGATTTTTAAAAATCCGGGAAAAAAACTGGGGTCGGTCTTTTTTTAGTTGGGTCGGTGGGGTTAGAGGAAACACATATATATATTTTTAGGCCTTATATAGCCCATACATATAAAAACATAATAATAAAATATGTGGCAATAACACATTTGATATAAATAGACAAATTTATAAATAGAGTCCTCAGGGCTTCATTATAAACATGTTTTACTGTAGTCATTGTTTAAAGTTAGACTGCATCTGCTCACTTTGTTTAGATATAACAAGGACAGGGCAGTAGAGGCAGACTTTGTACATGTAGGGATCAGTGACCTAGGGATGTTCTGTATAGAAATGAGTAGGCAACTACAGTGATCAATAAATAGTGTCAGTTATAATTTGGTAAATCTTGAGAATTTTTGTGTGCCCACTTATAAAAATGGACATAAAATGGTACAGCTTTGTCTGGCTGTCCAAAGACAGTGTATTCAAAACACTAGAGTTCATGAACCTGAATGGATTTTTTAAATTTTGATTTACAACTTAAACAGCAAGGTATCTTAGGGTAAGTTAGGAGTTACAGTCCAACCTGCCTTAAAGGCCACCTCTATATAAGGACCACCTGCTTATAAAGGCCAGTTAAATTGTATCCCAATTGTTCTTTATTCAAATTATTTGAACCTGTATATAAAGGCCACTTTTACTGGTTCCCTTGGTGGCCTTTATAGACAGGTTTGACTATTTCTTTAAACTAAACCACCTTTGAAATCTCCTACTCATATGGTATTTAATTAATGCCAATGTCATAGTTTGTTATCTTTGTATTTTGTCTTTTTATATGCCTATTTGTAAAACAGCAAACTATATGTTAGTTTTCTGGCTGTCTGAGCTCCAGATACTATAAAGTTCCCCATTAATTTACTAGGCAGTGATTTTGCCACATTTTTTGAAAACTACCTTCTGCCTTTAAGATCGGAAAAAATTGTAGTTCCCGAGATCTCGCAAACTGCATCATAATATGCTGGCAATAGCTAGTACATAAAACATATCTTCATTGCAAAGACACTATATTGTGGTACTATCTGATTTTTTTAGGGTAAGGACAACTAGATTTAATTCTTCAGCACATACTTATTTGGGAATTGTAGTGGACAAATTGGGAACTTTTAGTCATTTTTCCCTAGGGGAAACTACCTTTATTAGGTAATAATTTTTTAAGCAAACAAAATCACTGTTAGGTCTGAATGGATACAATGTCTATATTTTAGATCAGATATTTATTTTTTTTCAGATCATACACAGAGGCACAGGTAATGGATGAACATAGAGAAAATAAAAGACAGAATGTTCTGACAGATGATCAAAAGTATGACCACTCTACAAACATGACAGAAGTAGAAAAAATGTATAAAGAGTTAGAAAATCTGGAGGAGTTGATCATGAAGAATAAAGGTAAATTTACTTGTATTAGTCAAGAGTGTTAATTGACCAAACTGTTGGATTTATTTCTTGGAGGTAGAAGAAAGCGTTTTTCCTGCTGTACCACATAATCAATACCTCCTAACGTTTGTGTGGAACGTTTTGGAAATAATTCCCGGAATGACATACTTTTTACGAGAAAATGTCATCTGATGCGATTCCATATCCATTGGAAATACCGGTAAGTGTTCCACCCAATCATTAGAGGGTATCATGTGGCACAGCAGCAAACCCCATTTTGAGCCACTGTGGGATGTTTTTAAGTGATGTGCAAATGATTTATTATAATCAATAGTCGATGGATTATGATCAGATTTTAAGCACTTGATTTATGTATTGAATAATAGATGATCAGTTTCCTTTTTTTGAAGGGAAGAAATTATAGACAGAGAATAAGGAATAACACAAAGTTTTAAGGCTGCTCCTCTTGTAAGTGGCAAGTTATCCCCATTCCTGCAAGCTATAGCTATGAAAAATATATAGCCCCCAGTTTGAGGGGGGTATATAGGAATCACCAGGTCTCTAGAGATGTTATTATATATCGTCGTCACGATAATCGTGCCAAGGTTTTGCCGATGGCGATACCGTGGAACCAAGTTTACATCGTGATATCACTGAACACTATTACTTACAAATAAAATCTTTGAAATCCCATAACTGGTGTATTGATCATGGTGAAGCAGATTGTCTGAACATGTGGTTTTTGCCGTGAACCACAAACAAATCACTGCTTACAAATTTAATTCAGTTAATCTTCAAATAACTTTAATAAAATTTGTAATTTTATATTTTTTTATTATGTATATTTGTATCTATTGAATTCCATTGAAAACCCAGCCAATCATTTGAGCATATTCATCTAGAAATATTGTGATAATATCGCTACAATATCATGAATTTTTGGCGGTATTGCGATATCGTCGACCGTCCTAAAATCGAGAGCGTCCTAAGATTCGAGGCCATTTTTGTTTTCAGTTATTATACGCGAGTATCATCTCTGCAGTGACGATTTCATGCATTAAAGACAAAATTTAGGTATTTACTGTGAAACTATCCAGAAAAATCAGTTGTCTATTTTTCAGCTCTCAAATTCTTGTTGCGTTAGCAAATTTAGTTTGTTTTTTATTAGAGTCTCGAATCACGGACGGTCGAGGATACCTTTTTTGTCCAGGGTTACATCTCTAGTAAAATCATGTCCGAGCCATGTCTTATAATTGCATAAAACTTGACACCAGCGATTTTGTTATTTTTTCAAAAACTTCCTTCTGCCTTTTAAATTGGGAATATTTGAAGTTCTGAAATAAAGTAAATCGCATAATGACATGCTTGCAATAGCACAGAATCCTCACTGCAAAGATACATTGCAACAATATCCAGTATATCATTGTTGTTTTGGGAATTTTTGATCAAATTGGGAAAATTTAGCCATTCTTCCCCAGGGGAAACTACCTTTATTTGGTAGTAATTTTGGCCAAACAAAATCACTGCACATGAATAATCTTTATGGTCCAAGATGTGTAAAGACCTTGAACCAAAGCCATATTGGAAAAGTCAAGGTTGCGGGAAAATATTAAACCCTTGATTTTGGGGGCCAGGGGTATTTGGCTCTCAAGAGACTGTTCTATTTTGTTTTTTGTCCATAGTATACATGACACAAAATCCAAATGAGATAAATATAATGGTATATGCCAGTTCAATATAGTATTAATTACCGTAGTTACTAGTTACTGATACTTAAGAAGTTCCAATAATCGATTATGAAAACCCAGCTATTTCCATTTCCAGTTTTCCGACAAAATCAGCGTTATTCATTGTCCTCAATAATTCAGTTTTAAGTAGTTGTATTTACCATACCTCTAGACCTCCCATTGTGAATTTGATTCCAAGCAACCAAATGTGAGTAACCTCTTGTCATAGGTTGAACTGTATGTCTCATAATAAGAATATTTTCTTGTTATGAATTGCAAGACATTGTCTGATGCAAAGTACAGTACAGACCTGTCAAAAGTTTTACACTAAGCTATCAGATTAGTTTCAAATTGGCAACTCATTTTGACTCTAGTTGGTAATACCTGACCATAACTATCTTTACATCACTTGACAGTTTTCATTACTAGCTATCCTTATTTCAGACACTTTCAGCTTTTCTTCCATTTCTTTTCATTTGCACAGTATTAAACTTTCATCAGGCTTGTACTGTATTTGTATGTGTAAAACAACTGGCAACTAACCAACCATTTAAAATTTTGTACTGTAAATTTATTAAAATTTAATGTGTACAAATTTTAGCACATTATAACATATTATAATTTTGATACATTCATATGGACTAGATTTAGTGAAACCTTCATAAATTACCTTGTGCATTATGCCCGTCTTTAATTTAGCAGTTGATTTAAATAAGTGCTACTGTTTCATTGAGAAAATCACTAAAACTCATACCTCACCAAAACTAATGTGTTTACAGCATAAAGATGTAAGTTAGAGTTGAGTTGAGTAATAGTGTTTATTGTCAAAGTTAAGAATTTTTCACTTGTATCAAGGCATTGCCAGCTATGGGCGATAATGCAAAAACTATTGCATGTGCACTGTGTTGATGCCACGCCTACAGTGGCACAGGACCTCGTTTATTTGAAGTTCCCATTTGAAATGCCATGACTTTCATTTCGTAATGCTGAGTGCTTGGTGCAAGAAGTCACTACCCACTTTCAAGTCTTGGGTCAGACCTGGTTGGGGTTTGAACCCATGACCTCTCACTTATGGAGCAAAAATGCCCATTTGAGCAAGATCATCAAACATCAAATCATTCTATGTTATCTTCCTGCAGTTGTTCATTAGAATGAGAGACACAAGCTACATGTATTGCTCACTTTGTTTTCTTATTCAAATTAATAAAGTTTTTAAGTGCCAGCTCTGAAATTTTTATTGGTTAACTTTGTTATTATATCTATGGAAACATTGATTGGACCTTTTTAATTCTACCTATGTTTTCACTGACATGTTGTTAAAATTATATTTATGTATAATTGTTACAGGAATTTTGTGTTTTCCTTTGCAAATTATTTTCTAAAACATTTCCTTGTAAGCCATGGAAATTGGAGTTGCAGAACATTCCATATACCGAGTGGATAAAGTTTGAGGGATTTTTAATGTAGACTGAAATTTTTTCCACTACATTTATATGTGATAATAATGGTAACTTTTTTATTTTCAGTGAGATGTCATATGATAAGAGTGGATCTAGCTACACAGTTTAATCCTCAAATGGTGGATACAATACGTAAAACTAACATGGACTGTAAAAGATGTACAACTAAATTAAGGACTGAACTTCAGATTGCAAGAGAATAGCAATAAAATACAGATTGAAATAAAATGTTTGACAAAAGTTTGATAAAATTTCAAAATAAACATTTGATTTCTAAAATAGCCTATAAATTTATGTACAACTTAACTAAAGGCTAACCTTGTAATTTTTGTAGAACAAAAAGATTTTAATTTAGTTGAAAACTTACTTGTTATTAAATATTATTGCCACTAAATTGTTAATTTGTTATGAATTAAATTATTTCATTCAAAATTGTTGTGACTAAAAGTTTGAAGTTGGCTTTCAATATTTTTTCTTTGTGTGGTTGCCATGTTGCTCATAGAATCACTACCCATATTCATTATTCAGGTGAGTTGAGTAATGGTGTTTGACATCCCAGTCAAGAATATTTCACTTATATCTAGTCGTCACCAGCTGTAGGCGAAGGTGCAGAAATTTTGCCCGTGTGTTGCACTGATAGCATTATACAGCAGGGTTCTATATTTGCCATGCCTACCATGATAGGTCAGACCTGGTTGGGGTTCCAACAGATGACCTCCCATTTATGGAGCAACCACTCTACCAACTAACTATCACAGTGGTCTATATTCATTATTACTTATCTTGCTCAGTCTGTTTCAACTGTTTTTAGTTGTAAACTGAACGCATCTTTTGTAATGGCCACATGTGAACTACATCTTTTCAAACTCTGCAGGTGTCTTTAGCGAGCGCTGAGACACAGAACCTCGATTATTCACTTACATTACTTAAATTTCAAGAAGACAAAATAACCTTGTTCAAGTTTCAAAAAACAATGAAGGTTTTGTCTAGCCAAATGTGGCTTAGGGAAATTTGCATGATATTGAAGTCTGTATCAAAGCAAACACCTGCAATCAAAACGGAGATGGTCAGGGTTCTGATTAATTTCTTGTTTGCACTGTCTGTTATGCTTGTTTTTCAGATATTTAAACCATGCATCCATCAAAGTTAGAAGTTTTATAATAAGTTATTTGCATCACTTCCATTTCTTGCAAAGATATTTTACTTGTATAAATGTCACCAAATATGAAATAAACTCATGGATTTTCATCAGAAATGTTTTTGTGTAGAAATAAATAACATACTGAGCTAAGTGTTTTGCAGAAAGAGATATTCCAAATAATATGAATGCCTAGGTTCAAATTCCACTCAGGACAGATCCTTGTCTGAAAAAGTTTGTCAGTTCACAATCAAGAGATGGGTCTTTTTCTCTGGGCACTTGGTTACCTCCAACATCCCGGAACTGACTGCTTTAATATAAGTGAAAGAATCTTTCCTGGCGCTTGAAACACAATTACTCAACTCCTCTTCACTCTAGTATTTTTATTTATCAATGTAAAAAAAGCATTGCATATAGGATCATTCTTTTTTTTATTTATTCTTTTTTTTTTGCAAATAATTTCTTGGACAAATTATATTTTTGTCAAATATAAAAACATTTACTGTACAGAACACATTATGGTATACAAGCACGTTGGAAAATATTTCAATTGCACATCATATAACAGCAGAAAAAAATATCATAACAGTAGAAAAAATATCATAACAGTAGAAAAAAATATCATAACAGTAGGAAAAAAATATCATAACCATAAATAAAATAGATAACAGTATGAAAAAATATTTGAATTTTTTCATCTTAACATTTCACTTGCAGTTCACTTTCACTAGCACTTCACATAACAAATAAATGTTTCAGTAGTTTTTTTTTAGATATCCAGTATTATCTAAACAAGCTGTTTTTCTTCATTTTCTTTGATATAACTGGTGGTCGGTTAGATGACATCCATCCTGGTACCTTACGTTTATTACCGGTACTGGATCCACTACTAGTACTACTTTGTCCTGTGAATCCTGACTCTCAGTCTGTGAATTCTGACTTTGACTGTCTGTTTCTGTTGTCTAAGTAAAATAATAACAATTGACTTTGTTAATTAATCCAACTATCTATCTGATACACTATTAATAAGGTTGATCTGATACGATATTAATAAGGTTGATCTGATACGATATTAATAAGGTTGATCTGATACAATATTAATAAGGTTAATCTGATACAATATTAATAAGGTTAACTAAAAAAGATTGTTTTAAAACAAGGATAACAATTATCCAAGATTTCAGATTGACTGATTCATCATTTAATAGAGCTTAACATCCCAGTCAAGAATATTTCATGTATATCGAGACATCTCCAGCTATAGGTAAAGTGGCAGAAATTGTGATCTTTGCAGTGTGTTCAAGGCAATGTGCAGGGAGGGTTTTTTAACATTCAACGCCTGCCTGGT